>CM067318.1:31568698-32823698 GCA_034231615.1 Meghimatium bilineatum
TATTCGTGGGATCTTGCTTGGTTTCACTAGTCATCAATATTTTTGCTTTTATCAATGTTAATTTCCATGCCATATTTCCGACTTACGTCTTTCAACTTTCAGGTGAGTTCCCGGAGTTGATATTCCAGACACACCATAGAAATGCAACATCACTAATCTGAATCTTTCATATTATCATTACCAATTGGGATAGGTCGCTGGTATTATATTTGGTATTGTACTCCAGTTTGTTAAGGTTACATTTTTTTATATGAACTGGCTATTTGTTAAACTAAACTACTACGTTTGTTGGAATTAGAAATAGACATTCTAAATTTTTTAATACCTTTTTTCTGTAATTTTTTTAATGGGTTTAAAGTATACGAGTATATTTTAACGTATTTATGCAACGGGGGAGAGGGTTACCTTAATTCTTGATATTTGTTGACAACATAGATGAAGGGTTTAAAATATTGTTGACGTTATTTATGGGACAGGTCCCCCCTCCTCCATGAAATAGATGCACTATTATAACTACGGTTCCTTTAGTTACCTTAAAGTGTTTAAGAAACATCATATTATCATCAGCTGCTTGTGAAGATGAAAGCGTGTCTTTTCCTGTTTATTTCTTTTGTAGATCTATTTTTATTGATTTTGATGACGTACTTTGTCGTCAGGAATACTATTTATCTACCTACATACCGAATTTACCTAATCTATCTAACTACCCACCTACCCACCTACTTACCTACCTATCTATCTATCTAAATAATTATCCATCTATCTACCTTTTTTTGGCAGTGGATGTGAATTGAACCAGATACCTTCTAGCGGTACCAAATCACCTTGAAACTCAAGTAAACAGGTTTTCTGAACTTGACCAACCACATCCCCCAAAAAAGATGTGATCTTATGATGACTTTCAACCTGTGTACTCAAGTTACCGAGAATGAACCAATCGAGGCAAGGACCATTGCAAAAATAACGAACATCCCGTATCAGTATTGAAGTATCCTCAGGATACTGTGGATATCATCAAGATACCTACAATCTGTATCATGCTGTTTCCATTTTATGTTGAACGTTTTTGCCTCTTGCCAATAAGGATTAATTATCATTAAGTGGCCGAACCAATTCAGTCTCTGTGTTTCAATATATTTGACCACAAATGTTGTTCCAACATTTCTTGTAATCTCTTCATTTCTCACATGATCTCTTCTAGTTCTGTTTGCTGATTTTCTTAGACTTCTCATTTCACACGTAGTAGGTTTCCTCTCTTGTTATTTTGTTAGTGTCCATGTCTGACATTGAAAACACAATATTGGTATGAAGAGTAAATTTATTATTTGTTTAATTTTATTTCTATTGGGATTGATTTGTGTTTAAAATTGGTGTTAATTCATGATTTAGGTAGTTGGCATTTTAAATTCTTGTCTCGAGACATGCATACATGTCTCGAGTCCATTCTTACTTCGTCTGTAAAAATGCTCCCAAAATATTTGAATTCCTGAACTTGTTTCCGTAATTTGTCATTTATTTTTATGTTTTTATTATTGTTTTGTGTTATTGTTTTTTAATGCCTATAGATATTACATCTGGCTTTTCTGTGTTGATCTTCATGTTGTGATTGAGGTAGCTTTCTTTGAGTAGGTTTAAATGATCTTGCAACTCTTTACTTGAACTGTGGAGTAGGCACCTATCGTCAGCAAAGAGTAGTTCAGTTAATTCATGTGGATTGTAAATATCTGCTGGTGTTACTATTTTGATAATGTTCTAACAATAATATCATTGCGAACAATACAACATGAAACTAAACACACGAAAAACAAAGAATATAAAGATAAGCAGAACACCAGGTCAATTAAATATATCTGTCAATGGTACATCACTAAAGCAGGTCCCAGATTTCAAATATTTAGGGAGAGTTTTTACAGAGGATGACAAAATTGATAGAGAGATGGATACAAGATGTGAGAAAGTCAATGCCACGACTTACCAGTTAAGAAAGATAACTTCAAATTTCCCCCACGATGCTTAACCGCACTAGTGGATTTAATAATAGATAGATAGTTAATATTAACCATACAAATTATAAACAATAATGGTGATAAGGCACACCTATATCTAGTTCCTGATGTTAATGAAAACCACTTTGTAAGTCCAGGTTTCTGCAAGTAATCTAACTCCATTTTAACTGTTTTTGATTGTCCTTACACAGTCTAATAATATTCCTTTTAATCCATACTTTTCTAGACTACTCCATAGTAATTGTGTATTTATTCAATTGATAGCTGTCTATTGATCTATTCAAGTAATATTCATTTGTTTTTTTGTGTATTCTATTATCTTTTCGCTAATATCGAGAAAATATTGCACCTGTACACCCTCTTCCTTTTCTAAACCCGAACTGTTCTGGTCTAAACATTGTATTCACGAAAGATCTTTATCCGTTGTTCAAGAATCATAGCGAATATTTTACCGAGATACCAAGCAGGGTGACCGAGATGACCAAGCAAAGATGACCAAGCAAACCTATGTATTTGCCACAATCTTGCTTGCATTCTTTTTTCTTTCATAATGGTACTAAGTTGGATCTTTGTCAATCTTTTGGGACATCTCTTTCTTTCTAGGTCTTTCTGAAGATTTGAAGTAACTAAGTTACTTCATTCTCTCCACAGGCTTGTATTGTTTCGGTTGCTTTTCGACATATTCCCACCGATTTTGGGATATATTACTAGATATAATAAAGCGATCAGTGAAACAGGGTAACCATCATGAGGCATTTGAACTATGACATATGAACCGGATGTGACCGATATTTAGCGTCCATGCCTCCGGTTAAATACATCTTTATTTTTATTTATATCTGCGTCGTTCAAGCTAAGTTTTTCCAAATGAAGACCGGAATGTGCTATACAATTTACGGAAATATTCTATGGGAAAGCTTTGGGGGCATTATTTGGTTAAATGACGAAATGTCGGACTTCTGTGTGTATTTTTATTTTTAGCTGTTTTAAAATCGGGAATCTGAAATAGATATATTCTGTCGACAGGATAAATAGACATAGTTTATAAGTTAGATTAACTAATGCGTAAATTAGCCCTCAACAATAGCTCAAGTGTAGCATTATATTGGGATAACTAATGAGAAAATTAGCCATAAAAATAGCTCAAGAGGAACAATATATTGGGTAAATGAGTAAATTAGCCCTCAACAACAGCTAAAGTGGATCATTATATTGAGATAGATTAACTAATGAGTAAATTAGCCTTCAGCAATAGATCAAGTGGAACATTATACTGAGATTTTATAAACCCCGAACTGCAACAAGAAGTAAATAAGGGAATTTTAGGAGCAAAGTTTGCAGTTTCACTCCATAGAATGATAAAACGACCCAAAAGCGACGTTGAAGGCGAATGTATTGGGCCTAAGAACGGGATATCATTGATAAGCTGTATATCATAAATCAGCGCACTCCGTTCTCTGGACGGCATTCAGTTCCCGGACAGAATGCAGCTAATGATCGTGTGGTTGAGATAGCAGATAAGAAACTATTGAGACTATAGAAATGGTATGAATCTCGCGTGTTCTTGAGACTACAGAACTGGTATGAATCTAGGGTGTTCTTGAAGTGGTATGAATGCTGTGCAGACATGCCAAACTGCAAAGAAGAAGAACAAAAGACCCAATAAGAAATGATTTCATTAGTCACATCCTACAATATTCCTGGAAAGAAAGCAATATCCTTATTGTTTGCAACGTGAACGAGATGTGTAGACCCCAATTGTATTGCCACACTGACGATACATATAATATATATATATTGTTTGTCGTCTATTGTTTCTCCCCAGGTGGATGATGGTCAGAATATCCGCACTTGCCGCCAAGCGTAGGGGTGGTGGCTGGGAGATTTAGTTGTCTATCTAACGCTGAATTGGTATTTGTTAGTGGTTGCCTTTATATTATCTATTCATCTTTTTCAAGGTCTTCCTCTAGTCTTGTATCCTTATATTATTATGTTCTTGTCGATAGTTCGTCATGGCAGGGAGTTACAGCAGCACGTAATTGGTTGATAACTGATACATCAACACACTCGGTAATACTCACAGACTCTCAAAGCATGCTGCGCAAGATATAAATGTACATGCTGAGAATGGTGGAATTTATTGAGCAACTCAAATGTCTAGAGCATTACATGGATATACTGCCCTGGTCATGCTGGGGTCAGAGGAAACGAGATAGCCGGCTTATTGACAGGTACTGCAGCGATAGACGGCACAATGCTGAGAAGAGATAAAACAGACTTAATCAAAGCAGTAATAAATTCATTTCAAGATGAAGATGATGTTAATGAGGCTGAGAACGTACACATACAGAGAATGTCAGAAGTGGAAGAATCTGAGGGAAGGAAAAGTAATTTTTGTGTGGAAAGTCCCGAAGATCACGCGCTCAACACCTCATTTCGTCTAATTTGGTCACTCTTGCAATTTGTGTCAGGCATGTTGTAAGTTTTCTCTGCTAGCTTACTCTCCGCACCAATTTAGGGGATTGATAGCAGAGTGTTGGTATAAAAATAATGTTTATTATCTGCCTCTTGACTTCCATCTCTATGTTTTGGCTGAGGAGTAATGGCGATAGCTGGTATGTCACTATGTTTGCTTTCTGGCATCTTGTTCCAATCTTTCTGCTATATTTTACGCTGTCTGTGAATATACCTCCCAGGTATTTAAAATAAGAGGTTTGTTTCGCCCGTGTGTTGCCGGGGCCCGAAAGGGGAGCAAATAATAGCAACACTATTTACCTTCCACGCATGTCGTAAAAGGCGACTAAGGAGGTTATGGGATGGAGTTGGCTGTCCCATCCCATATAGGGTCAGTAACCCAAAGTCATGCTGAAGTCGGCTGTGTTAGGCCAAAGGCGCAGATATCGCAGCAATGCTGTAAACCATGACACAACGCATTCCGTTCTCCGGACTACATCCTGCTAATCTGCAGGAGTTTGAGAACGAACGCAGAAGAAGAAGAAGAAGAAGAAGAAGAGGTTTGTTTCGCTTTAGCTTTGCTTATTGTTATGTTCATTGAATTCGGCGACTCGCTAATCTTCATTACTTCTGTTCCCTGTGTATTTATTTTCATGTTTTATTTGGTGCAAGTTGTCGTGGGTGTGTATATATATATATATATATATATATATATATATATATATATATATATATATATATATATATATATATATATATATGAAAGAAGCCTGCCCAAAAAAAACACTCAAAGACGAAAGAGCCGCTACGTAGATAGATAGATAGATAGATAGATAATGATGGATAGATATATAGTTATATAGATAGTTAAATAAAGAATATAAATAGATAATTAGCTAGATATATAGATATAAATGATGGCAGGCATGAGGTTGACAATTGGCACCGGCACACATCAAACATCATGCTTACGCCAGTCACTAACCAGCACATTGAAAAGCGTCGGATGTTCCAGAAACAGGACAAGAAATCAGCGAGTGGCAAATTTTGTGAATGTATTTTGCAATACTGCCATATTTGGGCATAGGTTCGCTTGCTCGCGTGAAGTGACCAATAAATTGGTCGACTTGATTTAGGACAGAAAATAATATAACAAATATTTGAATGAGGATTCAAGGTTCATACCCTATACCTACATATTCCAGTCGGCCAGCATGTACAAAGATATAATTCATGCACGTCAAGTATGTAAAACTATTTACATTGATCAAGGGGAGGAGATGCTACTCTGAAAGAAGTTGCATGTCTGTACGATCTATTGGTAGCGTATCCTATTCAGAACATAACCATCAACCCAGAATGTTTTGGATGTAGTGATTTTCTTGACAATGTACATACGTTCATACGTTCTCCATTGCTTTCTGAACGTTCCGGATGCTTAAATACCTATTGCGGGGGTCGAACTCGGTACATTGGTGTATGTCATAGACGCGCTCATGAACAACTTCGCCACAGAGTCGGACCGAGTTAAAAGTTACAAACACAATCAAATTTATAGGAGAGATTCTTCTTCTTCTTCGTTCGTTCTCAAACTCCTGCAGATTAGCAGGATGTAGTCCGTAGAACGGAGATAGTAGAGATAAAACTTCAGATATAAGCACATTCCAAGCGAATGAAAAAAGAAGGACGTTGCAAGTAAAAGATGATAAACACTGTATGTATTCTCTATAAAATATGTTTTTTGGAATTTATTTTGAAGTGTCTTTAACTCATTAATTGGATTTACATTGCTTCATTTGGAAATAATTTGTCTCGGTTTTCGTCATTTTCGGATTTCTTCGATTGTTCTCTGACGAACTTCCGACGAAAACCGAGGTTTAACTGAAGTTTGGTTTATGTAATGGATGTATTTTGTCCAGATGTTTGTTAACAGAGGTATGGTCTTAGTTGGAATACCGGACTCTGGTTTGCTTCCCTAAGATGATTTATTGGTTCAATTGGACTGTTTTTTTTTTGGTGGTAATTAGAAAATGCACTAGCAATCCTTAGCTATCTGAGAAGATAACTATGCCCTCAGATTCCACACTCAAAATTCGAGATCATTCAATTTAAAGCTTCTTCTTTGCTATCTCTGCTACATAACTAGATCAGAGATATCTCTAAAAAGATCAACAATGCTTGGGTCTGCATCTGCGTCAGTATTGGAGTATTTTATCACAGTGAATTGTTTCTATGGTGACGGTTTTCAGGAATGAGGTTAAAATATTCTTGTCTGTCGAGGGGTCAGAAAATTATGTTCCTATGGTAGGAATAGTTGCATATATACAAGGCGGTTAAATATTAATAATTTCCTTGTATTTTTTGTCCGTTGGTAAATGGTTCAACTTTATAATGCTAGATTCGTTTAAGGAAAAATGTATTGTGTATTCTTTGTTTGTTTGTTAGATGATAGTTTCGCCTCATTTGGTCGAGGCCCGCACTTTCAACCTAGGACTGGTGTCCATATTGGTTATATCAGGGCGTTTAGGGACCTGTGTAGGTGGCTTGTCTGCCTGGATGGTGCTAGAATTTGGCTATCCAGTCGGGTTCTCCGCTGTGCGTTCTAGCGACAGTCCTTAAAAGGACTATGGTGTGGCTTTGCTTGAGCCATTGATGTGACGCTAATGTTTCCTCTGGATTATTAGCCCTGAAAAGAGCTTTTTTTAAACAAAAAAGTAACCCATAGCATTTATTAATGCCGTAGGGGTGTGAGATGTTAGCGATCTCACATTTCAGAGGCTCTGCAAATGAGGGCGTTAGCCATCTCCTCTCCCTCGCAGTCTTTACTTCCCGGATTAATCCGGTACCCATTTAAGGCTGGGTCGACCTGGGAGCCGTTGCGATCTGAAAACATTTCCGATTCAACTGGGGAATGAATCCAGGACCACTCATATGCGAAGCCAGTGCGCTAACCACTGTGCTAACGCGGCTCCCTTAAGTGTGGTGTTCTTTGGTGGTTCTTGATCTGCTGTCTATTGTGTATTATGTTTTTGTGGCGTCTTATATATAATAATTTCTATTCTCCCATGAAGTGTCTATTCTCTTATATATTTCTGGATTCTAGCTGCGGACAGAGAAGCATCCAGGCGATTGAAAACAAATGCTGTAGACGTGTGCTGGGTATCTGTAGCCGAGAACATACGGCAAACGTGATTATACATGCTAGATTTAATGTAGCATCCTGTCAACAAGAGCTGCTGTTAACAATCAGGAAACGTCGTAAACTCCGGTGGTATGGTCATGTGATGGGACATGCCTCGATGACAAGAGATGTTCTTCAAGGTAAGGTGGAGGTTTGAAGAAAACGAGATGGCAAGAAGAAGGTACAGCTGGACAATAACAAGGATGTGACAGGGTGTGAAATTTACAAAATTATCAGCATGGTAGAGGATAGAGGTTCGTGAAGATCTTTCTGCACCAAATGTCACGCCACTAAGACCCTAATTCATTATGGGTATTATTAGTATATTTATTATTTCTCTTAGGTTTCTACAACCTCCCCTTCTCTTCTTAGACTTAAAGGTTATATATTTATGTTCATTTCTGTTGGGGTTGTTTTCTTGGCACCGCTTATAAACCTAGTGAAGCATTTTGGGTTTTTATCTAACTGCTGTAGGATGCTTTTCTAGTTGTGGTCTGGAGACAGTCAATAGTCATTGGCTCAATTTTATGACTCCGATTAAGTCTAGTATATATTGGGAATCTCTCAAGTGATTTCAGGTAATATTTACACTAGCAGGTTGCGATTTCATATAAACGATCCGGAGGCACAACTATCTGTGACATAAATTCAATATCGTATCTTGGTCTTTCGAGGTTCGCTCCGTAGCTCGTCAATATAAAGCTGGATATCAAACTGAACACAATATGTGGCCTCTCTATTTACAATAGTTTTCGCACTCTACTGGAGGCACTTCTTCTGGAAGGAGCAACACGTTTCAGAAGTTGTGCTGTAAAAATCAAAGATTTTGGTGAAGAACTTTTTTACATCTGAAAGGTTACTGTATTTAGTAACTAGTAGTCAAAAGGCAGAATACAAGTACTCTTATTTAGTACAATATTTTACAGTCATATATATTCTAAGAATGCACACAGAGTGCAAAATAACATTTAGTTTTCAAGGAAATGACTCGATGTAGTGTTCATGAATTTGGTAACAACACCAGCTAAAATTACCTGATCTTCTCTTGTTTCTCCGTTGTATTTTACGAAGAGCTATTTGTGTAATCTTCTCTGATTTCTTTGACGTACATAATACCCTTCTAATTGTGGGACCTTATCCTTTCATTGTTATTTATTGAAAACGTTTGTTATTTTGACTACTACTATAACTAGTTGAAATATAAGATAGAATTTTAAGCATAACAATGCCAACAAAATGTTGACGATGTACTATTATTGTATCGAAAAAAAAAACATAAGTAGATGGGTGGATCAAATTCTACATCGCCAACGGTTTCTTGTTCTGTTATATATCTAGGACGTGGCCTATCAGTAATGGAGTATGCCTGTGATTGTGGATAATCAACGCATTACACAAGATACTAATAAATGAAGGATTTTCGCGAGGGGTAATACAAACAAGTGCCGGAAAATGAAAACAATGACAGTATTACGATTGAGGTGTCGGCAGCGAATAGCCCTCTTGTTTGTGCTCAGTCCTGCAGCTCCAACACAAATAGTGACAAGCAAGATATGTTTTGCAAGGGAAGCAAATGGTATTAATATTAAAATAAAATCATGCTGACCCAAAATCTTGATTACTGGCCTTGATTTGAGTTATGAATCTTTTTTCAGAGATAAACTGTACCATTATCAAACCTTTTTAAAGATGACAATAGCGAATAATTAATAGCCGTTCTACAACTGAAGTCGTATGTGTCGGTCTATTTTGGCACATAAAACAATGATACATGCCTCACAGTTCTCTGGAGTAAGTAATGTAAATAAAGTAACCTATAGCATTTATTAATGTCGTAGGGGTGTGAGATGTTAGCGATATCACATTTCAGAGGCTCTGCAAATGAGGGTGGTAGCGATCTCCTCTCCCTCGCATTCTTTACTTCACGGATTAATCCGGTACACATTTAAGGCTGTGTCGACCCGGGAGCCATTGCGATCTGAAAAACATGTCCGCCCCAACTTGGGAATGAACCCAGGACCAGTTTCATTGGTTCTACTAGGTAATGAACTATATGTCCTTGTGAGTAGCTACATCAATTTTGTGAACTAAACAATTATCCTTTCTTAAGTGTAGCTACAACAGTTTGGTTGAATAAACAGTAACTACCCTTGAGTATAACTACATAATTTCTTTTAACTAAACAATAACCAACAAACTAAAACATAAACAATAAACCCAATATTGGCCCAATACATTCCCCACATCTATGATGCATCTGGGACCGTGTTTGCACAAAGCAAGCACCAGTACCCAGCAGTCAATTGTGCAGGTATGTGACCGGGCCAAAATTTGGGACATCAACAGTCTCAATGCTAAACGCATTCATCCTGCCGTAGCCCGAATGATAACCAGATATGGAGCCTTTTCAAGTAGAGGAACGACCATGTTTCAGGGAGTTGATGCATACAATGGAAAAAAGGTATGAATTATCTTCAAGAAAGTACTTTGCTGAACATGTCATTCAGGAACTTCATGGCCCTGAGACTCCCTGAGTGTGGTATGGAGGTGTATGTAAAGGGAGCAAACATCCAGCAGAAAGAGACAATGGGTGTGAGTAGGGAACAGTGAAAATGAGGCAAAGATGGAGAGGGCATGTTTAGTATTTTTCAGGAATGTAGGAGTTGCTCCATTAATGGTTGGAAGACCTTGAGGCATAGAGCGGCTACTGAAGTGGGCAGGAGGTTGTCAGCTATTAAACCCTAAGAGTTGTGCTATTTGATATATAAGTTGTGTTATTTGATATATAAGTTGTGTTATTTGATATATTAGTTTTGTTATTTGATATATAAGTGCTGTTATTTGATATATAAGTTGTGTTATTTGATATATAAGTTGTGTTATTTCATATATAAGTTGTGTTATTGGATAAAAAGTTGTGTTATTTGATATATAAGTTGTGCTATTTGATATATAAGTGGTGTTATTTCATATATAAGTTGTGTTATTTGATATATAAGTTGTGCTATTTGATATATAAGTTGTGTTATTTCATATTTCGTGACATATATCTAATTTACCTGTGTATTCATTTAAACTATGAAACTGTGTGTTTTGATACGTCACCTTGTCATATTATTGTGAATTGGAGAAGATTTCTCTAGGGAATGGGTCTATCTTCTTCCTCATGACTTTCTGCGTGCTATAAATATCAGATAGTATACTATTACTGTTAGAAAAGTTGTTATATTCTTTTCTTTAAAAAAAATATGTTTTTTCTGTAAGTCACAATGTGTGTTTTCTAGTTTTGTTCTTTGCTTTCAGAGAATGTGTCGTGCCTCCTGATGGAACGAGCAGGTTTGAAAGGGATTCCTCGGGGTTATGGGTGCCTGTTTCACATATACAGTCTTGAGTAGGTGATAAGTTGTATTGATACAAGTGTACTCGGAAGTGGCAGTGTTCTGTGCGTAGTTCAAAAATTAATGTCTGTTCACGACACAAGAGGTGTGGTATCTTAACATTTTTGGTAGATTTGTTTCTTCCACAGAAGATCGTCACAATCTGTTCGAACTTGTTTTTTCACACTTCAACACATCACAATCCATTAGTATAGCTTTCCACAATGAGCACACCAGTCTGTGATAACAGCTGTTGTTGTTGGTTTTCAAATTTGCTGTCTGAAGAAAACGAACATCAGAAGTTGTGGTTTTTTTTTTTTTGCTCTTCGAAAGAAAAAAAATTATGTTTCTGTTGTATGAGCAAAACGTTTATTATAGTGTTATTTCTTTTTGTCAATATGTCTGGCCTGTTGATGGAGTAAGCAGATTTAAAGGGCATTCTTCAAAGAGTATGTATGCCTATTTGGTCTAGAGTACTTGGTAGGTTTTTCTGTATACATCCGTTCCTGGATGCGGCAGTTCCCTGTGCGTGGTCTAAACAAGATTGTTATCTGTTCATGATTCAAAATGATCTAGATAATTTTATTTACTTTAAATTGATTATTTATTTCTTTAATATGTGCTGGTCACAGAATGTTCAATGTTTTTTCAACTTTAAAACGCTACAATCGATTAGTATAATTTGTTTCACAATGAGCACAAAGAAACAAAAACACATCTTAGGAACAGTGACAATCTGTCAAAAAAGGTTTTTTTCCCCATTCAAATGATATAGTGCTACTTATTTTATTGACTGTTTTTTTAAATTGTCAAATAAAACTAACATAAATATAAGAAATTTAAAAACAATGTTAAACTATTGAGTTCTACTGCAATGAGAACAAGTTTCTAGACTGCAATAAGTTGTGTTCGTATAATATGTTCTCACTCTAATTCATATAGATGGCATCAATCTGAAAAATAAAAAAGAACGTTGTTATATATTTGAAATTATGATGGAAATAATAGTGTATTTGTTCGTGAAATATATATAAATTCTTATTATCGTCTTCGTGGCTTCTCCGGGCCACATTAATTTGTACAATGTGTGGTAGATCATGATTAGGGCTCAGATTTTCATGAAATGTCATATTTTTTTCCTGAAGCATATTTTCAATTTTAAGTTAATTTCTACATGTTTCAAGCATTTCTGAACAATTTTAAGCTGTTTTTATTTGTCATATAAATGCATAATTTGACCATAATTTTGATGAGGTCATATTTTGCCTGAAATTGGAGATTTAGGTCATATTTTGGTCATATTTTGCATATTTTCTGGTGTACTCAACGTTCTGGTGTACTCCGTTTGCTTATCAATGTTAGCACATCTTAACTATGTTTAGAGACAAAAATTCAAAGAAGAAGCTCCTCAACTACCACTTCCTCCACAACCTAGCCTTACACGTTGGGGTACATGGCTGGACGCTGTAAAGTATTACTGTGACAACTATTCAACACTAATTAAAATATTTAATGCCCTAGACAAAGACGACGCAACATCAATACAAGCAGTGCAAAGCTTATTTTCTACCAGACTATCACAAAATCTGACTTATATAAAGTCAAACTTTTCGGCAATTTCAAAAGCAATAAAACGTATGGAAAGCGAAGGGACTGCACTTTATGATGCATTAGATATTGTGAAACAAATTCAAACAGAAATAAATGGATCACGTGGTGAAGTAAGCAACAGGATTAAAGTAAAATTAGAAAGTGTTCTTCATAGAAATTCTGGTTATTTCTCATTGTGCAAAATTGCAAATATACTTAGTGGTAAACATGCAACATTTCAAGAGGATGAACCTGAACTTTCAGCAAATGATCTGACATTATTTAGATTTGCCCTTGTGACATCATGTGATGTAGAACGAAGTTTTTCAAAATATAAAACAATTCTCAGTGACAATCGACGATCGTTCAAATTTGAAACTCTAAAAATGCATGTTGTTGTCGGTTGCAATTGTACAAACAATGAAAACTGAGGAATAAATATGGTGTTTTTATACATGCTTTGTTAAGTATTATTACTATGTAGGTAATATGACTACTATGTAATGCGTAAAACATGCAAACAATAATAATTTGCGTTTTTTTTGGGTTCATAAATGAGAAAAACCTTATGGTCATATTTCGGCATATTTAGCATATTTTAGGTCATATTTTGCCTTTTTTAGGTCATATTTGCATGTCATATTTCAGGTATTTTAGGTCATAAAAATCCGAGCCCTAATCATGATAATTACGTTTAGTGCTCTAGATAGAAAGAGTAATGGTACTTTAAAAAGTTATTGCTTGGAAAACGTACCCCAATGTAATTATTGCCCCTGGCAATGTTTGTTAGTTTAGGTATATCTTTTAGAAATCTTAATAGAAATGTATTTATGGTTAGTGTTAGGATTAGTTATGTAAAACTAAGCCTCTGTTAACCGAAACCCTGAACCTAAACCTAAAAATTTAATAATTAAATTAATAATTGATAAATATCAATTATCAAACATTTCCAAGGGAAATAATCAAATAAATTATCACATCATTGTGCGCGTTCTAAACAAGAATCATCTTAAATTTAGCCACCATAATTAGCTAATTCTGTATATCATGACTATATGTCTCATAAAGTGTTTCTGATTTAACTCTCATTTTCATTCATGTTCTTTATCTAACATATTCACGCTCAAGATGTGTATAATATTTTTACAGCTGCAAGTTAATAAAATTTATGCTAGAAAAATAATATTTTTACAGCTGGAAGTTATAAGATTTATTGCTGGAAAAATTAACACAGATCATAGAAAATATAAATTTACGCGTTAAGTGTAAATAAATACTTAATGAAATACAATGTAATTTCCATAACTAGTATGTTAATATAAAATATTATTTAGTGATACATACTGTACACACAAATATTGGTGTATAGGGTGTCAAAGAAGGGTAGTACCATTGCAGGTGAGGCTGTCACACTGTTTTGGAGGAGTACTCACATCCTTTGTCTCTGCCTGGCACTCAGCGCTTACCTGTGCTCCCCAGTAGTTGCGAATTTGGCCACACATCACCGTGTGTGATAGCGCTTTTAAAGAGCCAAACCAGGTAGAGTTAACCGAGGGACTCCAGTACGAGAAAAATACGGGGCATATCTGTCGGAAAATTCGAAGCATGAATATGGCGGACTGCGCGGATGAAACATCTGATTATCGTACCGACTAACCGCATGTAGTCCGGAGAAATAATTTCACTGTGCAATAGTTTACAGTTTAGCTGCGATATTTGAGTCTTTATCACGTTCGACATTCGGGAGATCGATCAACATCTAAGTTATCCATTAAATGTTATCCATTAAAAGTTATCCATTAAATGACCATCTGTTTAGATGATACGGATAACAAACAAACTAAACATGAGAATTATAAAATTTTATATCGGTTCTAAATTAACGTTAGGCTCAGACACATGGACAATAAACACACAGCTGGAAGAAAGAATTGATGCCTTTAAAATGTGGATGTATAGGAGAATACGGAGAACTTCCTGGAAGGAGATGAAACCAAATACAGGTTTTGACAATACTGTGCTTGAGAATAGAACTATTAATATAAATAAAAATCAAACAAATACATTATTTTGGAATATTAAAAGACATGACATATTGTTTAAAACATTGCTTGAGAGTAGGATCGAGGGGTGGCGAACAAATGATGGGCAGAGCTACAAGACGGAGGGAAGCATCCTGAGATGAATATGTTATATTCTGGCAGAGTATACCAGCACGGAAGAGACAGTAGACGTTGGAAGTGTATTTTACTGCCAATTATCGATACTGACACGGCACCCGATAGTGTTGACCCATTAATGACGGAATGAAGATCACTTAAAAACGTATTCACAAAACACTCGTATATACAAAACCATAAACTTACCACTTACACCGAATTATATATACACTAAACCATAAACTTACCACTTACACCGAATTACATATACACTAAACCATAAACTTACCACTTACACCGAATTACATATACACTAAACCATAAACTTACCACTTACACCGAATTACATATACACTAAACCATAAACTTACCACCTACACCGGATTACATAAACAGAACAACTTACATGACGAAGTGTCTCTCCTGTTGCGTATTATTGGCAAAGCTATGTGTCTGCGACGTCTTCCAGGAGAGTGGGGTGATTTGAGATATTCATACATTTCGGCATCTCTATCTAATTTCTCAGTCAAGCAGTGACCACCTAACTGAAATCTGCAGCCACCCATTCTGGAATGTTCATTTAGAAAACTATTTTGTTCAATATAAATTAAGATATACAGATGCAACATTAATAAATGTAGGGTGTCTACACATTTGATGTGCAATTTATATATCCTTCAAAAAAAACCATCAAGGAGCCCATTACAACATTACAAAATATAATATGACAATCTTACCGGTTACAATAAACACTATATTTCATGACGCTAACATTAACGTGCGTAAAATGGCAACACAACTATCAACTTAACCCTCATTTTCATAATTAATTGCCATAGCTGCTTACATCTTATGAAGTAAGAATTTTTATGCAGTGGATTTGGATTCCTGGCCACTAAAACACACCTGACAATGACAGGGCAGACAGACTAGTAAAGAAGGGAGCACAACAAGAACATACATGTGCACAAACAACCATGCAAACAGGTAAAATGATGTTGAAATCAGTGAATAAAGAAAATTGGATGAACAGCTGAACCTTAGGAATCACTGGCAGGGAAATCTATAAATATATGACCAGTCCAAATCCTAAAGACAACATCAACCTCCTGCGGGGAAAAGACCAGAGTATCATCTTAAGACTACGCACACAACATGTACAGCTTAACAATCACCTGAACAGAATACAACCACAACACACTCCAGGGTTCCGGATGGGCACTCATCCCAATGAACTGTTGACCATCACCGTTTTAAATGTCCAGCGCTGTATGGCATCAGGAAAATGCTTCTCCCTCCTGTTATATAGAACACATTATATGGAACAAACACATGCATTTACTATTAACAACAACTATGTATGCTGGGTACGCATCATGAGTACTTTTCTGGGTACCCATCGTGAGTACTTTTCTGGGTACCGAACGTGAGCACTTCTTTGGGTACCCATCATGGGCACACTTTCCGGAATATGAATTGGTCATGCATTATGCTGTGATTGAACCATTCAAACAACATATTTCTGTTTCTTTTATGTATACAGGCCTCCGACTGTCAGCTCTACTTATTTTTTTTACCCGCAGCGCAATTGCTTTTGTTGAAATTTCGACAAGAAGACCACAGCGCTCTTCATCAGAACGTGATGCGCGTGCTTGTGAAAATGTATTTCCACAATTATGTAACACTTAATCCGATAATCACTGTAAATAGACACTATCTCCTTATTAATTCCATTGGTAGAAAATTATTTTCCACCCAAAAAAAACAACAACAACCCCCAAATAATTATTGCATCCTGCTCGCCAATTATTCCTACTATCTAATGAAGCACAGTCTAGGTGTTGCATGTGACCTGCAAACACAAACACATGTACAACGACCGCTTATGGAATCATCGTATGTCATAGACATTGATTATATAACTAGTTGTTGTATAATAATAATAATCCAAAATTTACAAATAATCTACTGCATTTCCATACATTTCCACCATCCGTGTGAGAAGCGGTCCTGTACTTCTAGTTCAGGGTGCAAAGCGTAGCGTCACTGTCTTATTTCCAATTATGTCACTCGAGGTGACTAATGGAAGTTAGGGGATAAGCTTGCAACCTGTCGCCTGAAAAAAACTTATTGTCCATTCGTGACTGAGTTTCTTACTTTTGTCATCTCTCAAATAAACTACATTGATGACGGAGAGGTGCTGGCCAACAGACATCGCACATGTGTCCTTTTGTGGCGGACTCTCATGGAACGGGGAATGTTAGATGTGTCATCGTTGCGGATTGGTCAACAAATCTGACAGAAGAATGACGAGATAGTTGTCCCAGAAGTGTGTGCTGTGTTTCTGACAAGACGTGGTAATCCAGGGATAATGGCGCACTGGAAGGTCTCCCTTCCGGGAATAAACATAAATCCACAAACTCCATTACACAACCATGCTAAACTACAACCTTGTATGAGTCCGCTACACTTGACATTCTTAGTTATATAACTGAAAATAACATGTGCTTCTGTCAGACATGCTATGAAATATCAAGAGCTAGCTGCCCGCAGTTAAATGGATTATTTCGGTAACAAAATGTACCCAGACAAAATATCATAAGATAATCATATCCCACGACAAAATACAAAGATAACAAATTGAAAATTGTACACAAAATGCAATAAACATTAATGAACAATATAACTAGTAAATGACTATAATAAAGTATTCAAATGATATGAATTGTCTTATGCGCGATAGGCGTGAAATTATTTTTTTTTGATTGGGTTAACTACACGACATTAATGTTCAAAAGGCGTGCTATTTTTTAATATTTGTTTTATGTAAAAACCATTGTTTTAATAGCATCATCGACACCGTTTATAAACCGTTCGTTTCTTTGTTATTGGTTGACCAAACGCAATCTGACTTCTCAACAGTTCAGATGTATGTTGTTGCTGTAACTACCGGGCAAGTCTTGCTGCTGTTGGATGAGATACATTCACTTTTGAATTAAATGCATTTTACCAACCGTATACACCGTTGTTGATTCTTGACACTTTTTTCATGACACGATTGTGTTAATTCCAAATGCTCACTGGAAATCGAGACCACGTCAAACCCGTCCAATGTAGAAATCTTCGAAGTAATCGATGAGGAAATTCAGGCCTTATAAACTATCAATATTGGTGAGTTGTTAGAAAACAGTAATGACAGCGTTTTCTGCCACAGACATAATTTGTTTGACGTCGATGGAATAAATTTCATCAGATATGTACAGCGGCGTTTTACTCCCAGACTGTAGTTTTCGCCAAACGTTCCGTCCAAAGTGAAAATAACATCCTGATACTTGGGCTCATAGAAATTCACTGACAAATGCTTTAATTGCAGCTATTTCGAAATCACTAACTGTTAAAGATAGAGCAGCATTTCCGTTATTTCCTAGTTCTATGATGTTATCTTAAGTTGTTCGTACATCACAAGTGATGATGACCATTTGTTACATCCACTTTTGAAAATTCAATTTTAGTTATGTCCTTGATTATGAGTTCGTAGATGGCTAATGAGCCCTATTCGAGCTGTAAATGTCCTTGGACAGTTTGGACATGGAATGACGACTGTAGACGGATTTTGAACTATCCATGACTTTCTAGCTGCTCTCCGCTGTTGAGCTGCTGCATTTCTCTTCTTTTAACAAGATGATGCGCTCTTTTTTATTTTAGAACGCCATGTAGATCTATTTTGTGCAAGTTCTTCCCATGTATCGTGGTCTATTTCAAAGGCTTTCAGTGAGTCCTTTAACGAGTCCTTGTAGCGCTTCCTTTGGCCACCTTGAGATCGTATACCCTTCTCTAGCTCACCATAGAGAAGTATCTTTGGCAGACGATGGTCTGGCATACGCACCAAATGACCTTGCCCAACGAATCTGTGTCTGCATCAGGATCGTGTCAATGCTTGTGATACCAGCTCTATCAAGGACAGTGGTATCTGGAATCTTGTCTTGCCATTTGATGTTCATAACTTTTCTGAGACAATTTTTATGAAAATGATTGAGTTTTTTCGCATGACGTCTATACACAGTCCATGTTTCACTAGCGTAATGCAGCACTGGAATTACCACTGCTCTGTAAACTTTCAGCTTAGTCTGTATGTTAATGCCATTTCTACGCCAAACATTTGCGTACAATCTACCGAAAGTACTGCTTGCTTTGGCGATCCTTGTATACACTTCATCATCAACGTTGGCATTTTGTGATAACGTACTGCCTAGATATGTGAATCTATTCACAACTTTCAGTGCTACACCATTTACCTTTATGCAGGGCTCGAGATAGCATTTGCCAAGTGCTGGTTGTAACATGACTTCTATTTTCTCTGTGTTAATGGTAAGTCCAAAGTTGGTACAGGCTTTGAAGAATCTGTCTATAATACATTGTAGATCAGCCTCAGAGTTGGCATTTAGGGCACAGTCATCAGCAAATATAAGATCCCTGATTGTGTGTGATTTAACTTTGGTTTTTGCTCGAAGCCGCCGAAGGTTGAACAATTTTCCGTCTATGCGATAGGTGATGTTTACTCCCAGGTCTAGATCTCTGAAAGCATCATCCAACATAGCAGAGAACATGATGCTAAATAGGGTAGGTGCTAATACACATCCTTGTTTTACTCCATTTGAGACAGGAAAGGTTTCAGATAGCTCTCCATCATCCTGAACTCTAGCTAGCATTCCATCATGCAATTGCTGTACCATTGAGATAAATTTCTGTGGACATCCATACTTTGCCAGAATCTTCCACAGACCCTCTCTACTTACTGTGTCAAATGCTTTTGTCAAGTCTATGAATGCTGTGTACAGGTCACAGTGTTGTTCTTGACATTTTTCTTGAAGCTGTCTTTCAGCAAAGATCATATCAGTTGTTCCACGTTCTTTACTGAAACCACATTGGCTTTCGGGTAGTAGTCCTTCATTTAGATGATACGCTGAAGAAGACAGCAATATATTACTTCACTACGTCCAGACAAAAGTAAGTGCATACACGCATAGGATGTTTTGACCACTCTCAAATGCATGTATTGTATACAGTTGATCGAATATCTCTGGGGTGACTGTTCCATCAGCAAACAAATGTCTAATCTGATAAAAGAAAAGCACTATTTTCCTGTGTTGCAAACAAAACGAAATCTGGTTCTTTCAAGCACAAAAAGAGACTGCAGCCAAATGTGTTTCTATATTCGTCAATGTGTTCATCATTGATTCCATTTCGATGACGATTTCTGCAAACATTCCTAGCTAAAGATTCTTGTTGAGGTAGAAGGTGTGCATGCAGGATCGATACTTGTCTTAAAACATGTTCCACAATGTGTCTAGTACCTTCTGTGTTTTCAGCACGTTGCCTCATGTTTTCTCGAGCAGTTGCTACAGCAACATTACCATGTACAAGTGGATGATCCTGCTTACCATGCTCAAAAACTACATTATCATCAAGAGCATGACGTGTTCGTACATCGCAAATCCATGTCTCTCTTTCCCACGATCTCCAGATCTGTGCTTCACAAACATAAACTCTCTTAAAACAAATTTCCTACAACCTTTCTGTGATGTAGTCAATGTTGCAATCTTCATAGAAAATCTTCACAAAAGAGTAAAACTAAAATTTCCGGTGTACCAGATCCCATTACAACTTTTTGGCTATGTAGGGTTATCTTGTCCTGTATATTTTGTCTGGGAATACTTTTTCTTGGGGATATTTTGTCCGGTATATTTTGTCTGATGTATTTTGTCTTGGAATATTTTGTCATGGAACTATTATTTCCTCATCATCATCATCATCATCATCATGTCAAGATGTACCTTCTCACAGTTAAATGGATTATTTCACCATCAAACGTTTCCAGATTTCTTGTAATTTAGTTACTGACTTCGCCTGGTTATAACTACCATCATGATCAGTACAATCTTCCCATCCTCATAAATTATCATCACAATCCTCATTAATTATCATCATCACATGTCATGCTGCATGGATGTTTTCTATATTTTATTTTCACATTTGAGTATTGCAAGTGGAGGTGTCTTATTATAGTCCATGTCGTGTGATGTCGATTGTCATGTAAGTCTACATTCTTCTGTCTTCTCGTGTACTGCCAATTATTTCTTATAGTCCATGACATGTGGTATTGGTTATTGTTTTAGTTAAATTTCTTTAACCTTGTACACTGTCAATCATTTTTATAGCCCATACTGTTTGGTGGTAATCATGGCTGTCTCCAGCATCCTGTTATGTATACTGTCAACCAGTTTCGATACCGACGATATCGGATATGTAGCACCATTTGCGCAAATAAACCAGCGGTACAACGCTTTTCCGTTCTCTAGGACCACTTTCCTCCTCTGAGGTTATGAAAGATATCCGGTGTGAGATTGATTGCCTGTTGATTAACAAGAAGTAGACTAGAGAAGGAAATACGTTGTGTCATGATTTACAGCTCGGATACGATATAAGAATTTTTTTTCCCGCTGGAAAAATACGAATTAAGCATAGTCTCAGTCACTTTAACCTTACAACATACATAGCGTCTTAGTCACTGTAACCTTATAACATAACAGTCACTGTAACCTTATAACATAACAGTCACTGTAACCTTATAACATAGTGTCTTAGAAACTGTAACCTTATAACATAACAGTCACTGTAACCTTACAACATAACAGTCACTGTAACCTTATAACATAGCGTCTTAGAAACTGTAACCTTATAACATAACAGTCACTGTAATCTTACAACATAACAGTCACTGTAACCTTATAACATAGCGTCTTAGTCGCCTAACCTTATAACATAACGTCTTAGTCACTGTAACCTTATAACATAGCGTCTTAGAAACTGTAACCTTATAACATAACAGTCACTGTAACCTTACAACATAACAGTCACTGTAACCTTATAACATAACAGTCACTGTAACCTTATAACATAGCGTCTTAGTCACTTAACCTTATAACATAACGTCTTAGTCAATGTAACCTTATAACATAACAGTCACTGTAACCTTATAACATAACGTCTTAGTCAATGTAACCTTATAACATAACGTCTTAGTCACTGTAACCTTATAACATAGCGTCTTAGTCACTGTAACCTTATAACATAACGTCTTAGTCAATGTAACCTTATAACATAACGTCTTAGTCACTGTAACCTTATAACATAGCGTCTTAGTCACTTAACCTTATAACATAACAGTCACTGTAACCTTATAACATAGCGTCTTAGTCACTTAACCTTATAACATAACAGTCACTGTAACCTTATAACATAACGTCTTAGTCAATGTAACCTTATAACATAACAGTCACTGTAACCTTATAACATAGCGTCTTAGTCACTGTAACCTTATAACATAACAGTCACTGTAACCTTATAACATAGCGTCTTAGTCAATGTAACCTTATAACATAACAGTCACTGTAACCTTATAACATAACGTCTTAGTCAATGTAACCTTATAACATAACAGTCACTGTAACCTTATAACATAACAGTCAATGTAACCTTATAACATAACAGTCACTGTAACCTTATAACATAACAGTCACTGTAACCTTATAACATAACAGTCACTGTAACCTTATAACATAACGTCATAGTCACTGTAACCTTATAACATAACGTCATAGTCACTGTAACCTTATAACATAACGTCTTAGTCAATGTAACCTTATAACATAACAGTAACTGTAACCTTATAACATAACAGTCACTGTAACCTTATAACATAACAGTCACTGTAACCTTATAACATAACAGTCACTGTAACCTTATAACATAACAGTCAATGTAACCTTATAACATAACAGTCACTGTAACCTTATAACATAACAGTCACTGTAACCTTATAACATAACAGTCACTGTAACCTTATAACATAACAGTCACTGTAACCTTATAACATAACAGTCAATGTAACCTTATAACATAACAGTCACTGTAACCTTATAACATAACAGTCAATGTAACCTTATAACATAACAGTCACTGTAACCTTATAACATAACAGTCAATGTAACCTTATAACATAACAGTCACTGTAACCTTATAACATAACAGTCACTGTAACCTTATAACATAACAGTCACTGTAACCTTATAACATAACGTCATAGTCACTGTAACCTTATAACATAACGTCATAGTCACTGTAACCTTATAACATAACGTCTTAGTCAATGTAACCTTATAACATAACAGTCACTGTAACCTTATAACATAACAGTCACTGTAACCTTATAACATAACAGTCACTGTAACCTTACAACATAACAGTCACTGTAACCTTATAACATAACAGTCACTGTAACCTTTTAACATAACAGTCACTGTAACCTTATAACATAACAGTCACTGTAACCTTATAACATAACAGTCACTGTAACCATATAACATAACAGTCACTGTAACCTTATAACATAACAGTCAATGTAACCTTATAACATAACAGTCACTGTAACCTTATAACATAACAGTCACTGTAACCTTATAACATAACAGTCACTGTAACCTTATAACATAACGTCTTAGTCACTGTAACCTTATAACATAACGTCTTAGTCACTGTAACCTTATAACATAGCGTCTTAGTCACTTAACCTTATAACATAACGTCTTAGTCAATGTAACCTTATAACATAACAGTCACTGTAACCTTATAACATAACAGTCACTGTAACCTTATAACATAACAGTCACTGTAACCTTATAACATAACAGTCACTGTAACCTTATAACATAACAGTCACTGTAACCTTATAACATAACAGTCAATGTAACCTTATAACATAACAGTCACTGTAACCTTATAACATAACAGTCACTGTAACCTTATAACATAACAGTCAATGTAACCTTATAACATAACAGTCACTGTAACCTTATAACATAACAGTCACTGTAACCTTATAACATAACAGTCACTGTAACCTTATAACATAGCGTCTTAGTCAATGTAACCTTATAACATAACAGTCACTGTAACCTTATAACATAACAGTCAATGTAACCTTATAACATAACAGTCACTGTAACCTTATAACATAACAGTCAATGTAACCTTATAACATAACAGTCACTGTAACCTTATAACATAACAGTCACTGTAACCTTATAACATAACAGTCACTGTAACCTTATAACATAGCGTCTTAGTCAATGTAACCTTATAACATAACAGTCAATGTAACCTTATAACATAACAGTCACTGTAACCTTATAACATAGCGTCTTAGTCAATGTAACCTTATAACATAACAGTCACTGTAACCTTATAACATAACAGTCACTGTAACCTTATAACATAACAGTCACTGTAACCTTATAACATAACAGTCACTGTAACCTTATAACATAACAGTCACTGTAACCTTATAACATAACAGTCACTGTAACCTTATAACATAACGTCATAGTCACTGTAACCTTATAACATAACGTCATAGTCACTGTAACCTTATAACATAACAGTCACTGTAACCTTATAACATAACAGTCACTGTAACCTTATAACATAACGTCTTAGTCAATGTAACCTTATAACATAGCGTCTTAGTCACTTAACCTTATAACATAACGTCTTAGTCAATGTAACCTTATAACATAACAGTCACTGTAACCTTATAACATAACGTCTTAGTCAATGTAACCTTATAACATAACGTCTTAGTCAATGTAACCTTATAACATAACGTCTTAGTCAATGTAACCTTATAACATAACAGTCAATGTAACCTTATAACATAGCGTCTTAGTCAATGTAACCTTATAACATAACAGTCAATGTAACCTTATAACATAACAGTCACTGTAACCTTATAACATAGCGTCTTAGTCAATGTAACCTTATAACATAACAGTCACTGTAACCTTATAACATAACAGTCACTGTAACCTTATAACATAACAGTCACTGTAACCTTATAACATAACAGTCACTGTAACCTTATAACATAACAGTCACTGTAACCTTATAACATAACGTCATAGTCACTGTAACCTTATAACATAACGTCATAGTCACTGTAACCTTATAACATAACAGTCACTGTAACCTTATAACATAACAGTCACTGTAACCTTATAACATAACGTCTTAGTCAATGTAACCTTATAACATAGCGTCTTAGTCACTTAACCTTATAACATAACGTCTTAGTCAATGTAACCTTATAACATAACAGTCACTGTAACCTTATAACATAACAGTCACTGTAACCTTATAACATAACAGTCACTGTAACCTTATAACATAACAGTCACTGTAACCTTATAACATAACAGTCACTGTAACCTTATAACATAACAGTCACTGTAACCTTATAACATAACAGTCACTGTAACCTTATAACATAACAGTCAATGTAACCTTATAACATAACAGTCACTGTAACCTTATAACATAACAGTCAATGTAACCTTATAACATAACAGTCACTGTAACCTTATAACATAACAGTCACTGTAACCTTATAACATAACAGTCACTGTAACCTTATAACATAACGTCATAGTCACTGTAACCTTATAACATAACGTCATAGTCACTGTAACCTTATAACATAACGTCTTAGTCAATGTAACCTTATAACATAACAGTCACTGTAACCTTATAACATAACAGTCACTGTAACCTTATAACATAACAGTCACTGTAACCTTACAACATAACAGTCACTGTAACCTTATAACATAACAGTCACTGTAACCTTTTAACATAACAGTCACTGTAACCTTATAACATAACAGTCACTGTAACCTTATAACATAACAGTCACTGTAACCATATAACATAACAGTCACTGTAACCTTATAACATAACAGTCAATGTAACCTTATAACATAACAGTCACTGTAACCTTATAACATAACAGTCACTGTAACCTTATAACATAACAGTCACTGTAACCTTATAACATAACGTCTTAGTCACTGTAACCTTATAACATAACGTCTTAGTCACTGTAACCTTATAACATAGCGTCTTAGTCACTTAACCTTATAACATAACGTCTTAGTCAATGTAACCTTATAACATAACAGTCACTGTAACCTTATAACATAACAGTCACTGTAACCTTATAACATAACAGTCACTGTAACCTTATAACATAACAGTCACTGTAACCTTATAACATAACAGTCACTGTAACCTTATAACATAACAGTCAATGTAACCTTATAACATAACAGTCACTGTAACCTTATAACATAACAGTCACTGTAACCTTATAACATAACAGTCAATGTAACCTTATAACATAACAGTCACTGTAACCTTATAACATAACAGTCACTGTAACCTTATAACATAACAGTCACTGTAACCTTATAACATAACAGTCACTGTAACCTTATAACATAACAGTCACTGTAACCTTATAACATAACAGTCACTGTAACCTTATAACATAACAGTCAATGTAACCTTATAACATAACAGTCACTGTAACCTTATAACATAACAGTCAATGTAACCTTATAACATAACAGTCACTGTAACCTTATAACATAACAGTCAATGTAACCTTATAACATAACAGTCACTGTAACCTTATAACATAACAGTCACTGTAACCTTATAACATAACAGTCACTGTAACCTTATAACATAACGTCATAGTCACTGTAACCTTATAACATAACGTCATAGTCACTGTAACCTTATAACATAACGTCTTAGTCAATGTAACCTTATAACATAACAGTCACTGTAACCTTATAACATAACAGTCACTGTAACCTTATAACATAACAGTCACTGTAACCTTACAACATAACAGTCACTGTAACCTTATAACATAACAGTCACTGTAACCTTTTAACATAACAGTCACTGTAACCTTATAACATAACAGTCACTGTAACCTTATAACATAACAGTCACTGTAACCATATAACATAACAGTCACTGTAACCTTATAACATAACAGTCAATGTAACCTTATAACATAACAGTCACTGTAACCTTATAACATAACAGTCACTGTAACCTTATAACATAACAGTCACTGTAACCTTATAACATAACGTCTTAGTCACTGTAACCTTATAACATAACGTCTTAGTCACTGTAACCTTATAACATAGCGTCTTAGTCACTTAACCTTATAACATAACGTCTTAGTCAATGTAACCTTATAACATAACAGTCACTGTAACCTTATAACATAACAGTCACTGTAACCTTATAACATAACAGTCACTGTAACCTTATAACATAACAGTCACTGTAACCTTATAACATAACAGTCACTGTAACCTTATAACATAACAGTCAATGTAACCTTATAACATAACAGTCACTGTAACCTTATAACATAACAGTCACTGTAACCTTATAACATAACAGTCAATGTAACCTTATAACATAACAGTCACTGTAACCTTATAACATAACAGTCACTGTAACCTTATAACATAACAGTCACTGTAACCTTATAACATAGCGTCTTAGTCAATGTAACCTTATAACATAACAGTCACTGTAACCTTATAACATAACAGTCAATGTAACCTTATAACATAACAGTCACTGTAACCTTATAACATAACAGTCAATGTAACCTTATAACATAACAGTCACTGTAACCTTATAACATAACAGTCACTGTAACCTTATAACATAACAGTCACTGTAACCTTATAACATAGCGTCTTAGTCAATGTAACCTTATAACATAACAGTCAATGTAACCTTATAACATAACAGTCACTGTAACCTTATAACATAGCGTCTTAGTCAATGTAACCTTATAACATAACAGTCACTGTAACCTTATAACATAACAGTCACTGTAACCTTATAACATAACAGTCACTGTAACCTTATAACATAACAGTCACTGTAACCTTATAACATAACAGTCACTGTAACCTTATAACATAACAGTCACTGTAACCTTATAACATAACGTCATAGTCACTGTAACCTTATAACATAACGTCATAGTCACTGTAACCTTATAACATAACAGTCACTGTAACCTTATAACATAACAGTCACTGTAACCTTATAACATAACGTCTTAGTCAATGTAACCTTATAACATAGCGTCTTAGTCACTTAACCTTATAACATAACGTCTTAGTCAATGTAACCTTATAACATAACAGTCACTGTAACCTTATAACATAACGTCTTAGTCAATGTAACCTTATAACATAACGTCTTAGTCAATGTAACCTTATAACATAACGTCTTAGTCAATGTAACCTTATAACATAACAGTCAATGTAACCTTATAACATAGCGTCTTAGTCAATGTAACCTTATAACATAACAGTCAATGTAACCTTATAACATAACAGTCACTGTAACCTTATAACATAGCGTCTTAGTCAATGTAACCTTATAACATAACAGTCACTGTAACCTTATAACATAACAGTCACTGTAACCTTATAACATAACAGTCACTGTAACCTTATAACATAACAGTCACTGTAACCTTATAACATAACAGTCACTGTAACCTTATAACATAACGTCATAGTCACTGTAACCTTATAACATAACGTCATAGTCACTGTAACCTTATAACATAACAGTCACTGTAACCTTATAACATAACAGTCACTGTAACCTTATAACATAACGTCTTAGTCAATGTAACCTTATAACATAGCGTCTTAGTCACTTAACCTTATAACATAACGTCTTAGTCAATGTAACCTTATAACATAACAGTCACTGTAACCTTATAACATAACAGTCACTGTAACCTTATAACATAACAGTCACTGTAACCTTATAACATAACAGTCACTGTAACCTTATAACATAACAGTCACTGTAACCTTATAACATAACAGTCACTGTAACCTTATAACATAACAGTCACTGTAACCTTATAACATAACAGTCACTGTAACCTTATAACATAACAGTCACTGTAACCTTATAACATAACAGTCACTGTAACCTTATAACATAACAGTCACTGTAACCTTATAACATAACAGTCACTGTAACCTTATAACATAACAGTCACTGTAACCTTGTAACATAACAGTCACTGTAACCTTATAACATAACAGTCACTGTAACCTTATAACATAACAGTCAATGTAACCTTATAACATAACAGTCACTGTAACCTTATAACATAACAGTCACTGTAACCTTATAACATAACAGTCACTGTAACCTTATAACATAACAGTCACTGTAACCTTATAACATAACAGTCACTGTAACCTTATAACATAACAGTCACTGTAACCTCATAACATAACAGTCACTGTAACCTTATAACATAACAGTCACTGTAACCTTATAACATAACAGTCACTGTAACCTTATAACATAACAGTCACTGTAACCTTATAACATAACAGTCACTGTAACCTTATAACATAACAGTCACTGTAACCTTATAACATAACAGTCACTGTAACCTTATAACATAACAGTCACTGTAACCTTATAACATAACAGTCACTGTAACCTTATAACATAACAGTCACTGTAACCTTATAACATAACAGTCACTGTAACCTTATAACATAACAGTCACTGTAACCTTATAACATAACAGTCACTGTAGCCTTATAACATAACAGTCAATGTAACCTTATAACATAACAGTCACTGTAACCTTATAACATAACAGTCACTGTAACCTTATAACATAACAGTCACTGTAACCTTATAACATAACAGTCACTGTAACCTTATAACATAACAGTCACTGTAACCTTATAACATAACGTCATAGTCACTGTAACCTTATAACATAACGTCATAGTCACTGTAACCTTATAACATAACAGTCACTGTAACCTTATAACATAACAGTCACTGTAACCTTATAACATAACGTCTTAGTCAATGTAACCTTATAACATAGCGTCTTAGTCACTTAACCTTATAACATAACGTCTTAGTCAATGTAACCTTATAACATAACAGTCACTGTAACCTTATAACATAACGTCTTAGTCAATGTAACCTTATAACATAACGTCTTAGTCAATGTAACCTTATAACATAACGTCTTAGTCACTGTAACCTTATAACATAGCGTCTTAGTCACTTAACCTTATAACATAACGTCTTAGTCAATGTAACCTTATAACATAACGTCTTAGTCAATGTAACCTTATAACATAACGTCTTAGTCACTGTAACCTTATAACATAGCGTCTTAGTCACTTAACCTTATAACATAACGTCTTAGTCAATGTAACCTTATAACATAACAGTCACTGTAACCTTATAACATAACAGTCACTGTAACCTTATAACATAACAGTCACTGTAACCTTATAACATAACAGTCACTGTAACCTTATAACATAGCGTCTTAGTCACTGTAACCTTATAACATAGCGTCTTAGTCACTGTAACCTTATAACATAACGTCTTAGTCACTATAACTTTATTACATAACAGTCACTGTAACCTTATAACATAACAGTCACTGTAACATAACGTCTTAGTCACTGTAACCTTATAACATAACGTCTTAGTCACTGTAACCTTATAACATTGCGTCTTAGTCACTGTAACCTTATAACATAACGTCTTAGTCACTGTAACCTTATAACATTGCGTCTTAGTCACTGTAACCTTATAACATAACGTCTTAGTCACTGTAACCTTATAAAATTGCGTCTTAGTCACTGTAACCTTATAACATAGCGTCTTAGTCACTTAACCTTATAACATAGCGTCTTAGTCACTGTAACCTTATAACATAACAGTCACTGTAACCTTATAACATAACAGTCACTGTAACCTTATAACATAGCGTCTAAGTTACTGTAACCGTATGGGTGCAAAGGGAACGCATTGCAAATGGAACGCATAGGCGGACCCAGGGTTAGCAGATAACCAAGATCCCAAATGTACCTCAACGCGGTGCACCCTGGAAACAGAAATACAGCAGCTCGAGCTGACTCTGGCCACACCATTTGGGGATCGTGTCCGAGAATGTGGAGGTAGCAGATGGAAAGAGATTTGACTGCTCAAGAGACAGACAATATCTCCGACACCACCAGCATCACCACATATAGCGACACTGTCGACATACAGTGAAGCCAGTCAGTCCAGTCCGAACATTGGAGGGGCGGCCAATGTAAAATGCACATAAAGGTAGATGCATGGCGAGAGACAAATAGATTTCATGCCGAGTACAATGAAACAATGAAATGGCAGAACAGCGCTAGAGTTCAGCGCGAACTGCAAATAGAAAGTGAAAAGTCCCTAGGAAAGGGGAACTACAAGTTAGTCAGCTCGAGACGAGCTTCTAGTTACCTGTGTCCCTTACAGGCAGAGACCCAGACCCATTCATTGGCGTTTGGTAAAGAAAGACCTAATCCAACTCTAATGTCGAGCCTTCCTAAACCGGAAATATGCTCGCGAAGAGAAAGGGTTCTGTATCCGACGGGCTTAGGCAAGAAAGGGACAACGATGGTAGTCCTGGCCCAACTCTACTGTCAAGGTTTCCTATACCGGAAGCGCACTTGCAGAGAGAAAGGGTTCCATACCCGATGGGCTCAGGCACAAAAGGGACAACGATTTAGCCCTGGCCCAACTCTACTGTCAAGGTTTCCTACACCGGAAATACACTTGAAGAGAGAAAGGGTTCAGTACCTGATGGGATCAGGCGCTATTGGGACAAGGCCGCTCAGCTCGAGAACGCCTTGCTCTCAAACGCGTGGTGTGAGACTCGAACTTGGACAAGGGGTACACTATGTCGATGAATGACACCTCGGCTAAGAGGGCGAAAGAGCCAGGGTCCAACTCCTCTGTTGAGTTCTTCCCCTTAAGGAACCAGGCTCACGGACGAGAAACGGTTCAGTACCCAATGGGCACAGGCACAGCTCGTCCAATTACACGAGGCAAGTTCATAGACAGTGGAACACCTCGTTCAAGTCAGATGAGAGCAAAAATCGTCTGAGCGAAGAGTCGCCACTGCGCGTGCCTGGAGACAGATATAGAGGCTGTCACAGGCTAAGGGTAGCCCACCCGAATTGTCAAGGCATGCCGAAATCGGATGTGCTAGGCCTACAAGGCGCATAACGGTGGCACAACGTATTCACGCTCCCGGCGGAAATAGCACGGATATCCGTGATGGTTACAATGGAGGGAACGAAAAACAAACAAACAAACAAACAAACTGTAATCGTATAGCATAGCGTCTTAGCCACTGTAACCTTATAACATAACAGTCACTTTAACCTTACAACATAGCGTCTTAGTCACAGTAACCTTACAACATAGCGTCTTAATCACTGTAGCCTTATAACATAACAGTCACTTTAACCATTAATATTCTATCTATCTCTCTATCTATTGGCTTTTTCTAAAATGTTTTTAGGCGTCGTGGGGTGCTGAAGATTTTCTGTCTGTGGCCAACTGTGTTTCGCTTTCATGGTTAGGCCATGTTTTTTAACAATCTCTCTGATTGAATCTTCCCATCTTGTTCTTGGTCTTTCTCTTGCTTTGTAGCCATTCTTTCTACTGTTGTTTGCCTAAATTTGCTGGTTGTGATGATTCCATTCGCTTAATGTTGCTTATTCAGTTGATCTGTTGTCGCTCTATATATTGTTTGCATGATATGGTCTTAGCTATCTTTCTGATGTTTTCATTTCTCATTCGGTATCTTCTGGTGACGTTTATAGCATTCATAACCGTAAGGTTGTGTGTTTTTGTCAGGAGCATGTCTGGCACTGGTAACATAACTTTGGAATAAAGTTGGTGTTTATTATATGCGGTATGGTTGCTATGTTGATCGCTGGGTTTTTAAGCAGCGGTGACAGTTGGTATGTTACAGAATTTGCCGTCTTCCAATGCCGACACACACATTTACAGAACGTTAACTTTGGTGAATACTTACAATAACACACATTTACCGAACGTTAACATTGGTGAATACTTACAATAAAACACACATTTACCGAAACGTATCTTTGAGGAATACTTCAAATAATACACACATTTACCGAACTCCAACTTTGGTGATAACTTCCAACACATACATTTACCGAACGCTAACTCTGGTGATAACTTCCAACACATACATTTACCGAACGCTAACTTTGGTGATAATTTCCAACACATACATTTACCGAACGCTAACTTTGGTGATAATTTCCAACACATACATTTACCGAACGCTAACTTTGGTGATAATTTCCAACACATACATTTACCGAACTCTAACTTTGGTGATTACTTCCAACACACACATTTACCGAACTCTAACTTTGGTAAAATACATTTCTAGTTTCATAAAGTAGAAAATATATGAATATTGTCAACAAATAAATGTCTTTCAAACGACCTTTCTTAACATAACTTACCTCAAATGTGGCTATGTGATATGTAAGAACAAATTATCTATACTAGAAATAGTTAATATAGGGTATTATAGAAATTTACAGGGTTATAAATTATGTGGAAGAGATTTTATCACCCTAACTATTTAATTATTTGGTAGATCAATTCAATAAAATCAAGTAAATTCAATTCCTGTCATCCTTAAGAATTATTTTCAATAAATCAAGTCTGGAATACGAATTAGATATAGTAATACTAATAAGGCCCAAAACACGTCATTGTCTCAGGTTGCCATACGTGAGACATCAGCACAAAAAGCTCTCCAAATATTCTATACTCAGAGGTGTCATGTGACGTATTCCTTCCAGAACGTTGTCTTCCCAATGAACTCTCTGAACCTCTCTCTGTCTTGGGCGATGTGGCTTGCATTTTCTAGCGATGTATTCATGTTTTCTTTAATGTCATCAGTCCATCGTCTTCTTGGTCTGCCCCTTCTCCTCTTCTCCCAGGTACTCTTCCCTCCATTATTTGTCTTTCTAAACAGTTATGTCTCTTTATATGACCAAACAGGCGTAGTTTTCTTTTTGTTATTGTGTTTAGTAACCAACACTCTGGAATATTCAGTGTGTTTATAATATCAGAGTTTCTGATCTTATCCTTCCATGATATTCTAAGTATCTTTCTGTAGCATTTCAGCTCGAAGGCGTTGATCTTCTTTGCCGCTGTTTTACTTAGAGTCCATGTTTCACAGCCGTATGTTGCAACCGGAAAAATAAAAGTTCGTAACATTAGCACTTTCGTTTCTATTTTGTTGTTTTTTCCATATGTTTTTCAGCCGTGTTATTTTGCAATATGCCATTGCCAATCTCTTCCTTATTTCTGCCATGCAGTCTCCTGCACCGTTGATGTTTGCTCCTAAGTATTCAAATTTATCCACACATTCTATCTCGGTATTGTCAATTCTGATTTTTGGTTGTTGTGTTGTTATATCTGTTGACATGATTTTTGTTTTCTGCGTGTTTAAATACAAATTTTGTGCTTCGCTATATTTCTTTGTGTTCTTGATTAGTTGTTCCAATCCCTTTATATCGTTTGAAAGAAGTACTGTGTCGTCTGCGTAGCGTAGTTCCGGGATTAGGAATCCACCTATGTTTAAAGCGTGGTAGTCAGTGTTGTGAATGTCTTCTCTCACGTTCCTCATTATACTTTCAGCGTAGATGTTGAACAGGTATGGGGAGAGTGTGCACCCTTGCCTTACTCCACTCTGTACCTCAAACCATTCTGAGAGATCGTCCTCTAACTTCACTGCAGCCTTTTGATCTTGGTAAAGTTCCTCTATTAGATGAATCAGATGTCTTGGGAAACCCATGCTGTTCATTATCTCCCATAGTTGCTGGTGTTGGACGCAGTCGAACGCTTTTGAGTAATCTATGAAACACATGTGCAGGTCAGTTGAAAATTCCCTACACTTTTCTATGATCAATCTCATGTTAAGAATGTGATACTCAGAGGAGTGTAGACAAAATACCGCCAGTCAATTTCTTAATGTTATTAATCCTGGATTTTCTCTGTTTTCTTCTTCGACCCTTGACTGTTCTTCTCAAAATAATTTTTGAAGGCGAGTTGTGTCTCTTACATGTTCAAGCCAAAGAAATTTACACAGTTTCACCACCTCCAAAAGTGGTTAGATATAAACAATAAAGTGCCATGTCGTAGTGTATGCTGTCATGTGCCGCCATAACGCTCTGTCCATTGTGTTGCTAATAAATTCATTTTGTTACCTTTTCTCGTGCGACAATGACAACACATTCGGCGATTTCTCTCTTTGTCCTTCTGTCTGTCACTTTCTGTCTGATTTCTTCCTGTCACCTCTTCCCTTGATCTTTTCAGTTGTTACTAAATGTTCAAGTTTTGCTCTACTCATTGCATAATGGACTTGATGATGTTTTAGTTTGTTGCCTGTGTTACTGACTTGTCATTTTTTTTAGTGTAGTGTTTATTTGGGGCAGTATGAGGGATGCATTTGGTGGGATATTTGATACTCTTTCAGATTCCTCTCTATCTTCAGGAAGGTGATGTTTCTTGTTTAGTTCTTCTGCTACCTGTACTTGGGATTTTTTTTTTTTTTCGCATCCATTTATTGACTACTTCTTTGTTAGGATGGTTTTTGTGGGAGTTGTTTGTGTCTTTCCACAGCTTCTATAGTTGCCTTTTCTCTTCTAATGTGGCTCTATGTTTGCATCGATTTCACAGACCGCTGTTGGTGTTGATCTCATGCCACCACAAATGAAGCGGAGAGCCTGCCTTTGTACTCTGTCCAAGTGTGTGCAAGAACTTTTTGATGATATGGCTTTCAAGGAGAGATTGTAATCTAATATGGATCTGACGTATCCTATGTATTCATGGCTGTGTTGTCTAGTCGACTCCCCAGGATGTACTTGCATGTTGATTTAGCAAGTTCAGTCTCCTAGACCCTTTTTCTGTGATATTGTTAATAAAGTTGTTGAAGGTTAGCCTCTTGTTCAACTTAACACCTAGGGTATGTTGTGTTTTCTTCGCGATTTATTTAAGTTCATTCAAAAGTGTTTTTAAATTTCTTCTCTGTTTGTTTGTTGCTAAGTGTATATATGGTAAATGTGGCTTTACTGGTGATAACTTTCAGTTTGCAGATGTTACAGTATGTTTATATTGTGAGAAGTGTTTTTCAAAGTCTCCCTGCAGCCAGGTTAAGTCTGATCCACTTGTCCATATGACAAGGTCTGCAAACAGGCTGTGTGGGTGTTAAGCAAGTCAGGGAGATCATTTGTGAAGATTAAAAATAGAGTACAGCTGAAAGCTGAGTTTTGTGGTAATCCTCCCTCAAGCGTACGTTTGTATGATAGTGTGTTGTTTCCTGCAGTTTGTATGGTTCTGTCACTTAAGTAGTTTTTAATTCATTTCCATATTTTCTCACAAATGACCATGTTTTGCAATTTTAGCAATAGTCACTTTCTCCATACCTTGTCATATGCTTACAATATGTCTACAAAGACAGCGACTGTACTCTTCACTTGCTGAAAATTGTCCTTCACATTCTGGATGAAGAAAAAGAGTTGATCTTGTCCTTGATCCTCTTCGGAAGCCTGTTTAAGAGTTGCTGAGGGACGATGAAGCTTCCAACCACCACCAGTATACCCTGTTGTTCAGCTTTCGTTCTGCAAGTTTACAGATGCTAGAAGTCAAAGAGATTGGCTGAAAGCTTTTTATACCATCTTCAAGCGTATAATTTTTAAATATTGGCTTGATAATAGCGGTCTTTCTGTCTGCTGGTAGGGTTCCACTTCGCCAATTGTATATATGAAGTTTAGAAGGTCTGATTTTCCTGTGGTTTCTAGATAGTATATCAGCATCTCATTGGATATTTTATCAGAACCTGCTGCTTTTCTTGGCTGCAGTTTCTTTAGTACAGCCTGGAGTTCTTGAATGGTGAAGTTATCATTGAAGAATGTAGTGTTTGTTGGTTTGGATCTTTCTTTAGATTTTATAATCTTGCGAATTGTATTTTCTAGTACTTTCCTACGGAAGGTTTTGTTGATGCTTGAAAAAAAGTATTTGTAGAAACTATTTGGTTTGTCTATGTCTTCCACTAGTATCTGGTTTTAAGTCCGCAGTGGTTTTGAGTTTGTGTGTTTGTTTTCCCTGAAAACAAGGTTGTTTAATATCTTCCAGGCTCTCCTGCCATGAGTTTGATCTTAGTACAAGTTTCTGACCATTTTTGTTGTTTTGCATCTTTTGTTTCTAGTCTGATCAATGCTGTTAGTTTAGTATATTCTGTTCTGTTTGCATATGTAAGAAGTTTCTCTGCTTTCTTTCTTGCTTCTTTTCTTTTTTGACAAGTTCTTCAAGTTTCTTTGTCCAGAATGGGTTATATTTTTTTTCAGCATCCTCAGGGGATTTTTCTGTAGGCTGCATTAAGTATGGTTGTGGAGATATTTTTGTATAAGGTGTTTATATCTGTGTTTTTGCCAATCTTAGTTATATTTTCATGTGTGGAAATTTTGAATTGTTCCCAGTCTGCTTGTTTGTGGTTCCATAGAGGTGTTTTTCGTAGTGGGTGGTTTCTTGTTTATGAGATTTGAGGAGTTTAGAATGGTGGTCACTTTCTATACCACAAAGGACTCTCAGAATAGTCATTTTGAAGGTTTGCGGATATGATAGTGGATGAGGAATCTTGCAATATCATTAGGTTGCAGTTGTTGCATAGTTCATCTATGCTGTTTCCCATGGTGTTTCTGCCGTTGAATCTTGAGACAGATATGTGTGCATTGAAGTATCCTGCAATGATAGTTCTCTCGGCATCTGTGGTGCTAATGACAATTTTTTCTTGGGGCCAATATGAATTGAGCAGTGTATACCATAGACCATGTTAGCATATATTTATTTCCTGCACATCGTTTCCGTTGTTTGTCATGTTTATACCTTCTTCATGTATGTCATTTCTTATGAAAGTTTCATTGTCTCTGCACTTCTGACATTTACATTTGTATATAATATAACCTGATGTTGAGTTTTGTTGGGGTTTTTTTTTGTTTGTAGTATTCCCTGCAGTAGTGCAATGTGGTTATCATGTTTGCGTAGTGTTCTACGCAGTTCCCGCGTCTTTTTTCTCAGTCCGGATATGTTCAGATGTATATATTTACTGTGCCTCTCGAGGCTGACTTTTCGCTCAAGGCAACGGGAAGCGAACTGCGAGGCTGGGACCTTTTATGTGGTGACGTCCCGCTCATATGATATATTTGTGTTTATGTACTTTCATGCTAGGGTTCTGTTTCTGGAGATTGCTTTTAAACCCAGAAGCCGGTTCCAACAAAGTAAGGCCTGGGACCAGGAACAGCATTTTCCAACTGGTACAATGCTGTTTTGTCTTGTCTCTTTCCAGACTCCCATCTATGGGTAATGAATCTGAAGCGTGCTTCAGCACTCTCCATTCCCCGCCACCTATAGTCTGCCGGCATATAAGACATGTGCCATGTCTGCCAAATTTAGAAAGAAATTTAGGATCGGCATGTCCTGAATCGGATGGTTTCATCTCAGGCATCCACTTCCTCAAGTTGGTTTCTGGGTGTCAGTTCGACATAAAGCATCAAACCGATGAGATCTTGACAGTACGGGCCACAGGAAATAGGCTCTATGATGGACTGCAATACCACAAGTTGGACGGCCCTGTACTCCAGGGAAAGGGAGCGTGTGATTATCAACAACAGGACGTTACGACATACAAACACATAACTGTAAAGATAGAATGCTGGTGGGGTTTTCACACAAAAACCCTACTATACAGTCATATCATCCTCTAAACATATAATTTTACATGGTGGTTGGTCTGGTGACCACTGATGGATGCTACGCGGCCTTCCGTATGCTGGTAGGTGTCCCTGACCAGTCTAGTTTCCAGTAGGTAGAATGGGCGTTGTTACTAATAAGTAGTAGGTAGAATGGGCGTTGTTACTAATAAGTAGTAGGTAGAATGGGCGTTGTTACTATTAAACAGTAGGTAGAATGGGCGTTGTTACTAATAAGTAGTAGGTAGAATGGGCGTTGTTACTAATAAGTAGTAGGTAGAATGGGCGTTGTTACTATTAAACAGTAGGTAGAATGGGCGTTGTTACTATTAAACAGTAGGTAGAATGTGTGTTGTTACTATTAAGTAGTAGGTAGAATGGGTGTTGTTACTATTAAGTAGTAGGTAGAATGTGTGTTGTTACTATTAAGTAGTAGGTAGAATGTGTGTTGTTACTAATAAGTAGTAGGTAGAATGTGTGTTGTTACTAATAAGTAGTAGGTAGAATGTGTGTTGTTACTAATAAGTAGTAGGTAGAATGGGTGTTGTTACTAATAAGTAGTAGGTAGAATGTGTGTTGTTACTATTAATTAGTAGGTAGAATGGGCGTTGTTACTATCAAGTAGAAGACAACGTTAACGTTACTTATTTAAATAAACAGTTATGTTGTAGTGTTATAGTATCATCTAGAGGTCCGACTATTCTCTCCCACCTTCTATAAAAACTACGCTCCTGCGGACTGAAGGTAGGAGAGAATTGAATCGGGGTCTCATTACAGAATTCCCTACTTTTATGTGAGTGTCTGGAAACTTAAGACACGTGAGAGTTTCTGAACAGGCAGAAATACTCATTAAAGTGAAGGGTTTTCACATACTTTAGGGTGTCATGGATGAAATGGGCCCCGAATTCATTATAGCATGGAGACGCTGGACGAGCTAGAAAGTTGGAACAAAAGATTCAGAAGGATAAACAATGTTTCTCAAGTAATTCAACCGCGAAGGGTTTACAGAACGGGACACACTACGAGGAGAAAGTCAAATGCAGATTTGACTTACACGCATGGGAACGCATAAATCAACACGACTGAACCCATTAGCTGTGGCATAGTTGCAGGAATGTTGAAATACGAGATTAATTAAAATGAAAACTAGTTTGTGGCTAGTCGTTCTGTGAAATGAAGGAAACGGATACATAAATCGTGGTAGTGAGTGTAATTAGAATCAGAAATAGACATTTTGGGGAGGAATCTGATTAGAGTTTTAAGATAGAGAAGGGGAGGTATTAGAACCAAGATTGACAGAAGACAAAATAGTTGTTAGCTTGTGTGAGAAGACTATAGAAATTGACCAATCAAGTGCTTGGACACACACAACGAGTCAGAGAAGGATTGATGACAAAAAGGGCTGTTGTCTAGTTTTTCTAGATTCCCAGCTGAGTTTGCCGAGGGAGGTGGAGGTTCCCACTTAAATTCCCTCTTGAGTTTTCGGAGAGTTAGGGTCTGGAGTCGCCGACCCCAGCAGTGAGAAGGGCCCACTGCAAGACGGAGACGTCAGAAGTCAAGACGTTAGGACTTGCACTGGACAGTCCATAGTTAGTTTAGCCGTCGTGTCCAGAGTCTAGAAGTTTCCCCGGAGAAACACTAGACATTGTTCTACAGTCTAGAAGTTATTTTAGTTAGGTAGATACGATTCTGAATCGAGCAGTCTACAGGTTAAAAAGTAACTGGAAGAATTATCTCACTGAAGTTGAAGATTACAGTGTTTGTTGAAGTTCAATTAAGCACTCACAGACTACATTACTTGCTAAGCAGTTGAAGTTTATATTTATTGCTGAAGTAGAACTAAGCAGTTGAAGTTCATATGGATGTTGGAACTTGAAGTTTATAATTGCTGGATGTTGTACCTCGATACATATGTTGTGGACTTATCAATTTGTAATAAAGTTACATATGTATGTATATAATATACATGTGTTGATCTTCACGTTGGAGTATTGTTTTAGTAGATGGTTGCCATTACTGTTTGTTGTGTCAGTAGAAGGAGTGCTTCAGAGAGAGGATATATAGTGGATTAACGTACAAGTTATCCTTTATTACTTCTTCATATTCAGTTATCATTACATACATATCAATTACATATGACGCCAAGTTCGTTACACTGTCATAACAGAGGTCAAATAACAAACAGTAAATAAGATAATATTTGCAAAAATTCTTAATTAGATAAACGATTTTTGCTAAATTTAAATAGTAGATATATTGATTTTTTTTTAGATTTTTATAATAGATGGAATGCTTTCTGCTAATTATAATTAGCTAATCGATCCAAGGTTGAAAATTTAAATTATTAAATGTATCGATTGTTCCATTTTTCAGTTAGACAATGTGTTAATTAATATACATTACAGTTAGTGAGAACGAAAGACTTTAGCACATTCACAGAGTAAATATGATTTTGTATTCTTTTTCTTCTTTAGTGTTAATTTTCAAAATTCCACTGGATCTCTGGTGTAGCAGGACACATTTGTAGCAGGACAAGAGTCCCACAAGTTTTCCAGCCAGATCTAGTCCAGAGAATGGAAATGCGTTGTATTACCGTTTTATTTGCGCTAATGATCTGGCACACCCGTCTTTGACGGGATATTCCTTGGTAAACGCGTATATTTTAGTTGTTACCACACGTAACAAACAACAATAAAAACAGATTGTACAAGAAAAAACACGAAAGATAATTGAATGCATTTTATTTAGATCTGTTTAAAATGTAGCGGTATATCAGCAAACATCAGTTCACAGCAATCAGCAGTAAGTTTTATGTATACATCAGCAGTAAATTTTTTGTATATATTATCAGTAAATTGTTGTTATATATTAGCATTAAGGTATATGTGCATATCAGCAGTAAGTGGTTTGTGTATTTCAACAGTAAGTAGTGTGTATATCAGCAGTAAGTAGTCTGTGTATATCAGCAGTAAGTAGTCTGTGTATATCAGCAGTAAGTAGTCTGTGTATATCAGCAGTAAGTAGTGTGTATATCAGCAGTAAGTAGTGTGTATATCAGCAGTAAGTAGTGTGTATATCAGCAGTAAGTAGTGTGTATATCAGCAGTAAGTAGTGTGTATATCAGCAGTAAGTAGTCTGTGTATATCAGCAGTAAGTAGTGTGTGTATCAGCAGTAAGTAGTCTGTGTATATCAGCAGTAAGTAGTCTGTGTATATCAGCAGTAAGTAGTCTGTGTATATCAGCAGTAAGTAGTCTGTGTATATCAGCAGTAAGTAGTCTGTGTATATCAGCAGTAAGTAGTCTGTGTATATCAGCAGTAAGTAGTCTGTGTATATCAGCAGTAAGTAGTCTGTGTATATCAGCAGTAATGCATTAACAGCAACAAATCTCTTGATAATCAGAAGTAATAGTGAGCATCAATATTAGAATCATAAAGTTATTGTGTACTGTGTACAAACTTAGTTGTAGGCTGATGAAAGCATCGAGTCCAGCTCTGCAATAATAAGCTCAATCAGGTCATATAGTACGCATGCCAGTTTACTATCTCCAAATCCCACAAATTTAACACTAATACAGGCTCACTAACTTATCAGTTTATAAATTTTAATAACAATCCCGTACAGCATTGAATAAACCATCAAGCCCTTATGTGGCTAAAATGAGGGTAAAAGAAAAAGAGGAAGACCTAAAACTGTCCTTAAAAACACCATTCTTAAAGAAGGGGGATTAATAGACTGTAAGACCATTCAGGAACTAAAGCTGCAAGCAGCGGACCGTATCATATGGATAACTAAAACCTCTGCCCTACGTGTCGCTTGCGGCACGAAAGGAACAAACTAAATTAAAAACAGCATAGTTTCCTCGCCCAACCGGAACATACATCATCATCATGTAGAGTTTACTAGACAGGATGTAGTAGTCATCACGGCCTTTCGAAACTTCCACAGATAATCCACGTTAATCTTCCTGTGTCTGTGACTTCAGGTGACGGTTCATATTTACATCCATCGTTTACATGACCTACCTCTATTTCGTTTCCTTGGCATCATCCTCTCTATTATAATCTTGCATTATAATCATGTCGTTTGTTATTATTTAATTTTCTAAACAGAATCTTTTTTGCTCAGCTAATTTTCTTTTGATATTCTCAGAATGTCCCGATTAGTGATCTTCTTGATCCATGATTTCTGATAATTTTTCTGCATTATTTTGTTTAAAATGCTGCAATTTGATTTTTTTTCATCACTGCAATTATTCTCACTGCAATTTTTGTCACTACGATTTCCCACAGTTGATGGTTTGAGAAATTCAAACTGATCTCTCTTAACCACCTTGATCTGTCATGATATCTGCAGATACTCTGAATCCCAGTTTGTCAGCACTCTCTCTCTCTTGATATATATATATATATATGACTCCCTATATTTCCTTTAATTCGCTTGTCCGACAATAGCAGCCCGTGTGGATACTCACACAGCAGTGAGATTGTGTAACAGCCTGTGCGAGTCCTCACACACCTGGGAAGCTATAAGACCGATGGAAAGTGTAATCTACTGAGACCGCAAAAGGATGTTGTTGATTAATATATTTATTGTTAATACACGTCGTTTATTCGTTGTTTACCAACGACTTTTCATGTTTATGTTAACCCACTAGAGGTCATTCTTTGAATGAGAGCTATACAGAGATACTAGTTCAAATGTATTACTATTGAATGAATATGTATTGAATATTGGAGATACTTGTCCACAAGGGGTCAAGCCGGTAGGCTACTTTCAATAAAAGTGTTGAAAAGGTTAACGAAAAACCACAACTCTATAGTCTAAAATAGGTAACTCTGTTATTTATGCTTGCTGTCAAATTGCAGCAGCATTTACGCCCCATTTTAAAGAATTTTGTAAATTGTGTCTCTGTCATTATAGTATTACATGTTTCATTAAACATATTATCACAGCAAAATGGAAAAAATTGCTAGCATATAATATTCTGGGGGCAACAATAAACGACACATATTTTGGCAATAGTGATTGTCTTGGCAGTATTTCCATGTAGTAGTTTGCCATTTCGGAAATTGAACCAGACATTATCAGTTTTCATTAATTCTCACAAATTTGTCCCAGATATGCCTTCACAAATTGATTGTATTTAAGCTAAACTACACATAAAGAAAGAAATGGCTGTTAGAAAATGGGCTTGCAGAGCAACCTTTTCTATATTTCCGAGCTATACAACTAAGCACATTTGTTGTTTTTAATTTTTAGCCATATCGTCGTCAGACGTTCGGCCAAAGCGCATATATTCAGTTTTTCTTTTATCAATTTCTTGTTCAGAAGATTCCAATTCCTTGTCATTGTCGTAATTATTATTGTCTTCGTTCAAGTCTCGTCTCTTTCCAAATCTGAGAACAAAAAGAACATTTGCATGAATAAAAAGATTAAGTTGTATTTCAACACAACAAATTATAACAGCATACTACAAAGTATAATAGCAATATGCACATAGAGACCTATATTAAAACACGCAGCAAATGACAAGCGAATGAGTACTCGATTTATTTTTCATATATGACCATTCATATTCAACAAACTATCAGCATCAAATAAGATTACAGACATTTGCTCCCAACCTCACATTAAAGGGGCAGATTAACAGGGAAAATTGAAAAAATATCGATACTTTTATTGTACGAAGATATTGGTATCAAATTAAAGAGTATGTATTTATGCACATTTTGCTTAAAGACATTTGGTCATAGCGTTTATAGTTTTTGTGATATATACTTTTGGCATATTTGGGGGTGGGTCCCCGATTATTAATAAGTGTTGCAAAAATGTTCAGTATGTTTGAGAAAAACAGTGAACAGTTCATATTAATTTTAAAATAATGAACACCTCCCTATGTAATTGTCGTAAATAGCCTCGTTTTGAATGTGCAAATTTTTCATACACGCATGTCAAGTTTAGGTATCAATTTGTAATCAAGTTATTAATTCAAAATGTCAGAAAATATTTCTCAGTACTGCAGAAATATTGATGATATAGATTATAGATATACTTCAACAGTATGATATGGCAGATCTGCCCAAAACACTTAAGAGTTGATTGCTGTTAATATTGCTGTTGACATTGCAACCTTAGTTTTTAATGATGGATCAGAAGCTCTGCAAGCTACTAGAAGTGACATGCAGAAAATTCACGTTGGATTGCTTCGCAAGAACTGATTCTAAGAGACTGTTAAATGCACAAAATAAGGTTACCGAGGCAACCCTAGAAGTCAGAAGAGCCAGGAGAAGGAGGAGATTGGGTCTAGACGAAGCACAAGTTGAAGCTGAAGTGTATATATATATATATATATATATATATATATATATATATATATATATATATATATATATATATATATATATATATATATATATATACCTTGCAGGAGTTTATTAAGGTAAGGAATTATATTTTTAATGTGTACATTTTATCATTTGTTCGCAAAGTTTGATTTAATTATCAATTCTGTGCTCAGACCTTTTTCAAATATATATTAACCAATATTAATGAAATTGTGTATGCATATTGCTTACATAGTCCCATATATCGCAAACTAAGAACTTTGCTATGTATATTTACAAATTTTACAACCATTCAAATTTGGAAAACTTGTACCCACAAATTAGGTGAACTTTGAACCAACCTGTATTAAAAGTTTGAAAATATATTCTAATATCCGTAGTCTGTGTCATAGCTAGTCCATTTTTATGCATACATGTTTAATTCTAACTCATTTGTACTTAATATCTTCTCAAAACATTTACATAACTGATCTTACCATTTTGAACATGAGAAATGTAACATTTTTGTTCAAAACCAAATAATTTCTATTTACTGTTATACAGAAAGTAAAACATTTCAAATTATAATGTATTTATTCAGATATCTACTGTGAAAGTTGCAGCCATGTAACTTTAACCGTTTCGCAAATATGAATTTCTTTGTAACTCTACCGTCTCCTAGTGCTTCTCTGACGACCGTACCCGTCATGCGCTTGAGACCCGCCATATATATGAATTTGGCACTCTTAAGCCTTTCGGGTTTAATGAGGGCCAGTCGTATGGATCATATCATGCTGTTCCATCATTTCTATCATTTCTCTGCTGTTCTCGTGTCACTTTAACTATTGGGTGTGTTTTTGCACATTTCCCGTTTGTCTTACCTCTGACCTAGTTTAAATCCTTCCGGTCATTTCCACATTTTTCTAGACCATGTGAACGTCATTGTGCCGTTCCTGTTGATTGTTTTTAATGTATATGTGTATGTAATCTTGATAAAAGCCATTTGATCGAAACGTCAATTTGTGTATATAATTATATGATTAGCAAAACTACATTACCCTGTTTCGAGCTTTACCTATTGGATTCCAGTTTTGCGCAGTGAGTACACATCTAATAACTTTAACCCTCATTTAAGTGCACAACCATGTACATCAAAATGATATAAACACACAGCCAAGCACAGTAAACCTTATATCATTACACATCTAATCGCATCAAACCTCATATAAGCACTGTTTCCCCTAGTGTCCCTTATGGTCTCGTCGCTCAGAGAACTGTTCTCTTTGTCACTGACTTCAGGAAATGTCTCACGCATGTCGCTGTTCAGGAATTTCTTCCAGTTAGTAGAATCTGCCTGTGGTTTGACTGAACGCTTCTTTCGAGAATTGATTTCTGCATCTTGTTCATAATCTAGTTCTCTGTGGAGATGTATATATATATATATATATATATATATATATATATATATATATATATATATATATATATATATATATATATATATATATATATATATATATATATATATATATATATGATTCGTAAGATTTCAGGTACATTTTTTTATAAAAAGAACAAAGGATATTAACATGTAGACACTTCCAGTTATCTGTTGGTTGACCACCATTTTCTATCAATTGTTCTGGCGCCCGAGACAATGGCAGCACACACCAACCGATCTGCTCTTTCATTGGCTTCAATACGAGCATGACGAAGCACGCAAGTAAATATGACGTATGTCAACTTCGATCTCTTGACTGTCTCAAGGCATGACCCTCCGTTATAGAGGACCTCTGCACAGAATCAATTAGACCTTCATTGGTTACATTTTTTATTAATGTCGTGTCTTCCGTTGGTCACTATTTACATTTATATACTTGTAATCGCATGCCAAAAATACTCATGGCGTTTCCATGTATATAAATAGTGACCAAACGGCAGTACGACAATCATCACAAACGTAATTAATGTAATCCTAATTAATTCTGTGCTCATGTCTCCTATATCGTCAAATGTCACGCTCAAGCCATTGTTCACGGATGCATCTCGATTGTATTTATTGATCATGTTCAATGAAATTACAGACATGAGATACCTTCTGTGTACTGATCAAGTTCAGGTCCTTGGTCTTTGCTATATTCTACATAGTGATGATGCTTGTTGCCATAGCAACATCGTCATTCTTTTCTTTGATGTTTTTCCTTATAAACTGAACTATGATGTCTCAAGCACTACACAGATGTCTAACAACTGAAAAGCGTGTGTACATAATCATGTCATCTTCTCATGGATCATCGCTGACCAATGCCTGTACCCCAGACTCTACAACAATATGGTTCCACTCCTTGCATCCTCTATTGAGAGATATTACTCACAAGGTCTTACGTTCTAAGGACACATTCATACATTCTGCACCAGGTGTTACGTCTTTCAATATGTATCCTGTGCTATTCTATATTTATCTTCTTTACTGCATCTCTCATCTAATGTTATTGTGCTATCGAAACATTTGAATATGCTGACTTGCGTCAGACTGTTTCCATCTAATGTTATTATGCTATCGAAACATTTGAATATGCTGACTTGCGTCAGACTGTTCCCATCTAATGTAATTATGCTATCGAAACATTTGAATATGCTGTCTTGCGTCAGACTATTTCCATCTAATGTTATTATGCTATCGAAACATTTGAATATGCTGACTTGCGTCAGACTGTTCCCATCTAATGTTATTGTGCTATCGAAACATTTGAATATGCTGACTTGCGTCAGACTGTTCCCATCTATTGTTATTGTGCTATCGAAACATTTGAATATACTGACTTGCATCAGACTGTTCCCATCTAATGTTATTGTGCTATCGAAACATTTGAATATGCTGACTTGCGTCAGACTGTTCCCATCTAATGTTATTATGCTATCGACACATTTGAATATGCTGACTTGCGTCAGACTGTTCCCATCTAATGTTATTATGTTATCGATACATTTGAATATGCTGACTTGCGTCAGACTGTTCCCATCTAATGTTATTGTGCTATCAAAACATTTGAATATGCTGACTTGCGTCAGACTATTCCCATCTAATATTATTATGCTATCGAAACATTTGAATATGCTGACTTGCGTCAGACTGTTCCCATCTAATGTTATTGTGCTATCGAAACATTTGAATATGCTGACTTGCGTCAGACTGTTCCCATCTACTTTGATATTGCAATGTGAAGAGCATTTGGTCTTTGTTATTAAAAGTACTTCAGTTTTTTCTTCCATTTAGACTAAGCCTTCTATTTGATTGCATTTAATCGTTTTTTTATAAGGGTGTCGCGCTTGTTTTGCTTTAATATTCACAGTAAGTTGCAGTTTATTTCTGTGAGGGCAGTGCACATACAGGGCGTGTTATCTTAACCAGTGTACCTATAATGACATCTTTTGCCTAGCGCAGTTGAAGTGATGACAATTTCTGAATAAACTTATAAGCAATTCTCCGCTTCTATCACACTTCTGCCTGTCGCGAATTCACATAAACCTGATCGGTGAGATAGGCGGATACTCCTCCTCTGACCGTGAGACATCCAGCAGGCTAGCAAGTGAATAGAGGCACCTTAAATCTCCTGTTGATAAAGAACATCCTACGCAACGTATCTTTGTCAAGTGAAGTGAAAACTAACATTCTTATAATATATACAGAACCAATTCTGATGAATGCAAGTGAATCATGGGCAATCAGCGGAATAGTGAAACATTATATTGAGGTATCAGTTGATTTATAGAAGAATGTTAAGAACATCATGACAGATACAAATAAAATGACGATTGTAAATTCTTGAAAGACGATAATTTAAAAAAAAATTAACTGTTCACTCGTATTAGAAAAAGATTGCATATTGTTGGGCCCATCATCAGAAAAGTAAAGATGAAACATATCGTGGAATTTGAAGAGTAAGAAAAGACCAAAAGAGAAAATGTTAGACAACCGTGTATGGAGCATGGGAGAACAATCGGGAAATGATTGACAGAACACGAAACAGAAGGGACGTGGAAAGACGATAATTATCGTGACATGGCATAGGCTATAAGAAGATAAGTTGCCTGATATACTGCTATCCACAAACTTTGTCATCTGAATATCGTAAGTTCTTTATATTATACCATCCAAATTGGATGATAAATGACTTACAATTTACAACTATCTTAGTGTAATACTCACCATAATTTATAACTGTACTTAGTGGAATACTCCACATATTTTAGAAATATCTTTAGTGGAATACTCCACATAATTTAGAAATATACTTATCTGAATACTTCACATAATTTACAAATACCTTAGCTGACTACTTTACATACAAATATACTTTGTGGAATATTCTCAGTAATTTACAAATACACTTGGCTGAATATTCCCATACTTACAAATACAGGCCTCTACTTAGCGGAATAATTCACATAATTTACAAATACACTTAGTAGAATACTCCCATAATTTACTAGAAATTTGCAGAATTCTTTCCAAAACAAAAGAAGAAAGACATTACTATATAATTCTCACTTATAACTTATAATTCTTACCGAACTAGTGTTGAGAGTTCTGGTTCCAGAAATCTGTCTCCGTCAACGTTAACCCGCAGGAAAGGATCCTCTATATATTGTCTCAGTATAACATCACCAAGCCCATATCTTACTGAAGGTTTTCCTTTGTTTTCTTCAAATCTCAAGAAATGGAGACCACGGCGAGAACTGAGAAGTTGATCCTGGACTCGACGACCATTTTTTATTACAGATTCTGGATCATGGATATAAATATTGGTTGATACTTGTGGATTCCATCTGTCGAATCTAAGAAATGGTTCAGATTCTTGCTGACTTTTCCTTTCAAAGATTTCCTGTTCAGTAAATGGTAGAGGAGGAGTGTTTCTCTCGTCGAAGACAAACATCGGTCCATTTTTCAGGAACTTATTATGGTCATCGTGTCCATTTAAGGGATATCTATGATTATTTTTGCTTCTGCCACCTGTGAGATGCGTGGGATACATAATTATCGATATATACAAACATATATATATATATATATATATATAATATAATATAATATAATATAATATAATATAATATAATATAATATAATATAATATAATATAATATAATATAATATAATATAATATAATATAATATAATATAATATAATATAATATAATATAATATAATATAATATAATATAATATAATATAATATAATATAATATAATATAATATAATATAATATAATATAATATAATATAATATAATATAATATAATATAATATAATATAATATAATATAATATAATATAATATAATATAATATAATATAATATAATATAATATAATATAATATAATATAATATAATATAATATAATATAATATAATATAATATAATATAATATAATATAATATAATATAATATAATATAATATAATATAATATAATATAATATAATATAATATAATATAATATAATATAATATAATATAATATAATATAATATAATATAATATAATATAATATAATATAATATAATATAATATAATATAATATAATATAATATAATATAATATAATATAATATAATATAATATAATATAATATAATATAATATAATATAATATAATATAATATAATATAATATAATATAATATAATATAATATAATATAATATAATATAATATAATATAATATAATATAATATAATATAATATAATATAATATAATATATATATATATATATATATAAAGCGGTATAAAGATAAATTTACAGATGGAGATGAAGCACAAATGTTTTTACATTAATTTTACAACAATTTTAAGCAAGGATAAAATATCTAGTGATAATCGCGATAAATATACAGTTGTATATAAAGATAGAATCTGTATTGTGATAAAAATACTCTGCAGATGAAGATAATAATATATGTAATGTGATATGTACACAGCCACGCCTCACAACTCACACTGATACGGCAGATATATGCTATGGATTAGCTGTACATTTTTGTGTGTACTTTTCGTCTTGTTGATCCAATGACATTGTGTGATATATGCATCTGTTTGTTATTTGTGGTGATATTAATATAATGGGTTCCATTTATCTGCCTTAGAAATTAGAGATTATCTCCTTATTCCAATTATCTGCCGTGGAAATGGAGGATTATCTGATTATCCAATTTATCTGTCTTGGAAATAGGAGGATTATCTGATTATCCAATTTATCTGTCTTGGAAATTGTAGATTATCTGATTATCCTATTCAGCTGCCAGAGAAATGAAAGATTATGTGATTATTCCATTTATCTGAAGGAAAATAAAGCATTGCTCTAATAGCACCAATTGCGAGGCATTACATTTGGCTACATGAAATGTGAGAGTAATAAACAATTGATGACGATGATAAGGTGATAATGGCGATATAACCCTACGGCAGTATGAGCTGTTCACTCTTCTTTCTATGCCAGAACTTTAATTAATAAGCACGTAGTTATAAAATCTAGTTTGTTCATCATGGTATTTGTGTGTTTTCCATGCATCTATATGGAAGTTATTCATCAGACCATAACATGAACATTTGGAAGAAGATAACTATGTGTAATAATACAATGCCATGAGCTAAACATTATTCTAATCTGAAATAATGGTAATCTCAATACAACACATTTTTTTTATAACTATCTTACCTGAGAAAGTCAAGATCTCTCACCTGAAACTAAATTTGGCAGTTAATAATTAATATCGCACAGTGATTTTCTTGCAATCTTGAGAGATACTTCAAAATAACAGTGTTGATTCACTCCGCCCCTCCCCCTCCAAGCAGTCAGTCCATATGTCTTTATCGGTCTTCAGATGTAGTCTGTCGGGACAACGCCCTAATTGGAAGAACAGTCACGTAGATGTTGAGACGAGGCATTCCGACAGAGGCCCGAACCTGTTATCAGTACACCTTGTCACTTAGAACGTCTGGGATAAAAGTGCAATTTGCTTACACCGTTACACTTCTGTCAGACAGATTTTTGATTTCTTATATTGTCATGATGCACCTCGTGAAGGTGTTTATGTTCATTGGTTAGTGATATACTTATGTCGTTCTCATAAGCGCAGAATGATTGCCGCCTTTGCGTGCCGGTATATTTCTGAGAGCTCCAACGATATATTTGCAATGTAAGTTTTCAAGGCTGAAGTAGAAAATTGCAAATTTCTACTTGTCAATGATTGTAAACAAGCTTACAAACAGCGCACAGGAAGGTCATCTCCAGAGAACTCTTCCATCCCTGACGCCGCAAGGCAAACAATGGACACAGCTTATAGATAGATATATAGATATAAATAGACAGACAGACAGTCAATCAGGCAGGCAGGCAGGCGGACGGACGGATGGACGGACGGACGGATGGATGGATGGACGGACGGATGGATGGATGGATGGACGGACGGATGGATGGATGGATGGATGGATGGATAGATAGATAGATAGATAGATAGATAGATATATTGTAAACTGAGCGATGTGTGGTAGAGAAGATAGGTAAAACGAATATTGTAAGCACTAGTGGTGAACAGTGAAAATAATAGAAAAACACGATATGTATGAGTGAGTACAGCAAGCTTACAATAAGAAAATGTATGTAATAAATATTTTAATATAAATATCTAAACGTATTATTTCATGTCTAGGAGTGAATTATCTGATCGAACTGACGTTATATTTTTAGAACACTCTCTATCAGCAGATGACAAGACTGCTTCCAACCTTCAAATAACAAGACTGCCTGTAGCTTTCAGATGACAAGACTGCGTGCATGTCTGCAGCTCTCATACGACAAGACTGTTTGCAGTTGTCAAATGACACGATTTCATGCATGTCTGCAGCTCTCAGATGACAAGACTGCTTGTAGCTCTCAGATGCCAAGACTGCGTGCATGTCTGCAGCTCTCAAATGACAAAACCTCATGCATGTCTGCAAGTTTCAGATGCCTTATGGCTTTGGTTATCATGTCTTTCCACAGCCTTCTATTTCATGTGATGTCCATCATTTCCGATACCAATGTTTTCCCATGCCACAATGCTAGGCTGTTGATCATCTCTTTTGGTATTTGACCACCCCCTCTTACTCTTCAACTTGCTTGTTGTTACAGTATGTTTCATATTTCCTCTTCTCATGATGTGTGCAAAAATATGGACTGTCTCGTTTTGATGGTTGTAAAACAACTATCGTATCTTTTGGAATTAACTTATATCAAGATATATTTATCACATATAGTATATGTCCGTGGTGTTTTCAACATTCTTCTATAAAAACCACATCTCTGCTGCATCAATATAATTTTTCATTTTTCAAAATTGGTTCTATATAACTTCTAAGAACTATCTTTCTCACCTCAATTGACAATGATATATTACATATAATGGTCTTCATTGTGTGAAATGTTGCCTTTTCCCATATTTCAAAATTGCCAAAGCAATTTCCAGCATATCACGCTAATTTATTTTCCAACATTACCAAAGCAATCTCCAAAATAAAGCACGAATTGATCTTAACAAAGCATAACATATTTTAAAGCCATTTTCTAATGCATGTTTGTCTGTCTATTTGATTGAATCCCCAGGAGCTGCGAGCAATGCAGTTCCTGTATCTTTTGATTTTCAAAAGAGATTTATGTCATACTCAGAAGATCAAAACTCTCAGCGGTCTGTGTAAGAAAATTCAAACTCTCAGCAGTTTGTAAGGCTGTTAGACGATTCTAAATCTCAGTAGTATGTAATGTTGTCAGAAAATCCCAAATCTCAGTAGTATGTAATGTTGTCAGAAAATCCCAAATCTCAGTAGTATGTAATGTCAGAAAATCCCAAATCTCAGTAGTATGTAATGTTGTCAGAAAATCCCAAATCTCAGTAGTATGTAATGTTGTCAGAAAATCCCAAATCTCAGTAGTATGTAATGTCAGAAAATCCCAAATCTCAGTAGTATGTAATGTTGTCAGAAAATCCCAAATCTCAGTAGTATGTAATGTTGTCAGAAAATCCCAAATCTCAGTAGTATGTAATGTTGTCAGAAAACCCCAAATCTCAGTAGTATGTAATGTTGTCAGAAAATCCCAAATCTCAGTAGTATGTAATGTTGTCAGAAAACCCCAAATCTCAGTAGTATGTAATGTTGTCAGAAAATCCCAAATCTCAGTAGTATGTAATGTTATTATAAGATCCCAAATCTCAGTAGTATGTAATGCTATTATAAGATCCCAAATCTCAGTAGCATGTAATGCTATTATAAGACCCCAAATCTCAGTAGTATGTAATGTTGTCAGAAAATCCCAAATCTCAGTAGTATGTAATGTTGTCAGAAAACCCCAAATCTCAGTAGTATGTAATGTTGTCAGAAAATCACAAATCTCAGTAGCATGTAATGCTATTATATCCCAAATCTCAGTAGTATGTAATGCTATTATAAGATCCCAAATCTCAGTAGTATGCTTGGCTATCCGAAGACTCTTACTACTCAACAGTCAAGACATAATTGTATAGACGAAGTGTTGATGGGTTTCCATGAAATGAAAACCTCATACTGCATGCATGTCATTTATTAGGAGGTTTACTGTTGTATGTTTTGTTTGTTTGTTTGTTTTGTGTAAAATGTATACATTTTTCTGTCAAGGGATTTAGCGTGACCATTAACATTATAAGACCTATTGAGACATGGAAAATGCAACATTCGAAAGTGACTCTTGACTATTCCCGTGATTTTCTTTTATATCCTATCACAAAAAGAATAACCAAAGAAAAAAAACCTTTCACATACATGTTCCCAATGAAGAAGTTGCAAAAAGAAACTACGTGTGACTGTGTCATAAAGGCCACATGTCTTTGCTGCCGCTTCGTCATGTCCAATTCAAAAAAATTTACTCTACGACTGGAAAATATCACTCCTTACACGCGGTCGAGCCCTGAACCTCACGGATGTGAGACTAGCACTCTAAACCTTCGACCATGCGCCAATGAAAATGATGGGAATAGTCAAAAGAGTAATTAGAAAGGCATGACTTCATATTAGGCAGTAGGTCTTATATTTAGACTGTCATGGATGTAGTATACAGTAGTATGGCGAAGAGGAGGACGGGAAAGCCTCGGCTACCAAGATTTGGGGTGCCAAAATTATTGTAAGAAGAACTGCGAATGAGGGACAGGGGGCGCAGAAACGCTAGTTTCTCTCTGAGTTCCGCATACTCTATCTACCCCACTCAAAGTGTGGATTCAGTTATCATTTAATGAATATCGCATCCTTATAGTAGTCGAATACGGAAAACGTGATGACTGAAGTTGCGAAGGAGTCGAATAGATTCCAGCTGCACGGACTCGGTTCAAATCCTGTGTTGCTGCCTTTTAATTGTTCCTTCTTCGTCTTCTTAAAATCAACAATAAAATATCAGTTCTTTGCGTTCGTTCTTAGACTCCTGCAGATTAGCAATATATAATCCAGTGATGACATACATGGTGTCATGGTTTACAGGTTTATATGTAATATAAACATAAACATGAACAAGTAGATATAGCAGCAACTTTGTAGTGACTTGTTTCTTCAACAAAAAACTCTACCTAAAATCGCAAACGTGTTACATAACTTTCTAAATGACTAAGAATATTATACGTAATCACTAGCAACGAACTGTTTAAGGCAGGAGTGACGCATTGCTTGACTATAAATGACGCTTTACACACAAGTTCTATTATTTTTATAAAATCAAACAAAATAGTAGACCTAGTCATGTAAAACGTATGCAATATTCATAAATTTTCAGGAATTCATGCATTGTTAGCTTCTACAAGGAAATGAAGGTTTGATAACAATTTTAAATATGTGCATATTTTTTTAAAATGTACTCAATGTGCATAAATGCGCCGTTTGATGCATTTGAGATAGAGTATGAAGAGCACATTGATGTATTTGAAATATTTGATATCATAATTTAGAGTGTGAAAATTTAGAGTGTGAAAAAATATCGGCACGTTTCAAGACAAGCATGACAAAATTTGGCATTTGAATTAGAGCATTATCAAAATTGAGCATTTGAAGAAAAGCATTAACACAATTTAGCATTTGAAGAAAAGCATTAACAAAATTTAGCATTTGAATTAGAGCATTAACAAAATTTAGCATTTGAATTAGAGCATTAACAAAATTTAGCATTTGAATTAGAGCATTAACAAAATTGCGCATTTGAATTAGAGCATTTTTAAAATTGCGCATTTGAATTAGAGCATTTATAAAATTATGCATTAGAATTAGAGCATTAACAAAATTGCACATTTGAACTAAATCCTGAGAACTTGAGACAAGAATTCAAGAAGTCAGCTTCTAGAATTATGAACTTACACTAATTTTGAAACCCAAATCTAAACAAATGTAAGCCAAAAGACAAATCCTAAATTATCTCATCATAACAACATTGTGTTATCAATGTCAGACATGGACACTTATAAAAGAACAAGAGAGAAAGCTTACTACACGTGAAATGAAATGTCTAAGACAAGTGGCAAACAGAACAAGATGAGATCATGTGAGAACGGAAGAGATTATAAGAATTGTTGGAACAACATATGTTGTCAAATATATTGAAAAACATAGACTGACATGGATCGACCACTTAATAAGAACGAATACTTTATTGTCCAGCAGCAAGAACATACAACATCAAAATGGAGACATCACAATACAGATGAAGTCCAGGAAGAAGGTAAGTTAAAAGGGTTGCCATAACCCGAAAATCGATTGTCGTTCAATCCTTCTACACCTTATAACAAAAGCAGAGAAAAGATAATAGATGGATAGATGTAACTAGATTCTAAAAGAATTGATACATTTCAAATAGAGCTTAAAATAACTGAGGGTTTTAATGTAAAAGCCACTCCTTTGTCTTAGGTTTTAACAAAGAAGTTCTTACAACACTACGCATGAAGAGTGAATTAGTAAAGGAAATAAGAATGAAACAAATGAAATATTTTGAACATATTAAAAGACATGACACCTTGTTGAAGACTTTACCTGAGGGTAAAGTTGAGGGGAGATGAGTAGGTAAATAAACAGGTGGGAGTAACTTCACAAAATGGATAGATTATAGTCTATCAAAGTGCATCACCAAGAAAAGAGACAGGGGATGTTAGAGGTATGTTACAGTCAACTTTCTTTGCGATGAGGGTACCTAATGGTGATGTCTTAGGTTTGATCTTGCCAGACTGTAAGTAACCCATCGATGAAGTGGGTCTCCTTAAATATTAGTAAGTAAGTAAATAACGTAACCCATAGCAGTTATTAATGATCTATTATTAATGATTTATTAATATTAGCGATCTCACATTTCAGAGGCTCTGCAAATAAGAGCAGTAGCCATCTCCTCTCCCTCGCAGGAGATTACTTCCCGGATTAATCCGGTACCCATTTAAGGTTGGGTCGGCCGGGAGCCGCTGCGATCTGACAAACATTTCCGCCTCAACTGGGGAATGAACCCAGGACCTCTCATATACGAAGCCAGTGCGCTAACGCGGATCCCTAAATATTAGACTGACTTATTGTGTTAGAAATGTTGATATATTTTTAAGAATGCTGCCGTACGTGTAATGCGATTCCTGCAAAAAACGAGCAAATAATATTACTACTGTGATTTATCAGAAATACAGTAAGCGTCGACTAAGGAGATTTGAAGTGGAGTTTTATGTTCCATCTCATACGTTAACATCATACCGCCGAATGTATCTCATATAGTAGTCAATATGTAAACAATGACATAACACATTCTGTTCTCTGGATTACGCCCTGATAATCAGTAAGAGCGTGAAGAAATAAAACCAAGATGTAGCATTATTTACTGGCAGTCAATATATTTAGACCATGACCGTCTACAGTACAAGACCTATCGGCGAATGGGAACTACTTCCTTCTTAATGACTCATTTCATTATACCAGTAATTTTCATTGGTCGCTATGATTATACTTTGTGTGACAACCAATGCAAATCAAGCCGGTCGTGTCTAATCTGTTAGTTGTCTGTAGTATTCGGTGCCTATATTTTTAAAATAAGGATATTCGTCCTATACCAACCAATTGTGTCAGCTATGTCCACAACTTTCAACTTTTTTCCAAGACGACTTCAATTGACGACTTCAGAGAAACGTGACCCTCAACCATGATACATTTAAATAAATAGACTTCAGTTATAAATTAATTAAATAAATGTAAATTATTCCAAAAAGACCCAGAATTTACAAAGGAAGAAATAATATACACAATAGAAACTGTAAAGAAAGGAAAAGTCACAAGCAACGATGAACAACAGAAATGATACACGCAGGGATCAAGATTTACCACAAACTCTGCTGTAAAATATGGGAAAGCGGCTAATGGTTGGAGGAATGGCAAAAAATCATTATATATACCTCTGCCCCCAAAAAATGTGACCTTTAGATTTGCTCAAATTACCGAACAATAGCCATTATAAGTCAAGCAAGTAAAATAATGTTGAAAATGATAATGCAAAGAATCAAACAAAAAATAGATGAGATGGAGATAAACGAAACACAGGCCCAGTTTCAGATTGAGAAGAGGAACAAATCACATCATTATCATGACTCTTATTATAATAGAAAGGTGTAGGGCATTTTGTACTGAAGTGTACTTTCTGGAGAGAATTTGTCACATGACAAATGGGGGAGGGGGTGGTTTGGAGTAGGGGGAGGGGTGGAATCTGAATAAAGTTGAACAGTTATTGACTTCTGTTTGATAATTGATTGTTGACATCAACAATACTATTTTTATATACCAACTAAATTATTTGAATTTATAAAATAAATTCTAAAATTGATACGCAAATCATGTAGTTTTTCGTGTTTTTACTGCAAACATGTTTTACGGGAGAAGTGGGAGGGTAAATTGTTTGTGACATAATAAACAGGGCGGTAGGGTCCAAGAATTCTTGACAATTTGATGACAAGGGTTGCTGGTCAAAAATTGGTCATTTATTTTGCAATGTTCAAAAGAAACCTCGTCAAAAAATATATTGATACCCAGTGTTATAAAACGAGATACAATTTCTCAGTATGATATATTAAATGCAATGATTGAAATTTTAACTAGTTAACAAATTTCAAAGTTCGTGGTTTAATTTTCGTTAAATTTTGTTAATCCCCATGTCAGTCTGAACTTGTCTTCTGTTTCGTGTTGTAGTTTTCAAATAAACACTCGGTGAAAATTCATACTTGAAGAGAAGTGTATATAACCAAGAAGGAGTAAAACTGGAGAGGCAAGTATGTGACATTTAGGAATGAAACTTGAAAACACAGAATAAAAACAGGAAATTGTTTCAAAATAAGGCTTATTTTCTTTAGTATCGTGTCTCAGCAGACAATAATATACAAAGTGTAATCGCGGCCCCATGTGATGAGATCCCGTGTCATAGCCCACGATGTGTGGTGTTGGTTATAGTGTATGTCCACGGTTTAATATTTGGTGTACCGGCAATAATTTACGATACTGCTCCTATGCCATAATGCCAAGCTGTCTCTAGATGCTCTCTTCTCTTCTCCCACAGCAGGACTACATATTTCAAAACTTGTTTTTCAGTATGGAATTTTGTTCTGTTTTAAATCAAAGTGTGGTCATATGCTAATGTTTGAAATTGGTGTACTATGTCATCATATGCTAATGTTTGAAATTGGTGTACTACGTCATCATATGCTAATGTTTGAAATTGGTGTAACACGTCATCATATGCTAATGTTTGAAATTGGTGTACTACGTCATCATATGCTAATGTTTGAAATTGGTGTACTACGTCATCATATGCTAATGTTTGAAATTGGTGTACTACGTCATCATATGCTAATGTTTGAAATTGGTGTACTACGTCATCATATGCTAATGTTTGAAATTGGTGTACTATGTCAGCTGCTTCCAAAACGATCATATTGAATAACACTTTATAACAGTGGTTCCCAAACGTTTCCACCTGCTTCCCCATTTTGATCATAATTTAACCCACCTCACATATTCAGCCACGACCAAATTCTGGGAAACTACAATTTATACGTAGCACGAAACGTGGTGTAGGTAAACAAATGTGTCGCTTTTTCGCTGTTTGGCTCTGCGACCCCCTTTGGATCACCTCACGCCCCCACCCCTAGTTTGGGAACCACTGTTCTATAAAAAAGTTTTGTAGTTCAATATCAGAAACAATAAAAGAAATATGACATGAAATTTATCAAATTTTATTGTTCGTATTTGCATAAGTACTTTCTATAGAGGTCAAATATTGTTAATGTTAGCACAAGTATTAAAATAATATTAACTTGTACTTTTAATATTAGTATTTTATAACAGGAAATGTGTAATTTAATAGCATCAATTTGTTAAAACTTTTAAATGTTTTGTGAGTTTTTTAAAAATATGACCACGAATTAATTATCAAAAAAAAACGTTTCTTCATAAATATATTTTGTAACTTTTACGAAACAAATCTGTATAAAGATGAGTTCTGACGTTACGTATGCAACACCCAGATAAAGATCAGAAACCTGTTATGTAGTATACTATGTCTAAATATGTATATAAGACATGGTTCGATAACAATGCTCATGTGTGTTCATGTGCTGCTGTATTGCCACAATCGTTGATGCCTTTAGACACGATGTATTCATATATCTCGTTTGTTTACTCTATTATCATCCAAATTGTTGTTGAACATGGAAGATTCTTGAAGTGCTTCGTTGTCTTGACCTTCACGGTCAAACGTCATAAACCGCTTTCCGAAATTCATCCAGCGTTTATTAGACAGCATTTACCTTGCATCCTTGTTGTAACCAATGTTTTTACCAAACCTCATAAACCTCTTTTCACTGTTATCATCACCCTCGATTTCTCTACCAAACCTCATGAACCTCTTTTTGTTTTCACTATTATTTCCTTTTTCAAATACTGGAAAACTTTTACCAAATCTCATAAACCTTTTATCAAAATCTTGGTCGTTGTCCGAACGTTTGCCAAATCTCATAAATCTTTTATCAAAATCTTGGTCTTCATCCGAACGTTTACCAAATCTCATAAATCTTTTATCAAAATCTAGGTCGCTGCCTGAACTTTTTCCAAACCTCATAAATCTTTTCTCCAAATCTTGGTCGCTGTCTGAACGTTTGCCAAATCTCATGAACCTTTTATTGTAAACCTCATCTTTTGGATTTTCTCTTCCAAACCTCATAAAACGTTTACCGAACCTCATAAACCTCTTCTCGGTATTTATGTCTTCATTTAAATATTGGCTGTCATGTAACATCATGTTCTTGGTATCATCTGCATATGCTAGCGCAGTCTTCAATCTATCCAGAACTTCTTTGCTATTCTCTGTAGGATAATGTATGCTAGGTTCAACTGATGACACACTGTTATGTAAAACTTCTCCTTGTTCCCTCTCTCTTACTGATGATCTTCTTTCTCTATACATTGGCTCTTCTTGTTCAAATAGAGCGCCTCTATTATAATTGTCAACTGTGAACTGTTTTTGACGACCGAACCTGAGAAATCTTTTGTCCTGATAAGGTTGTTGATTTCTTCCGAAACGGTAAAACTCACGGCGACGTCTAATTAAAATATCGTCGTTATTTGGTATATATTCTCTGGGCCAAGGAGTGAGACGTGATGAATCAGGGAGCGGAAAATCATCTTTACTGTTCCATTGAGGATGTAAAGGTCCACCATATCTGTTGACCTCTGCACTCTGTCTTTGAATGGCATTGTCATCATCACCATCAACGGCTTGCAGTCTTTTGTTATCTGAAACATCAACAAAGAAGAAAAGGAATATGTTACATTTGTGTAATATTTCACATAGACTTTGTTAAATAGAGTAATATTTGACATAGACGTTTTTAAATATAACTAATATTTCACATAGACGTTAATAAATATAAATGATATTTCACATAGTCGTTATTAAATAGAAATGAAAACTGATTAATATATTAATTATGAAGATACTAAATTATACTAATTCTAGATTAAACACATAATTAAAGTCGATTTTTATTGAACTAGGCCTAAATATCATACGATGTGAAATGATTATGTCTAGATAGCCAGATTCATAATAGCCTCTTAAGTTGACGTTGTGTAATATTTCATATTTTATGCAGAAAGTGTGTGTATATTAGGTAGATATGGATTTCATTTTATTTGGGTGGACGGGCACAATTCAGGTTAATCCATGTAGAAAACAGAAGGGACAAAAAGACATCAGAGACTGTCGATATAAATGCCTACGCATGCTCCCATTGTTCTCTTGTATCTCACTAGGTGCATAGTGACACTGTTGATCCACACTTGTCGTCAAGAGTAGTGGATGAGAGCTTTAGCTTTAGTTCTCATACCAGATGTGTTGACATCAGTTGTGCTATATCCACGTTTGTTCAAAATGTCGTTAATGTTATATATCCATTTTGTTTGTGTAATGCGTATTATCAATCAATCAATCAATCGGTAACCCTTCAGGGTCGTAGGGGTACCACATTGGATGCCTCAGCACACAGAGTCCTCTAGCGAATTCTATCCTCAGCGATGTGGATGAGTGTGGAAATATATTGCCCTGTCCATTCCTTGATGTTGTCTGTCTATGCCTTTATTTGTCCTCCTCTTCTTCTTCCACCCTCGACAGTTCCCTGCAGTATTGTTTTTGACAAGGGATCGTGCCTGCATACATGTCCGAACAATGCTAGTTTTCGTCGTTTCACTATTGAAAGCAATGGCTCCTGAACACCTGCACACATCTCTACTTTATTTCTTACGTACACATTGGTCTTATGTTCCCTATAAGAAATTCGTAGAATTCGTCTGTAGCATTTGTACTCGAAAGCCTGTAATCTTCTCTCCATGTCCACAGTGAGTGTCCAACTCTCACAACTATACAACACAATAGAAAGCACCAGCGACTTATGTTGCGTATTATCTCTATAACCCAATCGTATTAATTGATTAATGCCTTTGTTGAGTATATTCAATTTCCATATGTCCAAACCTCAGTAGTCGCTGTCTCTGAAAACAATCAATGCATAATGTTCTCGTTTGGTAATTTGTCTAAACTGGTAGTGACGACAGTCTCTTTGAAGCATTTCATGTCATATGTTGCATAACTTTATCTAGTGTGGAGATGTCAGTCTGCAAGTCTGGCATGTATAGTCTATTGTCTATTGTCTTTCCCCAGAAGGTTTATTATCCACTCTTGGTGTTAAGCGTAAGTGTGATTGGAGCTCGAGATTGTGCTCCAAGGTCAAATGTGTTACCTCGTCTGTGGTATGATCGTGTTTGTTTAGGATGTCCCTGACGTTTCCTGTCCATCTTTTCCGTGGTCTTCCTCTTGCTTTGTACACTGATCGCATTTGGTAATATGCCATCACGGGTAATTTTTCACGATGCATGCTCATAATGTGGCCTCCTTGAAATGTATTTGCGTACAGATTCATCTATCGGCTGACTAAGCCAGTCACACAAGCTGGCATTGTTAGTGTTAGTAGAAAACAGTATCTATTATTTGTTGTTTAATTTCGATCTTAAACAACGGATATTGAAGTAAAGGTTACAGCTTTGTGTCTGTATTTGATTTTGTGTATCTTGTTTCTATTTCCTGTATCAGGATGAACTAAACAAATAACATAATAATACGCATCTGCTGATTTCTGCAGGACGTCCACTTTACCCACCAAGAACTGGAATTTCAAGGAAAGATTAAGACATAAAAATAAATACTGAGAAAAGTAGTAAGAATAAGATAACTACTTGCAAAGCGGAGAAAAAATCCAGACAAGTAAAATATTTCCGCTGCAACGAAAACATGACATCTTGTTGAAGATCCTATTAGATATGAAGGTTGAAGGGTGTCAAGACATTGATACATACGGGGGGGGGGGGCATCAGGAATGGTTTTTTCTAAACCACTACTGCAAGAGACAATCTTAACCTTCACCAGTTATTAATATTATCAATCCACACTTTTCTTTATCCTCCTCTTCATCTCCCTCCATAATTTATCCCATGCAGGGTAGTCTTGGAAAGGGAATTATGCCTCATTACGTGCCGAAACCACAGATATGTGAGACATTAAATCAATGACAATTTTAATAATGAGCACGTGCAGTTACTATGTGTCTCGGGTATTTACTCATCAATTGTGGACAATATGTTCTGAAAATTTGGCCATTTGGAGGATCTAGGTGTTGGTAATTTTGTATTGCCACTTAATGTTAAGAACTGTACGAAATAGAAGCTATTCAGCCTTAGTTCCTGCTTAGAGTATGGTCTATATGTTTCAGATCCGTAAGGAAGGACACCGAGGATGCATGTTCGGTATATCAGGAGCTTTGTTGCTATTGTCAACTTTGGTATTGCTCCATGCTCTTTTTGATAGTTTGTCGAAAAACTAGTTTGGCTACGATTCGTACTCGAACACTTATTTCTTCTACCATTGTTAGTGTTGTGGTGACATTCAAACCTAGATAGTTATAGATCTGTATCCATTCAAGCTGCACATTATTCAGTGTGATGGTCGGTGATGTAATAATGCTTTCGCAAAGTTCTACAGCTTTCTTGTTACTTATTGATAGCGAGAACAGGTCGCAGCTTATTGACAATCTAGTAATCAGTGGTTTTTTTAATGAATGAATGGAATCATGGAATGGACAGGGCAAGATATTTCCGCACTCATCCGCATCGCTGGGGATAGAATTCGCTTGAGGACTCTTGTGTGCTGAGGCATCCAATGTGGTACCCCTACGACCATGAAGGGTTACGGGTTTATTGATTGATTGATTGAATCAGTGTTTGTGTACAAACTTTTACTATGGCAACTACAGCTGTATCGTCATCGTGTAGTAGCTTCATGAGAAGAATTTTACTGATCTTTGTTTTCTCTTTAATACAGGCCAGATTGAATATGTGGGCCATCAAATCTCACGTGAATTTCACACTCCGAGGTGTACACAGAAAAGACAACTATCCATTCATCCATCCATCGATTTAGGACGACATTGTGAGGAAAAGTTAGATAGTGTATCAATGTGACATGGTAAAAAATCCATTTGTATCCTAATACAAGATACTAAAAATAGTTGTTGCGTTCCTACGCTTGTCAGCACGGCACCTGATGATAATGATGCTATATATATATATATTATATAAAACAATCATTTAAGTATAAAAATGCATTTAAATAATAATATACATTGTGTTTAGCCTCTACACAACACGCTACTAGGCTACTAGTCTACCTACTACATGCAAATAGTAGCATGCACGAAAAGTGTCGCTAAGAGATAACAAGCAATGAAGAAGTATTTGGTAACATAAGTTCTATTGTACTAACAATAATGGTCACGGACAAGAACATTTAGATATCATTGATATTGGTATAGAAGTAAATAATTACACTGCCTGTATTAACACTAGAATACCATTATAATAAGAATAGCCATAAACAATATGTATATAATATTAATTTAAACTGTATCTATAATAAATAGAACTACAATAAAACTATGCGCAGATATTTATAAAATAACATCCAACTTTGAATATGTGTCTAGCGGGCTTTCATAGATTAAGGTGTGTTTCATATGAGTACTTATAACACATATCGGTCTTTATTTTCTGTGAAATATTCTACAAATTGTAAATACATTGCTACTTCTAATTATTTTCATGAATTACGACGAACTACTGCAAACTGTTAGCCCTGAAGAAAAATGTCTGTGTTCTGTTGCTTTGTCTTATCCATTCTTTAATATTAATAAACCGCGTTTTTATTAATTAAGTAGAATTCTACACTTCGCGCTCTACACAAAACATAACAATAACACGACGGAAAGATATGACACCATCTGCACTTTGTCAACAACTTATTCTAAGGAAACCTATATATTAAAATTTCAAAGACTGGAACATTTTTTTAGGGAATCACGCCAAACTATGTGTCAATAGTCATAAACAAAAGTTAGTGAGACCAGCGTGGAAACTCATTCCCCTATGTGTATTTGATTTCATTTTTTCTATTATTCTGAAAGTAAAGATAATTTGCCTAGTCGACCTTATTTTGATTAGTAGTCAGCTTTGGTATATCTAAAACCTGTCTCTTTTCTAGCACATATATGAAGCGGAAAATACAGCTATTCAATATATACTATATAGAGTGAGCGCTACCGCCGACGGCATATGACGGCGTATTTTGTGATACTACGTGCAGTATTGGTGAATTTGAAAATGTATTAAAGGTTAGGAGTTGGTTATTTTAGCTATATTGTGACTATAATCAATTTCAAATGTACGACAACCCTGCACGTTATAGTTCGCTAAAACGAAAAAATTGAACTAGTCTATGATTTGCGTGAAATCTATTGGCTGGCCTTGGCTATTTTTGGCGTGCGACTCCAAGTATGTAAATAGCGACAAATTAAAATTCAAACAATAATCAAAAACATGACGAACGGGTTCCTAATTAACTCAGCTAGAAGGTCTGTATTGTCGAGAGAAAGCTAGGTTTATTTCTGAGCGTATCTTATTGGCTTATGATATTGTGTATTTTTACATCACTCCGCAGTAATGTTGTCATCTGTCTGGAACAACATTTTTGACGCAACTATTTCCTGTGATGATGTCATCTGTATGGAACAACATATTTGACGCAACTATTTTCTGTGATGATGTCATCTGTATGGAACAACGTATTTGACGCAACTATTTCCTGTGATGATGTCATCTGTCTGGAACAACATATTTGACGCAACTATTTAGAAGAATACCACGAAGTAGAATGTTTGACAAAAACACAGAGGGACCTGTTTTTAAAAAAATATATGATTTGAATGAAATAATTCATGTCTGCAGAATAAGCTGATTTAAAGCATATATCAATTGATTGCCGGAGTGCAGGGTTGCCATATAGTTGAAATTAATTATAGTCACATGTAATATAGTCAAATTATAGCGAAAATAGCTACGTTTAACCTTTAATCATTATCATCATCATGTGCCATGATACCAGGCGTAGGCGATCATGGCTCTCCACAGCTATCTATCTACAGCATTATGTATCAGATCGGTGTTATTTCCGTGTCGTGCTAGGTTGTCAAACTGTCTAATATTTTCTCACGTTGTCGTCCTCTTTTTCTGTTTCATTCAGCCGTGCCTATTGTGACTATGTTATTCAAACCTCCTGTCTCATGAAGTGGCCAAACAATGAAGATTTTATTCTATATTATTGATTAAGGTCCTTTTCACCTTTGACTCTTCCTACACCTCTACATTAGTTTTTCTGACAGTACATGGTATTATCAGCATTATTCTGTACAACCACATCTCTATTGTCTCTAATTTCTCACTTTCCTGTTTGTTTATTGTCCAAGACTCGCATCCGTATGTTAGTATAGGAGTTACAGGGAGCCGCGTTAGCACAGTGGTTAGCGCACTGGCTTCGCATATGAGTGGTCCTGGGTTCATTCCCCAGTTGAGGCGGAAATGTTTTCAGATCGCAACTGCTCCCAGGTCGACCCAGCCTTAAATGGGTACCGGATTAATCCGGGAAGTAAAGACTGCGAGGGAGAGGAGATGAGGCTACCGCCCTCATTTGCAGAGCCTGTGAAATGTGAGATCGCTAACATCTCACACCCCTACGGCATTAATAAATACTATGGGTTACTTTACTTTTTTTATAGGAGTTATACAGCACTGAAGAACTATCTTCCTTACCTCTAATAGCAAGATCATATTGCACAATATATTTTTCATTTTTCTGAATGTTGTTTTTGTCTGCCCTATTCTGCTTATTATTTCTATTGATCTTCTTCCATCTGCTGTAATCGTTAAACCTAAATATTTGAATTGGTGGACCTGTGTGACACTCGGAAATATAACAGCAGAAGAGGCAAATAGAAGGACAAAAGACCGTACACCCACTCTCCCCTCAACACCGAAAGGTACATGAGGACAGAAAGAAGAAGAAGAAGAGGTGGACCTGTTTTAATACTATATCATTAACTTTGATCTAGCAAGGTATTTGTTTTTCTTTGAAATAACCATTACTTCTGTTTTATTATATTTAGGAAGAGGCCTTTCTCTTTACTTTCTGTGACTACTACATTAATTAAACTCTGAAAGTCTTCTTCACTTTTAGCAATCATAACAGCGTCATCCACATATCCTTTAATACATTTTCTAATTCACCAATTTTGCACGTAGTATCACAACAAACACTTCATGGTCAGTGATAAAAAAATATTTACTAAAACTCTAACAACCCTGTCAGGAAGCAATAATAATGACCAAGTGTATCTATGTATCAAAGGATCAAGGTTTTTTTTTTTATTCGTTTGTTTTAGAACAGTTATAAAAGAGATTAAACTTAATAATAAAAAATAACAATAAAAATTATACTTTCAGAGAATGAAAACAAACAGTGATGCACAATTCGTAATACTTAAATTTACCTGCCGGTACACTTTCAAATTTACAAGGAATTATATGTATCTTAATTGTATCACTGCTAGTTGCAATTTCTTAACATTGTTACTATAGTATGTATGATATTGTAACAGTTTACTTGTTTTAGGTTAAATATCGTTGGTTATAAACCAGCTATTTTAAAATCCTGTAAAATATATCAACAACGAAAGACAAGATAGCAGATTGGATAAAGTAGAAGACTCGGAAGAAATGAATACAATGAATTAGTACATAGCCGACATATCTAGAGTTATGAAAACAAAGACGATGAATTTGATTAAGGCAGTCTTACATCTGTAGACATTATATAAATATATATATATTTATAATGAAATGCGTTTTCGTAATCTAAAAAAAATATTGGTGTGAACTCTTAAATAAGTATGTGAAGATTGTTCATAAGTATGAGAAGATTTAAATAAGTATGAGACCATTGTAAAGAAGTATGAGACCATTGTAAAGAAGTATGAGACCATTGTAAAGAAGTATGAGAATATTGTAAATAAGTATGAGAAGATTGTAAATAAGTATGAGAAGATTGTAAAGAAGTATGAGAATATTGTAAATAAGTATGAGAAGATTGTAAATAAGTATGAGAAGATTGTAAATAAGTATGAGAAGATTGTAAATAAGTATGAGAAGATTGTAAAGAAGTATGAGAATATTGTAAATAAGTATGAGAAGATTGTAAATAAGTATGAGAAGATTGTAAATAAGTATGAGAAGATTGTAAATAAGTATGAGAAGATTGTAAATAAGTATGAGAAGATTGTAAATAAGTAAGGAAAAGATTGTAAATAAGTATGAGAAGATTGTAAATACGAGCATAGTAAATGATTGTGGATGACTTACCATATATCCATGCATTCCATTTGAAATTGGCGTTAGCAAAAGAAGCGTCTCTGTGATAACTGCTTTCGGCTAAGAGAGTGTAAAACTCTAAAAGAACTATATGTTAAATGGTCAAGATTTGGTGGGTAATTGTGCGCATAACGTGAGGCTGCTACCGCGCTGCAGTCAAACATAATTGAGTAATTCGCTGCTTGCAGTTAATATATTCTAGCACTCATTAAAAGCGCATCAAAAGCATGTCCTGATTTAATGCTAGAAATGTCTATGTTCGTGAGCGATATTCAACTAAGAATGTGTGCAAGTGATAAAGTTCGTGCATTCTCATTCTATTGTAGTTGTGTTGTTTACTTCACGTTTTTTGTGTGCAGCGCACAAAGCAGCAAAGTGCATACATGTTGACTACTAACAGTCGAATTATGTTTAATTCCGTAGTGCCCATTAAACAATTTGAGAAATGTAAAAGGCATTATCTGGTATTAAAAAGTCTATTGTTGTTTTTTGTCATGCAATCTATCGACGGTAAAATGCAATAGGAGACTTCAGTAATGCCATTGCCCCTAACCACCACCATCTCCTCCATCATCATACCTGTACTACTACTTTTGTTGTACTTAATATACTACTTTCTTCACAACTAAATATATTTTTCTTCTTCAGCGTTCATTCTGAAACTCCCGCTGGACCTCCCTTGTAGCAAGACCATGGTCCCACTAGATTTCTAGCAGGATATAGTCCTGAAAATGGAAATGCGTTGTTTCGCCGTTTTATTTGCGCCAATGGTCCGATATATCCGTCTTCAGCGAGAGATTAAGACGCAAAGTAGAAGATTATATAGATAATGAAGAAACGAAATATTTCAATTTTATGCATTTAAAAAATCCAACATACATACAACATAGCATACCAGATCTTAGGGCAGATGTATCCTATTTTCAAAAACAAATATGTGAAAATAAACACCAGACCTGCACTATATAAAACGATCATTATACCATCACTATGCTACCAATGTCAAATGTGGACACTAACTGCAGAATCCAAAAGGAATTTTGTTACAACAGAAATAACTTGTCTACGTCGAATGCTCGGAGTGAACTTAAGAGACGGAATCAGAAACCAAAACATCCAAACACTAACAAAGATAATGTCAATTCTGGATTACATCACAAAACAGATGAAGGGGTTTTCGCGTGCTTCTAGACTACCATCAGACAGTGCCCCCTCAGAAAGCATTACTATACAGACACAATGGATACAAAGTTAGGGGGGAAACCTTGGAAACGATAGATTACAGAAATAAAAGAGTCAACGAAAACAATCATATATGAAGCACTCACAAAAGTTATATCCAGAGAAATATTCTACCCATGACGCTGCATAGCATAAAGGGGTATAAAGCAAAAGGAAAGAAAGAAAAAAGTTACATTAGTGTGATTAGTTATATTAGTGTGATTAGTTATATTAGTGTGATTAGTTATATTAGTGTGATTAGTTATATTAGTGTGATTAGTTATATTAGTGTGATTAGTTATATTAATGTAATTAGTTATATTAGTGTGATTAGTTATATTAATGTAATTAGTTATATTAGTGTGATTAGTTATATTAATGTGATTAGTTATATTAGTGTGATTAGTTATATTAAAATGATTGATTATATTAAAATGATTGATTATATTAGTGTGATTGGTTATTAGTGTGATTAGTTATATTAGTGTGATTGGTTATATTAGAGTGAATAGTTATATTAATGTGATTAGTTATATTAATGTAATTAGTTATATTAATGTAATTAGTTATATTAATGTGATTAGTTATATTAATGTGATTAGTTATATTAAAATGATTGATTATATTAGTGTGACTAGTTATACTAACGGAAATGATGCACTTCTTTAGATTAACATGATGTAGTCTATAGAGAGGTCTATAGAGGTAAAAACAGATCTGTACCTCTGTTTTATAGACTACACTAAAGCATTTGACAAAGTTAAACATAGCGAAACTATACACATGCTAAAGAATCTGAACATTGACAGCAAGGACTTAAGAATAATCAAGAACATGTACTAGCAACAAACAGCAGCAATAAGAGTAGGAAATCAAATTGGCCCTTTTCAACAAATAAAACAAGGAGTTAGACAGGGATGCGTGATTTCACCAGACCTGTTCTCTTTATACAGTGAAAACATATTGCGTACAATAGTAGATATCCCAGGAATATCGGTGGGAGAACATAACATAAATAATTTGAGATATGCGGATGACACTGTTCTGATTGCAAAAAGTGAGGAAGACCTTCAAAACGTAATTAAAGTAGTAGTCACAGAAAGTAAAGAGAAAGACCTCTTCCTAAATATCAAGAAAACAAAAGTAATGGTTATTTCAAAGAAACAAAATAACACACCTTGCAAGAACATAGTGAATGATATAGTATTAAAACAGGTCCACCAATTCAAATATATATAAAAAATAAGATGCAGAATAGGACAGGCAAAAACAACATTCAGAAAAATGAAAATATACTGTGTAATATGACGTTGTTATTAGAGGTGAGAAAGAGAGTTCTGCAGTGCTATATAACCCCTATACTAACATATGGGTGCGTGTCTTGGACAATAAACAAACTGGAAAGTGGGAGATTGGAGGCAACAGAGATGTGGTTCTACAGAAGAATGCTGAGAATACCATGGACTGCCAGAAAAACTAATGTAGAGGTGTTGAAAGAGTTAAATGCGAAACGGACCTTAATCAACAATATAAGAAAAAGACAATCTTCATTTTTTGGCCACTTCATGAGACAGGCAGGTTTAGAGAACATAATCACAATAGGCAAAATTGAAGACACCAGAGACAGAGGGCGACAACGTGATAAAATATTAGACAGTTTGACAACCTGGCACGGCAAAGAAACAACAACGACTTTGATACATAATACTGTGGACAGAGAGCTGTGGATCGCCATGACCGCCTACGCCACCGGGCATGGCACCTGATGATGATGAGTCTAGAGAACGGAATGAGTTGTGTATTTGTTTACAGCTTGACTACAATATCTGCTCCTTTGTACTTGAAATATCTGACTTCAGCATTGCTTCTTGGTGACATTGACCTTTTGTGGAATGGGACACTCGGGAAATCATTTTTGTCTTACTTCATGCATGGCAGGTTGCAGTGCCGATATTCTTTACTCCCTGTTTGGGTCCCACATTGGTGGCTCTAAAATCAATTATTTTCTATTTTATTTTTAGTTTCTCGACAAATTGTTTGCCATAACTTCGAATTCGTCTTTGTTTATATTTGATTTGTTGCCTTTTATTTATATACTCACATCGTTACATATATTTATTAATATTACTTTTTTCTATTTCTGTTACCATGACCCACGCCTCTCACGCGGGAAAGTCGGAATTCTCTGACGTTCTTAATTTTACAAGGTCAGCTACAAATTCTATAAAGCAGGCTAATCTTTATCTTGCAATTTGTAGGGGAAAGTAGGAAAACACAAGTTGTCTAAAATCAGGTTCCGATAAGTCTCTGCATCCCGTCACCAGAGACTACAAAGTAGTGAGGAAGTCACGAACTGTGTCTCGGAATTGAAAAGATAACAGCACTTCCAAAATGTGTATCAGATAAGAAAATAGTTATCGTAATGTTACACTGTATTTGCTTGTTTTTACTGCTGTTACGTATGAGCTGACCAGCTCTTGTATTCGTGTATACAACGAGGAGGTTTCTTGGTAGCTTTATGTTATACATAGAAGACTCCAATCTTCGACTGTACTACAAGACCCCTGTACAGAATTAATTAGCATTTCATTCATTACGTTTTGTATTATTGTTTATTGTCGTGATTTCGTTTGTCACTATTTATATACTTGGAGTCGCATGTTAAAAATGATTAAGGCAGACCAATGAAATGAACGTAAATAATCAAAATCGGCCACAAAACAGCAAAATGAAAGACCTTGTAGTAGAGAATATTCAAACAGATTGTCAGCAACACCAGGGAAATCTGGCTGAACAGATGGGCAAATGGGCTGATTGATCGAAATGTATTTAGTGAAATGACATGGCCAAAGGACAACGACAATATAAACAAGCTCTGCAGGTGAAACCAATCCCTTATCTTTCAGTTTCGAACAGGACATGCAAGGACTAATAGCCATTTAAATCGCAACAAATCCCAGAAAATACCCACATGTAGACACTGCTCTCATCCCAAATGAAACAGTGGAACACCTCCTTATTGACTGCCCTAACCTAAAAACTGCCAGAAAAATCTTCTACAGACACCCTTCACAGTCACTAACTTACTGTGTGGATCACTAAGTCAACTTCAGAAAATTTAAGAATGGCATTGTGCTGACAAGAGTAGCATAACTCACCAACATTTGGATATCGACAACAGCAACAACAAAGTCGGCTATTCAGGTCATGTTTAAATTGTATGTACACAGGTCTTTATCCTAGATCTCGGTCATGCCATTTTGCAATGTGTTGAATTCTCATCTCCTACTCAGAGGGGCAAAAATTGAATGTATAGATGTGTTGTGGAGATTTCACAAAAATTGAATGTATAGATGTGTTGTGGAGATTTCACAAAAAAAACAACAACAACACTATATAAATGATACATCTACTAGAATTTTTATGTTGTACGGTGTTATTCTCATAGGAATCTAATATTCTCTTAGAATATATATCACAACTACCATCATTCCATTACCTCAAGTTAGTAACGATATACAGTATAAATTACCTTGTATAAATAAGCCGATAGATCTATTGCAAAATGTGGGCAAATCGGCTTATATAAAGATAATATATAATTTGGAAAAATGTTAAAAAAACATTTAAATATGAAATATGAGAGCAATATACTAAACTGTACATGTCGGTGGCCCCTGTATTCAAATATACCTAACTGTACATTCAATATATCACATTTCTTTGTATTTTTTATGTTTTTCCCTTCTTTCGTATTCCTAAATCTGTCAATTTTATTTACATAACCGTATGTGGTTTTCATTCTACTTTGCTGTTTCATTTTGTGTTTATGTGTCTTTATCCTGATAGTGACCTATGACTATATTGTACTGGGTACCACGTGTTCTCCTTCCCTCCCAACGAAGTGACTCATCGCTTGCCATGCGTACCTTTTACAGCACGCAATTCCTTAGATTCCAACAATAATCCACAGTGATATAAAAAAAAAAAAACCATTTCGCCCTATGACCACAAGCGAGATTCGAACCAGCTACTTCTTGAGAACAAAGCGAACGGATTAACCAATACGTCATGGAGATCCCATATTTGGATAACTAATAACTGATATGGTATGTTTACTCAATGTTAAATGTTGTTGTTGTTGTTGTTGTTGTTGTTGTTGTTGTTGTTGTTGATATCCACATGCTGAAGAGTAAGTTTACTCTTGTCAGCACAATGTCATGTGACGTATTCTCTCCTCCACCTTGTCTTCCAAATGAACTCTCTGAACCCTTCTTTGTTATGCGGTTTGCAATTTTCAACGACGTGTTTGTGTTATCATTAATGTCGTCAATCAATCGTCTTCATGGTCTGCCCTTTCTCCTCCTTCCATGTTCTGTGCTCTCCATTATTTGTCTTTCGAAATAAAGGTTGTGTCTCTTTATATGACCAAACAGGTGTAGTTTTCTTTTTTTCCAAATGTGTTTAGTGATAACACTCTGGCATCTTCAATGTGTTTATAATTCTGAGTTTCTCTTTTTTTTCTTCCAGCACAATGTCATTTTAAAAAAGTGCAGATATTCTGAAGTTGACATAGTGATCCATACAATAAGTTAGGGTTAAGGTTGTATGTAAAGATTTTTTTCCTGGCAACTGAAAGTTAAGGGCAAATATAAGGATGTGGTGCACTGTTTCGTTGGTATGAGAGCAGTGTCTACAGATTGGTAGTTGCTGGGAATTGATGCGGCTATTGACCCTTACACGTCCTGTTCGAAACTGAAATACAAGGGATTGGTTGTTCATGCAGAGCTTGTTTCTGTTGTCATTGTCCTTTGGCCGTGTTATTTTACTAAATACATTTCGATCAGCCATCCCATTTGCTCATCTGTTCAGTCAGATTTCCCTGTAGCTGAGAATCTGTTTCATTGTTCCAATACTACAAGATTTCAGTTTTTGTTGTTTTGATGCGCCACCTTTTGCAAGTCTGTATGCTACTTTATTTCCTATTATTGTTGCATTGTTCACTAGTCCTTAAAAATTCTTAAATATCATATATTTGTGGGAATTTCAGTGACACGGTTATCAAGCTAGCAAAGTCTTTTAAAACCACGGTTAGTGCCAATGTATCTTCTATTGGTACATCACAAATCTCTCACAAAGTCACAGGTGTCTTTGAAAAACAACCAATCAAAATAGAATAATCGATAATACAAATGGTAATGAAATCCAAAGACTTTATTTGCACTAAAGCAAAACTCATAAGGCTTACGTTGCCTCATGCGATTGGTAGTGAAAAGGCTGTTCGATAAAAATTAACTGTCTGTCTGTTTGTCCAAGTGTAAATCGACCTAAGTTACTATCAGCTCTTCTCCAGGGACAGAGAGCGGGATTACAGTTGAATAGTATGTAATCTAGTCTGAAACGGAAGACGACCAGATCTTAAGTAGATAACTTCCGGATCCTCTTTAGCTACACCAACAGCCATGATGGTGGATGTCCAAAAAGTGTTAGTTTCACTATTAACACTGTAAGAATGACAGTTAACTCCACGTTGGGACAAAGTGGGAGTAAATGTAAAGACTAGGACTCTAAAGATATAAGGTGATGGTGAGAAAGAGTGAGAGATGGTAATAACAATTAAGCTTTTTACTACATGTGTGCTTGCTTCTTATGTAAAGTATGAAAGCTCTTCGAGCCAAGCTACGTTCTATTCAACATAAGACCCACATCTTTTCGGATTGTTGCAGTAAACGAGTACAATATCCCTTATCATGAGCCTTTCTCAACTTCGGACGTTAGTTGAACTAGATTTTACCAGAACTGTCAGCATAAAATATAACTTCGTCGTGGTTCAGGTAGTTCTGCTACCACCAAATTTGTCCAAATGAACATAAATAAATAGTAACTTGTATGATGGGGGAAGTCAAATAAGGTAACATCCGCTCTTTTCTACCAACTAAAAAATTGGGGCCGTGGTTCAGATAATCTTGTCCACACAACCTAAAAGGATAAGTAGGTGAGTTAGTGAAAATAAAAATGTCCCTTTTATGGTTGGGGAACGATACTGTCAACAGTAGATCTTAGTTGAATTTGATAATACGCGAGCTTTTTTACATAAAAAAATAATGAAGGTTTTGGTCCAGCGAACCAGAACCTCCGAGGTATGTATTTATTAACAAGTTATTTTTAAATGAAAAAAATGGATATGGACAGTCCAAAAGTGTGAAAGGGAGAGAGAAAAAGGAAAGCAGGTCACCAAAAGGAAACTCTAAGCAGAACAATCAAGAGTAAACTCACATTTGGGTGTCAGCAAGACATATGAAAAATTGGGGGTAAGCATGACATAAGAACTGCAACTTGCAACAAAGCGTTCAAAATGTCGCATATATGACTACTGCCCAGTGTACCATTTTACTCCGAAGGAACTCACTCATTAAATAAATAACTAACTCTATTAATTAGTGAGTAAGTGGCTGAATTAGTTAGTTATTCATATGATTAACTAACTAACTATATGACTTAGAATGAGGAAGACCTGGTGAATAAGTACACAAGTATTTAAATTACATTCACCGGCTTGACTTTTTTAAAATAATTATTTTATAAAAATAATTTTATTAATCTTAATTTTAGATCATTTTAGATAAATTATAATAATTTTAGAGATCTTTGATGTTATTAGGTGTGTAGAATCCATGTAGAGGAGTGTTATCAGATGACTTAAACACGAGACCATGGACTACCTAACCTGAGAAAATATTAATGTGGAGTGATGTAATAGGATATATCTACTAGTAATATTTTTTTTTAAAAAGAAGAAAAAATAACATTACATTTGCTACAATCAATATCTGTGGAAAAAAACAACAAATTAAATTTGCTAAAATCAACATCTGTGGAAATAAAAAATACGAAACAAGACCTGATAGATGACATGAAAAGGAGAAACATCAAAATACTAGGACTAACAGATATGAGGATTAAAGACAGGGTCTGTAGGAAACTTTATCATAATTACATGTTCCTATACAATGGAGTTGATCCAATTTCAAAAGCAAAACACTGGGTGGGATTTTTCGTAGACCCGATATTCGCTGAGAACATAGTTCAAGTTACACATCAGAATGAACGATCAATGTCGATCACGAATATAATAGACCATGCAAACACAACATTTATACGGGCCTATGTCCCATGTAACACACCAAATAACGAAAACGAAAGACATGCATTTATTGATGATGTAAACAGATTAATAAATAACAACGACAATGAAGATGACCTATATATATTTTGGGAGATTGTAACGCACATTTGGCGCAAATAGAGAAGAAATAGAGAAATATAAAGGATCTTTCGGCGGCACAAAAAACAAGATTAACGACAACGGTTACAAACTAATAGATACGTGCATCCAACACAACCTCTTTATAACGAACACCTTCTTTAAACATAGACAGTTACAAGTGTACACATCGTATAAATGGAACGGCTTGAAATGCAAGAGCCAGATTAGATTTTATACTCACAAAATGAAACAATCGACGAAAAATAACAGACGCACGAGTAATACCTAACATGTGTGCAGACACTGACAATACGGCAGTAATAATAACAGTCAAAACAAACAGAGCGGAAAAAAACAAGCACAAGAAAAGCACAAAGTACCAAGGATAATTAAATATACATAAATTGAAAGAACTAAACATGCGTGAAAAATATATCCAGGAAGCTAACGAAGAATTCGCAAAGCTACCCGAAAACATCCAGCACATAGAAGAAGAACGGAAGTATTTCAAAAATACCATCGTACAAACAGCAAGAAACATATGCGGATATAAAAACCATATAGGCACGAAGCTAAAAATAACAGCTTGGTGGACAGAAAAGGTAATGAAAGCAACGAGAGATTAAAAAACAACACAAATACAATAAATGAGCAACAAGCAAAACGCATAGAGATTACTTAGCATACTAGACAGCAAAGATTAACGCCAAGAAAATCAGCAAATTTGCAAAAATTAATTCTTTGCAAGAATATGGAGAAATGCTTAACAGGGATAGACATAATGCAACAAAGATGTTCTACAAGAAAGTACAAAACATGAGAAGTAAAAAGACACCTACGAACTAACATAAACAATAAACGATGAAAACGGCAACATACAAAATAGGCCCCAAGAAATCATGGAAAGATGCAAATAATTACTTCAATCAACAGTTAAATTTTAAGGAAGGAGAAGTGATTACAACAAATAGGAAGAAAAACAGGCAGTAAGAGGGATTGCGCGTGGTATAGAGGCATATACACTTAAGCCACACAGGAACAAGATGTGGCAAGATACTAGAGAGAAAGATGCGCGCCTATAAAGAACCACAGCCAAAAAACACAATTGGAATTTCGAAAAAATAAAAGCTATAAAGATACAACTTTCAGAAAGAGCAACAGAACATAACCAAGGCTTATATTTGGTTTTCGTGGACCAGGAGAAACCTTTTGACAGAGTTGATAGATCACAAACACATGGGATTCCCAACAACTGATTAGTCTATATTAGAGCATATAAGCCAATAGTCAATGAGAAGTAAGAACGAGCACAGGTACATCCGGTAATTTACAAATTTACTTGGGAGTAAGACAGGAATATTTACTGTCCCCCTATTGTTCATAACATACACAGATACATAGATCACATCTGCAAAATAGCAGAGACAACTAAATAAATTAATCTGAAGGATAACTTACGAATTGCTATTTGCAGACGGCCGAGCACTAATATCATCAGAAGAGCAACTACAGAGACAAATAGACGGATTACATCAAACATGACAAACCTTTAACAAGAAGATAAAAATAGAAAAGACCGAAGTAATGAAGATAGCAAGAACCCAAAGAAACACCAATATATATATATATATATATATATATATATATATATATATATATATATATATATATATATATATATATATATATATATATATATATATATATATATATATATATATATATATATATATATATAAAGATTGCAGATGCTATCTGTCTTTTGATTTCCATTCCGATCTTTGGATGGAGAAGTAATGGTGAAAGTTGGAAAGTCACAGTGTTTGTTTTCTTCAAATCATCGAGTAATATATTATTTCTAACCATAATAACAGAGGAGAGTGAAGTGTTGCGCAGTCCAGAATACTAGATTTCATCATTTATGATTAGATGTTAACATTTTCTCTTTGTTAACATTCTTCGTTCTATTTCATCATGTATAATTAAATGGTTACTTGTTCTCTTTGTTAACATTCCTTGTTCTATTTCATCGTAGTTGAACTTTTAACTACAATTGATTGATTGTTACGAGCTGAAGTTTTAATGTGTCTTTCTTCCTATAAGTTTCCCATGCAAGGAATCATTTATCGTACGCAAATTTTCATGAACCATCACAGAAGACTCAGTTGGCATGATCATGTTCAGAGGATGAACAACTGCAGTGGCACATAACAAATATAGATGTGTGAATTCTTACAACGTGTAAGAATGAGAGGCATTCTGTAAAATAGAATACCGATTTGTGCGGGTAGATCTACTAGAGATTTGTCATTTCGAAACTTATAATTTAAACTTTAATTAAACTACAAGCCAACGAGATAGCTACTGATCTAATCCGAGCCTGACCAGCGTAGACTCTTAAAACTATGTCAACAGTTCCACATAAAAACCTGGTATTTTGTTCTTTTAAAACACGTTAAATTGTTTTTATAATAATTTTTATGACGAAAATGCACCACTCATGAATTGCTGTCAAACAAATGCAACATTCCTTAATTATCAGACAAATTCACCATTTATGAATTGCTATGAGACAAATACACCATTTCGAAATTATTTGTGACGAATTCACAATTCCTGAATTATTATCTCAGAAAAAAAATGGAACACATTCACTTTTTCATTCAAAAAGAATCATATCTAAAGAAAATTACGCAAGGAAATAAATAATGATTTATATTGCCTAGAAAATCAACACAGGCAACAAATGCTTGGTTGATAGCTACGTTCTGAATAGGATATGCTACCAAAATTATTTTTTTTATCCATTTGTTTCGCTATTTTTGTTCGCTCCGATCAGAACTTTTTTACTTTTGTACAGGCCCATATACTGTAAAGACCGACAGAACAGCACACGGACAGACACAATTTAAACTTGCAATAAAATAAACTATAAATTATAAGATTAGAAGATTAAGAAATGGTGGAGACATATTAAAATAACTTAATATTTTGGTTCAATGAATAAATTTATTTCAATAGCTTTCATTTTCTGTTTATACAAATGTCATGGTGGATTCTAGTAGGAATGGGGATGAGTAACAACCATTTAGAATGGCTCCCGTATTTTAGGAGAATAAATATAACGCTAGCACGTTGCTATTGGATCGCAGTTATAAGACACTGTCACTGTCTATAAATTATATCAACAATTTTTAACCCCTTCCCCCTTAAATTGTTTATTAAAAAAAAGTGCGAAAAGATACGTTGTGTTTCACATGATTAGAAAAATGTTTCAAATTCAAATAATTGTATTGGTGTAAAAAAAAAATTACAGATTGTTGACGCGAACTTTCGTGAACCCCTCCCTCCCCTTACGAACAATTGTCAAACTATTTCATACTAATTATTGAAGTTGTATACGAACAGCCCACAAATGAGATAGCCTCTCCCCCAAAAAATTACAATAACAGAAAAGTGATAGTGATGGGGTGATTGTAAGGAGAGTAAGAGTGGGAATCTCGTAAGAACGATTGTCCGACAGCCTTGCTTTTAAATCCAAATCACAGTAGGCACTGGATACTTAACTTTACAATGTAAAATTACAAATCCAAATTGCACTGTGCATGGCGATTGAAACAGTGAAAAATATAAAGTAAAGCAGAGATTGAAGTTTAGTGAGAAAGAGAGACAGAGATAAAGAAATATTGAGAGATTTCAATATTGTTACAGTAAATGTGTATTCCATGTTGTAACGCCACATTTATCGAGATTGACATAAACATGTTCATTACATTGCGCATGTCAACGTCTACACTGTCAGTAGCTGATGTCAATGACAGCTTTCCATGCAAGACTAGGAACGCAACCACATTCGAATCAATTCCACGACCTTCAAACTTGTCACAACCGTTTTTCCGTGATTTCTATTGGCTGGCTGCTGACAGAAATTACCCAAGAAATGCTCAATGAAAATCATGAAACAGCCAAGCTTGAGGGACCAGTTCGAATGTACAATATCTCTAGTGGGTTATGGAACATCTATGTATTTTTGGAAACACATTACTTTACAATGTCTGATATCATAGATATTCCTGAGTGCAAGATGGCTAGCTAGCATGCACAAGCAAAATATCTAAGTTGCAGCAGTCTAATCACAGACATTAATATTTACAACTTTCGCTAGGGCTTCAACAACATCAAGAAATGCCTACAGCAGCAGCATTTGCAACAAAACAACGCGAGTAAAACGATTATTTTGCTATAGTACTAAGTAACAAAAACCTATTGCAAATAAATGTATAAAAATGTAAATAATGAATACCCATACCTTAAAACTGCAGAACAAGAATAACATTCACTACAGATAGCATATTCTAATTACAGATATAACACATCACATACAAATAACATCTTTTTCTTACACTTTGGGCCTACACATTTTACTTACATAATGTATTTAAAAAAAAACATATATCATTTTTCACTTACAGAACAAAATTAAATTATGCAATACATAATACACTTTACTTACAAATACAACATTTACATGTAAGAATTGCATGTCACTAACGGACAAAACATATTAATGACTATTAGCAAAATTGCACTTACAGATTGCACGTTTCAAGTAAATATAATACATCTGATCTTACATATTATATTTACGAGCAAAAAAGTTTCTTATTTGTGTAACACATTACATATATAGATCAGACATTTTACACACAAAGTAACACATTACATATATAGATCAAACATTTTACATACAATGTAATACATTAGACATACAGATAAAACATACTGCACACAATGAACGTCCATATGTGCTCCGTTACTAGTCTCAGTAAATCTATCAGAGTTTAGTGGTTCACATTCTTTAGTTAAGTTAATTATACCTCTTATGGTGAGGTGCGGAGTAATGCGGAAGTTAGTCCAATTTGGTTATAACATGTTTCAACAATCAAAAATAGTGGATGCTGCGGTTCTGGTAATCCAGCCATCATGACCTCTGCTCCCGCTTCGTATATCCAGTAGTGATAGGTCATTGAACAAATAGTACCCGGCTAGTCCCGAGGCAATCTAGGGAAACTATTTTGAGTTTTATTTCCGAGAGATGTAAACGCATAAAAATAAACAACATTTTGTACGCGAATCAGAAGTCTCAATTTCAATCTCTACATCCTTTAGTTGCCATCATACAGTTGTCGGAAAGCTGAAGTTTTAGTTAAGTTGCTGGGTATTTCCATTATGTTTCTCTTACCGGGCCGTCCTAATATTTACACTAACGTCCTACAATCTTAAGAGCAACTACAATTCACACCTGGGAAAGTGGCCTGATTGAGCTGATGCATGGTTCGAACCACGTATTGATGTAACTATTGATAATTCGTACATGATCGCCAGTGTATCACTTCACTCGTTACCCTAACTTAGAACATGATCGCCAGTGTATCACTTCACTCGTTACCCTAACTTAGAACATGATCGCCAGTGTATCACTTCACTCGTTACCCTAACTTAGAACATGATCGCCAGTGTATCACTTCACTCGTTACCCTAACTTAGAACAAGAATATGAAGGTACCTTTCTTTTCGCTGATTGCGCCAATAACTCCACCTGCTGGCCGCGGACTATTTTCGATTTAATTTTGCAGAACATGCTCATTGAGTGTCATTGAACATCATTCATTCATTCATTCATTCATTCATTCATTTTCCCTTTGCGCTGAAGTTAGCGCATAGGGCAGCGGTCAAATCTCTCCAATTATGTCTGTTCAAAGCTATTCTGTGCAGTTCTTGAATAGTATGAATATTGGTTGTTTTACTTTCTCTAAGTATTGTTCTTCTGAGTGTTTCTTTTGGTCTACCCCTTGCTCTTTTGCCTGTAGGTATCCTTTCAAGAAATTGGTGGTGTATTCTGGGTAGTGAGGTAATCGAACATCATACTAACAGAAAAAAAACTTTGCATATCCACATTGAATATCTTGCTGACATAGACAACATTGTATGTGCATAATGAGCGTCTTACTAACATACAACACATTGTCATTACGTATTGAATACCTTACTAACATAAAAATATATTCTTCAAGGGCGGAAACAATATTTCAAATAAAACATAGTTAATTAAACATATTTTCCTATAAGTGATATCATCAATGAGCTTAATACAAAGAGAACCTATAAGTGAAATAGCAAACTATTTTTGAATCTATATTTGTTTCATTTTGTTACTTACGAGAGTACTAATTGTAGTTACAATTTATCTTAGCCGTATAAATTTGACATCAGTCGTATGATTAAAAAAAACAACATAACGAAATAATTTGGACTAAAATATTTGTTAATGCTAAAATGAATGTATCCATCTAGCTATTATATTTTCTCCGCTTTTGATGTAAGGCGTTGTAAGATTGAATACTGATCTGTTTTCTGGCAATATCACGTGTGGTCGATAGATATGCACTAATATCGTGACGACGTCTTAGAAATTTGGTAATTCATTAAACCTACCATCTTCTTTATCGTCTGTATCTTGCGCTTTCCATTTTCATGGTGCATGTTCATTTCGCTGGTCATTTTCATTAAGTGGTCGAACCATTTACATTTCTTTTTCAATATATTTGACCACTGATGTTGTTCCAACAGTTCTTGTAATCTATTCATTCCTCACATGACCTCTTCGTGTTGTGTTGGCTGCTTTCTTATTTTATTTCATTTTGCACGTAGTAATCTTTTTCTCTTGCTCTTTTGTTTGTGTCCATGTCTGACATTGATAATACAATGTTCGTTGAAGGTTGAATTTATAATTCTCATTTTGCTTTCCATCAGGATATATTTGTGTTTAAAAATTGACGTAAGTTCATATTTAACGTACTTGACGTTTTGAATTTTGAATTCCGTCGTCTATAAAAACGCTATCAAGATATTGAAATTCGTGCATTTGTTTCAGCACTTGATCATTTATCTTTAAGTTGATAATCTTGGGTTCCTGTATTGATCTTCATTTCGTGATTGATGCAACTTTCGTTGAGTAGTTTTATGTGATCTTAAAGTTCTTCGTTTGAACAACGTTTACACCTTCTCGAGTGCATAAGTCAATGAAAAGTATATTCCAATTGTTTCTATCCTTTTATAATTTCTAAGCTTCATTTTTCTATCCTTTTATAATTTCTAAGCTTCATTGATTGTAATTGCCATCACTGTCTCATCATTCTTGATCAATCTTCACTCTATATTTCTAGGTCTTCTTTGTTTCTATTTTGCCGGCGCCGATTGATATTCTATCAATATATTTTACTGGTTTTCTTATGGTGTGCCTAATAACTTTCATTTTCTTTCCTTAATATAGATGTCCATTAAATCTTCACCAGTTATTCTCTGATCTCTTCATTTCGTAATTACCCTATCAACTAATGTTTAGTATTATTTTTAAAAGTAACTCACACGGGGCTGGATTTAGACTTGATAGGACTATTTGAGAAATGGGGCCCTAAGAAATTTGAGATAAATGTTTAAATTTAATATGTGGCCCTTTAACGATTAAGAATATATAGATAGTGCAATAAAAATCTTATTTTTAAGCTATAGCTTGTTTAGCTTATAGGTAAATCATGCACTGTACACACATAATATTGATACGTAAAAATATTAAAGCATGTTTTACATGTTAAATAAACAAAATTATTTAAATTGAACATTTATCTTCGTTTGGATAAAAAAAATTAATTGCAAATACCGAATGTGACGTCACTTTAACAATAAATTGAAGCTATAACACTAGAGTGGACACTGCTACTGAAAACAATACATTAAAAAATCGTCAGAAATTTATTATTGACCATCGTTTGTAATATTAGAAATTCAAAAAATGATAAAAACTGAAGAATTCTCTAAATACGATATTAAAAGAGTACTGGAAACTACCAAGAATACAAGAAATGAACGCAAAAATAAAGCATTGAAATAAAGAACAGCACATTTATATTTACCATCAGTGCCTAGACTGGTTGTTGTTGACCAAACCAGGAATAGGACGATCTGTATGCATTTGCTATACATACTCGTAGTGAACGTATGATGCTTGTGATGATTGTCTGAAAAGTAAAAAAAAAAAAGGACCAGAGAATATTACAACAAGTTAGAGGCGCAGCAAAGGAAATATTGTTTCAAATGATGTTGTTGGCCAGTGAGAGGACAATGATCATAGTCGTAAATAGATTTTACACACAAAAGTCAAACGTAAAGGCGACATTATATAATTTACACACAAAAGTCAAACGTAAAGGCGACATTATATAATTTACACACAAAAGTCAAACGTAAAGGCGACATTATATAATTTACACACAAAAGTCAAACGTAAAGGCGACATTATATAATTTACACACAAAAGTCAAACGTAAAGGCGACATTATATAATTTACACACAAAAGTCAAACGTAAAGGCGACATTATATAATTTACACTCAAATGTCAAACGTACAGGCGACATTATATAATTTACGCACAAATGTCAAACGTAAAGGCGACATTTACGTATCAGTCATGACTTTCACCAGCAGACGCTCTCTTTACGTAATTGATCATGACTTCATTCGTATGGGGTATATATCACATAATGGACGTGGTATAATTAATGGACGGGGTATATCACATAAGGTACGGGGTATAATGGACGGGGTATATCATATAATGGACCGGGTATATCGTACCTGACGGTTAGAATATCTGGAGTTCTTTTTAAAATGTATTTTAATCCCTGTGTTAAAAATTATCTCCTGAGATTAAACTACAAGTTTCGTTAATGTTCATGTCAGTGGAAAGTGTGCTGAATGGCACCATCTCCCGAAGTTTATGTTCATTCGTTCTGAGCACATTTTTCACAAGTAGCATCACACAATTTACTACATTTTTATTAATTTCTTCATGCATGCGATATTTTGTGTTGGGATATTTTATGTGCTCAAGAGTCAATGCATATATTAATTTTCAAACAGTCTAGCTTGTAATTAAAATTGATTTGCCAGTTATACTTTGCCCGCCCTAACGTAAATACTTAGTACAGTCAAACAAAATTTAAAAACTTAAATTAAAATTACCTTAACATCAAAAACAATTAACGTTAAACAGACACATTAAAAGTGGAAATTAGAGTATGCTACATGTATTCTACATTAATGTATGGTTCAGAGACATGGGTAGTGAACACACAACTGGAAGACACAACTAATACATTTCAGATGTGAATATCGCCTGTGTGTTGCCAGGGCCCGAAAGGGGAGCAAAGAATATCAACACTGTTTACCTTCCACGCATATCGTAAAAGGCGACTAAGGAGGTTATGGGATAGAGTTGGCTGTCCCATCCCATATAGGGTCAGTGACCCAAAGTCATGCTGAAGTCGGATGTGTCAGGCCGAAAGGCGCAGATATCGCAGCAATGCTGTAAACCATGGCACAGCTCATTCCGTTCTCCGGACTACACCCTGCTAATCTGCAGGAGTTTGAGAACGAACGCAGAAGAAGAAGAAGATGTGAATATAAAGAAGAATAGGGAGAATTTCATGGAAAGAAAAGAAACTACAAAGATGTTCTGGCAGCATTTCATATGTAAAAACTATTAAAAACAATAAAAATAAACCAGATTTAATACTTGAATTTATTTTTTTTTTAAACATGTTACCATGTTGAAGACATTACTTGAAGTCTTCTTGACGACGCTGAAAATGTCTTATATATTGTTATTTGTATTTGTTCGTACCAATATCCTATAATCGGTTAGTCGCATGCTCATTGTAAATCTTATCAAAACGTGTGTTTTACGTAATTGCTATTGTTTCTTGAAGGCAGAATCGTATACATGGAAATCAAGAAGCATGAAAAACTAAACGTGAGAGGGAAATATCATGAAATTGACAGATACAGTCTAGCAGAAGGTACTACCAAGGAAAGAGACAGAAGATGTTTGAGATATATTGCAGCCAAGCTTCGGTGCGGAGACGGGACCTGAAGATTATAAATCGATTGACAAAATATGACTATCGGGTGCTCCTTACAGAGGGAAACGATACTTCACTATAGAAATAAATCCATCAGCAAACTAAGATTCAAAGATCAAATCATTATCTTCTGTGAACAGAAGACATCAGAATTAGCATACGTTAAAACAAATTAACCTTCCCCCATTTTCGAAACCAAATTGTGGAGACTATGTGCATCTAAATAGTACAGCTAAGCATTGTACTACTATGTTTTCCAAAATCTCGTCTGTGAGTGAGAAAAAAAATGTCAGACCACTCAACAATCACTAACGCTCTTTATAACAGTAGTCAACATTTACAAAACACTTGGCATTGGCTGCTAGAGAGAGTTAATCTCAGACAAGGTGACTTGTAAACAACAACAGCACTCGGACATCTGCTATGAGACTAATCATCGATGTGTCCGTAACTATTGCAATAATGAGAAATTATTAACTAGACTAATCACCGATGTGTCCGCAGCTATTGCAAAAATGAGAAATTATTAACTAGCAATCAAAAATGCTCAATGCTTATATGAGCTATATTCCGAAGTACAGGAGTATCAATGTTTATAGTTTTATAGTGTAGACTGTTTGTTGCGTTACTGTTCATGATATTTTCAGACATAGTTGTTTTATTTTGTTTTCCTTTCCTATACATTTGTAATGCTCGTCTCTCAATACTTTCTCATTATTTCCATAAAGATTTCCATAAGTACTAACATGCTTTCTTGTTTATCATGAACCTATACGCTCTTGTTTTGTGCGATGGAAAGTCCATACTTATCAATCAGCTACTCTCAAACATATTTATCATTTTCTACATTTCCTGTTTGGTCATATAAAGAGACATAACTGTTTAGAAAGACAAATAATGGAGGGAAGAGTACCTGGGAAGAGGAGAAGGGGCAGACCAAGAAGACGATGGACTGACGGCATTAAAGATAACATGAATACATCGCTAGAAAATGCAAGCCACATCGCCCAAGACAGAGAGAGGTTCAGAGAGTTCATTAGGAAGACAACGTTCTGGAAGGAATACGTCACATGACATGAGCATTGTTCGAAATACTGTCAATGTTTACAGCATCTCTTTTAAGTGCTTACCTCAAATGTTAATATATATATATATGTTCAAAAGTTGTTGTTTTTTCTTCAAATCTCCCCTTTATGGGGTTGGAGAGTTGCAGGGTACGTGTTTCTATGTGATAAAGACCACATGTTCCTGCTGTCAAAATTTACCCTCTGACAACACAAAATTCAGTCATTACGGGGAGTAGATCCCTGGACCTCACTGACCAAAGTTTTAAATTCTAACCAGTACTACTATGAGCCACACACTATTATATATATATATATATATGTTCTTACTTATCACTTTTCAGATATATTCAAAAGTACTGATGGATGATTGTATTAGCTATGTACAAACGTATTTACTTATTAATGTTTGACATTATATATGTTCACTTGATAACAATTGCAGAAAGACTGCAATGCGACAGGTTACATTTGAAATATTGAACATTTGCTAAACACCAAGAGCCAAACGTTCTTTATTAAGAACACATGAAAACACACGATGTGGGAAGGACACTCTTTGTTATCATAAACATGTAATAGGGCTCATTGAAACACATGCCCGATAGTTTAAAAGCTAGTTGGACTATGTCCTTTTAGTTATTGCATTACTATTCATCATTTATACTTATTCGTACTTCCGTGATCTTGCCACCACTACCTTCGAGTGTTTGTTACCACGACGAAAGCTGTTGATTAGCTGGTTAAGTAAAATGCAGATTTTATGGTGAATTATGACCTTGTGAACCGTGAACATTAGTCAAATTTGGTTCCATCAGAGTTTTACAAATATCAAAATAAGGGAAGTCGCGGTTTTCGTTATCCTGTCACCACGAACATATGAATTATTGTAAGCAAAAAGTTACTTTTGGTTAATTGAAATTTAGGCCTACCTCTTATGGTGAGGTACGCTCCTTTTAACCGCGGATGGTAGTTCAGTTTGGTTATATCAGAGATTTACAACCATCAAATAATAGGTAGTTAATGAGTTTGCCCCTCTTTAGGAGAGGCGTGTCCTTTCAACCAGCGGACAACAAAGTCCAATTAAGTTATATCAGGACACACTACCATGAAATATTAGAGGTAACAAAGACCTCAAGATTTTTAAATTAAGTATATAAGTGGTGGATCTGGTAATAAAGTCACCACGACCTCCTGATATGTTTAGAATTATTATTTTATTTTGTTTTATTTTATTGAAAGCTGGGTTAAAGGTAAATTTTAAACAAAATCAGTAAATGGAAATTAATAATTAGACCTCGAAATTAAAAGCCAAGGGCAATTGAAATAATGAATAAGATACAAGACTATATAATGAGAATAATGTGCAGTCACACATAAACCTCAAATTGTTTCCCTTTCTGTTATCCTGTAGCTATGAGATTATGAACAATTGCTAAGCTATAATTGTGTTCATATCAATCGGTCAGTTATTACTTCCCCTGAAACTAGTGATAGACTCCCTTCATCAAATCCATTTCCGAAATGTAATGAATACGATTCCTACAAATCTTATGTAATTAATGTTTCCAGCTTGGCCAATTATTGACCATTTTAGTACTAGTAATGGCTAAAATCACTGAATGTGCCGGACAAAACAACAGATTCCAGACTAACCTTGCCTATTCCTTATCTTCGACTTTTACAATTTTTCTTTCCTATTTTTCCTTGAGTGATTTTACTTGATATCTAACATTATTTTTCTTCTTTCCTATTTTTTTTTTACTTCTTCTACGTATTATCTACGTCATCTTTAAAGTTTAAAAAAAAAATATTTTTCTTGAGAGATTATGTGTACACCATCTTCTGACAGCTCTCATTTATATGTACAATATCTTCTGACAATCCTCATTTATATGTACAATATCAACTGACAACCTCATTTATATGAACAATATATTCTGACAACCCTCATTTATATGTACAATATCTACTGACAGCCCTCATTTATATGTAGAATATTAACTGACAACCATCATTTATATGTACACTATCTTCTGACAACCCTCATTTATATGTACAATATAAACTGACAACTATCATTTATATGTAGAATATCTTCTGACTGCCCTCATATTTGCTTGTGATAGATCCATATACGGGAATTGAGAATGACTGATTTGAGAGTGGTTGGTTAGATCGGTATATGAAATATGATAAGCCCAGGTCTGAGATATTATACACGGTAATATACACGGTAATATACACGGTAATATACACGGTAATATACACGGTAATATACACAGTAATATACAATATTTTATTCTGTAATGCGTCCACTATAATTGTCCAGCATTTTCCTTATCAGTAGTTTATCAAATTATTTTTAAATGACAAAGTTCTGCTTTTCTGTCTTTTCGACACCAGCACATCGTAATATATTGCTAACAGTGAGTTGTCATTGGCGAGTTAGAAGACATTTTCCATACGCCCACTAGCTAAGCCACCTCTCTGCTTTACAACACAATAGCTCTGCATCTAAGACGAAAAGGTTATTTCTAAGTACATGCAATATGCTTTACTATATATATATATATTCATTAGATATTAGCACTAAAATATTATTAAATATTAGCACTTAAAAAGTAGATATTTGCTCTCTAAGATATTATTAGATGTTTGCACTTAAATATATTAGATATTTGCTCTCTAAAATATTATTAGATATTAGCACTTAGATATTAGATATTTGCTCTCTAAAATATTATTAGATATTAGCACTTAGATATTAGATATTTGCTCTCTAAGATATTATTAGATATTTGCACTTAAATATTAGATATTTGCACTCTAAAATATTATTAGATATTAACACTTAGATATTAGATATTTTCTCTCTAAGATATTATTAGATATTTGTACTTAAATATTAGATATTTTCTCTCTAAAATATTATTATATAATTGCACTTAGATATTAGATATTTTCTCTCTAAGATATTATTAGATATTTGTACTTAAATATTATTAAATATTTGCACATAAAATTATTAAATATTTACACTTTGATACATCGTACTTAAGCAGCGGGTTTTCAGTGGTTCACTAGCCTCCTTTAATACGTTTCACTAGCTTTAACCTCAAACAAATGTCATTATCTGACTAACCGTCTAACGTATTAATGTCATTTTTTGCATATGGTGTTATATTTGGTTAGACCCAATAAATATATACTTTATATTTCTACATCATATCCAGTTTTTTTGTTTTTTCAATCGAAATCAATTGATCTTTGTCGGCATACTAATTATTGTGTATCGAGAAAAGATATTTTGCCACTTCAGATACAGATTCTGTGAGTTTATTAGGCGCAGGCGTGCCTACTACTAAAATAAAGTGTCCAACATATGTGCATATGAATTGGTAGCGTATCTTATTCAGGACGTAGCGATTTTCCAGAATTATTTGGCTGTAGTGATATTCTATATGAATACGTTCTGTAGTTTGTCATTGCTTTCTGAACGGTCCAGATGAACAATTGCCTGTGACGGGGATCAAACTCAGTACCTTGGGCACTCAGTACCAGTACATTGCGCCGGACAATATGAATACGAATTTCATATGAACATATGTTGAAAATTAATTCTCAAATGATTTGTTTGAAAGATACACGTGACATTGTTTGTCGTTGACATTTAGTGCGCTACCATACTGGGCCCTTTATTGGATCTAATTATTTCTATAGTAACACTGCTTTGCAGTTCATAAAAATTATAATGAAACGCTGCTCTTCTAATGTGCTTGTCAATAACGGTTAGGTTATCGAAAAGAAATTAAACTTTATCCAAATCATAATGAAATGTCTCTAAAACATTGTTAACCAATCTCGGCTGAATGAAGGACAAACCATCACTCTTTAAATATGTCTTTATCTTTTGTAACACATAATTCTCATATTTCTTCCAGTAACTTTTGGTTATATTAGAAATGGAAGGTTTTAAGTATTTCATCTTTTAATTTGAACTCTCTACCTGTTTTATCTCTACCTGTTCCTTAATTTTAGCCAAAACTAATTCTATTAGGTTGTAGTAAGAATGTTATTGGATTGCCATGTTTGTATGAATTATCTTGGTATTCTGTGTCTTTTTTACAAATCAAAGTAATTCAGGCTTCATGAACATTTCGTGACATTGAATTTCTCTTTTAGGCAGCCAAGTCTTCATTACATCTTTAGTACTTGATGCGTTAAGATCATTATCTTCTGATGCAACAGTGTTAATGAAATGAACCATTGTCCATTATTAGACACGGGTGTCTATTCAATGAAGTGAATACATGATTCACAAATCTTAAAATATCTTGTCATTCATCTCTTCATGATAATTTCTATTATATGTATATTTTGAAACAAATATGAGGTCAGTATTATTTATAAGAACATGGTGCCTGTACATTCAATAATTTGGTGCTCTTAGCTGCCTGGTACTAGTCTCTTAGTTGTCCCATCAGATGATTCCTATTCTCGTCCTTTACTGTGTTGTGTGCACATTGAGCCATGTTTCATCTAAATATATTACGTCATAACAATTTTCTCATTTTCCTGATCTCACGTAACTATTTGTTTCTCGTTGCAACTATATGAGGCTTCTTGCAAATAAAGGTTTCTACCAACAACATATTTTTTTTTAAATCTGAAAATCCTAATAGTCTTTTATAGCGTAGATTTGAAATATCAATGTCATTATTCTTTCTTGAAGCAATTTTTCAACTTCCCTAAAGTTGCTACCTCATTATTGTAAAGCATATTTGGCATTTCTCTTCGGATCAATTCTCTGTCACAAATTAACCATCTTTCATGGCTTAATTCTTGCGTGTACACGGACGTGAATAAGAAATATAAGGTTGTGCTACCCAACCATCATGTACTTATCCCCAAGGCATGAATAATCCTCTTTTCTGTGTTTGAATAAGTGATATATATTTCCTCGAGTAACTTCACTGAAGAGTAAGTTTTTCCTAATAAACTACACAATACTTGTAGAAATATTTCTGACGGACAATGTGAAGTTGACACGGACTACAACCTTAATCACAGTATGTCTTGTCCTCAAAAGTAAAAAATAATAGTGGCTTTTCAAGCTTAAATCATGACAATTGTATGATAATTCAGTAATGTGTAAATAAGGTCCTATAAGTGACTAAACATCTTTAAAATGTTTGTTGACAAGTGCATTTTTTAAATATACATCGTAAATAAACAAAAATTTAAACCAAGTACTGCATTGTATTGGAAAATGTAATTGATAGTGTCTGTGCCATTTCAAATTAAAACACAACATTTCAATTATATACTTTATAAATTTGCAGAGATACATCATTTTGAAATTGGTCAAAATTAGTGAAACGTGCTATAGTTGGTTTGTTGAAGGTTCGATTTCCAGTTGAAATGGAAAGAATTTTAAACGACCAACCGGGTGGTCAACTATGCTGACCTAGAAAAGAAATTGTGTATTAGATATCTGTGAAAAAAGGCGCTGATAATGCTGACCACAGTTTTCGTAAGTACGCGTTAATCAGCGAAAAATACTATGAAATAATACAACACGATATTCTACAACAGAATGCGCAGAGACAGAGAACTGCAGGAAGAAGATATTAGAACTTACGTAAAACACAAGGTCGTTCAGTTTTACAATAGTAGCACGGATAATAAGACTAAAGCGTATGCGCACGAACAAATAAAAATAACAGTATACAAGAAAATTTCGACGTTTCAAATTTAAGATCTTTTTCAAGAAAATACAAGACAAAGAACAAACAGTGTAAGTAGTAAAAATAATGGAACTATTAAAAAATTATTCAACTGCAGATATTTAACATCAGAGACATCCAATGTCAGAATGATGTACTTATACACAAATATTGTCGTAGAGACGCACATGAAAAAATATGGGAAAGGCAAACGAAATAAAACACTATGTCTGAAAATATCATTAACAGTAACACAACAAAAAAGTCCGATCCCTAACCCCCACATCTAAATAAATGAATGATCGGTATTAAGACCTAATGACTTATGAGTACGAAACGGCATCATATAGCGATTTTCACAAGTATCTAGTCCTACTGACCACTGTCAGTATAATTGGTTGTTGTCGTGTGACATATTCTTTCCAGAACGTAGTCTTCCTTATGAATCTCCTGAAATCCCCGCTGTCTCTGGCAGTTTCCCGCTTCCTCTAGCGACATGTACATGAATTCCTAAATTTCTCTTGCCCAACGACGCCCACTAGAAAATTTCAAAACATCCATAAGGAAATTCTTAGCGAAATACTTCTATAGTTTGCCGTTGCTTTCAGTAGGAACATTCAATTATATATGACCCCATATAAGAACACATGTATTCTATTCGGTATATGTGATCGGCAATAGTGCGTGTCCTTAATGTAGTGAATATCATGTTAGCCACGATGTTAGCCACGATGTTAGCCACGATGTTAGCCGCGATGTTAGCCACGATGTTAGCAACGATGTTAGCCACGATGTTAGCAACGATGTTAGCCGCGATGTTAGCCACGATGTTACCCACGATGTTAGCTACGTTGTCAGCCACGATGTTAGCCACGATGTTAGCAACGATGTTAGCCACGATGTTAGCCACGATGTTTCCACGATGTTAGCAACGATGTTAGCCACGATGTTAGCCGTGATGTTAGCAACGATGTTAGCAACGATGTTAGCCGCGATGTTAGCCACGATGTTAGCAACGATGTTAGCAACGATGTTAGCCACGATGTTAGCCGTGATGTTAGCCGCTATGTTTCCACGATGCATATGAAATATCTTAGTAAGAATCTGTACATGTCATACAAACAGACGATATCCTACCAAGAATTACAGTTAGCAATGCACAAAACGCAATGAATCATCGAAGTTTCGACTAAAATACCATGGCGTAATTTATTTGTTATGTAGGTTTTATAATTAGAAGTGGGAAGGATAGTTATTCTTCTTCTTCTTCTGCGTTCATTCTCAAACTCCCACTGGATATCTCTTGTATCAGGACCATGGTCCTAATAGATTTCCAGAAGGGTGTAGTCCAGATAATGGAAATGTGTTGTGTCGCCGTTTTATTTGCGCCAATGGCCCTACACATCCGTCTTCGGCGGGGATAGTTATTCAGAACCACATAAATATCAATTCTAACATGCACAGGCGATGTGTGGAAATAAATAAACATGATAGCGGAAAATTAGAAACAAAAGAGATATGGTCCTATAGAAGAATGCTGAAAATATACCATTTACAAATTACGAGGAGGTGTTAAACGAATCAAGTACGAGACGGGGTTATTTAATATAAAAAAAGAAACAATCTTTATGTTTTGGACACATTATGGGACAGTTTGGCTTGGAGAACATAAGGGACAATAGACAAGATTTAATGCAAGGGAAAGCGAGGTCGACAATGTGAGAAAATATTTGAGAGAATGGCAACGTGTCAAGGAGTCAACATCGATCACTAATATACTATAGTTATTAAATACCACCGAAGACGGATGTGTCGGGCCATTGGCGCAAATAAAATGGCGACACAACGCATTTCCATTCTCTGTACTACATCCTGCTGGAAATCTAGAATAGATCATGGTCCTGCTACTAGAGAGATCCAGCAGGAGTTAGAGAATGAACGCTGAAGAAGAAGAAGTTATTAAATAGATAATTATGGAAAGTCATGATCACCTGCAGCATACCTTAGCACGGATAGATCGTGCCTTAGATCGTTAGCACGGTACCTGGTTATTATGAAACAGGCACATACATATTTCATATGTATTTGTGTGTAGGTAATATGTAATTTTGTGGAAATGGATGGGATATACATTATGTTAATCTGCAAGCAACACTGACAAAAAAGTGCAGTATTTTCCGCATTCTACAAGACAAGAGCTTTGTGGTGGTGTTGTACAGAGCGTGTCTGTGACGGCGAAGGTAATAAAGTTCGAATACCACCGCAGGCAATTGTGCATCACAGTGTACAGAAAACAATGGCAAACTTATGAACGTAGCCCTGTGACAAAAATTACTACCGCCAAAAAAATGCTGGGCTGATGGCTACATCCGGAATAGGAGATGCTACCATTTTTTATTAATTTACAAGACAAGAGAAGTGAGGAAGGTCGAGAAACATCATAAAAAATGAACAGCAAAGGAAGTATGATGTGAAATGATTAGAGCTCGGAGAAACAGTTGTAAAAATTAATTCGCATGAATATTGCCAGGGCCCGAAAGGGAAGCAAAGTCACACTGTGGCCTGCTATGCATGTCGTAAAAGGCGATTAAGGAAGTTTCTTTAGGTGGGAGTTTGACTTATCCTTCTATAGGATATTTTATTTTCGCAGCTAAGCTGTAAACTATGACACAATCCATTTCGTTCTCAGGAATAAACCATATAAAAGGTAGATGGTAATAAAGTTCGCTTGTTTGTATACGTGTTCTGCGTTACACCAATTTTCTACGTTACACCAGTGTTCTGCGTTAAACCAATTTTCTACGTTACACCAGTGTTATGCGTTACACCAATTTTCTACGTTGCACTAATGATCTGCGTTACACATGTATCTACATCTAATCCGTCCATATAATATGAATCAGTTTATCTTTATATCCATCCATACATCCATCTTTCTATCCATCCATCACTGTATCTATATACATCTTTATTTATCTATCTATCTATCTACACTTCTATCTGTCTGTCTACCTATCTGTCTATCAATCCATCCGTCTATTGATTCATTTATCTATTTATCTGTCCATCTATATATATATATATATATATATATATATATATATATATATATATATATATATATATATATATATATATATATATATATATATATATTTGTCTATCTACCAAGCTATTCATATATCTATCTACCTATCCGTCCGACTAAATGTATTATACGACGATAATAACGATGATGATGATGAATACGACGATGGTAATGATACTGGCTGTATTCCTGATGATGATATTATTCGTAATGGTAACACAATAGTCAAGAAGTATGTCTTACTTGTTTGAAAAGTTTGGAAAAGCTGTCTGCAGAGAACAGCCACAGACAGGAGAAGAGGTTCTCAGAAGTCTTACTACTGTTTGTCTGATCTTGTCTTACTGTATTTCTTGTAGAATTTTATTTCTGGCTTATTTCCCTTACGGGTTTCTATTGTTTATATAGGAGAATCAGTGATCACGTGATTGGCTGCAACGCCGTTCTATCAAGTTATCACGTGACACAAGATGAGTTAGTGTCTTCAGATTTCCACTCTACTCACACTTAGAGACAATAGGGTTTGGTGAAAACACAACGGTTTTATTTGAAATCGAACATTGTGAAATATATATGGAAAAACTGGAATAATGTAAAAAATGTGTTCCCCAATTATAATAGAAAAAATATTATCGAAACTATAATTTTGCGAATTGTGTCCAAAAAAAAAGGTACGGAAAATAATAAGTATGATCTGTACTTTTACGCATGCGGTTGCGTCTGTGGGTCTCACCAATGGCTCACTAGACAAACCACCCATGCAACAGAAAACATTAATAATTGACATTCCGTTATATTGAGGTTATCTTTTTATCGAAGTTTCATGGCACGTCATCTACACAATTATGCTTCTCATAGTTTTATTTTGTTGTTGCAATGTGTTTTTGTTATTTGTATATATGTACGCACCCTATGTGGTTGGGAGGGAGCCAGAGATGTATTGAGCAGCACTGGGGAGGAGGAAACTGACAGCATTGTTTTTCCTATGGCTGAGGCCCATCATAGAGGCACAGTGACTCAGGACATGACAATCCTTTTGACTTGAACATTTGGTTACATGTCTAGAGCAATGTCTAGAACATGTCTAGTTACACGTTCGACATAACCATGAGTCAATTGGTGGCGGGGAATGAGCACAGTGAACCCTATCTTTGCTGCAGTGGCTCGGAGAAGTACATAGGTTGAAACCTACCTTCCTGGTGGTGTGATAGTTATTCTCTGGCTCTGGCCAGGGATGGGCTGAAAAATCCACATACTTCTCAGCAAATACAATGCCATTTTATATGGGACAACAGGCAAGATTTAAGACAAGAGAAAGCGAGGACGACAACGTGATAAAATATTTGATAGAATGAGAAAGTGATAACGCAAAGATAGAGGCTGAAAATCCACATACTTCTCAGCAATATAATGCATTTTAATGACATTACGCCAAAGGGCATGAGCCCATGGATCGCTGAATCAGCAACCAATCAACCAACCGTCTGTTCTATTATATCGAAAGATACCGTATATAAGTTGAATGTGTCGGATATAAAATGGCAACACACCGCAGTTCTGTTCTCTGAACTATACACTGTTGGAAATCTATTAGGGCCACTGATTAGAGGCCCGCCCGTGTGTTGCGGGGATCCGAAAGAAAAGAATAGTGATACTGTTAACTGTCATGTAGGATGTAAACAGAAACTAAGGATGTTGTGGAGATGGATTTAGATGTCCCATCCTATAGAGCAGGAGTGGGGAACCCATGGCTCGCGAGCCAGATGTAGCTTTATTGATGGCTGCATCTGGTTCGCAGACAAATGTTCGATTATGAAAAATAATTTCTTTAGACTCCTTTGATCTACATATTAATTGCATATCAATATTTCATTCTATAATTTAGCTAAAGTTTACTGCAGCTCGGCATGACAAGACGCATTAATGGTAGGAGATATTCATTATTAATTAGCAACAGTATAACAATGTTATTAAAAAAGAATTCAGAGACATAATTATTGTACTTTTAGTGTTGAAATTACACAAAATGCATACATTTACTTGAATTTTTAGTTTTAAACATAATGTATGGCTCTCACAGAATTACTTTTCAAAATATGTGGTGTCCATGGCTCTCTCAGACAAACTTTTTCCCAACCCCTGCTATAGATGGTCAAGTCGGATGTATCAATGTGAAAGGCGCAAATATCGCAGGCATATTGTAAATCATGCAGAATATATTCCGTTCTCTGGACTACATTCTGCTTATCTGCAGGAGTTTGAGAATGAACGTAGAAGCAGAAGAAAGAAGGGATATTGAGTTACCTCGTGTTTATTGTTTGATCATCAACACTGCTCTTAATGCGTACGAACACAAGCTCTGCAAAATCCAATTACCTGTGTCTCGATTCTCATGTCGATGTCTTGGCATAGTATTGAGGAGACGTTGTATGGCTGCTTAGTAAAATTCTGCATTGACTGTTCTTTGGGGACGTACTCGTAATGAACCAGTTTATCAGTGTGGAAGAATGTCCAGAAACAACATTTCTTGACATTGGGCTCTTTTTACAGACGTCATTTTCAAAGTAACTGCGTCCAATTAAAAAACGGAAATTTCTGCTGAAGTCACACACACACACACACACACACACACACACACACACACAACACACATACATACATACATACACACACATCAACGTAGACATTTCTCTCCGAAAGCTGAATGCAGTAATATCAATGTTTCAAAAGTCAGTTTTTCCAAACCAAAAACATAATCACTGCACATTGGTTGTTGGAATGTAGTGTCTATTTTTTAATGCGTCAAGATAAACATGGTCACCTTCACTTATAGAAATCCACATAGCGCATGCGTTAAGTTTCATACTTCCGGTTCCGTACATACCTCGGCATATAGTCATCACATGCTCTTGGTAAATAGCAACTCTCTACGTATTATGGCTACAGTAGATAAAAAAATGATTATTGAATAACCATCCTATTAGGACGGAGCAGGAAAACATATACGGAGTAATAGACTTGCAATGTATGGAAGGTAATAAACGAACACAGTGAGGCGGGAATTTAGTATCACGCGCACATATTATCTAATCACACAATGACGCTTAGATTTAGTATCACGCGCACATATTATCTAATCACACAATGACGCTTAGATTTAGTATCACGCGCACATATTATCTAATCACATAGTGACGCTTAGATTTAGTATCATGCGCACATATTATCTAATCACACAATGACGCTTAGATTTAGTATCATGCGCACATATTATCTAATAATACAGTGACGCTTAGATTTAGTATCACGCGCACATATTATCTAATCATACAATGACGCTTAGATTTAGTATCACGCGCACATATTATCTAATCACACAATGACGCTTAGATTTAGTATCATGCGTACATATCACTAAGTCAACTTAACAGTCACTGTGAGTCACTAACTTACTGTGTGGATCACTAATTCAACTTATCAGCCACTAACTTTCTGTGTGGAACTGAACTTCAGAAGACCTGCACTGTTTTTAAGAATGGCAATGTGCTGACAAGACTAGAATTACTCATCAGCATTTGGATATCGACAACAAGAACAACAACAACAACAGTCCATGTCATGTTTCGTTGGTTATTATTTCTATTTACGGGAGCCGCGTTAGCGCAGTGGTTAGCGCACTAGCTTCGCATATGAGTGGTCCTGGGTTCATTCCCCAGCTGAGGCGGAAATGTTTTCAGATCGCAACGGCTCCCAGGTCGACCCAGCCTTAAATGGGTACCGGATTAATCCGGGAATTAAAGACTGCGAGGGAGAGGAGATGGCTACCGCCCTCATTTGCAGAGCCTGTGAAATTTGAGATCGCTAACATCTCACACCCCTACGGCATTAATAAATGCTATGTGTCACTTTACTTTACTTTTACTATTTCTATTTACGTTCTTGTGTTGTGTGTGCTGTCAATAATCTCCGATATTAATGTTCTCTAATGTGAAAACGTCAATCTGCTATCATCTTCTCTCTTTGTCATCCCCTACTTCATATGCTCATCAATTTGCCTATTATCACGGTATACTACATCTTTACTTTTCTCATGGTATGTCAGCAAAATTTGGACTATCTTCATCTGTTGCAGCTTTCATTTTGACTTAATGTCGTTCAAGTAATCTTCATCCTCTTTTATTAACTGTGCATGATGCTCCTAACATTTTTCTATAATATAACATCACTAATGCCTCTAAATAATGTGTTACCATTCTTCTGATTGTCCAAGATTCACTTCCACATAACATAACTGGTTCTATAAGAATTTTAATAACTATCTTTTTAATTTTACTTGACAAAAGTATATAATAGAATACTCTTTGTCTGCGATATTTGACATTTGTGTTGATTTTGACTGAAAACAACATGAAAATTCCCGTGATGCCACTTTAGCCTTATTTCTGTGTCTAAATTGTGATTTTGAAGATTAAGATCATTTCCAGTCCTTGTTATTATTAATAATGCATTTTGACTTCCACTACTTCTTTCATTTTCAAATGTTCACTACAGGACAGTCTGGGAATAGGGATCACGCCTCATCATGTACCAAAATCACACAGGTTTGCAATATTTCTCCACTACTAGCAGATGTTCTGTGTTTAAATGAAAAGTAGCTATTCTGTTAGCTACGCTACTTTTAACCATAGGCATTAGTATAACTTGGTTATATAAGAGATTTCAACCATAGGCATTGGTACAACTTGGTTATATATGAGCTTTTAACCATAGGCATTCGTACAACTTGGTTATATAAGAGCTTTTAACCATAGGCATTAGTAGAACTTGGTTATATAAGAGATTTTAACCATAAACATAGTGGAGGTTGCGGTTCTGATAATTCAATCACCACGATGTCATATTCAATGTTTAGTGCTAAATAAGATGTTATTGTTGGCATGCAAGAGCAAATATACCAGGCGGGGAGTCGGGATGATTTTCAGGCAGAGAATGATGTGTATAGATACGATACCATCAACAATAAACGACACATTGGCTAATTGAAACATACTTCTAAAATAGCTCATATGACTTCTCCAGCGATGTTCATTGCTCAACATGATTATACTTTGTATCAACAGCCAATTAATATTACAAGAAAGTCAAATGCGTCATGTTAGAAGGCTATTTTCCCATTACACAAAAGGTGCTATATTGTCGAAGAACACTGTAGAACTTAAAGAAGTGTGTAACAAGTAATATGTAATAAAGGTAATATGTTTCATCATCATTAGGTGCGAGCTTAACCGAATCAAAATGTTGTCTTCAACGGAACTTCAACATTTCCAATCACTTGTCTTGGTCTCAACATTTCTAATCACTTGTCTTGATATGAAGTATCGAGACTTCATCTTGTAGAATAATATTTCCCTCCAACTCGTATCTCTGTCTACTTCTTACTCACATCCTCTCAACTTCACTCTTAAGAGAGGTCTTCAACAAGATGTAATGTTGAATTGTTGAACATATGTATTTGTATATGTTCCACTTAAAAAAAAAATTTTTTTCCTTAAATATTTCTTTCATTTTCATACGCACTTTTGCAAGACTCTCTCTATTATCTTTTTATCTTCTGTCGAAGTTTTCCTATTCACACACCCAACGCACACACACACAAATTTTCCTATTCACACACACACACACGCAGACACACACACATATATTATATTATATTATATTATATTATATTATATTATATTATATTATATTATATTATATTATATTATATTATATTATATTATATTATATTATATTATATTATATTATATTATATTATATTATATTATATTATATTATATTATATTATATTATATTATATTATATTATATTATATTATATTATATTATATTAAATTATATTATATTATATTATATTATATTATATTATATTATATTATATTATATTATATTATATTATATTATATTATATTATATTATATTATATTATATTATATTATATTATATTATATTATATTATATTATATTATATTATATTATATTATATTATATTATATTATATTATATTATATTATATTATATTATATTATATTATATTATATTATATTATATTATATTATATTATATTATATTATATTATATTATATTATATTATATTATATTATATTATATTATATTATATTATATTATATTATATTATATTATATTATATTATATTATATTATATTATATTATATTATATTATATTATATTATATTATATTATATTATATTATATTATATTATATTATATTATATTATATTATAATTATATTATATTATATTATATTATATTATATTATATTATATTATATTATATTATATTATATTATATTATATTATATTATATTATATTATATTATATTATATTATATTATATTATATTATATTATATTATATTATATTATATTATATTATATTATATTATATTATATTATATTATATTATATTATATTATATTATATTATATTATATTATATTATATTATATTATATTATATTATATTATATTATATTATATTATATTATATTATATTATATTATATTATATTATATTATATTATATTATATTATATTATATTATATTATATTATATTATATATACATCAATTCTGTCTTCTCGGTGTGTGTTCGTTATCCATGTTTATGAGCAATAAATTAGTGTACTCAATTCTAATTGTTTTAGCTATTCATATTCTCTTTCTAACTTCTGTTTCATCACATCTTACATCACTTGTGATTATGTCTCAAATAGTAACCGTCGTAATGTCAAACCTGGTGCAATCAACCCTTCTAGAATAATTCATATGACTACTCCCTTGATTTTCATTGGCTGTCACACAAATTATAATAAAAGTGACCAATGACAATCACGGGAGTATCTTATGAGTTATTAAGTAGGAATAGTTTCCCATCAGCCAGTAGGCATTATATCGTAGAAGATCATGGTGTACTTGTAATACCTCTATATATACTTTTATGTTCAGCATTGATTTTTGTTCTCCTATGTCTCTGATAAATTGTCCTATAGAGCGTTTCAAAATACATGCCCCTGTTTCACAATACATGCCCCTGTTTCAAAATACATGCCCCTGTTTCAACATACAAGCCCCTGTTTCACAATACATGCCCCTGTTTCAAAATACATGCCCCTGTTTCAAAATACATGCCCCTGTTTCAAAATACATGCCCCTGTTTCAACATACAAGCCCCTGTTTCAAACTACATGCCCCTGTTTCAAAATACATGCCCCTGTTTCAAAATAGATGTCTCTGTTTCAAAATACATGCCCCTGTTTCACAATACATGCCCCTGTTTCAAAATACATGCCCCTGTTTCAAAATACATGCCCCTGTTTCAAAATACATGCCCCTGTTTCAAAATACATGCCCCTGTTTCACAATACATGCCCCTGTTTCACAATACATGCCCCTGTTTCACAATATGTAACTCTGAAACTGTTTCATAGATATGCATGGAATTTTCAGACTTGTTTTATAAACGTCACGACACAATCTAGAAATATTTACAGCACAGTTGAACCAAAAAATGTGCAATTTGTCTATATAATGTGTGCACACAGAGACTAAAGATGTTTGAGTTACAAATAATGAAACTACCGTACATGACCATTTGGTATGAAATTTGAAATACAGTCAAACCCCGCCGAAGACGGATGTGTCGGGCCATTGGCGCAATTAAAACGGCGAAACAACGCATTTCCATTCTCTGGACTACATCCTGCTGGAAATATAGTTGGACCATTGTCCTGTTACAAGAGATAGCCAGCGGGAGATTGAGAATGAACGCTGAAGAAGAAGAAGAAATACAGTCAAACCTGTTTGTGTCTAGATTTGAAAGCTGCACATGATTTTAACGTAAATCTTAGTCAAATGTGTCGACCTAGATCATTGGAAGACTTGACTTCTTGTTTGCAGAGGCGTTGTGTCATCTAAGTAAAAGATAATATTTATCGAAAATGAGTGTGAAAATTCAATTCATAACACTTCAGAATATTACTGTGAAAGTTTATAAATGTTTTTTGTCGGGAGTCTGAACGTGGACAACTGTATTACTGTATTACCGAGAAAAATAGTGTTGGACATTTTGAATGTAAATAAACCTTTATTGAATAGATTGATCAAAGTTAGTGAGAACAATAGTTTAAATTAAGGAAGAACTGCAGGTATTAGGTCTAATTTAAACATTTTTGACAAAGATCTTATTAGAAGAGTCATTTGCAGAATGTTTGATTTGAATGTGAATGTAACATTAAAAATAATGAAGTTGTTGCTCAAAAAATAATAACGGCATTGATGTATCAAAAACCATACTATGGAGAGCTGTAAGATGAGTAGGGTTCACTGTCTGAAAATATGTAGAAGGAAGAAATATGCTTTGTGAGAAACCACGTATTGTGGCCCTCAGAAACAAGTATTTACATGAAGTCAGACAAATGCATACATATGTTTATGATACTGTGTGTTTGGATGAAACATGGATCAAAGCACACCATACAAATGAAAGCATCTGACAGTCTTCTGATGGAGCAATTAAGAAATATGTTTCTACCTGCAACGAACAGCGTTTGATAATTTCACTCGCTGATAGCAGAAGCAATGGTGTATTGACAAATGCGGAACTAGTTCTTCTTCTTCTTCTTTCGTTCACTTGAAACATATCTATATCTGTAATTCTGTCTCCTTGTCTTTTGTAGTTCATGCAGTGTCCCATAGAGCTTTGATTCCAGTGTTGTTTCCTCTGGCCAATATGTCTGCCTCAGCGTTTCATGCTCAGAACACTCTTGAAGTATATGTTTGGCACTCTGTGCTGCCTGTCCACATGTACACATGGCCGTGTTGCCAATCTTGAACTTTGTATACATGTGACTGCGGAGTCGGTTGTGTCCTGTTCTGAGACGTAGAATTATAACTTGTTCTGGTCTGTTCATAATATTATAGTCATCTTGTGTTGGTGTTTGTGGCTTTCTTATTGACTTGATCATCTGTTTTTTCTGATGGTAGGTGATTGGTATGTCTGGTTGGTGTTCGGCAGCACCTTCCTTAGCCAGTTGGTCTGCTTTTTCATTTCCTGGTATTCCACAGTGAGAGAGTATCCACTGCATAGTTACCCTATACTGGTAAGACAATTCGCTAAGTAGTTTTTTCGAGTCTGTTAGTTTTCCAGACTGGAGAGCTTGAAGCACTGACCTTGCATCTGTCAAGAATACCACAGGCTGTAGGTCAGAGTTAGAGTTCAGCAGTTTTTTTAGCTGCCACACTAATTGCCTGGATTTCAGCATCATAATTATTGCAGAATTTTCCTGTTGGTGTTCTGATGGTATCTCTAGGCTTGTGTGGATATTCTATATATACACCTGCACCTCCATTCCTCACGGCATTCTGTGCTGAACCATCTGTGTATACTCTGACCCATATATCTTGTGGATATTCCTCATCCAGGAAACTGAGGGTGACTGTCCTTCGCTGCACACTGTTCTGTTCGTCCTCGCTTAGTATTCCTGCGGAACTAGTTTTTGTTTCCATGTCAATCCACTATGGATTTTTGGATTACCACACAGAAATAAACGGTATTATATTCCGAAATTCGCTTGAAATAACTGTTCTTCCTATATTAGATAGACGGTCTTGTATTGTAATTGACAATGCATCTTATCATAACGCCGTAACACATGAGGATAAAGTACCATGATCTTCCAAGACACAATGCTTAAGAAGTGATAGCAACTCTGGTTTCAAAGACATGCCATTATATGGTATGTCTTTCTTTGTCAGCCACGTTTCCAATGGCACTTCATATCGATAAGCTAGTAAATCAATATGGTCACTTCTTTTCACGATTGTCACCGTATTTCTACTATTTGAACTCAATAGAAATTGCACCAAAAGAGGAAGGTAATGGACGTGGCTACGGGAGAGGGGAAAATCCTTATAATCTGAAAGAGATCGAAGAAATTCTAACCAACGGCTGCCTGGGACATTGAGTATTTTTCCACCTTGCAATGGCTGAAGGGATGGACAGCAGAGCATTTATGAGAATTAACTAGTATCGTGATACTTGTTTCTTATCAAGAATAAAGTATATTCAAGATGAGCACTTTTGTGAAACATGCACATAATTGATTTTCAAATACATGTTCCTCGTGCATTTACCAATACAGTTGTTATGTTGTAAATAAATATATAGCAAATACAAAAAAGTGCGGTACGCCTATGCCACATATAAACCTCATAATCTGTTATGAGAAATTACTGCACAATTAATTTCTTCTGTCACATAGTAGTCATACATTCACAAAAATCAATGAAATATGCTGCCACACGCAAATGGCAACATCTGGTGAAATAAAATGCATAAATTCCGTATGTCGTTTAATGTTTACACTGCTACGCAAATTCTCATTACATTCCGCTTACTGGTTATTGATATATTAAAGGGAATGTGTTGGCAACTATTCTGAAACGCACTATAAGAGTAAAACTCACCACATACTTATGTGTCACCAATTATTCAATCTAACCATTGCCTGGACTATCTCTTCTCAGCTTCTCACATACAAACTCGTTACGTCTATTCTACTCACGACCAATTAACTCAACTGACTCACGAATTCGTGCTCCAACCAAATAGTTCTTCTCACCCTTTGACCCCGTCGATACCACTGTTTACCATATGTCCCTGTTCATAGCTTGTCAATGGATATGTGTCTCTCTGAGACAGAATTATTCCGCAACAAAACAGATTGTATAATTACTGTAGGTAGACAGCTAGAAACAAAATACGTGCTACACAAACAATAAGACAGGGATGGTAGAAATGGGAGAAGTGGTTCTCCGTAAGAATTGTGCAAAGTTAACTTAAACTGAAAGATTAAAATAATTGTTTAAGGAATGGGAGAGGGAGGAGGGGAGCATTATTCTACTCCTTCTTCTGTGTGTGCTAACATGTGTCGCAGTGCACGTGCTGCATTGATATGATTGTAATGTATGCACGTTCTGCATTCATATGATTGTATTGTATGCACGTGCTGCACCCTTATGATTGTATTGTATGCACGTGCTGCATTGATATGATTGTATTGTATGCACGTGCTGCACCCATATGATTGTATTGTATGCACGTGCTGCATCGATATGATTGTATTGTATGCACGTGCTGCATTGATATGATTGTATTGTATGAACGTGCTGCATTCATATGATTGTATTGTATGCACGTGCTGCATTCATATGATCATAATGAAGATGCCAAGTGTTGAGTTATGCCATTTTTAATGGCATAATTTGCTGGAGCTCAGATCAGCCCTCAGACTCAATTATCTGGTAGACATGTTAGCCCTCTGACCAAATTAGCTGACAGGCTTGTTAGTCTTCAGACCCAATTAACTGGTAGTCTTGTTCGCCCTCAGACTAAATTAACTCTGGTAGACTTGTTAGCCCTCAGACCCAGTTAGCTGGTAGACTTGTTAGCCCTCAGACCCAATTAGCTGGTAGACTTGTTAGCCCTCAGATTCAATTAGCTGGTAGACTTGTTAGCCCTCAGTCTCAATTAGCTGGTAGACTTGTTAGCCCTCAGACCAAATTAGCTGGTAGGCTTGTTATTCCTCAGACCCAGAAGAGGGAGTTTGACAATGAATACTGAAGATAAGAAGAAGAAGATATGACATCTATTAAGAAGACCAAATGAAAACATTGTCAGATAGGCATAGTTCTGGAACTCACGAGGAAATAGGAAACTATGAAGACCAATAAATACTCTGAGGAAAGAATTAAATACAGTGATACAAAGTATTGTTGGAACATGGGAAAACTGGTAACAATGGCTAAAGATAGAATACAAGAGGAGGTGTGTTGGCGATATATACTCCGCAGGGAGGTAATGGGTGAATAGATTGAACTACCGGTATTTGCCCAGTGTTCAAGTGCTCGCTGGTTCGATACCGTAACATCTTATTTTACAAGTGCTCTTTTGAAGACTTCACTGAAGGTTATCTCTAAAGTCTCTTGATGGTACTCTCGGTATCTATCTGAACTCAGAAAACGAGGTAAAACATGGCTCGAGATGGCGATAACTGCCAAGGCAAGATTGAATATGATATGGAAAAGTAACATCAGCACTAAAGTAAAGATGTTAAGTATTCTTTTATACGGATGTAAAAGTTGTACACTCAATGCAGACATATAAACACGGATTTAGACGTTTGGATACAAGAACAATAGACGTTTATTAATAATTAGCTATGTAGATCGGATGGTCTGATCGGGAGTTTTCTACACTACTTCGAATGTCTGGGGATACAATTGTTTGGAGAGATTTTTGTGCTGATGTATCCAGTGTACAAAATCACGCAGCTATAGCTACAAAATCCCTCCCCTGCAAATCCCTAAACAGAAACATACATTTGACAGTTGACAGTATCCAGTAGACCACCCCTACGACCCTAACTGGTTATGTGTCATTACGGATTATTATTTTATTATAATAATATTTCCTCACCGCTTCTATATTGTATTGTTCAGTTAGATATACGCAAGGATTTACTACGGGATTGGCCATGTCACAGAAGCAGGCAGTTGTAAACAGCTCTTACAGTATACACGATGCACATACATTATCTAGATTGCACATACATTATCTAGATGTACTAATAAACTTTGAAACAAATGACTACGTACCATTCTGAATGTTAAGGGGAGTGACTTTAAATCTAGCGCTACTATGAAAGAGCAAAGCAAACAAACCTATATATCTTCCTTCATTAGACAAAGACGTTGGACTTACATCGGCCATGTTCTCAGAATGAACAGCCTAAGAATTCCCCATCAGTCACTATATTGGGTGCCACCCGGAATAAGAAGAGGAGGGAGACCTACAGAAACTCTACGAAGAACCATTAATAGAGAAGGCATGTCAATGAACCTAAACAACACGCAACAATTGAAAGACCTGGCAACACAAAGACAGAAATGGAAAGCTATGGTTTCTGCCCTATGCGCCGCCTATAGCCCTGGAGGTACATACCATAACATAACTAATAAACGCCTGTGCGTTGCCGCGACCCGAAAGGGGAGAAAAGTACAGCAACGCTGTTTCAATTACATGCATGTCGCAATAGGAGACTACGGATGTTATACAGTGGAGTTGGTTGCTCCATCCCATGTGGGATCAAAGTGAACCAGAATGCATACTGAAGTCGGATGATGTGGTGTATAAAAGAGGCATATGTAATAGCAAAACTATAAAACCATAACCCAACACATTTCATTCTTTGGACTACATCCTATTAATAATAAGAGAGTATAATAATTAGAGATTAGTGCAATAATTAGAGATTAGTGCAATAATTAGAGAGTAAACGCTGAAGAATTTGATACTTGTAAATATTTGTTAAAGAACATGGTACCCAGTTTGACATGTTTTCATAAGTAACACTCAAAATCGTATAGAAAAATAACAGTAATGTTTAAGGCAATCTCAGCAAAGTTTTTTGTTCTTTGACAATCGCCTGCTACTTTGACGTAGAAAGTCCAATAGTTAGGTCTTGCTTTTAGCTAGATGGCCGTGCTTGTACACACTAGAGTTCGTGGAATTGAGTGAGCAGGTCTGCATCCATTTCTTCTACAGTCTGTGGATAGAAGATAGGGAGGATGTCTTGAAGCTGCTGCGCGTCTCCGGATGGATATGAACACTGCTATAGATCAGCGGTTCACAACCTCTCCCCATTGTGGCACCCTTTTCTTCTTCTGCGCTCGTTCTCAAAGCGCTGCAGTGTAAAATCTGTAGTCCATAGAACGTAATACGTTATGCCATGATTTACAGCTTGACTTATATATCTGCATCTTTTGGCTTGATATATCCGACTTCAGTACTGCTTCGGATGACTATGACCAATGGTACGAAACAACCAAAGACACCATCAAAAATAGTCTTTTACGACACGCACAGTAAGTAGCACAGAAAAGTAGCCGTTTCGCTATTCTTTGCTCCCCTTTTGGGCCCACGATTCTACGAGACACCCTTTTTGTGTTAGACTTCTTCCAGGGTTAGAAGTCCTGCAATTTTTATTCTAATCCTGTTTATTTATTTTCATAACCTGTTCATTATTCATAAAAGTTGATATTTATGCACCATTTACGAAATATAAATAAATTATGTACAAAATATTATTTTATATGTTTACAAATATTTTCAGGCATCCATCTTTCAGTGTCCCACTAACATACTACAGTGGTATCTCAAGTGTACATTGTTCTGTGTGGTTCCCCAACAATAAACTGTGGCCTACGTATACGCTCTATTGATTTCCTATGTTATATTTTCATTGACTTTTTTCTCCAGCAATAAACTGTGACATACTTCTACACTCTATTGATAATATACGTGATAAACACTAATAAAAACTCGATTGATAAACACAAGAAAATATGAATGTCTGAGTTGGTCAACGCTAAACTGTGACCCACTCACAAACTGCAGTAGACTTCAAAGTGTCATTTTCCTTTGTTGATCTAACGATACCCATCTGATTAGTTATATAGATCTGGTTTGGAGTGAGTGTTATTGATGTTAAATCTAAGCTGCAACTTATGAATCCAACATTAATTTTCGCTCAGTAGAACTGTGCAACTATAGGGCAGAGTGAGGTATCAGTTTTATCAGCAAAGCACTTAGATCACCGCTATACATACTTCTAGAATTTTGCTGAATGAGGCTAAGAACCTATAGGTTTTCACTTAGTGAAATGGCGTCAATTTCATAAGCAAAACCAAATCACATCCATGTACGGCGCTATAAGCTTTTGGAATCCCCCTTACCTCATATGTATACAAAGTATACAAATGATTTATCATTTGAAGCATATCTAATCTGTAAGAGAGTAGAATTACGAAAGATTGATGAGACGAAGCTAAAATTCGATATTTTCCATTCACGACCGTATAGGATAGTTAACCTGGCATTTCGCCATTTTAGCAATTCCTTCAGTAAATTATTGCTTTTAATGAAAGAAACGTTAGAGAAAATGTGTAACATCACGCGAAGTGAAGCCATTTTGATAACTATAACAAAGATCAATGTTAGGCATAAGAAAACAAAAAGACAAACGTTGAGGAATAACAGAAATGTGATTTAAGTTAATGGACTTGCAAATGTGTATGACAGACAATACAAACAACCTGTTTGTATGTCGTGTCTATGATGAGCGTTCTTGACGTGTGCATACATAGCGGGGAACTTGGAGTACATTACATATTCAATAGCTGATTCTGGTGGTTCAGGCACGAACAGACGAACATACACGAACAATATATATATATATATATATATAACTCCAAAAATTAATTTATATGTGTAATAAGCACCTTGTAACAAGGTGCTCCATATGGAAAGACATTATTCTTGATTAAAAGCTAGCATCACGGCAAACAGGACATTCCCATAAGAGCTCCGTTTACCGCTCCAGCAGCAATCGTGGAGTATTGAAACTTGAAGTCTCAATCAGATATTGATTATGTGATATTTGTAACTTTTCAGAGGGCACACTTTTACCTGGTTGTCCCCATTTCTGTAATTCTTTGTATGTAACTAAAGTAAGTAAAAGTAAAAGTAAGTAAAGTGAGGTAAAGTCAAAGGGAGGCGAGCAAGTGGTAGGCAGAGATACAAGTGAGAGAGTAACATCACAAAATGTACAGGTTACAGTCTAGCAGAGTGCACCACCAAAACAAGAGATAGGGATGTTGGAGGTGTGTTGCAGCCAACCTTCGTTGCAGAAACGGCACTAGGTGATGATATTAAGTAAAGTTAACCCATATCATTTATTAATGCCGTAGGGGTGTGAGATATTAGCCGCCTCACATTTCAGTGGCTCTGCTGTATGAGGGCGGTAGCCATTTTCTCTCCCTTTCAGGTTTGTACTTCCCGCACAAATACGGTAACCAATTTAGCCTGAGTCGAACCGGGAGCCGTTGCAGTCGAAAAAAAACATGTCCGCAATAGCTGGAGAATTAACCAAGGATCACTCACATGCAAATCCAGTGCGCTAACCATTGCGCTAAACGGCTTCACTTGTATGTAAACATTCGCAAATTCAGTATGCTCTCATTTAAAAGACATTACTACTACACTATACACGACATATGACCCAACAGGTAAAATTAATACTGCACTATATACGACATATGACCCAACAGGTAAAATTACTACTGCACTATACACGACATATGACCCAACAGGTAAAATTACTACTGCACTATATACGACATATGACCCAACGGGTAAAATTACTACTGCACTATATACGACATATGACCCAACAGGTAAAATTACTACTGCACTATACACGACATATGACCCAACGGGTAAAATTACTACTGCACTATACACGACATATGACCCAACAGGTAAAATTACTACTGCACTATACACGACATATGACCCAACAGGTAAAATTACTACTGCACTATATACGACATATGACCAAACAGGTAAAATTACTACTGCACTATACACGACATATGACCCAACAGGTAAAATTACTACTGCACTATACACGACATATCACCCAACAGGTAAAATTACTACTGCACTATATACGACATATGACCCAACAGGTAAAATTACTACTGTACTATACACGACATATGACCCAACAGGTAAAATTACTACTGCACTATACACGACATATGACCCAACAGGTAAAATTACTACTGCACTATACACGACATATGACCCAACAGGTAAAATTACTACTGCACTATACACGACATATGACCCAACAGGTAAAATTACTACTGTACTATACACGACATATGACCCAACAGGTAAAATTACTACTACACTATATACGACATATGACCCAACAGATAATATGAAATATGCCGTTGAACTGTTTATGGAGTTTACTCATTCACATTTTCTATCATTCGTTTCAACTTTACATACTAGTATTACGCCTGTGTTACTGATACGGGAAAAATAACTAGTAGTAATACTAACTCTTGTCATGCAGAAAAGAAATAAGAGAAGATTAAGGGATTTATGTGTGTGTATGTGTGTAATGGAGAGGTATTATGCCGCCTAATTATCATCGCTGATAGACTACTGAGCATGTATGTATGGAGGAAGCAAAATTGTGTATATCCTGCTTTTCTCTAACGGACATTATGATGACCACATTACCCTTACTGTATTGTTGATCACGTCAAATACGAGCCAAACCAGAGTATATTTAAGATTTAGGACCTGTACACTTTGTCATTCATTTTGCCTGATGCGAGTGAATATATTTTTTCAGAGATCACTTTACGCATACTGTGTGTAGCTCATCACAGAAAAGCAATATTCATTCAAAGGTCAACCAATTAGTATGGCCGTTGGTCAGATCTTAATAATCTGCAGCAGAATGATTAATCAAATAATAATCAACACTTGCTGTCCATAACTATACCTTATAACGGGAAAAGAGAAATAACTTACATCCAAAAGGCCAGATTCCCGGAAGGTGTTATGGAGTCAGACCAACAACACGGTACATACAAAGTAGTAACTCCCAATCACACGGTACATACAAAGTAGTAACTCCCAATCACACGGTACATACAAAGTAGTAACTACCAATCATACGGTACATACAAAGTAGTAACTACCAATCACACGGTACATACAAAGTAGTAACTACCAATCACACGGTACATACAAAGTAGTAACTCCCAATCACACGGTACATACAAAGTAGTAACTACCAATCACACAGTATATACAAAGTAGTAACTCCAAAAACAACGTACATATAAAGTAGTAACTTCTAGCATACTATACACATTTCATATATATATATATATATTTGAAATGACTTCCATTCAAGGCACGCTAACAAAAATACAGAATGAGATAGGCTCTGAAGTTAATCCAGTTTCGAAGTGAGAAAGCGGTCATAACCTTTCTAGAGCACGTTTTTGTTACCATACTTTCTTTGGGGCTGGTTGAGCTAAGAGAGTTTTTTTTTAATTTTTATTTTTTTAATATTTAGATGTCTTAGAAAAGCCACAGGAGTGACCAAAGACACATAATTAGAAACAATGTCATAAAAGAAATAGTGGGTGTCTTATCAATTCTACAATACATACAAAACCAACAGATACAATGGTTTGGTCATATGGAAAGAATGTAGTGTGATTCATTAGTTTATAAAGCATATGTGAATAGAGGAGAAGCAGAAAGAAGAGCCAAGGGTAGACCTAGAGTACGCTGGATCGACAACATCAAAGAGACATTACACGAACACCAAATAACATTATCTGAAGCTGCCTGAAAAGCAAGAACAAGAACATTGTATCTCCCTCGACACCCATAAAGGGTAAAAGAGGAAGGAAAGAAGAAGAAAAATAACATCGAATAACCAGTGATCTCGAAATTCGAATCTGTTGATCGGCGGAGGAGTGACTTTTAACACTATCAACTATCTCAGTTGCCAATACTCGCGTTATACATCTCGTAATTCATCTGACACGAAACACACACTCCCATCATACATTCGTCATAACAATCTCCCTAAGTAAAAGTTGGTGGCTCATCTATCGTGACCACTTATTAAGTCCACGAAAGAATTTCTCTGGTCACCACAAGTTTTCACAACTCGACTTGTTTGTACTGCCCACTAAAATATGCAGGATGTGATATTACAGTGTTTTTGCTGTAGCAATCTGGGATAATGGATTCAGTCTAAAAGGTTCCACTCTACGGAATGCTTCCAGAAGTACATCACTGGTCCCAGATAATATTAATTTCGTACTTCTTACGGTCATTCAGAGAGCTGGAAGTGGCTTGAGATTGTATGCGAAAATGTACATTAAAAAAAAGACATTGGTAGACCTGTGTTTTACGTAAATTATAGTTGTGGAACTATGATAATCACTTGGATATATATGTATATTTGAAATTACTTCCATTCAAGGCACGTTACTAACAATAAAGACAATAAAGAATGATTATTTCCCTTTGTTATGTCAGCTGTAAGAAGGTCATCGATAGTAATTTGATATGTGGAGAATACCTGACCAATATATATACTTCAAACATATACTTCAGGAACGTTCTGAGTATGAAACACTGTTATGTTATGTTATGTTATGTTCCTCCAGGGCCATAGACGGCGCATAGGGCAGAAACCATAGCTTTCCATTTCTGTCTTTGCGTTGCCAGGTCTTTCAATTGTTGCGTGTTGTTTAGGCTCATTGACATGCATTCTCTATTTATGGTTATCGTAGAGTTTCTCTAGGTTTCCCTCTTCATCTTACTCCAGGTGGCACCCAATATTGTGACTGCTGGGGATTTCTTAGGCTGTTCATTCTGAGAACATGGCCGATGTAAGTCCAACGCCTTTGTCTAATGAAGGAAGATGTATAGGTTTGTTTGCTTTCCTCTCTTATAGTAGTGTTAGATTTAAAGTCACTCCACTTAACATTCAGAATGGTATGTAGGCATTTGTTTTCAAAGGAGTCTAGTCTCTTGTCTGTGGCTTTTGTGGCTTTCCAACTTTCGCATCCATATAATAGAATAGGGATAATGTTGGAGTTAAACAACTTGAGTTTTGTGGTGTCTCTTAGTGTTTGCCGCCCAGATGTTACGTAGTTTATTGAAAGCACCAGCTGCAAGGGCAATAAGGTGTATACACTGAAACACTGAGATAGACATATTGGCAAGAGGTTACAACACTGGAATCAAATCTCTATGGGTCACTATGTGAACTACAAAAGACTGAGTTTTATTCAGGAGACAGAATTACAGATATAGACATGTTTCAAGTGAACGAAAGAAACAAAAAAGAAGAAATAACCCAGGAACCAGTCCTTGTTATTGTCAATCATGCATTTTGACTTCCACTTCTGCTTTCATTTTCAAATGTTCACTACAGGACAGTCTGGGAATAGGAGTCACGCCCCATCACGTACCAAAATCACACAGGTTTGCAATGTTTCACCACTACTAGCAGATGTTCTTTGTTTAAATGAAAAGTAGCTATTTTGTTTAGCTACGCTTCTTTTAGCCATAGGCATTAGTATAACTTGGTTATATTAGAGCTTTTAACTATAAACATAGTGGAGGTTGCGGTTTTGATAATTCAATCACCACGATGTCCTGTTTATTGTTTAGTGTTATATATAATGTTACTGTTGGCATGCAAGAGTAAATATACCAGGCGGAGAGTCGGGATGATTTTCAGAACGTTCTAGAGATGTGCTTGGCATATACAAGGCACATACATGTTTTAGCCATGCTGGTGAACATTCGTTCATGGTCGAAATATTGGTAGTATGCTTTGGATATTTTCTTCTCTTTTCATAAACATCGCTATATTTTTCTATACTTCCGCATCTCAAAGGATTCATTTATATTTTCTAGTTATTTGTTAATTATCGTCTTTGTTATTTTTTCATTATCTTATAATCATTTGTACATTATCTTCTAGTTATTTGTTCATTATGATATAGTTATTATCCATGTTTCTGAACCATACATCAGTACAGAGTAGACCTATTACGTTACAGTTCTTATTTTTTAGCATATTTGTGATTTGGATTTTAGTAGTTTTCCGTTATACTAAAGCAGGGATGGAGATGCGTGTTCTGTTAAATTGGGAGGCGGGGTGGATTACCTCAGAAAAAAGGCCTTTCTTCACTTTGGTGTTTTTTGTGACGTATTTGGGGAAAAACAATAGAAAAGTGGGAAGGGTGTCTCGCATGTTTCCTAGTGCTAACTGTCTTGTTCCAACTTCCTAAGGGGGGAGGAGAGGTGATAATCCCTAAACTGTCTCTTACCTACGGGCTTGGGTCAATGTAATAAAAAAATATGCATATTAGTGCAGGTCATAAAATATTAAAGCTATTTGAAAACTGCATACAATTTAAAAGTGACAATAAAGAATGAAGAAGACAATCATATTCATATCCCCCTCAACAAGAATTAGCTCCCTGTAGTTTTCATTCCTATTAAAAGTGATATTGAATTAGCTCCTTGTAGTCGTTATTCCTTTTCACAATGATACACGATTAGCTTCCTTAAGTCTTCATTACTATTCACAGTGATACAGGATTAGCTTCCTTAAGTCTTCATTACTGTTCACAGTGATACAGGATTAGCTTCCTTAAGTCTTCATTACTGTTCACAGTGATACAGGATTAGCTTCCTTAAGTCTTCATTACTGTTCACATTGATACACGATTAGCTTCCTTAAGTCTTCATTCCTGTTCACAGTGATACAGGATTAGCTTCCTTAAGTCTTCATTACTGTTCACATTGATACACGATTAGCTTCCTTAAGTCTTCATTCCTGTTCACAGTGATACAGGATTAGCTTCCTTAAGTCTTCATTACTGTTCACAGTAATACAGGATTCTATAATCCTGGAGTGATACAGATTTATCTTATCTTGGAGTGGATTTCTTAGAAATCTCAGATGGATCTATTTATGTCATAATATCTTCTCTTTCGAATGAAGAACATTTCAGCTTGACCATAAACAGATATAGCATGTATCAGCTTGACCATACACAAGTAATGGACGTATCATCTTGATCATAAACAAGTATAGGACATATCAGCTTGACTATAGACAAGTAATGAACATATCAGCTTGACTATAGACAAGTAATGGACATATCGGCTTGACTATAGACAAGTAATGGACATATCAGCTTGATCGTAAACAGGTATTGGACGTATTAGCTTGATCATAAGCAAGTATAGGAGGTCGAAGTTATGATAATCTTATCACAACGATGTCTGAGTTTACCAAAAACACTTCATTAATTGTTATACCTTCTTTATTCAATTTCCAGATGAATTTGAAACACGTGTAACATCCTTAACTGCTCCTACATCAAACTATCCTTAAGGAAATGTGTAGGAGATCTGAAAAAAAGTAAAATCAGCTTAACGGTTACGACATGATACCTATAAATCTTGTTGATCAACAAAAATACTGCCCTTAACATCATATTTCACATACGTTTCATTCAGACCGTGAAAGGGGAAGCAACTTCTCTGTTGCCTTTGGATCAATGGGAAATAATCATGTCACTGTTTCTAGATTTACCATAATACAATAATTGCTACCCCTTGTCTTATTTATAATTCATTTTTTTTTTGGGTTCTTGTCACACCCAGGATCTCGTGAGCCGTAACAACTTTATCAATATCCCATCACGCCATATAGTCGTTATGGCGTAGGGTTTTAGACAGAATGATTGGATGAGCTATAACTGATAGTTCCTGAACGCTAAACTATCTTGCTTCTTATTAAGTGATCTGGAAACGTAATTTATAAACCCAAGCTCATAATTACCTAATCTGGTCTTGTTCAGTGTGTGTTCAAAAATACAATATTCCATTCATACACAGTCTTACATATGTTCAACAACACAATATTCCATCCATACACAGTTTTACATATGTTCAACAACACAATATTCCATCCATACACAGTTTTACATATGTTCAACAACACAATATTCCATCCATACACAGTTTTACATATGTTCAACAACACAATATTTCACATATGTATAGTCTTATATATGTTCAACAATATAATGTTCCATCCACACACAGTCTTTGATATGTTCAACAATGCACTATTACATCCCACACATTCTTACATATATGCGTCCAGACGAGACACACATCTATAATATAATAGCCTTGTTCATTCAGTCTCTCCAGAACACTCTATAAATAGCGCATTTACGTCACGGAACTCCATGCGACATTAAATCACAACGATTACGGTCGTGACGTTATTCAGAGCAGACAACATGTTTGTATACACATATTATTGATGAACTAACAGGTAAACTTTTGTATCGGCTTGTGGATAAAGTTATCTAAAATACATTATATTTAAAATATACATATAATTTGTTTTAAAATATTTCCAATCGCAAGAAAGCGTCAAAAAACAAAGGAGAGAAAAACTAGATGCTTGAATCGTGAAAGTCAAGAGTCAATTGCGCGCATTTGTGCCGCAAATTTTGCAGAGCACAGACATATATTTGAAAGAGAGATGCAAAGAATTCATCAAGAGACCCTTCAACAAAGCCATTACGACATGCTGATTTGCATCGGCGTCGAGCTAAGCTAGAATCACATGCGCAAAGAGAAAATCGACAAGCTATGATTAGAGAATACCAATGTTGCCACAGACAGCATGAAACTGTTGATCAAACGCAGAGGCTGCATATGCCGAGGCTCACTCAGTGTCAGAAATGCGTCGAAGTCAAGCGATTTCAAATAAAGCAGCACATTTTGTTGTGAAGCGTGTTGCTTCACATAACCATGGATAAAAGCGCCATACAATAAAGTTCCACAGTTCGCTCAGTCATATGTTTTGGTCAGTACTCAAGCAGCAGACGTTCGACAAGCACACGCGGCAAATGCTATATACGAAAGAGACATTCTTGATCAAATATATTGATGTTTTCTTCAATACAATAGACTAGCACAGTCGTAACAGTAAATGCGTGATATTGAAACAAGAGAGATTCAGAATGCTGCTCAAACGGGCAGAGAATTCCCAATAATAAACATTGTCTTCAAACGCGATCGTCAATCTCATCAACATCGCTATAAGGAACTAATATCTGAGGTTGCAATGGTTTTCATAAACGAATAAAGAGAACCACTCTTTCACCGCGACATTCGCATTTATTTATTCATAACAAATTGGTTATATGAGCTGTGTTAGATGAATGGTTATAAACTGTATGATGTCATACTCGTTTTTGTTCCATTGCGGTGAGTCAGGTTGGCAAGCGCATTGGCAATGTGAGGCATATCAGGGTAAGCCATCCAACAAAATTCGTTATATCCGAAGTAATTTTCTAAACGTCCACAAATATGTCAATAATCATTAATCAATCTCAGTTTTCATTAATTAAATGATAGCATCGTTTATCACTAAATAGTATACGCCTAAAATTATAAATTTCTACACACGACCAATAATCATCATATACCATTGTATTTATTTTGTTATTATTTGCCAATCATTGATGTAAATGATATATTTGAAATTAAATGAAGTTTAAATTAATTATTTTTGTGAATTATTTTTAATGAGTACTGCCTACTCCGATAACAGTGGAAATAAAAAATATGATATCATTTGTGGAAAGTCATATAATGTAGGTAATAGATAATAATGTAAGCAATGTTTTTCTATCGTTTACAGACATTTGTCTATTTGTGTATTATTTTGTATTACTTGTTTTATTTCATTATTTTTTAAAAGTAGATGTGCTTTGTTGATGGCGCTAAATCACGAATGATAATTCTAACAGGTGTTTAGAAACTAGAATCTATTTAAAATTGCTTTTAGGGTGTGTTTGCAGATGGATTTATCATTACAATTTTGAGTTAGGATTAAATAATATTAGTTGTAAAATAAACTATAGGATTAGGATTAGAGAATAATCTGTTAGGTTTAGTATTGGGATTAGAGAATAAACTATTAGCTGTAGTATTAGAATTAGGTTAATTTGTATCAGCATGATGGATGTCTTTAAAAAGCCGCCCCCTTGAATGGTTTTTCTTCGAAATGCCACCCCTGACAATGTATTTTTAGGAAAAACATGAGAAAATAATTTCTGGGCAGCAACTAATGATAATTATGGTGATGATAAAGATGATGGGACGGCGATGATACTCATTAACGTGAAATAAATCCAGACGTTTGTAAGCCATCAGTGATATAATCAGTATGAAAGTCTCCACTTAATGCAACTCCTCGTGACAACGTTTGTAAACCATCAGTTATGAAATCAGTATGAAAGTCTCCACTTAATGCAACTCCTCGTGACAACGTTTGTAAACCATCAGTTATGAAATCAGTATAAAAGTCTCCAACTTAATGCAACTCCTCGTGACAACGTTTGTAAACCATCAGTTATGAAATCAGTATAAAAGTCTCCAACTTAATGCAACTCCTCGAGTGCTAGTATAATGAGCTCATCACATCAATCCACCTGCATGAATTGTGGGTGGAATTTTGAATAATCGTTCCAAACTTTGGATGAAATCACCGAGAAACGATATCTTGGACAGATGATAAATAATTACAGGTATTTTCACGTGATGGTCAAGATAATATATAATGTCCAGAGATGGAACTGTGATACAACTAGCAACTTCCAGCTGATTTTTAAGGACAATGTGATAACTGAAACGTTCCGCTTCTTGTTAAAACCAATTTGTTATAATTTCTAGGTGAGGTGTTTTCTTAGCGTGCTTGGGATAATCAACATTTCCTCCCATTTCGTTATTGGGTTTATTCTCCACCAGTGTTCGGCTTAAAATATGCTTTCTCTTTCTCTTGTTCTTTGCCTTTCTCTGTTTCATCATCATCAAGTGCCGTCTCCGCAACGAAGGTTGGCTGCAACGTATCTCCAACATCTCCTGTCTCTTGTCTTGGTGGTGCACTCTGCTAGACTGTAACCTGTCCATCGTGTAATGTTACTCTCCCACTTGTATCTCTGCCTACCTCTTGCTCGCTTCCCTTTGACTTTACCCTCAAGTAAGGTCTTCAATAGGGTGTCATGTCTTTTAATGTGTCCAAAGTATTTTATTTGCCTGATCTTTATTTCTCTTAGTAGTTCTTTCTTCATATTAAGTCTTTAGCACCTCTTTATTTCTTTTCTTCTCTTTCCATGATGTTCTCCCTATTCTTCTATATACCCACATTTCAAAGGCATCAATTTTGTCTTATAATTGTTTATTTAGTGTCCATGTTTCTGAGCCATACATTAATATGGAATAGATGTAGCATTTTATAATTCTCATTTTTAACTTGTTTGTAATTTGTTTAGATATTAATAATTTCCTCATGTCATTGAAGGTACTTTTAGCCATTCCTATTCTCCTTTTAACTCCTTTCTCTGGTTAATTTCTCTCTATTGACTGACTGCTTTTAATTGTGACCTCTACTACTTTTTAACCTAAGTAGTATTTATCAGTTCTATCTCTTGACATTACCAATCTCTATCTCTTGACATTACCAATCTCTATTTCTTGACATTACCAATCTCTATCTCTACCAATCTCTACAATCGTATTAACATAGCTAATATTATGTATCATCTGTCAGGCCTATATTCTCTCTGTTATTTCATCAAGTGTTTACATTGATTCATTCAAACTCCACCTACAATTCATGTTTTCCATCTTCGACCACACGAAATCTCTCGAGAACATGTCTTAAATAGACTTTCATGATAGTTTCATTGCTGATGGTTTACCAACGTAGTTAGAATTCATTTCATAGTCTTCGCCATCATCAACACCATCAACATTATATTATCACCACTAACATCCCCACCAGCATCATCATCATCCTCAACATTGTCGTCGTCATCAACATTATAACCATCTATCATCATATATCACATCTCTCGTATGGGCACGGAGTGGCTGGGCGGAACAACAAAGAAACCTGTCGCAAGGGCCAGAGATGTGCCCTGATGTCGACGTCTGTTTCGGCGGCATTAGACTCGAAACACCATCGAGTCAAATGGTTGCTGGAATAGAAGGCGGAACACTTATGGGAGTGCCCCACGTGCTGTGAGGCCAGTTTCTAATCAATAATCAAATCTCTCGTCATCATCGTCACCACCGTCGCTGTCGCCGCCACCACCACGTCCATCACCATCATCATCATAATACACAATGTCATTAACCATCAAGTTTTAATTGATTCATGGATGTCATCACACATAGTACAAAATATATGTCGGAGCAGCTGCACAACAACAAAACTAACATTCATAAAAGCTTGCATATTCCCAGTCGAAATACATATGTGTGAATTATGGATAATCACCAACAAAGTGGAAAATAAAATAGCTATATTTGAAACAAAATGTTACAGAAAAATCTACAGAATACCATGGACCAAAAGGATCACCAATGTAGCCATCCTGAGAGAAATGAATGTAAAAGAAAACTAGTTAAACAGCATGGTTATTCCCAGAAAATGACCATAATTTCATTTTCTTTTCAGAAAAATAAAACGTCATGACGGCCTAGAGAAAACCATAACCCAGGAGGGAGGGGGGTGTGTGATGCCAGGGAGACGAACACGAGACAGACTAAGAAGAAGATCTATGCAAGACACCAAAGACCACCTGAACATGACAATAACAGAAATAGGAAGACTGGCTCAAGATAGACAGAAGATTTGAAAGGCTGTAATGACTGCTATATCCTGTTCAGGATATGCTACCTGATTGTGATTTACTTATAAGAAACTGTCGCTCTACAGTCAAAGATACAGCATCATCTTGTGAATAGAGGAGAAATGCTGCAGCTCAACGGCGGATAATAACTAGAGTCACGGATATACCACACTCCGTCTACAGTGGTCATTCCATGACCATACCGTCCAGGGACATTTACAGCTCGAATAGGGCTTATTAGCCATATACGAACTGTTAGGCATGGTCATAATTCTAAATGAATTTTTAAAAGTGGATGTAAAAAAAGGGTCATCATCACTTGTGATGGACAAACACACACACACACTTATGAGAAACACTGGGTGTTAACATTTAGTTATCAATTTGTCGCCACTTAATGTCCCCCGACTACTATTGTGGAAACATCAATATAGCAAACTAGTTGTTCCTCTTTTCCCTCATATATATTCCTGATATCAATTAATCAATTAAGTGTCATGCCGAGTACAGTAGGCGATCATGCTCCTCCACAACTCTCTGCCTCTTGTGTTCTTAATAAATTCAGTAAGAGACTTATTTTTGTGCCATAGTAACAACCCATCCAAATATATATCTCTTTGTCTTCCTCTGTTTCTTCGCCCCTTAATATTTTCAGTGGCTACCAATTGTTTACATTTTACTTTTCTCAACACGTGCCCTAATAATCTTGATCGTCTGCATCTAATTGTATCAACAAGTTGTTGTTTTAGTCCAACAATTTTGAGAATGTCTACATTATTTTTCTTGGTTGTCCATGGAATTTTCATCATTCTTCGTAAAAATCACATTTTAGTTGCTTCCGTCTTATCTTGAGAACTTTTGTTTACTGTCCATGCTTTCTGATATCAATTTTCCTTAACAGAAAAACGTGCAGTAATCAATATTCATAATGAAAGAAAATGAACCAGTCCAATTTGAGACAGTTTTGACTAAAACCGTTTTGTTTCTAAGAAACTCATTGTCCCTGAGTGTAAATAGGATAATGTTCACGGTCTCACCACACTTGCATCACGTGTTATATTGAAAAAAGGCACATGACGTTAGTCAATCACGTGATCACTGATTTTACTATATAAACAAAACACAGAAACAGGTAAGGGAAATAATGTAAAAGTCAATTTCTACAAGAAACAGGAACAAGACATTATATTCATAAACAGTAGAAAGATTCCTGTGAACCTCTTCTCCTGTCTGTAGCTGTTCTCTAAATTTTCGCTACATTTCCAGACAGCTTTTTCTCACTTTTCAACCAAGTAAGAAATGTTAATTGACATCTATGCTATCATTAATGTAAAAATACAACCAATATTAACATCATTAAGTTCATCATCAATATTATCACATTCACCATCACCACCATCACAATCACAATCATTGCATTTACCATCACCACCATCACAATCACAATCATTGCATTTACCATCACCACTATCACCACCATCACAATCAATGCATTTACCATCACCACCATCACAATCACAATCAATGCATTTACCATCACCACCATCACAATCATTGCATTCACCATCACCACCATCACAATCACAATCATTGCATTCACCATCACAATCATTGCGTTCACCAACAATACCATCACAACACTAACAGCTTTATTATATTAACCATCAACATCACCACATTTACAATAAACATTTTCATATTTACCATTAATACGTCAGATTCACAATCAATATCATCACATTCACTATTAATATCTTCACATTCACTGTCAACACCTTCACATTTACTATTAATGTCATCATATTCACATTCAATAACATCACATTCACTATCAAAATCATGAAATTATTACTATAGTCGTCGTCGCCATCAATATTGCTCTTAGTTCACGCACACGCATATATATATATATATATATATATATAAACTTATATCTTATATCGGACATGTACTTGGAATGAATGAAAACAGAATGCCACTACCAAATTATATTGGGTACCAGATGAATATTGGGTACCAGATGAATATTGGATACCAGATGATAAGAGAAAAAGCGGAATACCAAGAACTCTCTTCGCAGAATAACCATCAGAAAGGGTATGACTATGGGTCTCACCAACATACAAGAATTACACACAGTAGCACCACACGGTTCGAACCGGAGAGCTCTGGTTTCTGCCCTATACACCGTGTTCAGCGCTGAAGAACGCATATATCACATTCAGACAAATGATGGGATTAATGAATTGATGGACGGACAGACAGACAAAGAGACAAATAAACAGAGGTACATTGGTTCATGGTTCGTTATTAAATGATGGTTAAAAATTCTGAATTATGAAGCTCTTGATTGCAGAATTAATCTGACGAAGAATTTGCATAATCTCGCATTTGAACTTGTTTAAAGTTGTAGACTGAAGATGTGCACTGTTCTCCAACATACTAACAACATATTTTGAAGTTGTAGACTGAAGATGTGCACTGTTCTCCAACATACTAACAACATATTTTGAAGTTGTAGACCGAAGATGTGCACTGTTCTCCAACTTACTAACAACATATTTTGAAGTTGTAGACCGAAGATGTGCACTGTTCTCCAACTTACTAACAACATATTTTGAGAAATACAGTTTATTTGCTGCTATTCTGCAAATATTGTAACTGTTTCATTAATTTGTACTTTTCAGACAGCCATCACAAGAGTCATCTGTTACTACTATGATGTCTCATAAACGCATCGAGATGCATCAATATATCGTCCTCTTCGTAGTATTTACAATAATGGGTCTGGGCACTGATGGTAAACGTAGCTGTAATGTGTTATTTGATACTTATGCTTTATTTTTGAGTTTATTGTTCGTGTTATTGGCCGTTTCTATGCACTTATTTATTACCATGACAGAGGTGACTGTGCAATAACATGTCTAGTTGCTTTCAAAATAGCAATACACACTCATATGTCAGGAAGAAATCACCTACTCCACAACAACATTGATCGTGAAAAAATAGAGATAGAAACTGTAATGACGTCGGCGCGCAGCTGTATGATTACTGCTATAACAGACTTTGATACTCAAAGTTTCCCGAAGGATGCTACTTAAGATAGTAAGGTATATATTAAATGTAGCACAGGATGGCTATATTCCTGTCATGATGCAATGATCACGTACTGCTGTTCTGATGAAACCACACGCGTGTTGTCTAGCCAGACATAGGAGCAACCATTCATAGCACGTTTTTCGCAGCTTCAAGTAACAATCTCTAGGTATCTCCAAAAAAATCCACTTATAAACAAGAAAAAGCAAGTCGGTTTCGAACCTTCAACCTCTCGAGCACAGAGCGAACAGCTTAAACACTATGCAAGGGGGATACACATTACAAGGGAATATGAGGCAAATATGTGAACGGAGAGACGTTTTAAAAAGAGCCTTATATGTATTATGTGTATACGGAAACACAACATAATGAAGTATGTTTGATCACTGTTATATACTTGTTATTATATTTATAATGCAAGCTGATCCGGTAAAGACTGCATTAAAAATTATATAGGCTGTCGTTATAAAAATCAATTTTCTATAGATAACGACACGATGTGCAATCTGTTAAATCTATGTTCGTCAAAATGTTCCTAATCCATCTCCTTTTTTCTGGACATCATTTGTCATCATCATCAGGTAGCATGTCATAGACAGGATATAGCAGTCATCCCAGACTTTCTTAGCTCCTGTCAATATTGAGCCAATCTTCCCACTACTGTGTGTGTCTTGTTCATGTAGTCTTTGATATTTTGTATCCATCTTCCTCTATTTTTTTTTTTGTTTTCTTGACATTATCCCCTCCATCAGCATCTTTTCTAGTTCATCATGTGATGTGGTTAAAATATTGTAGTTTTCTATAGAGAACCTTGTTGTTGAGCCAGTTTTCTATTACATTCATTCTCCCAGGATGATCATATTGGGGATATTCTTGGTGCACTCTATTCTGAAAACTCTTCTGTAACATTATGTTCTTAAAGCTACTATTTTATTTTTCACTGTATTGATTATTGTTCAGGATTGATATCTACATATACACTACGCTTACACCTTCTTATCTAAACCTCTTCGTTTGTGATCTTATTTTACTACATAACATGAAAGGTATCTTTCCCAGGCAGCTGTTCACGAACGGTTGGCAGGTTGGAAAAAGCTTGAAAAAAGGTAAAAGATTTACTCGAGACCCTCAACATTAGAAGACCACCCTACATAATTAATTAGGACTTCATTCGTTGCGGTATTTTTACTATTGATTCGCTTTTGGTTGGTCAATATTTATATGCTTGGAGTTGCATGCCAAAAATAGCACAGACGACGTCAAGTATATAAATTGTGAATCAACCAATAGCGACAATAATACGAAATGTGACAAATGAAGTTCTAATTATTTCTACTCATATGTCCTATAAGAATTGTAGACGGTCATAATCCATTTTATTGTACTTGGATTTCCCTAAAATTACTGTGTTCTTCTCAACAGAGCAAGATGCCGCTTGCTGTTACTCCGTTCTACTGAAAGAAGCCAGATGCGCTTGCCTCGAGTATCACTCACAGTACCTAATTCCAAAGCTTTAAGCGATAGTCCCCGTGGATTTCCGGAAAAAAATATATCTCGTGAACAGGACTTCACAAACTATATTTAAGCCCTCGACCCTTCGGTACAATACAAACGGCTAACTAAATTAATGGTATGAAACAGGTATGATGTCCAATGCAAAAGAAGAGCTGAAGAAAGCCAATGCAGCTGTTACATCTAACGTCAATATAACAACAGCTAATGCAATATTGCAGCAATAAAATAAATATGAGTACATCATTGATTTTTTCACATTACATTTCATTAGAATAATAAACCAGCTAATCACAACAACAATGAAATACAGCAACATTCAAGATCTATATCTAAACACAAAGAAAACAAAATGTATGACAATAGACACAAGAAAGATCAAACCAATAATCAACATAGACAATATAGAACTAGAATGTGTAAACAAACTCTAATATCTTGGAGCAAATATAAACAGTTGTAGAGATTGTTCAGTCGAGATTAGAGGAAGACTCACAATTGCATCACTCAAATTAACACAAATGACAAAACTATGGCAAAGTAGTAATAACAACACTAAAGTAACCATTTAAATACCATGTGTTTTCCCAGTGGCAATATATGGATGCGAGACTTGGACTCTAAACAAGATAAACAATATCCAAAAGAAAAAGTTCATTTGAAATGAAGTGCTACAGAAAGTTCTTACCATGGACAGAGAAAAAGAAGAACATTGAAGTTTTTTAATAAACTGAAACTAAATGAAGGGTGGCTTCTAAAAACTATCATAAGAAGGAAGCTACAGTATTGTGGACACTTAAAGCGACATGATGGTAGCAAAAGGCTGATTCTAGAGGGAAAAGTGCCAGGCGAGAGAAGATGAAGAAGTCCAAGAAAACGATGGACCAGCGACATTGAAAAATGTATGCACATGTCTCTGGCCAATGCAGTCCTACTTGCCCAAAACAGAGAGACTTTCAAAGTATCCACGACAAAGACAACGTTCTGGAACGAATATGTCACTTGATATATTGATATAAAATAATAAAATCATTTGAAGGTTGTTTCAAACAATAACCCCGTTATAATGCGAAGTTCTAGAATTGCAAAGAACTGTTTTTATGAGAACGGAAGTGATTTTAAAGTAAACATGAATGCCAGAAAAAGATGAACATACTGAAAATTGTTATACAAGGAAAATTGCTTAAAAATTGTTATACTGAAAAAACATACAAGAACATCCGCCGAAGACGGATTAATCGTGCCATTGGGGCAACAAAAACTGCGACATAACGCATTTCCATTCTCTGGACTACATCCTGCTGGAAATCTAGTAGAATCATGGTCCTGCTACAAGAGAAATTCGTCGGGAGTTTGAGAATGAACGCTGAAGAAGAAGAAGAAGATACAAGAACATGAAGATGAATGGGTAGATTATGGTGATCGCGTCTGTGTTGTATGTAGTACTATAGTTATTTATCAGATACTATTTACGAAACATGCGGTTAGGCAACTGGCAACTATGTAAAGAAAACGTCAGTCCTACAATCCACGATTTTTATGAATGTGGGTACAGTGCAAGTAGACGCCACCATATGTTTAATTATTTTCCTTGTCTATATTTGTAAATTTCATGTACATCATCTAATAATTGAAATATGTATTTATTTAGGTTGGGGTTAGAGTTAGTTATGTAAAATACAACTATCATAACCCTAACCTGATCCCAAATCTAACAATAAATTAATATTTAAATTGTTAAAGGATACACATGAAATTTACATAGACAAGGGAAATAACTCTACGTGTACTGCACATGAATGTGTTCAGCTTTACAATTCCGAGCTGCCAAGTAGTATGTTGTATGTAGATTGCATCTCAGAATCCTTTGTAAGATGTGTAATGTGATATACCTTCTCAAACGTTCAGTCTTTGCTGTATTTACTAGTATTTTCTCTTCTTGTCTATATTCCATTTCTGATGTTCGTCCTCCTCTCACAAGGTGACATTTTAATGATCTCATTATTGGCTTATCAAATAATTAATAGGCAACAATAAACTCTCTGTCGCTTATATCCAAATATAGTGACGACTTCCTTTTGTGGAAGCCCCAGGACACTTCATCTGTACAAATACATTTTCCTTTAAGTTCAACACTCATAGATTCCAATATTACACATCATGATTGAAGAACCAGATACACTCCTGACCATGGCCCTAAATGCCAACATGTACGTGTCCCCATGTATGTGAACGGGTGGCACATTTTGTGTGATGAAATTTAATTCTTTGCAGCATGCGACAAATCTCTGGGAAATCTCTGAATAAGGCAAATATGTTCGTCTTTCATAATTGCAAAACCTCTCTGGATGGTCGGAAATGCATACCTGAATGTACCACCCATTTCACTGACTATGCAACTCCAACTACGTAACTCCAACTACGTAACTCCAACTACGTAACTCCAACTACGTAACTCCAACTACGTAACTCCAACTACGTAACTCCAACTACGTAACTCCAACTACGTAACTCCAACTACGTAACTCCAACTATGCATGCTGCGGATAGGTAGAAAGTCCACAAAATCTATAGAATTTGAGACCAATTTAAACTTATAGAATTTTCTAGGGTTAAAAAACATCGCAAAATAGAGCACTGAAGAATTGAAGTCTTCTGGTATGAATACAACTCAGGAGAAATCACACAGTCCACATAAAAAGTAAGAGCTAATCATCATAACGTGACACATTCTATCCAGAAAGTTGTCTTTTCAATTGATGTCCTGAACCCGACTCTATCTTGTACTTATCTGCCTGCCTCTTCCAATGATATACAGACTATTGTGAATAATCTAGTTAACCATTGTACCCATGTGTTTCTACACGCTTTTGTTGCTTGGTACACCGTTAACTACTGGTGATTTATAACTTGGGCTGTTTTAAGGCTTTTTTTATTCAGTGTTAGAAGGAAAATCAATATCAGTGTTAGAAAGAAAATCAAACTTTATAACTCTATCTCTCTCTCTCTCTCTCTCTCTCTCTCCCTGTGACGCGCCGTTTGCAGAACGTTGTCTTGACTGCCATTCTGTAAGTCTCACGGTTCTGTGCGAGCTACCCAGCTTCTGTCAGTGTCATGTTCAGAAGGTCTTCGATGGCATGTGTCCATCTTAGTCTTGGTCTGCCTCTTGTTCTCTTTCCTGGGACTTTACCCTCCATGATTAATCCATTGTGTCTTTTTATATGTCCGAAATATGTAAGTTTGCACTTTTTCATAGTTTTGAGGAGTCAGTCTTCTTCTATGTTCAGATCTTTGCGGACATCCACGTTAGTTCTTCTTTCTATCCATGATATTCTTATGACATTTCTATAGCATTTAATTTCTAATGCCCATAATTTCTTTTCCATTGTCGATGTCATTGCCTATATCTCACAACCGTATGTTGTCACATTGCCTACATCTCACAACCGTATGTTGTCACATTGCCTACATCTCACAACCGTATGTTGTCACATTGCCTACATCTCACAACCGTATGTTGTCTCTAGAAAGATGTAATTTCTTAGTATTTATAACTTTATTTTTTTATTTGCTCCATGCAATAGATTTTTCATTTATGATGGTTTTTTTTTAGTACCATTGCTAATCTCTTTCATATCTCTGCCACACAATCTCCTGTCCTGTTGATGGTTGAAGATATTCTTCAAAGTATTGCTTTATATTATGCTGAATGGTTGTGATAGTTTGACACTCACTGAGAACATGGAGAGACGACTACAGGCCTTCGAATACAAATATTACAGACGAATTATATCAATATCATATAGGCAGCATTAGACAAATATGTATGTATGAAATAAAATAGAGGTATATGCAGATCCACATGAACCATTGCTTTCAATAGTAGATCGGCGAACATTTGCATGGTTTGTACTATATGTGCCGACATGATTCCTTGTCAAAAACAATACTACTTGAAACCGTCGACGGTGGAAAAAGCAAGGAGTGTAAATAAAAGCATGGACAGACAACATCAAGGACTGGACAGGACACGATTTTTCCTCACTTATCTACATTGTTGAAGATAGAAACAGCTTGAGAACTGTGTACTGAATCCTCTAATGTGGTGCCATTACTACCCTGCCTGGTTGCGGGATTATAGATAGTATGATAAAATGTTGTTTATAGATAGATGTAATCTGTATTCATGATTGTGTTGTGTTCAAGCAGATGTAATCTGTATTCATAATTATGTATTCTACAGGTTGCGGAAGTTCTAGGAAAAACCCAGACAACTACTTCAACTGGATTAGGTTCGGGAGACGTAATATACCCTTACTTGACTATAACGAAGAAAATAAGTCTCCACTAGCAGTGAGCAAACATGAAATCTTTCTCACGAACAGTCAAGAATCTGATCCATTTCTGCTATTAAATTCTAGGTACTTGGAGTTTCTTTACGCCGGAATATGTTCTCTTTTGTAACAGGAACTAGTTTATTTTTGTGTTTGATCGTCTTCCTATTATTGATCATAATTATGTTTATTGGTGACTATTTGATTATATTAAATGATAGTAACGTTATGTGTTAGTAGATATTTGTTCTATTAGACTAATTGATAGTTTCTTTGTGTACTGATGATTATGTGTTCTGTCATATTGACAGATAGTCACTGTATTTACGTATAAATATGTGATGTATTATACTGACAATAATTCATTATTTACTGATGAATGTATGTGTTGAATGTGTGGTCACTGATATTTGCAGTTATTGTATACTTTTGAATGAGTTCTATTACATTGACACATTGTCAATATGTGTACTGGTGAATGTTTGTTCTAATGACAGATTGTCAATTTGCGTACCGGTGAATGTTTGTTCTATTGACAGATTGTCAATTTGCGTACTGTTAAATGTTTGTTCTATAAATTGACAGAAAGTTACCTTGTGTTTTCATTTGACTCTGAACCTATCAGCGTTGATAGTCATTGATGCATGTCATCAATATTATATGTAATTTTGAATGTTAACAATTGTTCAGTGCCATAAGCTTATATATATGACACTTTTCTACTCGATAATATTCCTTCGCGTTTAGAACAGATTAAATTTAGAATCTTGTTAAACTCATTCCTATTATTCTACAGAGAATTAGATTATGAACAAGAAATCGATGCTCGAAAGAAGCGTTCAGTGAAGTCACAGACGGAGGTCACTAACTTTAACAATAATAATAGACGTGAGGCAATGTCCGATGTAAGTGACAAGGAAAACATGGCACCGAGTGATGGAACTCTAAGAGAAATTAGGGGAAACAGTGCTTATATGAGGTTTGAAATGCTTACATGTGTAATTCTATGTGGGTTTCTGTGATTATTTATGTACTTATATAACGTTTGATGTGATTATTTATATACGTATATAAAGTTTTATGTGATAATTTATGTACTTATATAACGTTTGATGTGATTATTTATATACGTATATAAAGTTTTATGTGATAATTTATGTACTTATATAACGTTTGATGTGATTATTTATATACGTATATAAAGTTTTATGTGATAATTTATGTACTTATATAAGGTTTTATATAATTATTTATATACTTTTGTAAGGTTTTATGTGGTTATGTTTGTAGTTATATAAGGTTTGAAATGATTATGTGTGTTTGTATATTAGGTTTTATGTGCTAATCTGGACACTTTTGGGCATTAGATATGTTGATTTGCACACACTACACGTACATGGGTGCTCAGAACTCCGTTTCCGTAAATCTCTCAGGGTATAACGGTTGATGGCTCCGGTTTTATGTTGGTTCACTGCTTTTTTTGAAATTATTGTCAGCTGTTCTCTATGGGCCACGCCCATCCTTACTCCCAATTTGCGCATTCTCGATATTAACTCATGCTAATTTATCTCTCAAAATCATCTGATCGTGTGGATTCACAGATAGCAATGAGTATGTCTGCTCGATCCATAGGCTGGCCATCTGTTATGGTTACGAGACTAGCTAATTGGTCGGCCTTTTCATTTCCTTCCTTACCCGTATGTCCGGAGAGAAGGGTAAGCATGAGTTTTCGTAGTTATGCTCTCATTTTAGCTCTCTCTCTCTCTCTAATGACTCTACCCATCTCCTATGTATATCACCTATTTTAAAGGAATTTGGTTTGAAATGTGGTGTCGCTAGAAAGGAACGATTTCGTGGGCATGAAAGAATGATGATCAATCAACTACGTACTGGGACCGTCAGTCAACGTGGAATGACGGCTACACAGAGATCTGAGGACCTATGGACTTGTCCGGAGTGCAGTGACGATGATCCATCGACTAACTAACTAACTAACCTATTTTGACTTTCTGAATCATATTCATTGTGTCATTTAGTACGCACACATGGGAACAGGCTTGCGATTCCAGCCAGTTAAGTGCTTGCGTTACAGCAAATACTTCCATTGTTAGACTGTTTGCTGTCGCTCACGGGGTTACAATCCCTGCACTCTCTGTTGAGCATAATGACGGTCTGGACTGCTCTTGAAAAACCATAGAAATAGGTGTCCATTCCTCGCCAGGAGTTATGCGTTCTGATGCGAACAGCTGTGTAACGGTATCCTCGACACCACACATCTACGATTTACCTCTCTTGAACCTGCTTCCCTTCGCATATGGGAACTCATTTTGTGTTTAGTGAGGTCTATGTCATCCCTCACTCTGAGGCATGCACGGACATTCCACATATCAATTCTGAGATATCCTTGCCAAAACTAAGGATAAATCGTATAGCCTCACATGGTGTGTCCCTTCCTTATGCAACCAAGGATATGATCAGCATCGCTTTATTTTGAAATCTCTAAAGTATCTCAATCTGTATGTGACTGGCGGTGATAGTGGCGCCTGCATATTCAATGACAGGGAGGACAAGAGCCTCATTTAAAATTACCAGCTGTGGTTTTTAATATCAGCCGCTGCCATCACTCTTAGAGTTGAAAGTCCTTTCAACAAGTTCTGAAAAATCAGCACAGACTACGTTCAAATCGTACTCCAGATATTGTAACGATGAGATTCTGATTACATTGTACCTTCTCATCTTCACCGTCGGTGTCACAGACTTTTTGATGTGATTGTTAAGAGAAAACAATGTTACGGCAGGATTTTTGTTTTTGGTTGATCAGTGCTCCTGAATCAGTCACCATGAGGCAATATGGTCTAGCTCATTCTGTAGAAAGTTTATGTTCTCACCCTTCCTGTCTGTATATCAGGATATCGCCCCCAAAAGACAGTGTTCTACCTCTTTCATCGAGCTACTAGTGTGTTATTGTCACGGTGTAGACATTGAGTAATACGGGTGAGAGGGGGAGATCCTTATGGAAAGCCTGGGTGTAATTTTATGGGTTTAGATGTTCAACAACGACACTTGAGAGCCACCTTCCTCTCGAACAACATCGCTGATATCCATCTGATGACAGAGGGTCATCATTAATTAGAAAGTCCATGTTGATGAGGTACTCGAATGGCACTCTGTTATACGCGTCCTCCAAATCAATCGCAACAGCACACGTGTCCATACCTGCAGTGAAACCCTCGAATACGTCGTAGGCGAAAACAGCGGAGTTGCGTTATATTTCTTTCTCACGTCTGTAGCTTCCGAGCGCTCCCTGAAAATGCGGCCCTCTTCCAGGTCTCGAATAAGGTGATGTGCCACAATCTTCTCAATACTTTCACACTTTTATTAAGTTTGATATTTTCATCTATCTATGTGTCATGTTATTTGAAGAAACATTGTCCTCACTGGCATTCTGTAAAGCTCACGATTCTGTGCTAGCTGTCCAAATTCCTCCAGTGTCATTATCAGAAGGTATTTCATGGCTTGTGTTCATCGTATTCTTGGTCTACCTCCAGTTCACTACCCGGAGCCTTTCCCTCAATGATTACTCTTTTTAAACCAGTATGCATTTGTATATGTCCATAATATGTCTGATTGCGTATTTAAAAGAAATATTTTTGACTAGCCATTTTTTTCTATGTTCAGGTCTTTACGGATGATCTTATATGTGCACTTTTATGAGGTTTAATGTTCTCATATATGTACTTATGCGAGGTTTAATGTAATGTTTTTATATGCGTACTTACATAAGGTTTAATGTAATCTTCTTCGTTCGTTCTCAAACTCCTGCAGATTAGCAGGGTGTAGTCCGGAGAACGGAATGCTTTGTGTCATGGTTTACAGCATTGCTGCGATATCTGCGCCTTTCGGCCTGACACATCCTACTTCAGCATGACTTTGAGTCACTGACCCTATATTTGATAATTTTATATGTGCATTAACCTACGGTTTAATGGTCTCATATGTGTACATATAGGAGGTTACATGCTCTCATACGTGCACTTATATGATGTTTGATGTTTTTATATGTGTATTAATCTGAGTTTTAATTTTCAATAAGTGATATTAGGTTTAATTAATGTTCTCGTATGTGTCTATTTATATGAGGTTTATCTATCTATCTATCTATCTATCTATCTATCTATCTATCTATCTATCTATCTATCTATCTATCTATCTATCTATCTATCTATCTATCTATCTATCTATCTATCTATCTATCTATCTATCTATCTATCTATCTATCTATCTATCTATCTATCTATCTATCTATCTATCTATCTATCTATCTATCTATCTATCTATCTATCTATCTATCTATCTATCTATCTATCTATCTATCTATCTATCTATCTATCTATCTATCTATCTATCTATCTATCTATCTATCTATCTATCTATCCATCCATCCATCCATCCATCCATCCATCCATCCATCCATCCATCCATCCATCCATCCATCCATCCATCCATCCATCCATCCATCCATCCATACATCCATCCATCCATCCATCCATCCATCCATCCATCCATCCATCCATCCACCCATCTATCTATCTATCTATCTATATATCTATCTATCTATCTATCTATCTATCTATCTATCTATCTATCTATCTATCTATCTATCTATCTATCTATCTATCTATCTATCTATCTGTCTATTTTCTTTAGCCATCAGGCGTCGTGGGGAATTGAAATTTTCTGTCTTTGGCCATCTTTGTTGCGGTTACCAAGGTCAGACCGTAGTTCATAACAATCTATGTGATTGAATTGTCCCATCTTGTTCTTGGTCGTCCTCTTTCCTTCCAACCGCTCTTTCTGCTGATATAGGCCTGGATGTTGGTTGTGATGGTTCCATTCGGATAAGGTTTCCGAACCAGATGATCTGGTAGCTTTCTATATATTTTTTGCATGTATGTATTTCTTTCTGTCTTCATTTCTCATTCGTTATCTTCTGGTGACGTTTATAGCCTTTTTCATACTTTCATCTCACATGTTGTAATCTTTCTCACGAGTGTTTTTATCAGGGGCCATTTCTGACTCTATTAACATAACGTTGGAATAAAGATGGTATTTATTATCTGTCTTATTGATCGCCATATTGATCAGAGTTCTTAAGCAGCGGTAACAGTTGTTATGTTACAGCGTTTGCTTATTGGAACCTCATCTCAATTTCTCTATCAATTTTACCGTTTTCTGTAAAAATACTTCCTAAATTTTTAAATCCTGATTTAGTATGTTTTAGTTTTGTGCCGTTAACATACACATTTAGCTGTTCTTTTACTCTGTAGATTTTCAGTTTCGCTTTGCTGTGTTTAATCTTATGTTGTATTTTTCTCACGTTGCATATGAGGTTTAATTTTCTCATATGTGTGCCTATATGAAGTTTGATGATCGTATATGTGCGATTATAATAGGTTTAATTTTCTCAATTGTTTACAGTTTTCAGATTTGATGCTCTCATAGTTGTACTTATATGTGATTTGATGTTCTTGTATTTACTGATTTTGTTTGTTTGTTAAATGGGGGATTAAAGCCTCTTAGCTGAGGCACGACCCTTTCAACCTAAGACAGAAATATATTTTGGTTATATCAGGCCGTATTAGCTTTTATCTAAATGTGACCTAATGGTCTGGGTGTTTGGAAAGCCGTGCGTGCTTTTGCTATGAATTATCTATATTGCTAGGTGGAGTTGATGTTTATTTGTGGCCAAGATGCCTTTTATCTAAGTGTGACCTATGGTCTGGGCGAATTGAGAACCGTGCGCGCTATTATTGCAAAAGAATGTTATGTTGCTAGTTGTATTAAACTGTTTATTTCCGGTGTTATTCCTTTTTTATTTAAGAGTGACACTAATGCCTGGGGGAGTTTGAGAAACTATGCGTGCGATTATGCCAAAAATTGTCCCTATTGCCAGTCGTATTCTGTGGTGAGCGTTCTTCGGTTGTTATTTGTTGAAAGCTGTGGAGAGAGACCTGTAGAAGGACTGATGACAAACAATGACTTATTTTGTTTTGACTTGGTTAGATTTTTAAATTAGGGCTTTAGTCCTGGTTATAAATTGTTTAATTAGTTTTAGCCTATCTGGTGGTACATCATGGCCCAGAACCTTTTCTAATTTATGTAGTATTTTATTGTTTAGGTAGTAATCTTTTAGGACTTGCCTATGATGGTTGTATTTACTTATACGGGGTTTGATTTGCTTATTTGTGTAATTATGCAAAATTTCATATCGTTTCTTCAATGAATTTGAATATATATGGAAAAACGTGTAAATATTATTAGTAAAATTATTTTTTTATAATAATAATGTGGATATATTAATATTCTATTTTAGGGAGGAATGTTATCATGTGTTGTGTATAAATACAACTTAATTGCTCTCTTTATACGATATGTTATCTTTGTTTTCAGATTTGGAAAGAGAAATGACTTGAATGAAGACAACGCTGAAAAATTTGAATTATCAGATCAGGAAATTGACAAAAGAAACAACCAGTACATGCGCTTTGGTCGAATTTCATCAAACGATAACTCTGTTGATTAACACAACAAATGCATGTAGGTCTAGAAATGGAGTAGTCTAAATTAACTAATGTAAGCACGTGCAAACTTTCATGTGCATACTGTGATCTGTTAAATTATACTTCAACAAAATATGTTTGTGATCTTATATCATTCGACAATATTCGAATGTGAATTATAAGTGTATTTTTTTCTTGCTGAATCTGTGGTTAGAGCAGTGAATTTGGTCAGTCTCGAAACACAACTCGGTAAAAGTTGCTGACCACATTGTGCTGGATGTGCGGTTGGTTGGTGTCTAAAAATTCTAAGAATTCTACACGATAATAATGATGTGCAAATATAATAATATTTTTAATATGGGAGATTATTGCAGCAGTACTTTGACAGTATATAAAAATAATTAAGTTACCTACCTTTGTCAATCAATTTTTTAATTGAAATATTTTGACAATTCTCCATAGCTATGAGTTTAATTTATGCTCATAGATAATTAATTCTTGATTAAGAACAAGCGTCATAGCACTGGGAGCATTCCCATATATGCTCTGCTTGCCGTTCCGTCAGCCATTCAGTTGTGATCATACACTTTTCTATCTTGCGCAGCATACTTTGAGAGTCCGATAAAATCACTGAGTATGTTGATGGTTGCGTTGAAAACCAAGTGAGAGCTGCTGTCATCGCTTCTGTTTCCATTCTTATACTCGATGTTGTAGAGGGGTTTACAGCTAACTTCTGAGCTAATTTCTTGCCATTTTGATAGGCCACGAAACCCGAACCACACCTTTTTATTTCTTGTGTTACTGAGACGTCAGTGAACGTTATTGTATCGTGTGACTTCGAGTGCTGCAGTATGAGTTCTTGGATCATTTCCTCTGTTCTGTTGGCAGCCCAGTCGTGGTACTTTATTCCCATCTGTATCACCACTGTTGTCATAAACTTTTTATCTTTACCAAATGTCACCCATTCACAGCATCTTCCCACTTCTTCCAGCTCACAAACTCTCAGTAGGATTTCCTCTGATTCTGCCATACAAAACTTTCCTCTCTTGATACGCCTTCCTTTTGTGTCGTCTAGAGATTGGTACAAGAGTTGATTATCATTATTGTCGACCTTGAAATATTCCTGAGATTTTATCTCTTGATTTGATGCTCGGTATGTGTAGGAGAAACCTCATGGTTGTGATCTCTTGTACATCCTAGGCCAGCTCTCATGGCCTCGTTTTGAACTCTCTCTAGTCTAACCACCTGTGTTTGCGACAGTGTAAGTAAATCCATCCCATAGTCCTACACAGATAATACCATTGCCTGCATCATCTGAAAAGGGGTTCGTTGCGGCATCTCTGCGAATACCATGATTGTGACTGCACTGACACCCTTCTTAGCTTGCTGAATGACACTGTCCACATGTTTCGCGTAGGATAGACTTCTATCAAAAGTGATGTCCAGATATTTCATAGTTTGCTTCCTGTCAATGTTGATGCCCATGCAGGTGGATGCTGGTACTGTGTCTGTGACTATGTTATTGTTCAGCGAGAGCCAGTCGATCTTTACCTTGGTTGGATTCATGACTGTCTTGTAGTGATTGCACCAGAGCGACACATGTTCTAGATTACTCGAGACACCGTTAATCATGTCTTTTCTGTTTCTGCCGTGCTTGTACAGCAATCGGTCGTCTGCATATATTAGTATCCTAGTTAGTATCCTGCCAGGTCCAGCCTCCTGAAGCTGCGCTGTATGTGTAGACGTTAAAGAGTACAGGTGATAGTGGCGATCCCTGTGGCAATCTCGGTGCTAAAGTTCTGATCTCTGATGTCCAGGATCCCAATCTCAGACCAACAGGTCTGGACATTAGCACCATTGCTATCCATCGAGTTATCAACGAATCAATGCTGAGTTCACTTAGCAAATTTATCAGCTGGTGGAAGATGACTCTGTTGTAAGCATTTTCTAAATCAATCATTGTTTTCACCTTTCGACCAGTGATTTCACCTTTGCTTGATAGCCCTGGTAGATGTCATAGGCAAGGATTCCCGCATGTATGGTCGAGTCTCTCCCCGATCTGTATGCACATAGAGTGCCAGAAAGTAAGCCTCTATTTTCTAAATAAAAAGCCATTCTTCTAGCGACTATCTTCTCCAGTACCTTGCTGTAGACATTTTGTAAGGTCATGATACGATAACTCTTGATGTCGGAGGTGTCTTTGCCTGACTTTGACAGACGGACAAGGTAACTGTGTAACCACTCTTCTGGTATGCGTCCTGTTTTCAGACGTGTGTTGAAATCATAAACAATTGTTTTTAGCCGGTCGTCTGCAATTTCTTTCAGGAGACCGTAGCGTATTGCGTCGGGTCCTGGTTCACCATCTGATGTTTTCTTTCTGATACGTTTTCAGTAAGAAAACGGGGCATTACCTAATAAAAGGAAAACCAATTATAAGGGTTATTCTGCAAGACTGCAGTACACTAAACCAGTGTTATAAACCACTAAACTATAAGGGAAGAACACTGGCCCACAAAGATGGATATCCACAGAAAGATGTATGGGAGCACTGAGGAGCTTTCAAATACATCAGTATTTATTAGGAAAGCAGGACTTGCTGTGTAGACATGTCAAACTGCGAACGAGAAGAAGAAGGAAATAAGGGTTATTCGCCCAATTTCGTGTGTAACAAAAATCCATCTTTCTAATGAGAAGTGTGATTACTTTTTCCGAGTAAAGTCGTTAAGATGTGCAGGGAAGGGGGGAGGAAGAGAGAGAAGTAGGAATGGGTAGAAAAATATTTTACCGAACTTTTGCCTACATTCCTAGTGCTTAGTCATATTGTGATTTGATAATAAGGATTGAACCACTACCACCTTCCTCTTATCAACAGGGTTGATACATTTCACTTTTCAACTTTTATGTGTACCTCTCCGACCTGTTCACTTTTGTACAATTCTTTTCTCTCACTTTTGTGTAAGAATGCATTCAGTGCACTACCAATACTTTCACTAGTTTGTCTTGTTTTGTTTACTATTAAAAAGAACATGACTTAATTGTCTTTTAATTGTTGAGTTTGGTTTTATTAAATAAATTCATATATAACATCAATATAGACACAAAGCACATTTAGATTATTTTTCATTTGTGTAGACTAGAACAATGACATATAATGACATTTGTGTAGACTAGACAAATGACATCTAATGACATTTGTGTAGACTAGAACAATGACATCTAATGACATTTGTGTAGACTAGAACAATGACATTTGTGTAGACTAGAACAATGACATCTAATGACATTTGTGTAGACTAGAACAATGACATCTAATGACATTTGTGTAGACTAGAACAATGACATCTAATGACATTTGTGTAGACTAGAACAATGACATCTAATGACATTTGTGTAGACTAGAACAATGACATCTAATGACATTTGTGTAGACTAGAACACTGACATCTAATGACATTTGTGTAGACTAGAACAATGACATCTAATGACATTGTGGTGTTTAGATAAGTTGACATCTTTGGTAGGTTGGTCAGATTGATAACAGGGATTCCCTGGGGTTTTGGTTGAGCCGTTTACATTGTGCTCATGAAGTCCAGTGTTGGAATCAATGCTCGTGATGTCTGGTTTAAAAAGTGGTGGTATTAAAAAAAAAACCCTTTAGGATTATACCTTTACCTTACGCAGCTATGAGTGGGAACCTCATAGTATCTCTTATTGTTACTTTCATAAGGATAATACTCTTATTGTTACTTTCATACGGATAATACTCTTATTGTTACTTTCATACGGATAATACTCTTATTGTTACTTTCATACGGATAATACTCTTATTGTTACTTTCATACGGATAATACTCTTATTGTTACTTTTAACTTCAAAATTATTATATAATATTTATTTGTTATTTTGTTCTTCGTTCATCAGAAGTGATGATGACCTTCCGGTATACCTTTCTATAAAAATATCAAGTTGTCTCGTATGTGCTTTGTCATCATGGTTGATGTGCCTACACTGACCGAACATTTCCTTGCTTACGTTTGGGCACGGAATATTAAAGTTACGTTGTTCTTGATAAACCGCGGTGTCATTCTAGATGTCTTCGACACAGACTTTTTACATTTATCCTCGTTTCACAAGATGAAGTGTCTTTTTTTCAGAGCTCTATTTATCCTCGTTTCACACGGTGAAGTTTCTTTTTTTCAGAGCTCCATTTATCCTTGTTTCACAAGATGAAATTTCTTTTTTCATAGCTCCATTTATCCTCGTTTCACAAGATGAAGTGTCTTTTTTCAGAGCTCCATTTATCCTCGTTTCACAAGATGAAGTGTCTTTTTTCAGAGCTCCATTTATCCTCGTTTCACAAGATGAAGTGTCTTTTTTCAGAGCTCCATTTATCCTCGTTTCACAAGATGAGGTGTCTTTTTTTCAGAGCTCCATTTATCTGTTTTTCATGCAAAACCTTCCAATATTCTGTTTCAAAAGATTATATAACATGTTCCTATAATGGTGAGGCACGCTCTATTTAACCACAGACTTCAGTCCAAGTTATATCACAGCTTTACAACCATAAAAAATAGTGACTGTCGCAGATCTGGTATTCCAGTCACCACGACCTCCTAAGTATTTCATAATATCCTATATACATTTTCTGTTTCCTGCAGCATATTCCCATTTATCTCTGTTTCAAGCATCTTCCCATTTGATATGGTTTATATCATGATGTATTGGTGTATTATTATTCTAGATCTGAACTCAGAGATGTGTTCTGCTGAAACTAAGATTGTATTAGAGAACAGACTTAGAAATTTACTGTTTGATGCTAACATTGATGTTCTAATTAAGGTCAACAGATTTGTGCCAGTTTTTGTCTCCTTCCCTCCTTTTCAATAACTCTCAAGAATTCACCCCTCCCCTACCTCTTAATTTTCATTTCAGTCATTCATTTTCCTTTTGCGCTGAAGTTAGCTCATAGGGCAGAGATTAGATCTCTCCAATTCTGTCTGTTCAAAGCTATTCTGTGCAGTTCTTGAATAGTATGAATATTGGTTGTTTTACTTTCTCTAAGTATTGTTCTTCTGAGTGTTTCTTTTGGTCTACCCCTTTGCTCTTTTGCCTGTAGGTATCCATTCAAGAAATTGGTGGTGTATTCTGTTGGTGTCTGCACGTAGGACATGCCCGATGTAGGACCAAAAAAATGAATGCCCAAAAAAGTATAAAAACATTACATGATTCGTTTATCATTTTGAAAAAAAAAATGGTTAATATTCATACACTTTAATTGGTGTATAAATATATTGTATTATTGACGTCAACTTTTCAATCCTCCTTATCGATAATTGGCATGTTTATTTAACATTCCTTTCTCTTAGTTGTTTCTGCCATTTTATGGACAGCTCTTTACTGATGAAGATAAAGAGCAGGTTAAGGGTGACATGGTCATGTTCGAAGACTTACAGAAATTATCAACGTGAATACTCCTTTCTGTGAAAATCCCAAGACCTCACAACAGCTACACTGAGTTTATGCACACGTAGATGGTTGATGGATGGTTGTACTGAGCATTTGTAATAATGTCCTCAGTACTGTGCTGCTGGTTTCTAATCACGAAACGAGAATTACTGTTGATTACAAATAGAACTGTTACTGTTCACATTATTACTGATATACACATACAACATACTGCTGATAATTACAAATTGATGATATATATATATATATATTGGTGCATATAAAAATGAATGAATTCAAATACAATTAAATCCAATTATCTACCATTTCGGAACTGTTTATTTTGTATTTATTTGATAGCAACACATGTATGTTTACATATATACATTTACTGATTGACGATCGCCACACTGTCACAATCTATTAAAGGGAATTTGCAACAATCGATACTGATTGAAATTTGAAAGAATATTTCAATCCACTATTCCATATAAGAATTATGCATCAACAACGTAGTACTTGCAATACTCGAATACTAGTACTCGAAGCGAGCAGAATCCATCTTCTACTCGATACTAGCAACATCAACCTCTACTCAATACTAACAATAATCTACTCGATACTAGCAATATCTATCTATCAATACTAGCAATATCCATCTACTCGATACTAGCAAAATCAACCTCTACTCAATACTAACAATATTTATCTACTCGATACTAGCAATATCTATCAACTCGTTACTAGCAATATCCATCTACTCGATACTAGCAATATCTATCTATCAATACTAGCAATATCCATCTACTCGATACTAGCAATATCTATCAACTCGATACTAGCAATATCCATCTACTCGATACTAGCAATATCCATCTACTCGATACTAGCAATATCTATCTATCAATACTAGCAATATCCATCTACTCGATACTAGCAATATCTATCTATCAATACTAGCAATATCCATCTACTCGATACTAGCAAAATCAACATCTACTCGATACTAGCAATATCCATCTACTCCATACTAGCAACATCCATCTTAAGATTAAGTAAACCAGTCATCTGGATCTTGCAAAAGCTTTGGAAAACAACTACGCATCAGAAGAATTTACAGAGAAATACCAATCTAGAGCTGAAAGTAAAAGTCCCCTGTCTTGTATATGAACCAAGAGTTAAAACACATACTCCCTCGGTGCTCTATCATCACGGCGATGAATGCCTATAAAAAGACATGAGGTCAAAGATCAAGTAATCTTGCCAGAAAATCTTTACCTGATTAGTTACCGTCTAACACGACTTGGAAACATTTTATTGTACTAAAGTTCTTGTTGAAATGACTGAGCTGAAGACCACACAACTAAAATAGAAGCCGAGTTGAAATAGATTAGAAAGTGACATGCCATATACATCAAAAACGACAACTTGATATGTAAAAACATTGCTTCGTGAATAATCAAAATGTCTCTAGGGAGAATGTGGAGTTTCTGAACATTAGAATTATTAAAATAATAACTTCAACAAGAAAACAAGATTTGTGTTGGAAACAACACGTGAAACAGGAATTATAGATGACATATTACGTGTAATATATTCATACACGGATTCAGTACAATACGATAATATTAACCGTTTCATTGCGTGATGCCGATGTATAGTGCAACTATGTTATTGATTTCTCAAAAAGTCACCTTATCAACATTTCAAAAAGGCAATAAATATAGATCTGCGTGCAGAAATATATTTTTAAAATGATCAGGAGTAATTTGTTGATTTACATAGTTCAATTACGCGTCAATTGACAGTGCGTTTGAGTACAGCCAATTCACAATCACTCAGATAAATTTCTGGTCAATTGACAGTTATTCTGAGTACAGTCAACTCACAATCACTGCGATAAATTACACGTCAATTGACAATGCTTCTGAGTACAGTCAACTCGCAATCATCCAGAAAATGGTAACAGAATTCTCAAATTGGATGAAATAATACACTCGTTTATAGGGGCAACTATGAAATATTACACTAGTTTATAGGGGCAACTGTGAAACATTACACTAGTTTATAGGGGCAACTGTGAAACATTACACTAGTTTATAGGGGCAACTATGAAATATTACACTAGTTTATAGGGGCAACTATGAAACATTACACTAGTTTATAGGGGCAACTATGAAATATTACACTCGTTTATAGGGGCAACTTTGAAAGTGTCCCACAGCTTGTCATCTAGCTGGAACAAAAGTTATTTTAAGAGATGTCCTTTTTAGATATACATCGATTCCAACGATATTTCAGTTTCATGTTTCAGGACACATGGACAATACTGAATCTATCTAAACTACTATCTTGTAGTTGCGTGTATGTCCATTTGGTGACGTTGTTACACTGTGTATTTATGTGCACAGTCGGCTGACTTCATTTTCTTAGATACGTATACTTACATGACATGTTGATTTCACTTTTACATCTTTCTCTGTCAGCCCTGCACAGACATTGAGCAAGAGACAGATGTGTAGCGAGTTGGACACATTTTGGCAGGATTAAACACAGCGAACATTATCTGACACCTTACTATTTTATCGAGATACCATTATAGATTCGACATCAGTTAATTCAAACATCAAGTATGAGTATAATATTTTATATTCAAACATCAAGTATGAGTACAATATTTTTATATTCAAACATCAAGTATGAGTACAATATTTTATATTCAAACATCAAGTATGAGTAAATTATTTTATATTCAAACAACAAGTATGAGTATAATATGTTATATTCAAACATCAAGTATGAGTACAATATTGCTTGACGTTCGTGATCTTATTATTTCTTTGACTTAATGAAACACTGAGTCTGTGGCTAACTCTTCACACAATTCCCTTGTGGGTTATCTAGTTCTGACCCATGTGTCAATCAAGGTCTGGAATACAAAAAATCTGTATGTTACATGAATGGAGCCACTATCTTCTTTCCAGACATGACGTAGGAGGCGACTAAGGATTGTCGGGGATAGCATTATAACCTAAAAAATAGTTTCATTGTCGCTGTATGTTTTGTATCGATTTCTTACTTTTGCCTTGTATCAAATGGTTTCCATAGATGATGAAGGGGTGTAGACCAACGGACATCCATTTTTGTCCTTTATAACAGACTCCTAGGCGGTGGGAAATACTAAGTGTGACATCAATGCAGATCAGAAATACGAATAATGAACTAGTTGGACCAGAAGTGTATGCTACACTCCTCACCGGACGTGATGGTCATGGGTCATTACCGCACTGGGAAGTTTCACATTCGATGACCAAACATGCATTCATAAACCCTAGTAACACACAACCATGCATCTAGATAACAAAACGTATACGAGTTTGAGTGTCACCTCTGTTTCTCAAATGTGGATGACCTGTGTTATTGCCAGAAATATTATTGGTTACAATAGTTATTAGTTCACAGCTAAAGGCATTATTTCGTTATTGACATCATCATCAATAGTTTCTTTTGTGAGACTCTAACTTCAGTGGTCTTTGTCAGATGCTTAGATACAATGCTTACAATTCTTAGGTTCAAATATTTAGGTACAATGATTACAGCATATTGAAGAAGTTCAACATAAATAAGATGCAGAATATGACAGGCAAAAACAACATTCAGAAAAATGAAAAATATACTGTGTAATATGACCGTGTCATTAGAGGTGAGAAAGAGAGTTCTGCAGTGCTATATAACCCCTATACCAACAGATGGGTGCGATTCTTTGACAATAAACAAACTCAAACGTGGGAAATTAAAGGCAACAGAGATGTAGTTCTACAAAAGAATGCTGAGAATACCATGGACTGCCAGAAAAACTAAGGTAGAGGTGTTGAAAGAGTCAAATGCGAAACGAACATTAATCAACGATATAAGAAAGAGGCAATCTTTCTTTTTGCCACTTCATGAGCCAGGCAGGGTTAGAGAACATAGTCACAACAGGCAAAATTGAAGGCAACACAGACAGAGGGTGACAACGTTAGAAAATATTAGACAGTTTGACACCCTGGCACGGCAAAGAAACAGCAACGACCTTGATACATAATACTGTGGACAGAGTGCTGTGGAGAGCTGTACGACAGCCGGCATGGCACCGGATGATGATGATGTCAGATACTATTTAAGTGGTCTTTATCAGATGCTAATCAGATACCATGACTATGCTGTTCTCATGACGGTTCCAGTTGGGTGCTTTAGAGATATATTGCCAGCTTGTTTATTAATAGCTCTCAAGCACATATCCGCTTTCAATTTGAATGTGCCATCCCAAATTACTATTGACTGTTGCTATGATGCATTTCACAAACATGTGTGTGTTGTCTTCTTCATATTTTGCGTTAGGTCAATAATAAACAATTAGATTTCTTTATAAATACATACGTTTTTCCAATCACTGGAAGCACACAGGAAAAAAAATACACACACATATCGACGTTTTTACCAAAAGAGTTTTATCAAGAACACAACATAGCAAACAACGAGCTAAGAACGACACTGTCTATTATCACAACACAGTACAATAATATATGAAAACAGAAGCAACCAAATAAATACATGAAGGAAATTCATAGTACAGGGTAATACAAAAACTGGAGGGACGAAGACGAAATGAAACGAACGAAATATTAATAAACCACAACTATGTATATATGTGTGCATATGTGTGTATATGTGTGCATATGTGTGTATGTGTAGGATGTAGTGCGTTTCAACTGAAAATCTATGGTGTACGAAATTAACAGACATACAGATTTTCAAGCACATTCCAGTCAGGTAATCCTAAGAGCTCAAATTGCAGTCTGCTACTTATATATCGCGGATACCCAGCCGGATAGTCTGTGTTTTAAAGTGTGCATCACTTAGAGTACCTGATCTGTTGTTAATATGGTCTAGGTGTTGACAGAATCGATCCCCACGACTCTAGGGTACTCTAGACAGCCCCCCCCCTCCCCCCCCCCATGCACGTTATGCTACAATGTTTGCAAATAAAACGTAGATTGTTCTTCTTTGATGTCCGGTATCGGTATCCACATCAGAATAATGTAGTCGTCAATTCTAACTCTGGCATAATGAATGTTTTTTCGCAATAATTGCTCACTTAATAATTTCATTTCATCACAAACTATAATTTCATACTAAAATAAAAGCCAAAACGCCCAATATACATGGGACACTATTCTTGAGTTGAGAGGAACGTGTCTCAGAATATGGAGACTTTAATCCCTTAATAAACCAGCAAAAACAATTTAATGGAAACCTTGTGATATTCCAGTAATGATGATACTCGGTCTGAACATGTTGATATTTATTCTCTCGCCCCTCTTTCCTCGCCCCAGTTGAAGACAACCTGACGATATCAGCGCAGTCCACCTATTAGCTCCTGGAAACAGCTATGCCTAAAGCAAGTATTTCAATTAGTTCACTGGAGATGTATATAAACAACAAGACCTGGCTTTATTGTTACCATAAATATGATGGGAAATTTAAAAAGATAGCAGCACGTGATTGTTGGATATGGTTTTATCTATCTAGAGACTAATGCAGATGTGGTGTTAGCGAATTAGCTCAAGGCTGCCAAGCTGAGGTTTTTTAGGGACCAAATGTCAAGCAGGAGAAAAGATGAAGCGAGATGTTAAAACAGATAGACAGGAGAGTCTAGAGCAGAAACTTTCCAAGAGGTAACTGTTCTAGAATCGAGTTTTAGATGAGTTTGGATACAGAGAAGGCAAGCGAACAGCAGCTGTGTTGAGAAAATTAGATTTTCGAAGGAATTTTAAATATATAACATAAACATAACGGCTATAAAGCCAGAGGTAGACCATGTAAACGATGGATCAAAGAAATCAAAGAAGCCATAGGAACAAGCTTACAAACAGCACACAAGAAGGCCATCTCCAGAGAACTCTTCCATCCCTGACGTTGCAAGGCAAACAAGGGCCACAGCGTATTGATAGAGATATGATCGGGTTTTGCCGAAACAACCGTGTAATCGACACTTCATGGCGAAGCTGAGGTGCTTGTGAGGGTGTGGCACGATTTAGAAACAGCTTAGATGTGATTAACGAATATAATTGTATTTCTGACGAAATCGTTACACCTAGGAGCAAGTGATAACATCTGAGGGTGTCCACCAACTTGTTATTTAATAATATTATTACACCTAGGAGCAAGTAATATCATCTGAGGGTGTCCACCAACTTGTTATTTAATAATATTATTACACCTAGGAGCAAGTGATATCATCTGAGGGTGTCCACCAACTTGTTATTTAATAATATTATTACACCTAGGAGCAAGTAATATCATCTGAGGGTGTCCACCAACTTGTTTTTTAATAATATCGTTACACCTAGGAGCAAGTAATATCATCTGAGGGTGTCCACCAACTTGTTATTTAATAATATCGTTACACCTAGGAGCAAGTAATATCATATGAGGGTGTCCACCAACTTGTTATTTAATAATATTATTACACCTAGGAGCAAGTAATATCATCTGAGGGTGTCCAAGAACTTGTTATTTAATAATATTATTACACCTAGGAGCAAGTAATATCATATGAGGGTGTCCACCAACTTGTTATTTAATAATATTATTACACCTAGGAGCAAGTAATATCATATGAGGGTGTCCACCAACTTGTTATTTTATAATATCATTACAGATCAATAGGGTCAGATTATAATTGCAGAGCTATTTTTAATATTGAGCAGTTGATGAACGTGAAATAATGTGTCGCCAATATTCTAGTATCAATAAAATTTGATGTTGTTACCCACAAGTGTCTTAACTTGTGAGCATGTGGCGCATGATGAGTGAATGGCGGTTGGAGCGGTAAACGAAACAACTTCTCAACCATATTTATACTTCACAGCAATGAGAACAAGACCAAAATTCGAAAGCCTTAGTAAATTATTTATAGTCTAGCCTGAGGTGGGTGGTGACGCTACTGGTCCACACTTATCATTAAATGTAGTGATGAATGCTTTAGTTTACTTTCCAATGTCAGATGTGTCGCCTCTCTTGTATTATATCTATGTTTATAACAATATCATTCATATTATCTATCGTTTTCTTTCTTGGTCTTTCTCTGTAACCTATTCATGTTTTATTATATTCGCTTGTAGAAACGTTGGTGTATTCCTTTCTTATAAGATATTCAAACCATTGTATATGCAGTATCTCGATATATTCAATGCATGATACATTGCTTATTCTAATTTTGATGTCGTCATTTGGTACCTGTTAAATATACTTTAGTATATATATATATACGAAGACAAGGCGGAGAACAAATTTGATAAATGAGAAAGAATTTTGCATATGTTAACTTCATTGCATCAAAGAATGTGTTGTTTTAAAAAAAAATTCAGAAATGATGAAGAATACTTGAGACAAGAGGTTGTGGATGTCTAAATTTATGTTAGTCAGTGAATAGATTAAAAAATGTTCGGGAGATAAACAATAATGGGAGACAAAAGTGTATGTCTTAAACAATAATCTCTGTAGACATAATATCCAATTTTGAAATGTGAGGCAATGTTAATGCTTTCTTACACGCAAAAGAAACACCTCACCAAGAGATGATTACAAATTACGTTTAAAAAACAAGTGAACGTTTACGCGAATATATAGATTATCATAATTTATATTATGAATGTCGTTGCTACAAGAAAACCTTGGAAGCGATTCCCTGAAAGATTGTCTTGTCGGCTCTATATAATTATCCTTCTAAAAGGACGCTATTTGATTTTCCCGTGATTTTCATTGGATGTCGTCAGAAGAAATGGCACAAAGTGACTAATAAAAACCGAGGATAAATTAAAAAACCCACCCTCTACATGACGTGGCGACAGCAAGAGCATGCGGTCTTTATCACACAGCTACAAAATCCGTTCCTTCAACTCCTTAACAGGAAAATGAAGTATTTGACTGTTTTTTGAGGTTTTTTACTAATAAATATCACTGGATAAATCACATAACTTCACTTTTGAAGGATGATTCCGATGAGTTAAGAAACGTGTATTGTCAAGTTCCACGGTGGAAATCTCTTGGTATTTGTAGAACTAGATTATCAGATATCTATATGCATAAATCAGTACAAAAATTATGATGGGACTAAAGAATGGTAAATTGTTCACAGCAACATTGATAGACAAGCGAGAGGTTTGAATATTTGTATGTTCACAAGAAACACTAAAAGATTTACTAATATAATTCATTTCTTCCTCTATGTGGCATACCACTTACAGAAAGTTGCCCTTACTGCCATTTTGTAAGAGTCTCGGTTCCATTTGAACTGCTCTGTTTCTTCTAAAAAATTCAAAACAAAATCTGCACAAAAATTAAGAATATGAGAAACTGGAAAGATAAATATGAGCAAACCGAAATAATAAATGATTAAAATGAAAAGACTATCAGTGACCCGAAACGAATTATGGAAAGGTGGCAACATTATTTTAAAGAATTGCTAAATCTAGAAGATGGAGAGGATAAGAACATACTAAATAATATTTCGGAGGAGTTAGAATCAAACATATTACTAGCAGAAATAGAAAATGTCATACACACGACTCCATCAAACAAAGTCGCAGGACATGATAACATACAAGTCGAATTACTCAAAGCAGCGGAAGATATAGTGATAAAATGGTTACCATAGGCTGTGTAATATAATATGAAACACGCGAGATATACCAGAAGACTGGAAAAACAAGGTAATAATACCTATTTGGAAGAAAAAAGGCAACAAAAGAGATTGTTCAAAGTACAGATTTATTTCACTTCTAAACCACACTAAAAAAATGTTAAATAGAATTCTAGACAGAAGATTACGAGCATTTAATAATTTAGAAAATAATTAAATTATTATAGAATCACAGCAACACTCAAATGGTATTCCGTAAGAACAAATGGTATTCCGTAAGAACAAATAGTATTCCGTAAGAACAAATGGTATTCCGTAAGAACAAATGGTATTCCGTAAGAACAAATGGTATTCCGTAAGAACAAATGGTATTCCGTAAGAACAAATGCTGTACAAATGGAATTTCTGCTCTCAAACAAATGACGGAAAAAAAAAACTGAAAACAACAAGGAATTGTGTATCGCTTTTGCCGACCAATAAAAAACTTTCGACAGAGTAGACAGGTAACAACCTTGCAAAATACTATCAAAATATTGGGTTCCACAACATCTAATCAGCTTGTGTAGAATTAGTTACACAGGCAGTCAATGTGCAGTTGGAACGAGTGTTGGGCTTTCAGATACATTACACGTACAACCTGGAGTGCGACAAGGATGTGTTCTACCTACCTTGCTATTCATCACATATGTCGATTGGATATGTAAAATTGCCAACACTAATGAAGAAGACTACCTACATTACCTCATGTGCCACCTTCTTTTCTGCAGACGATCAAGCAATAATAGCAACAACAAAAGAACAATTACAGCAACAAATAAATAGACTCCACATAACATGTAGGAACTTTAACATGAAGATAACACAAAGAAAAAAAACTGAGGTAATGTCAATCGCAAAAACTGAAAGAAAAATCACTATTCTAATTGATTATCAACAACTTAACTCTTTCAGGACTTGATTATTTTTAGGTTTGGACCAAATTAATTTTATAAAATGTCCCTATATGTGTTTTTTATTGTATCACTTGACATACTAATATTGATAAATAGTGTATGTGTAATACATCATTTGAAAGGGAAATGGATACAGAATATGAATATATAAGTACATTGATGATATCTGATTGCTTCACAAGGTTACAGTTAGCCTTGTGAAGTAGTCAAATCAAAGTCCGTAAAGTGTCCTGTAGACCCATGATATAAAGCCAGTATAGTGGTGATTGGTTCGGAAAGAGTTAAACTGGTGAAAGAATTCACTTATTTTGGAAGCATCATATCATCGAATGGGAAAAACACCAAAGAAATCCAACATAGATGCAACATAGCATACCAGATTTTATGACAGATGTCTCCTTTTTCAAAAACAAACATGTGTATATCAAACACAGTTGACACAATTTGTATCAACACCAAAACTGCACTATATAAAAATACATCATTCCATCACCGTGTTACCAATGACAAACCTGGACACTACAGAGTCCAAAGAAAACTTGTTACAACAGAAATTAAATGTCTACGTCGAATCCTTGACGTTACAATAAGAAACAGAGTCAGAAACGAAATCATCAGAAGACTAACAAAAAAAATGCCATTTCTGGATTCAGTATGTCTTTCAGCATGTGGTAACAGACTGCTACAGTTTTGTGCTGATTGGCCACTCTTCTATTGCTTACTTATATACATCTCATTTCTTGCAACTCCACGATTCACTCCGAGGTCCTGCATTCTAGTTTTAAGCGTAGAAGAAAAAAATAGACCCCTAAATTCCATATCAACCAACTATAGTATTAATGTAGATGTCTGAATAAGTCATACACTTGCAGACAATTCTAATTAATGAATAAGTCTCTTGCTTCTCATTGCCAGATTTCGGAGAGTGTTAATGTAGCAGATTAATTCTAAGACTCCAACAAACAGGCAGCTAATTTTTGGTTTGCCAGGCCCTCTTACATTGCGTGATTTCATTTACTCTAAGTTAAATCCCAGAGGTCCTCGCGTGCGCCCTTTAAAGAAAGTGGTGTTTAGGTTGGGATCCGAACTAGGTGCCGTCTTATAATAAATGTCGCAAATCGAAGATTTTAAGGAGTGTGATTGGACGTTACATAATCACGTGATCAAGACGGACACAGAATTTCAAGTGAGCCTAGTCACGCAAGGAGTCTGAATAACAACGTCACTTCTGATTTAACGTTAGCTCCGTATTAGACTACAACAGATATCGCTTCTCGATAACAGAAAGTAATCTATTATTACAAAATATATGAGGAATCGATACTCGGACAGCCATGCCACAATGTATTTCATATTAATGTATTATGAACACGGATACGATGTACTGACTTATTATTTGTGTATATATATATATATATATATATATATATATATATATATATATATATATATATATATATATATATATATAATGTCATACAAATGTCATACAATATTGTCATACAATATTTATATTATATATTGTTGTTATTTCGTTATATATAGCTTTGTTTTTATGTTGTTATTTATAGCTTTATAAGATTTTAATAATTTGATAATAGTAATATAAATCAGAGTTGTAAAGATGTACACACACATGATTTCTAGTTGTAAAGATGTATACACACATGATTGCTAGTTGCAAAGATGTACATATATATGATTGCTAGTTGAAAAGATGTACATACATATTATTGCTAGTTGTAAAGATGTACATACATATGATTGCTAGTTGTAAAGATGTACATACATATTATTGCTAGTTGTAAAGATGTACACACATATGATTGCTAGTTATAAAGATGTACACACATATGATTGCTAGTTGTAAAGATGTACACACACATATGATTGCTAGTTATAAAGATGTACACACATATGATTGCTAGTTATAAAGATGTACACACATATGATTGCTAGTTGTAAAGATGTACACACACATATGATTGCTAGTTGTTAAGGTGTACACACACATGTTTGCTAATTGTAAAGATGTACACAAGCATGATTGCTAGTTGTAAAGATGTACACACATATGATTGTTAGTTGTAAAATGTAAACAGGTGCTAACCAGTAGTATTACACTCGCATGGTACGAGCTCTAGAAAATTACTATATTTAAGAAGTATCAAACGACATGTCAGCCTAGATAAGACCATAATGGAGAGGATTCTGCCGGGACAAGGGGAAAAAAGGTAGAACCACCTGAACATAACACTCGCAGACGCAGGAAGATTGGTTTAAGATCGGTCGGAATTTTAAAAAGTTCTGATGACTACTACATTCTGTCCATGATGTTACCTGATGATGAAGGTAGAGTCACATCATTACACAAGCACCATAGTGATAGTGAGCACCGAATTAATAACGCTTGCTCTTCATAGTTTTGCTTTGAATTTCCCCCCTCAGATTTCCCTCAGATTCAGCAATATTCTGACAGTGATCATCTCCACGAGGCATGATTATCAACCAATTCTTCCCCAAACTTTTTATCCCAAATATCAATCGTTAAAGGATATTTTTTAGACGTTTTTATTTTAAAGATTTGGTCTGTTATTCTGTCTTGGACCAGAGGATGGCTCACGTAAAATATTTCAGTGGGTATGAGATCACTCCACATCTCATTTGCAAGGCAAGTCCACCTATCAGTTTATTTCTGAGAGTCAAGTAAGGAAAGCATATCTTGTGAACTGCAAGGCTTCCTTATATACCACATTGCATTGCCATCTTCTTCATCTTCAGCGTTCTTCTCAAACTGCCGCTGGATCTCTCTTGTATCAGGACCATAGTCTTACTAGATTTTTAGCAGGATGTAGTCCAGAGAATGGAAATACGTTGTGTTGCCGTTTTATTTTAATGACCCGACACATTCGTCTTCGTGGAGCTGCTATCTGATGTTCATTATTCCGGTGGAAAAGCATGTTTTAATTTCATAGAAACAATAACATATGTAATGTCTCTGCCTACATTGTATCACCTGAATCAACAACAAATAAATCACATTTAATATTCACATATGTTTTTCATTTAATTTATTGCTAAGTGTTTCTTCTTCTGCGTTCATTCTCAAACTCCTGCAGATTAGCAGGATGTAGTCCGGAGAACGGAATGCGTTGTGCCATGGTTTACAGCATTGCTGCGATATCTGCGCCTTTCGGCCTGACACATCCGACTTCAGCATGGATTTGGGTCACTGACCCTATATGGGATGGGACAGCCAACTCCATCCCATAACCTCCTTAGTCGCCTTTTACGACATGCGTGGAAGGTAAATAGTGTTGTTATTCTTTGCTCCCTTTTCAGGCCCCGGCAACACATGGACGACTAAGTGTTTCTAATATGCATCATGCGTGAAGATCAGTCTGATAGTTTTGAGGCTTGTCGCAATGTTATTAATTGGTTACAGACTACAGTGACTGGGAGCCGCAGTAGTGTCATTTTAAGTCATTCGCCTGGTGATAAGCAAATCTAGGTTTCGAACCCACTCGTTATTTGTGCTTTGCAGTTTAAAATATTACTCAGTGGTTCGCCCAGCCACCAGAAAGTAGATTACCAGGTTTCATGCCCTGGGAATATCGAGGAAAGACGCCATCGATACTAATAAAATGCTGTAGACGACACTAGTCAGACTTTTCTTTTTGTCAACCAACTGACTAGGCAGCTGAACACTTATGAGAAACCATGTGTTATGACACTAGGTCATAACTCATATTAACTTTATCTTTAGACCACAGATACATAAATGTGAATTCTTAAGTTTCATTGTGGCTAGGTGTCGTCATATTCTTCAAATCCTATATATTTTTATAATAACATTAAATCACTATACAAAAAAAAGCACAACTTGATTATAATCATGAAAAAAAGATTTTTTAAGATGATTTATTTATATTTTGGGCTTTGTATACGCACCTTCGTCCTCTTCTTTGTCATTCCTATTGTTATTTGCAGTGTTACCACTGACGTTTTAGAAATAACCACAGATCGCTCGGGATAGACCCAGATAATCCCAGATTATATAATCTTATATAAATAAAGCCAGGACCCCAGTAAGGGAAGCGAGTAGGCATGTACCTAAACAGTCAATTTGTCCTATGTCATGCCCAATTCTATCATTTCCATGAGACTTTTTGTGACCTTGTTTTGAAAATCATTAAGATTTTAGGGTTTTACCGTCTTTTGGCTAAATTCTTAGGATTTCCTAAAACAATAAACCAGATTAACACAAATTTTGCCAAAATTATCCCAGCACCCCAGACGACGGCAAAAAATCACAGATATAGTGATTAAACCCTATATATGGCATTGTTGATTTTTTGAACAGTGTAAAAATCAGGAAGTAACTAGAGTAATGGGGGACTATAACGCAAAAGTAGGTGAAACAGAAATAAAAGATGTGACAGGAAGATTTGGTTTAAGAACTAAGAATGAAAGAAGTGATTTATTGATAGAGTGGGCACAGGCACATAATATAATAATAGGGAATACATGGTTCAAGCAACATCCAAGAAGGCTGTGTACATGGTGATAATAGTCGGAACCAAATTTATTACATTTTAGTCTCTAAAAGACATAGAAACAGCATTAGATCTATGAAAACAAGGCCAGCTGCTGACTGCAACAGTGATCATATACTACTGGTGGCGAAATTGTGTATAAGATTAAAGAAGATCAAGAGAGCACCAAGGAATATGAAATTAGATTTAGCTTTATTGAAATCAGATGCTGACATTAAAGAAAGATACAACATAATTGTACAAAATAGATACGCCATTGCAAAGATTCAGAGTATTGAAGATCAATGGAACATGCTAAAACAGTCGATAAACCAAACATCTAAAGAGATAATACCAAAAGTAAAACATACATCAAAACAAAAATGGATGACAGAAGAAATATTAGAATTGATGAACACCAGAAGGAAAAATAAACACAAGATAGTGGAATATCAGAAAATACATAAGGAGATACGAGAGAAATGCAAAATAGCAAAAGAAAGCTGGCTGAACAAGAAATGCACAGAAATAGAATTACATTACAACCAAGATACAACATTACTATATAAGAAAATTGAGATGATAACAGGAAAGAGAACGCAAACAGTTACAGGGTGTCTAAAATCTAAGACAGGGCAGGTATTAATGGGAATAGATCACATAGTACAGAGATGGTCAGAATATATCAAAGAACTTTATGATGACAATAGACCAGAAATAAACATACAAGATAACGGCGAGGGTCCATCAATACTCACAGCAGAAGTAAGGGAGGCACTAGGATACATGAAATATGCAAAGCCCCAAGTCCTGACAATATCACATTAGAAGAATTAGCAGCTTTAGATGACTTTGGAGTTGAAATAATCACAAAACTGCTGAATGACATATATAACAGCGGAAACATACCCGATGACTTAATGAGGTCCATATTTATAGTCTTACCTAAGAAACCAGGGACCACCGAATGTGAAGAACACCGTACAGTCAGCCTCATTAGCCAAATAACCAAAATACTTTTCAGAATCATCATGAAGAGAGTGAGAAACAAGATAAAATCAGAAATAAGTCCAGAACAATGTGGTTTTGTAGAAGGCAAAGGCACCAACAATGCTATTTATATATTGAGAACACTAATAGAGAGGTCTATAGAGGTAAAAACAGATCTGTACCTCTGTTTTATAGACTACACTAAAGCATTTGACAAAGTTAAACATAGCGAAATTATACACATGCTAGAGAATCTGAACATTGACAGCAAGGACTTAAGAATAATCAAGAACATGTACTGGCAACAAACAGCAGCAATAAGAGTAGGAAATCAATTTGGCCCTTTTCAACAAAATAAAACAAGGAGTCAGACAGGTATGCATGCTTTCACCAGACCTGTTCTCTTTATACAGTGAAAACATATTGCGTGCAATAGTAGATATCCCAGGAATATCACTGGGAGGACATATCATAAATAATTTGAGATATGCGGATGACACTATTATGATTTTAAAAAGTGAGGAAGACCTTCAAAACTTAATTAAAGTAGTAGTCACAGAAAGCAAAGAGAAAGACCTCTTCCTAAATATCAAGAAAACAGAAGTAACGGTTATTTCAAAGAAAGAAAATAATACACCTTGCAAGATCATAGTGAACGATATACGAGTAGTATTAAAACAGGTCCACCAATTCAAATATCTAGGTACAATTATTACAGCAGATGGAAGAAGTTCAACAGAAATAAAATGCAGAATAGGACAGGCAAAAACAACATTAAGAAAAATGAAAAATATACTGTGTAATATGACCTTGTCATTAGAGGTGAGAAAGAGAGTTCTGCAGTGCTATATAACCCCTATACTAACATATGGGTGCGAGTCTTGGACAATAAACAAACTTGAAAGTGGGAGATTGGAGGCAACAGAGATGTGGTTCTACAGAAGAATGCTGAGAATACCATGGGATAAATGTTCCAGTGTTGGGTAACAACCCTAAACAGGAAGCAGGTGGCTTGAGTAACACCGGGCAGAAAAACTAATGTAGAGGTGTTAAAAGAGTTAAATGCGAAATGGACCTTAATCAACAATATAAGAAAAAGGCAATCTTCTTTTTTTTGCTCCTTCATGAGACAGGCAGGTTTAGAGAACATAATCACAACAGGCAAGATTGAAGGCACCAGAGCCAGAGGGCGACAACGTGAGAAAACACTAGACAGTTTGACAACATGGCACGGCAAAGAAACAACAACGACTTTGATACATAATACTGTGGACAGAGAGCTGTGGAGAGCCATGACCGCCTACGCCACCCGGCATGGCACCTGATGATGATGATTATTATTTGAAGATATACGACAATTGTCATTCTAAGTCAATGTGTACTCGGTAATAAAATTCGTTGTTTCCGTGATGATTCACACATGATCTTTAATTGGAGGATAATTTACGGGATTTGTGACGTCAAGGAAATAGTTGGTTGTAAAAACAATGGTTGTTATGAGCTCTTTTACAGAACTTTAATTGTTCTAAAAAGAAAACAATAGTATGCAGTATGATTCAGATACGTACCCCAGAGAAGAGTGAATATAAATTTATATCGAGGTATCGGCAACCAAAGCAGTGAACAATGGATGTGCTGTAGTATACATAAAATATCCAGAAAAGGAAAATGAATCCACATGTTCACTAACTGGAATCTTCGGCTGCAACTACTCTGCAGAAGCATAGGTCTTAAACATTTCTGCAGAAATAATACAAAACACAAGACAATGTCAACAAGTTGTGTTTCTTACTGATGTAATATCTGTCCAACAAGCCCTTGACAGCGATATACTGCCAGATCTGAAGGAAGTCATACGAGGGCATCCAAAGAAGGGTAGTACAACAGCTGATACTATCTGTGGCACACCAAGAAATGACAAAGCAAATATGTTGACAAGAGATGGAGAAACACAGGAACAAGAAGACCAAGAAATTGCATACCAAGAAAAGAGGATTCTCATCACATCTATCGGGAAATTTGACCACCCAAAAGACAATTCTCACTTGACAGAACTGAGCAGGTTATCATAATCCACATGAGGACAGAACACAACAGAATAAACACACACTTAAATAGACTAAAACTTGTTCCCTCACTTCTGTGTCAAGTTAGGCAGCCAACACAGCTTGCGGAACATATCCTAAAAGATTACAGTGCACTAAAATAGTTAAGGGAGGAACACTTGCCCACAGAGATATCCACAGAACGGCATAGAACTTTGTAACTTTCAAGTACAGAAGAATTTATCATGAAAACCGGGCTTGCTGTGTAGACATGTGAAACTGAGAACAAGAAGAAGAAGAATAAGAACCACTACATTATCTCAATGGTATCGCTCGGAAGCGTACAGAAAACTCATAGCACCGTGATTGAACTCCTTACAATGTTTACTTACACTCAACTTGCTTTATACAACTTTCACCGTGATATAGGAAAATCTCGGTATGATTTCCTTGTATCCAGAGATTCGTGTATAAGGACAAACATAACACATTTGTTTTGCAGTTGAAAAGATGTGTAGGTGAAGAGTTACATACAGAGTTTACGCATGTGGTTGCGTCTGTGGGTCTCACCAATGGCCCACTAGACATACCATCCATGCAATAGAAAACCTTAGTAGATGACATGCCGTTATATTGAGGTTATCTTCTTATAGCAGCGTCATTGCATGCCATCTATACAGTTATGATTTAATTTTGTTGTTGAAATGTTTTTCATGTTTGCCTGAATATATATATATGCACCCTCTGTGGTTGGGAGGGAGCCAGAGATGTGCTGTGCAGCACTGAGGAGGAGGAAATTGACATCACTGTTTTCCCTATGGCTGAGGCCCATCATAGAGGCACAGTGACTCAGGACGTGACAATCCTTTTGACGTTTGGTTGCAAGCCTGGAGCAATAGAGAAGTTCGGCATAACCAGTAGTCAATTGGTGGCGGGGAATGAGCACAGTGAACCTATCTTGGCTACAGTGGCTAGGTGCAGTGCATAGGTTGAAACCTACCTTCCTGTAGGTGTGATAGTTATTCTCTAGCTCTATCCCGGAGTGGGCAGAAAATCCACAGACTTCCCAGCAATATAATGCCATCTAATGGCATTGGGTCAAAGGGCATGAGACCGCTGGCTCAGCAACCAACCAACCAACCATACGAAGTTTACGTTATTTGCTACATCTCAACTGTGTCTAAAAAGATGTTGCCAAGATAAACACATCAGTACAATAGCAAAAGTTTGCGTAATGAATGCTCAGATTACGAAATAATTGCCCTTTTGTCACGCTTTGTCCGGCGCTGTGGCGACGTGGTGAAGGCGCTTCAGTGACGGTCTAGGAACAGGGCTAGAATCCCACCACAGACCGAACAGAATGCAAATGGCAAATTACTGAACATATTTATATTTTCTAAAAGGGATCTATATGGGACCCGCCTCCCCCCTCTTCGCAGGGTCGATTTCGACTTTCAGGCGGTTCATGTCAACGAGAAAATAATGTAGTGTGCACGAATTGTAGGCCTACGAGTTTGCGAACTCCATTTATTCAGGTCATCATCAACATTTAGCGTTCCGTAAATATTTTATTAGGAGATATTGTGTCATCATCATCATCATCATCATGAGATAGCGTGTACATAATACTTAAAATAGATATGGAAATTATATTTGTGTGTGCGCGCGCGTACGTGTGTGTGTGTGTGTATGCGCGCGCACCTGTGCACGAGCGTGTAAAATATATACACTTGATAGAATTGTGCTTTTTTTCTGTTTAAATACCAATCTGCTTCGTGGTTGTTCTATTTTATTTGTTCCAAAAATTTCAAATATATACTTGCTCTTTGTATCTTTGCAATAAATGTATGAATAAATATTGTACGTGTCCTTTTTCTGCAACTTTCCACTCTACTAAAAAATTACACATATCAAAGTAAGCAGCGATGTGTCAGCTGTCAAAAATACATTTGATGTGAATAGAATATGTTTTTTCCCACCGAAGACGGATGTGTTGGGCCATTTGCGCAAATAAACGGCAACACAACGCATTTCCATTCTCTGGACTATATTCAACTGGAAATCTTATAGGACCATTGTCCTGTTACTAGAGAAATCCAACGGGAGTTTGAGAATGAACGCTGAAAACGAAGAAGAAGAAGAAGAAGAATATGTTTTTAGAAAATTCAATATTATGGGGTCTATGGAAATTTTTTTTTAATTGGCTGTTCTACGAGGTAAACAAGTTTGGGGTTATATGGTCTACAGATTATATGATAACTGCAGTTTTTTAACCCAAAAAAAACTGAGTTTATGGCTACATCCTGATTATGATACTAGAGCAATTTGTTTTTGTCACGATTTTACAATTGTCCATCTTGTCACAAACACCATAATTACGACGCATTGAAATTTAAGTGTACACGTTAACATGGTGGGTGTTTATTTTGTTTTGTTGTCAGCCACACCTTCACTGATAAGGATATTCAGAGTGTATTTGTACTAACCTTACAGGATTCCAAATAGCTTTTGTCATTTCGCTGACGCCAGGTAAATTAATTTTTTTTTTCTAGAGCGAACCTAAGTATGGATGTGTAGAAGACCTGCTCGCTGAATTAATTAAGCCTTTATTCGTTCCTTTTCTTGATTCATCTCGTATTGTCCGTTGATGACTATTTGTATACATGAAATCGCATGACAAAATTATCAAGGCGACTCCAAGTATATAAACAATGACCAACCGAAAGGAATAAAATAATCGAAAATGTTCCGAATGAAGGCGTAATTCATTCTGTTGAGAGGTCTTTAATGGTGAAGGTCATGGTGGACCTATACATGATCCGGAACAAAGCACCTATCCTAGCAGTAATTTGAGATAAACTAGGACATACAGTTCATCCTGGGGGCTAGATATAAATAGGACGAATACATTATGTATCTAGTCAAAGGACACAACAAGCGAAATCATTTCTACTGTCTAGATTGAAATTTGTTTGTCTGAAATCCAGCCGTTGTTACTTCTAGAAAACTACGTGACAATTTTTCAAGAAAGATGGCAAACTTAAGTTGGATCATTGCATCTGTTATTGGTATTGCTGTCTGCGTTTGTGGTAAGAATTATTTTTAATTTTTCTTTGGTGAAAATATTTTTTTTTGTTCTATTACTTTGTAATCTCTAAACTAATTAACGTGGGAGGGAAACATCGTGAAATGACCAGAATCTAACCCTACCACGGCAAGTGCCAAGGTGTTCGATGTCCATTGCAGCCAACCTGCGATGTGGAGAAGGCACCACATGATGGTGAATTTCTAAACTACAAAGAGAAAGAGCTCTACAGGAGCTAGAATCATAGACATTCCTTGGTAGTAAAATAGAGATGGAGGAGGTGTACAGACATGGACGTCAAGATAAGGTGAAATTCAATTCAGATGACACTTTTACTGTATTAGAAAACATATGAAAATTAAAGGAAATTAAATGACACATAAAACTAAGAGTATTTAACTCAAATGTTAAATCTATGCTGTATATGGCTCAGACACATGAACAACAGAGAAAGGGGCAAACAGAAAACAGGAAACTGTCATCCATAGAAGTCTGCGTAAAATAGAAAGTTGAAATGTTAATGCAGGTATGCTTCGGATGTTGTGGTTCATCGAATCATAACCTGCATTATTTTTATGTTTAAAATCTTTGATATGATCAAATTTGATTAGCATCCCCAGGTGAAATAACATTTATCCATAAACTTTCCTTACACCTACATATCATTGACACCTTATGAATCTGGATGTCGCCTCTGTTCATAACTGAGAAAGACCTGTGCTTTTGTTAGAAAGGCTATGGACTGTCGAGAGCTACCTGGTTAGAGATACAGAGATTATTTCATCATCTTCGTATGCACTTACATTACTCCAGATCAGAAACAGGTTAAACATGCGTACTGTTCAAAGAGTAATGGCAAACTATTGACAACACAAACACTGCCACGGACATCGCTAGTAAAAAATGCTGGGTTTATGGCTATATCCTGAATAGGATATGTTGTCACCCAGTTTTATTCAGAATAGTCATGCGAACACATCAACTGTAGCGTCATTTACCTTGGCTGCTACGACTCATTTCATTGGTCTCTGTATAAACATAGACCTACGTTTTGACTCGCAGTGTGACATTCATACATCGGAAGTTGTGGTTCACTTTTTTGCAATGGTAAAATATTTGATATAACAAGTTGGACGTAGGTCCGAGGTTGAAAGTTGCGTACTTCACCTTAAGAGGTGCCTTTTACTTTTAAAAATGTGTCTCGCCAGCCAATGAAAAACAGGGAATACGTAAGTTCAGCCAAGATTAGTAACTCTGTTTGGGATCAGCGAGTAGGATATTATAGAGAAGGACTTGTAGCACATGACCAGATCAGAGAATATATGATAGTTATCTGGAAAATATAGTCCACGTGATCATTTGGCACATTATATGGCACATTATATGGCACATTATATGGCACATTATATGGCACATTATATGCATTATCTGTTAGTTTGGAATCTGAATGTTTGTCCATATTTTATCCCCCCCCCCCAGCCCAACGTTTTCACTGTATGTCCGTCTGTCTACGGTTTTCATCTCAGTTCACTGACCTCTTACCTGTCAAATTCCTCCGTAAATGACACAAATTGTTTTCTGTGACCTTATTACCTGTGTGACAATGTATGGTTATTTCGAAACTCTTGTTACATACAGTCCTGAGAACACATCCGTAAATCCTTCAAAAGTGGATTTGATCTTTTCCTATGTTTTCATTGGTCACTTTTTTTGCATACTTTGTGTCAACAGCCAAGGAAACTTACGAGAACAGACAAAGAAAGGAGAGTCCCTTTCGAAGAATGTCAATTGATGATTCCAAATGTCTATATATTTACTGACCCGTGACAAGTGACATTACATCCGTGTGTAAAAATGAAAATTATTAAGTGTGCCTGTTATTATATTAACTACCGGTATACTTAAACCGGAGATAGTGGCGACTAGATTACAGAGCCGCGACCTCTACTTTTTTTTATGGTTGTAAATGTCTGATATTACAAAACTGGACGCTGTCCGAGGTTGAAAGTAAGGTATATCACCACAAGAGACACATTTTCTCAGCCCAAAAGAATGTGGATGTTATTTTTTAGAATATAATGCCTTTTTTCAAACGTGAACACTCGTCGGTAGTCTGGACGCGTGTGAAAACCACTTGATCTGTTGATACCATTCATAATCAAATATCGTATCCAAATCGAAGTTTGGCTGCCCCAGACTTCTAACATCGTATGTCTCTTGCATTGGTGGTACATTCTGCTGGACTGTAACCTGACCATCTCATAATATTTACCTCCCACTTGTACTTATAGAATTAAGAGCGCAAATTTGAAATTGAACACATTTAACCTCTGAACAATATATAAAGTATATGTTAGTCTTACCAGTTGCCCGTCTGATAGTCTCTCTCGTGTCTCGTCTGATAGTTTCACCAGTACCTTTCCGACAGTCTCACTAGTGACCCTTCTGATAGTCTCACTAGTGTCTGGTCTGATAGTCTCACCAGTGGCCCGTCTGATAATCTCACCAGGGGCCCTTCTGACAGTCTCACCAATTTCCCGTCTGATAGTCTCACCAGCTGCCCGTCTGATAATCTCACAAGTGGCCCTTCAGGCAGTCTCACCAGTGGCCCGTCTGATAGTCTCACCAGTGACCCGTCTGATAGTCTCACCAGTGGCCCGTCTGACAGTCTCACCAGTGGTTAGTCTGATAGTCTCACCAGTGATCCACCAGACCAAATATCATTGAAAAATCAAACTCTGAAGATCATATACATATGCAGTGGGGTGTTCCATTTGTAGAAATCATCATCCTCCACCCCCACCCCGTACATTGCTTAATGTATACAATTTACACGGTTTGACTACCTTTGAGTAGGAGGCTACTATTTATAGGTTTGCACTCCCCTTCAGTTATAGCTCAAGTTTTCTCTGTATGACATAACGCTTTGAAAGGTTTGCATTCCACTTCACTTGTAGCAAGTCATCTCTGTATGACATAAAGCTCTGAAGAATTCACCAACTCCCCAAAACACGTTTTTAGAAAAGATAAAATAGCTCTATCGCTCACAGTTCATGAGAATTGAAACCAATTAAGAAAACGTACTTTTCTCTATCACAACAAATGACTTATCTAACACATCAAATATTGACTTATCTAACACACCAAATATTGACTTATCTATCACAGCAAATGTTGACTTTTCTATCACAACAAATGTTGACTTATCTATCACACCAAATATAGACTTATCTAATACACCAAATGTTGACTTATCTAATACATCAAATATTGACTTATCTATCACACCAAATGTTGACTTATCTATCACAGCAAATGTTGACTTTTCTATCACACCAAATATTGACTTATCTAATACACCAAATGTTGACTTATCTAATACATCAAATATTGACTTATCTATCACAGCAAATGTTGACTTATCTAATACACCAAATATTGACTTATCTATCACAGCAAATGTTGACTTTTCTATCACACCAAATATAGACTTATCTAATACACCAAATGTTGACTTATCTAATACATCAAATATTGACTTATCTATCACACCAAATGTTGACTTATCAATCACAGCAAATGTTGACTTTTCTATCACACCAAATATTGACTTATCTAATACATCAAATGTTGACTTATCTAATACATCAAATATTGACTTATCTAATACACCAAATGTTGACTTATATATCACATCAAGTTATTGACTATACATCACACCAGTTTTTAGTTTTCATTTTTTAATCTCTTCCTAAGCTGCTCCCACATTGAACAACAAATGTGCAGGACAGCCAGATGGATACGTGATGGAGATTCGCGGATGCTGGGAAGCAACTATCTGTCAGGCTGGAAATGTTACCACCTTAATCTGTCCGTCAAACACAGTGTTAGAGAGAGATTCCATGACGTGCAAACCGTAAGATATACTGATATAATATTCCTGTATTTACCTGATAGCGGCAGAGAGTGAATGTGAGTTATTATATGTTTAGTTAGTTAGTTAGTCGTCGGATCATCATCACTGCAAACTGGACACGTCCATAGTTGCTCCGACCTCTCCCTGAGTGTATCCGCCATTACACTACTGCTGGATGTACCGGTCCTCTGCTGGTTGACCATCATTCTTCTGCGTTCTCCAAATGGTTCACTTTTAGCAACACCACATTTCAAACCCTGGTCTTTAATCCTGGACATTAAAAATGAATCATCATTCACCCTAGTCTCACTCTCGCGTGCTATGTCTCTTATGGAGTTCAAAACGTTAACTTGATTTATTGCCCCATCGCCCTGTGCCAAAATCGCGCATGACGCCAGTTGATGTGCTCTTTCTTTACCTCGATCACCCACATGTCCGGGCACGAAAATAAATGTAGCTACTTTCAAACTCGCCTTTCTCAAGGCCTCAATCCACTGTTCGCGAACGAGGCCCACTTGTACCTTCCTAATCATACTCATAGAGTCACTCAATAAGTAGAATGTGTTACCTTCTGTGTGCTTGCCCGCTCAAATGCTCTGGTCACCGCCATAATTTCCATGATTATGCTTCTCTAGTCACAGCAAAGACTCCACTCACCTCCCTGATCGTTTTACCGGCATTGAGCTATTAAGGCCAAGCACTGCGAACATGTCTAATCACAGGTCCTTCAGTGTATATAATCACATCTACCTCTTTGGCATTCTAACTGACCAAAGCCTGCACTTCTTCCACCACAGCAGTGGGACACCATTCTCTGCAATCCTATCTAAGTGATATTACTACTCTCAAACACGTTTCGAAATCTGTTTGCAGACCTATCCATTCCGCACCTGCTGCCACATCCTACAATCTGCACACGCTTTGTATGACATCATCAGCACGTCCCATCCACGAATTCCCTCTCTCAAGACTGCTACGTCTAACTTTCTCTATTTCGGAATGCAATTGATGTTCCTTATCTGCATGTATCCGGAGGTGCCTCGTGCACGGTAATATTGCAATCTGTGCTCTGTTGTGGGACAGTCGAGTAGGTACCGCATAGCTCTTGTCGATGTGTAAACCTTATTTCCCATTTCTTGAGTCCTACGTTTGTCTTGTCGAATTCTGCTCACAACATCCACTCCTCTGCGATCATACTTAAAAGACCTGACCTGCTTACTTTTGTCATTTTTCACAAGCACAACACATGGGAGATGGTCAATGCCATGATGCCCCAGCACTTCTCATTTGCAGACAACCATAAAAGTCGATGACACCAATGGCAGACCAATGACACCAAGTACTATCATCATCGCCATCTCTGCTTGCCATTCTTGTTATACGAGCATCATTAATGCATTTATATGTTTATTCTGCTTGTGTTAATCTTCAGTATAGCACTTATATCCCATTCATTTTTATTTTGCTGGGGATCCTCAGAACATTCATTCATACCCAAAAGACTCCATTGATACTGGCAAACACGTGTGTCCTTATTCGCTTCACGACAAGTCCCTCGCCAAATTATAAAATCATGTGGACCCATCTCGCGGCTCATCCTTCAGAAGTGACGCAATCTATTTTTTTCTGTGACTTTCATTGACTGTTGACAAAAAGTGGCCAATGAAAAGTCAAAGAAAAAGGCAAATAGCGTCACATTTGAAAGATGAAATCCAGATGTCCACATAACACTTCAATTGACGAGGTACTAACCATTTTTTAAAGTAAGGGATTTAATCCCCTATAAGCCGTGGCGATGACTTTAAAATGAACATGTGTTTGTCCGTCTTGATCGACGAGTACCATTTAGTCTTACTGGGACGATAATGATGTCTGCGGTGTGTCCGGAAGTAACTAATGAGTCCTATGCGTGCCTGGAATTGTCTACCGCATTCTCATCATGTGTCGTAGAAGTCTCTTGAGCACCTCTTGTCTTTCTTTTAGCACGTTTTTGTTGTGTAGCAGGATGTCTGAAGTTCTCTGCACCTTCTGGACACCCTTGATTCTGCGACACCAGTCGGATCTGTAAAGACTCTCCCATGAATTTGTCTCTCTATGCTGAAGTGAGTGATGTCTTAAGAGTGTTTTTAAACACTGATGTCATTTAGATCAGGAATTCTCAAATCGGCTATGACTGCTCATCGAAGTGTTAATATAACATTTTAGTTAATCCATAAACTATTACAGAATGGAAATACTTATAAATTATGTAGTATTATATTGAGTCTATACTATTTTGAATTTTATTATAAATTGTGAGTAGGTAAGCCTATTTAAGAAGCAACATTTTTCTATGTAAAAAGCTATGTCATTAGAATTCTATTACAGTATATAAAAATGTATTGTAACTTTTAATTCGCTATTTTGTTTCTGTATCTGCAGAATCGGTGAGGGAAATACGGCATGCGGAACTATTGGGCACTGTGAAGGAACCGAATTTAAAATGTACGGGGATGCTAACTGTCAGACCTATTATTGGTGTATTGGAACAACGTTTTTACCAGTCAGTCGCAATTATTGCAGCGGAGGTAAGTTGTCAAAATGTATAGAAGCAGTAACAGTAGCAATGGCTGAGTTTGTTGAAGTGGTAGTTTTGGAATTTTTATGAAATCATGTATGCAATATAGTAGAGGTAGTTGTAGTGGTAGTAATATCTGCCTGGCCAGTAGTAGTAATGGTAGAAGCCGAGGCAAGAGCAGCAGTAGTTGTAGTAGTAATAATAGTTTATAGTAGTAGTAGTAGTAATTGTAGTAGTGGTTGTAATAATAGTAATAGTGGTAGAAGTAGTTAGCAATTTTTATGCAGGCGGTAATAATAGTTAACTTTAGTAAAACTAGTTAGCATCTAGAAAAATAAAACCCTTAAAGACACATAATAAGATCAAACTTTTCAACTCCTGTGTGATCCCGGTACTAACATGCGGATGTGAACTCTGGACATCAACTCAAGCTATAGAAAAAATATATATATAATTTTGAGAATACATATTTACGAAAAGATGAGAACATAGATTGGGAAAACGTTATCACAAATGAATCAACAAGAGAACAATCCAAACAAAAGTATGTGTCAAATAGTATTAGAAGAAGACGACAGTATTTAAGTCATGTGCTTAGATCAGACGAAAACAGACTTACCTACTATGCTCTGTCATGGTTTGCAACAGGAAAACAAATACCTGGAAGAAACAGGGCAACACGACGCAGAACAATAACGAATCAATAACGAGGCAATGACAATCGGAATTAACACAACCTAAGCGAACCGCACAGCATTGAGAAAACATTACTTCTGCCCTATTGCCGCCTTTGGCATAAAAGAAACACACAAACTAACTAATTAATAGTAATAAAAGTAGTGTAAATAGTTGTTGCTGATGTAGTTGTAGTGACAGCAGCAATAGTGGTAGAAGTAGATGTCTGGAAAAGGGTACATGATCTCATTACGGCCAAAAGAAGCGCTACAAGGACTCTACAAGAACTTTAACAAGACCTCACTGAAAGCCTTTGAAATAGACCAAGATACATTGGAAGAACTTGCAAAAATAGATTTTCATCGTTCTACAATCAAAAAGAGCGCATCATCTTGTGAAAAGAGGAGAAATGCAGCAGCTCAACAGCGGAGAGTAGCTAGAAAGTTACGGATAGAGCAAGATCAGTCTAAAGTGGTCATCCATGCCCGAACTGTCCAAGGACATTTACAGCTCGAATAGGGCTGATTATTCATCTACGAGCTCATAATCAAGGACATAACTCTAATTGAATTTTCAAAAGTGGATTTAACAAATGGTCATCATCACTTGTGATGGACGAACAACAACAACAGTAGATGTCTATCTATCTATCTAAACGCTGTGGCCTTTGCCTTGTGGCGTCAGGGGTGGAAGAGTTCTTTGGAGACGGCCTTCTTGTGTGCCGTTTGTAAGCTTGTTCTTGTAGCTTCTTTGATTTCTGTGATCCATCTTTTACATGGTCTTCCTCTGGCTTTATAACCGTTATGTCTATGTATCATGGCCATTTGTGGCATGCTATCTGTTGATAGTCTGGAAGCGTGTGAAAACCACTTGATCTGTCGTCTTTTGATGTGTTCCAATACTGGTATTGTTTTAATTATCTGCCTGATGTTATCGTTTCTAATTCTATCTCTTAATGACACCCTGAGTATTCTTCGTAGACAAGTCATTTCTGCTGTAACTATTTTTCTTTTGTCTTGTGCTGTCATTGTCCAGAAGTAGATGTACCAGTAGTATTATGAGTAGTTGCTGTAGCATTAACAGAAGCAGGATATATTACTTAGAAGATATATTACCAGAAATAGTAATAGTAGTAGTAACATTAGCTGTAGTTACTGTAGTAATGGAAGGGGTGGTGATGAAGGTGTTAGTAGTAGTAACAGTAGTAGTAGTAGTGGTTGTTGCTGTTGTAGTAGTAGTAGTAGTAGTAGTAGTAGTAGTAGTAGTAGTAGTAGTAGTGTAGGGAGTGATGAGGATGGTAGCAGTAATAGTAGTAGTTGTTGTTGTAGTAGTAGTATAGTCAGTGATGATAGTGGTGGTAGTAGTAGTTATTGTCTTTATTGCTGTAGTAGTGTGGGGAGTGGTGATGGTGGTAGTAGTAGTAGTACTTGCAGTAGTGTAGGGGAGGAGGTCGTAGTGGTAGTAGTAGTAGCATTCGTAGTACTAGCAGTAATTGTAGTAGCTGTAATAGTAGTAGTAATGTCAGCAACAACAGCAGTAATAGCAATAATAGTAGTATTAGTGTATGTGTGTGTGGTGATTGTGCTAATAGCAGTACGATTAAATATCCCATCAGTAGGAGCTGATTGCTGTAGTAGTAACAGAACCACTGACAGCATAGTTATTATAGTGAAACAATATTAAAAAGACAGATGATCAAAAGAAAAAAATATTCATAAGGAAATGCCAGATTTTTCAATAAATATTTATTAATACACATTCACATTCACAAATATGTACAGAAAGTAGAGATGTGTGCAAGTGTTCGGGAGCCATTGCTTTCAATGGTGAAACGACGAAAACTTGCATGGTTCGGACATGTATGCAGGCACGATTCCTTAAACAAATTCGATTTGATTCACGAAACAATACTGCAGGGAACTGTCGAGGGTGGAAGAAGCAGAGGAGGGCAAATAAAGACATGGACAGACAACATCAAGGAATGGACAGGGCAAGATATTTCCACACTCATCCGCATCGCTGAGGATAGAATTCGCTGGAGGACTCTGTGCGCTGAAGCATCCAATGTGGTACCCCTACGACCCAAAAAGGTTACGGGTTTATTGATTGATTGATTGATATACAGACATCATAGTGGCAAATAAAATCAACAAATAACATATTGATTATTTGTGTGTGTGTTAACTGGACAGCGGAATAGACTTACCTCCTTCAGGTTATGTCCACGACCAGAGAGAAAAGTCTTTGGTTTTTAGAAAAAAGGATGGTGGTTAAGGTTTACCTAAAATTGAACAACAGCTAAGAACCTCGTTTTCGAGGGATTTGTTTAAGAAATGGAGAGATTTACCCACTTTTATTGGCTGACTATCTAGTACTAAATGTTATGGTCTGATCCAGTAAAGGGTATTCTTCTTCTTCTTCGTTCGTTCTCAAACTCCTGCAGACTAGCAGGATGTAGTCAGGAAAACGGAATTAGTTGTGTCATGGTTTACAGCATTGCTGCGATATCTGCGCCTTTCGGCCTGACACATCCGACTTCAGCATGGCTTTGGGTCACTGACCCTATATGGGATGGGACAGCCAACTCCATCCCATAACCTCGTTAGTCGCCTTTTACGACATGCATGGAAGGTAAACAGTGTTGCTATTCTTTGCTCCCCTTTCGGGCCCCGGCAACACACGGGCGACTATCTAGTACTAAATGTTATGTTCTGGTCCAGTAAAGATTTAAACCCTTTTTTCCAATCAAATCAGTCTCCATATCTTCAATCGTTATCATGACCTATTTCAATAACAGGCCTTCAACCTCCGTGACTGCTCATTACAGCAAGAGGCCACTCTGAGCTTTCTATTGGTCACTTTCCTATACTTTGTGTCGCTACCAATGAAGTAGCATCTCGCAGTGACTCTAGATAAGGAACGGGATGAGTTGGCCTGCTACTGGGGATAGGTCACACACAACACAACACTTACGTACCAAAGACGTTAATGTTTCTCAATGGTTCTCCGATTGTGTCACGTGACCCATCAATGTACCCACATCTATTGCTGGGATTGTCAAGAAAAGAGTACACAATTTAGGCCACAAACTTGTCTGAGTAGAGCACAGTCATGTCACCGTTTGAAATTGGTAGCATATCCTATTCAGGACTTAGCTATCAACCCAGCATGTTTTGGCTGTGGTGATTTTCTAGGCAAAATAAACCCCCCTTAATATCCTCCGGATATGGGTATATGCTCTGTAGGTTTTCATTGTTTTTTGACGATTCGGATGCACTGTGGCGAGGATCGAACTCGGTACCTTGGCCGTTACAGACGCGCTATATATCAATTCGCCACAGAGTCGGACAAAAACCATCTCATCGTTTGAAACTATCTAAAAATATACACTAAAATAAAACATATTAAAACATGAAGTCATTTGATTAGACATATTATTTGGAAAATTGCCTTTCATGATGAGCCAAAAATATTATATATAAAGAAAACATATGTTGCTACATTGATAAATACACACCCCAAAACCATAAACTCAGATACATTTATCTAAAGATGGTCCCATGAGGGAATAGATTAAGAGCCACAATTATAAATTACACACAACTTCTGTTATAATGAAGAATGACATATAAATACATTTTTGTTATTACTTACAGATCTACTTTTCGATGGTTTTGGATGCAACTATCCTTGGAACGTTCCTCCACCATGTGGGACGATGATCATTGATCCACCAGTAATATCTCCGGAGTCTACTACAGAGACACCATTACCAGCAACGGAATTAATATCAGTACCTACATTAGCCTTACATTCAGCGTCATTGACAACATTATTACCAACAAAAGCAGCACCAACAGAGACAGCAGCACCAACAGAATTTGCGGTGCTTACAGAATTACAGTAATTACAACTACAACAGAACAGCCAACAATAACAGCACCCGAACCAACAGCTCCTGAAAAAAAAACAGCATCCACAACATTTTCAACACCAACCACCTCTGAAATTTATATACCACTATAAGATAATAAAACTATACATTATATTGGTATAATTCTTGTAATAGTAATATAAGTTATAGCAATGTTTGTAGCAGTAATATAGAAGTAGTAGAAGGAACAGGTAATATTTGTAGCTGTAATGTAATAGTAATAAAAGTGACAGAAATGATTGTAGCAGAAGTACATTACCAAATAATGTCTTGAAATTAAATTTTCTGATATTACAAATAAAATTACTATCTCTTTATTTGTGTGTTTGTTCAGTATCCAAAACTTACGATAAATGAAGTAAATGTTTTTTAATGTAAAAATTAGGGAATGGGATCTTGAAATTGATGTCGTACCCAGAATTGCAATGCTTGCAAAGAATCATTTTGTGACCATTTAAAGAGGTGTTAAGCTCTCATCCAAACTTCTGTTTTTAAACTAACGTCAGTGATCTGAGAATATAGCCTCCATCAACATATGAACCAGGCATATGCGCGTGAATTTATGTCTAAACATCCTGTCATAGTTTAAGAAATAGCGCTCTACATTTTTCATTGCTTAACACCTCTCTAAAAGGGTATGTCAGTGTGAAAGGGAAAGCATACTTTCAATTTTCCTATTTAATGCGTCAAATATGTTCTTTGTAGGAGATCTACATGGCGCAGGGTTAAGATGTGTGCTTTGTCCTCAAGGGGTGGGGAGGTGTTCGAACCCTATTCGTGACTACTTCTTTATAGACCTTTCAACCTTTACTGTATTTATAATATGGTGAATGGTCTATATTATTTCACTGTGTCCGTGTGCTGCTAGTGCCTAAAAGGAGAGCAAATAATAGCAACATTCTTTACCTTCCGTGCATGTCGTAAGCGCGACTAAGGAGGGTCTTGGGTGGATCTGGGTTTCCCATCCTAAATATGGTCAAAGTGATCCAGAAGCCAAGCTGAAGTCTGATGTGTCAGGCAGAAAAAGTGTAAACCATGCCATAACGTATTCCATTCTCCAGACTTCATCCTGCTAATATGAAGGAGTTTGAGACATTCTCCAGGCTTCATCCAACTAATCTGAAGAAGTTTGAAAAAGAAAGCAGAAGATGAAATTTCACTGGCATCGGTCTGGGTTTATTAATTATGTTCACTGGCTTGTATTCACTGTCTTGTGTTCACTGCCTCGTGTTCACTGTCTTGTGTTCACGGTCTTGTGTTCACTTTTTTGTGTTTACTGCCTTGTGTTCACTGGCTTGTGTTCACTGTCTTGTGTCCACTGCCATGTGTTCCTTGTCTTGTGTTCACTGTTTTGTGTTCATGGTCTTATGTTCACTGTCTTGTGTTCACTGTCGTGTGTTCACTGTCTTGTGTTCACTGTCGTGTGTTCACTGTCTTGTGTTCACGTTCATGCGTTCACTGTTGTGTGTTCACGGTTTTGTATTCACTGTCTCGTGTTCACTATCTCATATTCACTGTCTTGTGTTCACTGTCTTGCCTCCATGAAGCTGTTTTATATATATTTACGTGATGTTTGTAAACATATTCAAGATACCAACTAAAACAGTAACTTTAAAAAAACAGAATGCTAAATACATTTCCAATTTTAAATACAGTTTTAATTCTTATGTGCTTTATTTGTACATCTCTATGAGTGAATTTTTCCACCCTTCTTTACTTTTTTCTTCTTCTGCGTTCGTTCTAAAACTCCTGAAGATTAGCATGATAAAGATCGAAGAAAGTACGTTACGGGAGTACGTTACGGGAGTACGTTAAGTGAGTACGTTAAGGGAGTACTTTACGGGAGTACGTTAAGGGAGTACGTTAAGGGAGTACTTTACGGCATTGTTACAGCTTTGCTGTGATATATGCACATTTTACATGACACAACCGAACTCAACACGACTTCTGTTCTGTATTACTTTAAACCTATATATGATGAGACAGTCAACACCACGCCATAGCCTCCTCAGGGCACGTCTTATAATATGCGTGGAAGGTAAATAGTGCTGCTATGATTTGCTCTCATTTCGTGCCCAGGTAACACCAGGGGCGGCTTCTCCATTTGAAAACCACAAGAAACATATGAAATGTTGGGAATGACTGAATATTCTTGGAAGTTATATAGAACCAATTCTGTTGTATGAAGTTATTTAGAACCAATTCTGTTGTGTGAAGTTATGTGGAACCAATTCTGTTGTATGAAGTTATGTGGAACCAATTCTGTTGTATGAAGTTATTTAGAACCAATTCTGTTGTGTGAAGTTATGTGGAACCAATTCTGTTGTATGGAGTTATGCGGAACCAATTCTTTTGTATGAAGTTATGTGGAACCAATTCTGTTGTATGAAGTGAACTATAAACAACCAGAAAATACTGAAAAATATTATATTATAATATATAGAAGCGGTAGAGATTTAGTTTTATATAAAAATATTAAAGGCTAAAAGTGAGAGTTATAAAAGGCTACATCTATTCTATATTAATGTACGGCTCAGTAATATGGACAATAGACAAACAATTAGCAATCAGAACACAGATTTTATGCCTTTGAAATATATATATATATATATAAGAATAGGGAGAACATCATAAAAATAGAAGAACGCGTACAAAGAGAACCTAACAGCACTTAGGATGAAGATAGAATTATTAAAGGAAAAAAAGATCAAGCAAATAAAATAGTTTGGACACATTAAAAGATATGACGCCTTGTAGAAGACCTTACTTGGGGGTAAAATCGAAAGGAGGCGAGCAAGAGGTAGACAGAGAGGTAGACAAGTGGGAGAGTAACATCACAAGATGGATAGGTTACAGTCCAGCAGAGTACACCACTAAAACAAGAGACAGGGGATGTTAAAGGTCTGTTGCATCCAATTTCGTTGCGGCGATGGCACTTGATACTTATTATGACATCGTTATTGATTTTTTTTTTTTAAAGAGTACAAAGATTACTCGAAAGAAGTTAATTGAATAAATATAGCAGCTCATCCGCACCAGAAAGAGACGATCCTCAATTTTTGAACACACGAGAAAAGGACAACAATCATGACAACAAGCAAGCTGGAGAGCACGAGGGGTATAGGAAGAACAAGACTGAAGATATTAAACAGTCTGAGATTGTGACATAAGAGAACATCGGTATTGGAAATTACTGACAGCACAAGAAATATAATGTGGAAAGAGACGGTAACAAATCTTACTCGGCATGGACTGTACGCAGAACAAGATATGAGGTTGGCCTTAACGAAAATGTAACGAAAATTTTAACCATCTTAACTAATTATAAATTTAATCATCGTATTAAATATAGCTGAAGTTAAATTTATATTATTTTATATTGTGCTTAAAAATATATTTTCTTAGTGTTTTCTTGTATTATCTTAAAGTCTCCTTTTTAAATGTATCGGTGTTGCGGACTTCTCTATATAATGGGACTCGAAAAATGTTGAGTACCTGTAAGATACGCGCCTGTGACTGCTTAGGCTACTATATCAAAAGCCGACAAGGAATAGATTTGTAAGTAAATGGGATGTAACTCTTGTTTACGAGAACTAAATCAAATACTGATGACAAGATTTAATTCCCTTACATTAATGACGTTCCATGAACTGGTTATTGATTGGTTATTAAATCGATAATATATACTAACTGCAAGAAAACTGTAATCTGATAGGCGAAACTAAGAACAGGGTAATGAAGTTTTGCTAATCACTTGAAAGTTATTAGCCTTCATTATTCTGATCAAATTTTCGCCTGATTGATTGGTTATTGTTTATCAGTTCAGTTATGGAAGAGTTCGGAGGACGATCTCACTGTTTCGACTGGCGCGAACTAGGTCGGTAGTTGTTTGAGCAAAGTCGAAAATTTAAGTTTAAAATTCGACCTATCATTATCAGATGTCGTGTCCACACTTCCAATATCTTCTGTCTCTTGCCTCTGTGGTGCATTCTGCCATACTCTGTCCTATCATTCTCATGATATTTCCATATCACTTCTTTCTCTGCATAACTCTTGTTCGCCTTTTCTCTAATATACCTCCAAGTTAGGTCTCCAAAAAGATGTCATATTTCTTAATATGACCTTACGCATGTGCTTGCGTATGTGGGTCTCACCAATGGCCCACTAGACATACCATCCATGCAACAGAAAACCTTAGTGGATGACATGTCGTTATATTGAGGTTATCTTCTTATAGAAGCTTCATGGCACGTCATCTATACAATTATGCTTTTATTTTGTTGTTGAAATATGTTTCATGTTTACCTGAATATATATGTATGCACCCTCTGTGGTTGGGAGGGAGTCAGAGATGTACTGTGCAGCACTGGGGAGGAGGAAACTGACGGCACTGTTTTTTCCTATGGCTGAAACCCATCATAGAGGCACAGTGACTCAGGACGTTACAATCCTTTTGACTTGAACATTTGGTTGCATGTCTGGAGCAATAGAGAAATTCGGCATAACCAGTAGTCAATTGGTGACGGGGAATGAGCACAGTGAACCCTATCTTGGTTACAGTGGCTAGGAGCAGTGAATAGGTTTAAACCTACTTTCCTGGAGGTGTGATAGTTATTCTCTTGCTCTGTCCGGGGGTGGGCCGAAAATCCACAGACTTCCCAGCAATATAATGCCATTTAATGGCATTAGGTCAAAGGGCATGAGCCCATGGATTGCTGGATCAGCAACCAACCAACCAACTAACCAACCTTAATATGACCAAATATATGACTTGCGCCTATTTTTGTTTCTTTTAATTTCTTTTTTCATACGTGGTATTTTTCATAACTTCTTTATTGCTTTCTCCTCTTTTCACGAAATTCTCCCTATTCTTCTATATATCCAAATCTTGAATACACAAATTATGTCTTCTAACTGTTTGTTCATTATTCATCTTTCGAAGCCAAATACTAATGTAGAATAGATGTAGCATATTATAATTCCCATCATTTAGTATGTAATTTAGCTGATGTCATTGAAATTATTTTTACCGTTTCCTTTTCTCTTTGTAATTCTGTTTCACATTTAACCAACAAATGGGACATACAAGTTTATCGAAAGATAGAACAGTAACCTCTTATACAGGATATGCTTCAATGATTACTTATTGAAATAATAATATCGTATGAACCGGAGCTATTATACTGCAGACAGACTAATATATTATCAATATCCCAAAACATATTTTATGCGCTAATATGTTTTCGCCCCAAAAAGGAATCAAAGAATAGAAACACGGTTTGCCTTATCTGCATGCGGCAAGAGAGGCTACTTAAGAAGTTATGGAGTGGATTTGGCTGGCCCATCCCATATATGGTTAAAATGAAGCATAAGTCATGCTGACGTATGATATACCAGGACGAAAGGCGCCGATATTGAGCAAGTCTGTAAACCATGATACAACACATTCCGTTCTCCTGGCTAGAACCTCATAATCAGAAGGAGTTTGAGAACGAATGCAAAAGAAAGAGAAAAAGATATGTCTGGGCTGTTAATATATCATATTCAGAAAGTAAGGATCAAGAAAGTATTTGTTGATTGCAATTCTCATAACTCTGCAGATTCTCGGGATCTAGTTCGGAGAATGGAAAATGTGGTTTATCACGATTTGTAGCTTTACCCTGATATCTCTGCGTTTCTACCAGACACATTCGACTTCAGCATGACTTTTGGAATACTTTTACCCTCCTGGGGATGGACATCCTAGCTTTATACCTCCTTAGCCTCCTCTTACGACATGTTCGGTAGGTATTCGTGTCGGTATTATATGCTCCCCTTTCGGACCTCTGTAGCACAAAGACTGCAGTAATTCTATTTTAAATTTTAGTAAGCTCTTATTGATTTCTGAATGATGTGGATTCATAACTACCTGCAGTGGTACTTGAATGTTGTACCTTGAACTTACGAGCTGCGCAGCGTACTTCTCCGCCACTGAGTAGGACATCGAAGTATGAGCATAGAGACGTAGATACCTTACTTCTCCGCCACTGAGTAGGACATCGAAGTATGAGCATAGAGACGTAGATACCTTACTTCTCCGCCACTGAGTAGGACATCGAAGTATGAGCATAGAGACGTAGATACCTTTCTTCTCCGCCACTGAGTAGGACATCGACGTGTCTGCATAGAGACGTAAATACCTTACTATTCCGCCACTGAGTAAGACATTACATGTGTGCATAGAGACGTAGATACTGCTTTGCTAAAGGGAAGATGTCGGGTTTTTCTATAGACGAAAAAAAACCACTGCTTTCAATTGAGTTCTTTTAAAATCTATTTTAGGGGGAAATAACTAAAGAAACGGGTTGCCATCCTTGTTATTAGCTTTGTAGTTTTGCCTGGCATGTTCTATTCTCTTAAAAGTGAATGGTAATTTTTTTACCAACCCAATATTATCCCCTTTTTTATCTGTTCTGCGGGATATCAATTGTGGTAACTACTTCACATGAAAGACAACATAAAAAGTATGATTGTATTTCAGTAGGTCCAACACAACAACAAAAGAAGTATGATTGTATTTCAGTAGGTCTATCACAACAAGGAAAAAAGTATGCTTTTATTTCAGTAGGTCTATCACAACAAGAAAAAAGTATGATTGTATTTCAGTAGGTCCAACACAACAACAAAAAAAGTATGATTGTATTTCCGTAGATCTATCACAACAACAAAAAAGTATGATTGTATTTCAGTAAGTCTATCACAACAAGAAAAAAAGTATGATTGTATTTCAGTAAGTCTATCACAACAAGAAAAAAAAGTATGACTGTATTTCAGTAGGTCCATCAAACGGTGGTGTCCGATATAATTAACGGGTTGACGGGTTAGATAAGGAAAGTATGTGCAAGGAGATAATAAAGTTCCATATCAAGAAAAGAAAAAAGTTATACAAAATAGATACGATACACACTAAGAAAACCAGTAGAAAGCATTGTAAGACAGACACTGTAAACACATATGGAAAAGAAGAAGACTGCGACGTAATGGAAAAAAAAATTAGATAAAGATAAATAAATATGAGTACTACATGGAAAGAAATGAAAGAAATAGTTAAATATCCAATTATATCTGTAAAACCCCAAAACTTCGTCAGGGTTGTAGGGATAACACATTGAATGAATCCAAATACATAGTCCTCCAGAGATGTTCATCTTCAGAGACAAGGATGAGTGAGTTGAAAATCTTGACCAGTCCAGTCTATGATATTGCTTGCTCATTATTTTCGTTGACCTCCACTGCTTCTTCTACCATCGAATATTACCTGCACGATTGTTTTTGACAGATAATCATGAATAGTATAGGTTATATATGTGTCATCATGCACCTTTTCATCGCTTTACTATTGAAAGTTGTGATATTCTCTGAGTCCTATCCAGCGGCGTAGCGTGTGTCAATGGCGCCCGGGGCGGAATCATAATTTTCCGCCCTTGTGAAATTAAAGAAATACGTCAGTGATTGTGAAAGACTAGGCGAAAATAAATTTGCCGCCCTCCCAATGATGCCGCCCGGGGCGGTCCGCACCTCCGCCCCCCCCCCCTCGCTACGCCACTAGTCCTATCTCTATTTTATAACTTACGTACGTATACATATATGACAAGATGGACGTTGTTTGTGAATGACCTATGCTCCGCGGGGAATGAAAATTAAATGAACACTTTCTCTTTAATATTTGCATCCATTTCATCGTTTTGATTTATTCTCTGGTTTCATTTTCATACTCTCCACGCTCTGTGATAACTGTTCATTTTTGTGTTCATTTCACAGCTACTGTACTTACACATAACTTGTTATGAAGCACATAAAATATGTTTCTTGTGCACGTGGCTGTGAACATACTATACAATAAAATATATACCATTTGCAATACTCGTGATGGGTATATAAAATAGAACACAACGGCTCAATAACTAAAACATCTGCAGCTCAGATCACAACCTATAAGAATCTGATATAAAACACTTGACTTGGGACTGCTGACTACTGCATCTACCGAAGAGCATTGTCGCTAGTCTTTCAGAAGTTGAAGAAGAAAATCATGCAATTCCTGACGTCGTTTGTTCTTGTCGTCGGGCTTCTACTGACGACGGTATCATGTAAGTGTGTGAAATAGAACTGAATTCATTATGCTCTTATATACTACTATACTAGTTTTGACATGAATGTATTCAATTAGAATGAAAAATTAGTGTTTCATAGTTTTGGTAATTTTATTTCAAAATTACTTTGCCATAATTTTTCCAAATTGAATTCAACAACAATGTGCATAATAATTCCCAAATTAACTCATTCTACAATGTTCTGTCTTGTCTTTCTTTAAAATACTCATTAAAGTTTTTCATGTTTATCAAATATTTTGTTCAATTCGACTAAAAATGTCAACTACGACTTTACTGCAATTTTTCCGATTTAACATCTTACTTCTTAGTAGTATCAAATAATTGAAGTTTAGTATGTATTTGTGAAAATTCTTGAGACTAACGGGAATTGAACCAGTCCGTTCTACGGCACCAAATCGCCTAGCAACAATTGCACACGCGTCTTTCAGTACTTGACTAACCGCATCTCCAAAAAAAGATGCGATTTCATCAAGCCATTCAAATCGTGCACACAAAGTCACCCGAACGGACCAATCGAGACAAGGACTATTACAACAACAACAAACATCCCGTACAGGTATTGAAATATCCTCAGTAACAACAAACACATAACATAATATCCGTATTAGTTATACAAGGGCCGATAGGTCTTCTTGTAAACATAGATAACATATATAGACAATACAATATAGAATATTTTTTGAATTTTTAGTCTCAAGAATTTTTAAAAAATTGTCCTCTGGCTTCCTACTTAAATTTATATGTATTTGTGAATGTTGAAGTCGTATGCATAATATTAAGAATAACAATAAGAATAAAACCTTTAACACGTTAGGATCGTAGGACATCGGTACACAAATTCCGTCAGATATCCCTATATTCGATCTTATACATGAGAGTGCTATTCTTTGCTGTTATAAAACTAAGATTTTCTTTGATCACCTCTTTTCCTTATGCATAAGAAACATTCGATGTAACAAAATGTATGTTCCTATTCGAACATCATGAGCGCATATGTTTGAAATATCGAAAGCGCATTTCGAAATGAAATTTAACTGCCACTCAAGAAGAAAAAGGAGCCTGATCATTTATATTTTTGAGATATTGTACTTGATAATTTATCAGCGACATAAACTAGTGTTCAAAAACCACTTGACAAAGAGTTGCCATATTGGCTAACTCATGACTCTATTTCAGGTTCGACAAGAAATCTAAAATATATGAAAGTTAGTTTAATAATAGGTAACTTACAATAAAAGCAACAGACATGGTCTGCTAGTAATTTATATGCCCTTTATATTTGTTTATAATGTAAGCTTGCTTAAGTTCCATTAATAGAACAATTCTTCAACAAACGTACGTCATTGTTCTTTTGTCGAACTTCCTTTCCAGGTTGTTCTTCTGTGTACGCTCTCAAACTCCTGCTAATTAGCAGCATATATTCCCAAATATATTCCCTTGTGTCACACTTTCCAGCTTGGCTACAATATTTGTGCCTTTCGTAAAAAACTGCGAAATATATAATGAGTATTATTGAGTACCTATTATGTTAAAACTTATTAAGAAGATATATTTTTTTCAGTAGCAAACAAGTGGATCTGAGACGTGAGAACAATATCTGCAAAAGAAAAAGAAAATATCGGCATTTTCAATGAAATGTTTAAGAAACTCCTGAGAATTTCATGGACAGAAAGACGAACCAACTCAGACGTCCGCAAAATCCTGAACATAGAAAAACTGGCCCCTCACAACTATCAAAAAACACGAGATAGCAAATTTCTGACATATAAAGAGACACGATAGTTTAGACAAATTACACATGGATGAAAACGTTTCAGGTAAGAGAAAAAGATGTGGACCATGACTACGATGACGTTGAAGACATTCTGAATATGGCACTAGAAGAAGCTAGCTAACTTACACAGACCCGAGATGATTACAGAGTGGAAGTGGGCAACGTTCGGTAAAGGAAACGTCACATAGATAGGTTAGGTTCTGTCACAATTGCGATGAGGCTAATGGAATAAATGTATCTATAGATCTGCTTTTTTCACTAATTCTAAAAGTATTCTATATTCAAGCATTTTAATGAAAATATGGAATACCTCGCGTGAAATATGTGAATACGCTGCAAAACTTGTGTCTTCCATAAGCTCAACGGTAAACTTTAGGATGTTGTTGCTAGCATCAGAACCGTATCAAACACATACATAACATTAATGTTGCTAGCATCAGAACCGTATCAACCACATACATAACACTAATGTTGCTAGCATCAGAACCGTATCAACCACATACATAACACTAATGTTGCTAGCATCAGAACCATATCAACCACATACATAACACTAATGTTGCTAGCATGAGAACCGTATCAACCACATACATAACACTAATGTTGCTAGCATCAGAACCGTATCAACCACATACATAACACTAATGTTGCTAGCATGAGAACCGTATCAACCACATACATAACACTAACGTTGCTAGCATCAGAACCGTATCAACCACATACATAACACTAATGTTGCTAGCATCAGAACCGTATCAACCACATACATAAGAATCATGTTGACAGCATCAGTATCGTTTTATTTTGCAGATGATTTAATAATCATACCTTAGGGTTGGTCGACTTTGGAGCAATCGGTGATCAAACAATGTGTCCACTTCAATTGGACACTATAATCCTATCCGACCCGGCTGGAAAGCCTGTGCTCTTATTACTGGACCACTGTGGTTTCTTTCAATAATGATTGAAGTAAATATACGAGTAAATATATTAATCAAGTTCCGTCGTGATACCGGGGTTTGCCGCAACGGAATTTTAAAATTGCACCTTCTCCTGCTTTGGTGACGCACTCTGATAGATTATCTTGTCCTTCTCGTGCTATCTTCACCACCAACTTGTTTTTCTACCTCATGCATCCTCCTTACTTTACCTTAATGTGAAATCTTTAATACGGTTTCAGTACCATTTTCTATGTCTATAATCTACTTTCTTGTTCGTAGAATATGTTACAGATAGCCATATTATTCTTTTCACATAATTTTACGAGTATTTCTATTGTATATAATACTTTTATATCAGCTTCTCGGACAGATTCTTGACTTGATTCTTGATTCTTGACTATAAATCGGTCTCACGGCACGTGGGGCATTCCCACAAGTGCTCCGTCCTCTGTTCCAGAAGCCATTCGGCTCGATGGTGTTTCGAGTCTAATGTTGCTGAAACAGATGTCAACATCAGGGCACAACTCTGGCCCTTGCGAAAGGATTCTTTGTTGTTCCGCCCACCCACGCCGTGCCCGTAACTAGTTCAAGCATAACGTCGGCCTGTCGGAACAACATGGTAACTGTTATCGAAGGTTACGACTACAAGATGACGTGCCATGAAGCTTTTATAAGAAGATAACCTCAATATAAAGGCATGTCATCTACTAAGGTTTTCTGTTGCATGGTTGGTTTGTCTAGTGAGCCCTTGGTGAGACCCACAGACGCAACCGCATGCACGCATTCTCAGACAGAGTTTTTGCCAGCTGCCCTTAGTTTTACCAGCCATGATTTTCTTCTTCTTCTACTGTGTCGCAAAGTATATAAACATGTCATGTGTGCAATGAGGATTAACTGACGACTCACCATCTTCAGGTAGCAGTCATCACAACCTTACTCACCTACATGCCCAACTACTTGCTCAATTGCTTTCCCACCAACATGGCCAACTACTTGCCTAACCACTTGCTCAATTACTTTCCCACCTACATGCCCAACTACTTGCCCAACTATTTGCTCAATTACTTTCCCAACTACTTGCCCAATTACTTTCCCATCTGCTTGCCCAACTACATCCTTGATTACTTTCCCAACTATTTGTCCAATTACTTTACCAACTACTTTCTCAACTACTTTCCCAACTGCTTTCCCAACAACTTTCTCAACTACTTTCCCAACTACTTTCCCAACTACTTTCTCAACTACTTTCCCAACTACTTTCCCAACTACTTTCCCATCTACTTGCCCAACTACATCTTCGATTACTTTCCCAACTATTTGCACAACTACTTTCCCAACTACTTTCTTAACTGCTTTCTCAACTACTTTTCCAACTACTTTCCCAACTAATTTCTCAACTACTTTCCCAAATACTGCCGACTTTGAGCCAATTTTTCTGCTTGTGTGAGTGTCATGTGCTGGTGACTTTAAAATCATGGGTATATATTCTTCATGCATTCCACCTTTTTCGTTGCCCTATCATCATCCCTCACGTTATAGTCGTTTTCTTCTTCAGTGTTCATTCTCAAACTCCCGCTGGATCTCTCTTGTAGTAGGACAATGGTCCTACTAGATTTTTAGTAGGATGTAGTCCAAAGTTGGAAATGCGTTGTGTCGCCGTTTTATTTGTACCAATAGTCCGACACATCGTCTTCGGCGGTATTGTCTTTTCAATGTTGTCATGTCGTTTGATATGACTACAATATTGTAATGCTTCTAGATAATACATTGTTGTTTAGCTAGTTTTCTTTTACTTTCAATTCTCTCAGAATGTCATTATTATTTTTTTCTTCTTCTGATTGTTGTATGATATTCTGAGGATTCTCCCGCCGAAGACGGATGTGTCGGGCCATTAATAATAAAACGGCGACACAACGCATTTCCATTCTCTGGACTACATCCTGCTAGAAATCTTGTAGGACAATGGTCTTGCTACAAGGGAGATCCAGCAGGAGTTTGAGAATGAACGATGAAGACGAAGAAGAAGAGGATTATTATTTTTCACGACATTCTTTTATTGAGTTTATGTGGTGTTTGAGGCTGTGTTTGCAGTGATATAGTAATATTGTAACATCGGCATATTTTGATGTCAACAGATGTCAAAGAAAGATTATATTCATTACATGCTTGATTCATATTTCAATCATTGTTTCACACGGTAAATATCCAATTTTTCAATCCCTTGTAGGCTTTCTATTGGTTGTGGAAATACATTTCGCTTTGCCATATCAGACGCCGCGACATGTACAGAAGGATTTTATTGTACCTCTGAAAGAAAAAAATGCTGTCCCAACTGTGGATTTAACCCGGGACCTCAAGGGTCTGATAACCGCGTTGTAATACACGGCCATGCGCTCCACGCTTCATTTACTGATGATGGATTATTCAAAATGTGCTCGAAGTGCTTCAACATTTTCTTTCTCTACGACTAATCGTGTTTAATTTTCATTGAGAAGGGGGAAAGATCCTGCTGAGGGTGGATCATATAACGTTTTAAGTGCATCATAGAAGTTTCTCAATTCGTCTGTGTCTGGCAATAATTGTATCTCGTCTGCTTTCTCTCATTTATCATATAGCGTAGTTTATTTTGTATTATTTTCCGTTTGCAGTTGAGTGCATCTATTTTAGACGTTGATTTTTAGATAATTTAAGTATGCTTTGTGAAGGTGATGTTTGTCGGCCAACTTTTTTAAAAATTGTATCATTCTTATCAAACTTGTCATTTTGTTTCAGGACGTAGATCAGGGCTTGATTATTTTTATGTTTGGACCAAATTAATTTTATAAAATGTCCCTATATGTGTTTTTTATTGTATCACATGACATACTAATATTGATAAATAGTGTATGTGTAATACATCATTGGAAAGGGGAATGGATACAGAATATGAATACATAAGTACATTGATGATATCTGATTACTTCACAAGGTTACAGTTAGCCTTGTGAAGTAATCAAATATCAAATCAAAGCCAGTAAAGTAGCGAAAGGTCCTGTAGAGCCATGCTATAAAGCCAGTATAGTGGTGATTGGTCCGGAAAGAGTTAATAGAATGTCCTAGTTTCTCCGTAGCAGTGTCGTAAATTTGCTTGCTCAAATATGTCCAGTTTGTCTCCACATTTTGCTCAGGTAATGCATATTTAAGACATTCATCTAGAGCAGTGGCTAGGAACTGTTGTGTTTTTACATTTGATAGCTTTCTGACGTCTATATTGTGTATATACTGTGTGTCGATAGACAATAAAAATCACGAGAAAAGCTTTTCCAGTTCATCATTCCAGTAGGGTTTGTAGTTTTTGCGTGCCCCCCTGGGAATGGTTTTACTAGCAGCATGTAGTATACATCTATTAAATTCACTCACTGCTCTATTGATGGAAACTGAGATGGAAACATCTAGACAGCAGGCTGAGAACAGACCTAGCCAAGAACATCACAACAAATATCAGCAAACAAAGGCTAAATTTCAAAGAGCCAAGTTACAAGCCAGACGGAGCAGCTGGAAAGAAAAAACAGAGTCGCTGAACCTAGAAAGAGATACTAGGAAATTATGGAAACTTGTAAAACAACTAAATGATGAAGGTACAGGGAGAAATACCAAGATCACACTTTATAAAGATAGAAACATTTTAACAGGTAAACATGCAGCTGATTACTTTGCAGATTCCTTTGCAGAAGACAATAACGTCAAAGTCAGCCCAGACAAACAACAGGAGGTTCGAGAGAACCAGCAAAACATTGGACAAGGTGAACCTATACCTGAAGTCATGGAGGCACCAATCACAATGAGAGAACTGGAGCATGCAATATCCAAATTGAAAATGAAAAAGTCCCCTGGAGCTGATGGAGTGTCCAATGAAATGATTAGAAACCTGGGAAGTGCAGCAAGAGCAAAGTTACTGCAGATCTTTAACACAAGCTGGTCCACAGGTAATGTACCACAGGCGTGGAGAGAAGCAATAATGATACCACTCCTCAAATCAGGAAAAGATGGCAACACAGTCTCCAACTACAGGCCCATCAGCCTCACAAGCTGTCTATGTAAAACAATGGAACGCATTATCAATCTTAGGATGCAGTGGTACCTTGAAAGTGAAAACCTTCTGGTATCACAGCAAGCAGGTTTCAGACAGTGCTACTCTACTGAAGATCAGGCAACCTACCTCTCCCAAGAGATTGAGGATGCCTTCCAAGAAAAGAAACTGGTACTAGCAGCATGGATAGACCTCAGGAAAGCATTTGATAAGGTCTGGAAAGAAGGGCTCCTAAAGAAATTGCAAAATTGCAGGGTTAGCTCAAGAATGTACAAATGGGTAAAAGCATACCTGCATAATAGAAGAGCCAGGGTACAATTAGATGGTCGCAAGAGCAAGAAAGTTCTACTGCGTCATGGAGTCCCCCAGGGAGGAGTCCTGTCACCCACACTTTTCTTGGTTTACATCAATGACCTAGTTGCTGAACTACCACACGGGATCAAAATGGCAATGTATGCTGACGACCTGGTGATCTGGTGCACGGAAGAACATGCAACAGTGGCCACTAAACAAATACAAAGAGCTATCGATGCCCTAACCTTATGGGCTAATAGATGGTGCGCCAGCATTAACACAGATAAGTGCAGCACTACACTCTTTACCCTCTCACCAAAACAAAAAGCTGGTCATATCAAGATAGATGGAGAGCTCTTGAAAGAAGACAAACAATCCACATACCTCGGAGTTACTTTTGATGATAAGCTGACATGGAAGCAGCACATAAACAAAGCAACAACAAAAGCCAGGAGGAAGCTAGCTATCCTGAGAAAACTAAGTGGAACCACATGGGGAGCCAGTGGAAATATACTCAGTAAAGTTTACCAGCAAGGCATAAGACCACACCTGGAATACGGTTCAGCTGCGTGGTGTCCTGCATCAAACACCACATTACAAGATCTAGATAAAGTGCAAAACCAGGCACTTAGAATAATGTTGGGAGCAATGAAATCAACACCCATAGCAGAGATGCAGAAAATGGGAAGAATGCAAACACTTGGCGAACGCAGAGACACAAAAGTACTAATTCAAGCAGAAAAGTTTCAGTGTATGCCAAGCCATCCAATGAAGGAAAGATTCCAAAATCTAGCAATGGGACGACTGAAAAGGAGCAGCTTTATCCATCAAGCTAAACGACTCCGTAGACAACTTACAGACCTACCTGAAGTTGACAGCCCCTTAAGGTCTGTACCAGAGCAAACCCCGTGGAGTGAAAGCCATGGAATGCCAATATACATTCAGACCCATGTGAAAGGAATACTAAGCGAGGACGAACAGAACAGTGTGCAGCGAATGACAGTCACCCTCAGTTTCCTGGATGAGGAATATCCACAAGATATATGGGTCAGAGTGTACACAGATGGGTCAGCACAGAATGCTGTGAGGAATGGAGGTGCAGGTGTATATATAGAATATCCACACAAGCCTAGAGATACAATCAGAACACCGACAGGAAAATTCTGCAATAATTATGATGCAGAAATCCAGGCAATTAGTATGGCAATTAGTATGGCTCTGTCGGCCATGTGTACATGTGGACAGGCAGCACAGAGTGCCAAACATATACTTCAAGAGTGTTCTGAGCATGAAACGCTGAGGCAGACATATTGGCCAGAGGAAACAACACTGGAATCAAAACTCTATGGGACACTGTATGAACTACAAAAGACAGTGAGTTTTATTAAGGAGACAGAATTACAGATATAGACATGTTTCAAGTGAACGAAAGAAGAAGAAGAAGAAGAAGAGAAAAGCATAATGTATCACTTTAGAAGGATAACTCCCAATGAGCCATAAGGTCTTATATTTGTCGAGTCCGGAGGTAATCCATCACACTGGAGAAAACAAAATGAGTGTTGCGGTAACAGCGCAAAAGCTAGTATGAATGGAAAGATGTAAATGAAAATGGTACTAATATTAAGAAAAATTACATGCACTTCAGCACAGACAATGCTTTGACTTTTTTTCATCAGGATCAAATAGAATGGACAAACCGTGGCGAATGATCATAGTAACAAACATATGGTACGACCAGTAGCACTCAGTAAAATAAGAAGAGGAGAAATGAGGAGAAATATGATTCATGATTGTATGACAGGTATGGTTTCTCACTGAGATTTGAAGTTTGACATTTATTTAGAGGTGAGATCTGTGCAATACTTCATTTCATCGACTCAATGGGGCGGATTTGCCCATTTACTATTGCTTGAATTGGTGGATTTTCACAGGTATTCACAGGTAAACGTTTTGTATTTTGCAGCAGAGGCAAGCATGATCGTGCAATTTGAAGTGGGTGTGAATGATGTATTTGACAAGATTGGTTCATCAAAGCTGAATGCGCAGAAGTGGAACGAACAGAATGAAATAAGTTTGCGATGCTGTTAATGAAGTCTACAGTTGCAATATCACAAAACAGTTTTGCCTATGGCGAACTATATTATCAGCAAAATAGAAGTTAATAGACACCTTGGTAAAAATCGATATTTCTAATAGATTTTCACCTGTTCCTGGGTCCCTGCAGGTGTTATGATATAGTTGAGCTTCAGTAGATTCTCATCAGCGAAGATTTTAATCAACCAATTTCGAAAGTCACGCTTACAGTCAGAAACTTTTATAACAGCGATCTGGTTGTTAAAACCACAAGTCGCAAAAAACCAATACCTTATAATATTCATACGGAAAAGATATAACATATTTTCTAATGAGTCACACTTTAATGTGTTACAAAGACAACATCTGCACAGATTCTCATTTTGAAAATTTACTCAGATCCCGCGCTGACATTTAGTCTTAATAATAACGCATTCACGTTTATAGACTGTACAATAACTTTAAATGTACAACATAACACACGTTATATGTGAATTAGAGAATAGATTAAACAGTAGCTGAAGTTCAAATCAAACAAGCAAACAGAGAAAACAACAAGCAAGCAATATGGATTTACAGCAGTAAGAACATTTGAGGACTTATATCGGACAAGTGCTTATAATTAATGAAAATAGATTAACACTATATGACAAAAGAAAGAGAGAAAGACTAAAAGAAACAACAAATAAAGAGAGGTATCATTGTGGGTCTCAACAACATGCAAAAACTACACAAAGCAGAATCACATCCCTGGAACTAGAGTGTGCTGATTGCTGTCCTGTGTACTGTATTCATCGCTGGGAGGGACATAGATAAATAAATGGATGGATGGACATACAGAGATATGTAGACAAATAACATATACCGGATAGCTAAATAGGCAGACGGATATTTAGATACATAGGTAAGAACATAGGTAGGTAGGTTATTAGAGAGGTAAAAATTATAGACAGACGGACAGACAAGCAAGCAAACAGACAGTTTGATAGCTTCGCCCTCGTAGACGAGATCCCTTTCTCCTGCAGCACTGCCAATACGTTCAAATCCGAATGACAACCAATGTATTTTGCGCGTATTTATCTGTCCACCTGTGATAATTATTTATCACTATAGGGAGGTTACCACATCGGGCTGCAGTCTCAACAACCTGACCTTTGAGACCATAAAAATAGCATAGAGTTCCCTGCAAAGGCCTCAAGCCCATTTCAGTACAACTAGTAACTTTTGGAGTCTGTAGTTCCTATACTATCTCGATTTATTGTTATGAACATAGCTATGATAAAACTATGATAACATCATAGATCACAGCTATGATAAAACTATGATAACAGCATTGATCCCAGCTATGATAAAACTAAATTGTTATAATGTTCACTGTTGGGAGAAGAGTATCTCATTAACTAAAGATACTTTGAATTTCTATGTAATGTCACACACTCTCTTCTGTTGAATCCAAAATGAGGTTTTCAACGTTTTCTGATATCATTGATGACGTCCCGCAAATTATAGTTCCCTTTATCCTGGTACCGATTGAATCTTTGCTGTGCTTTGAAAAAAAAATGATGAGAATAGCATGAAAATAACGTTATAATAATAAAACAACAAAATAAAGAAAAAATGTACAGAAGAAGTAGAAGGACCGAGAGAGATGAACAAGAATTGACTTACGAAACTGACAGAACATTTAGTGTTAGCTATGGAGAAAATAATAATTAACGTTAAACAACTATAGAGAAAAGTATATTTACTGTAAATCAGCAATGGAGAAAAGATATAGTGTTAAATAACTATCGAGAAGAGAAGAGTTAGTGTTAAATAACTATCGAGAAGAGAAGAGTTAGTGTTAAATAACTATTAAGAAAAGAAGTATTATAATGACCTCATTAGGAGTGATGTCCCTCAAAGCTGAATTTTATTTCTATGATTTCATTGAAGGGATTAGTTGAGGGTAAGAAGGACAAATGAAAGTATTGATTGATAATATTAAAGACTGGACAGTATTTTGATTCTCAACACTTAACGTAGAACGTAGAAGGGTGAATAGTCTTTTTGTGTGTGCTGATCTTTGAAAAGTTGCACTTTTAAAAGGTTTACGGCTTTGATGATGAAACCCTGGACTCCTCCAAATAATCACAAATTAGGCTGGTAGGTGTATTCTTCTTCACCTTCTGCGTTCTCTTTCTGATACCCACCACGAAAATTCGCGTGGTTTCCGCCAGGAACCGTGAAGTACGTTGTAATGCAAGTTTCACAGCAAAACTATGTTATTTGCACCTCGGTTGCCTCATTCTGTGGCCCGGACATCCGAGACCCAGTACATCCGTTTTCGTCATTCTTTTAATTCGAGCAGTGGGCTTACCTAGCCCATGGAAGCCTGCCTATCTGTCAACAGGCGGCGGATGTGTATTGACTTAAGGGCTGGACGATTGTCGACATATTTGACATATTTTCAAAAGAATTTAATTTCTCCTTCCGTGCTTTTGTTAAGTTTTCAACTCTCGCAGCCAAATGTCAACACGGATATCACATTGGATTTGAACAGTCGTAGTTTGGTACATTTTCGTATTGTTTGTTATTTCTATATTTTTTAAATGTTGCAGATGTCTCGTGATGTCCACGCTATTCTGATAGAAATCTCTTTTATTGTATCTCCATCGTGTGTCCTTGTTGCCTAAATGAGAAAAGTTTTCAACTGTCTTTATTCTTTCTCCGTTGAGAATGTTTTTTTTTTAAATTGCAGTTTATAAAATGCATGCTCTTAGTCTTAGAATTTTTCACTTGAAGGCCAGTTTATTCTGAAAAATGACAAAATACAATAAACCTGTGCGTTAGCAGGAAATATAATGGTAACGCAGAATTATCAGAATCAAAAACGAAAATATCAGAAGACTAATTAATACAACCTCAGTTTCCAAATTACATCAGAAGACTAATTTACACAACCCCAGTTTTTATTAACCATAACTCCAGTTTTTAGATTACATAAGAAGACTAATTAACACAACACCAATTGTAAGATTACATTAGAACGCGAATTAAGAAAATCCACTTTTTATATTTAATTGAAAGACTAATTAACAAAATCCCAGGCGTAGATTACAACAGAAGACTAACAAGTCTTTAGATTAGATCATAAAACTAATGAACACAATCGCAGTTTTTAAATTACATCAGATGTCTAAATAACACAACCCACGTTTTTATATTACATTATAAGACAAATTAACATAATCCCAAGTTTTAGATTACATCAGAAAACTAACACAGCCTTATTTTTAGATTACATTAGAGGACAATAGATTAAGAGGTTCACACACGTCTCCAGACTACAACCAAACAGTGATACCCAAAAAGCAATGCTACTTATAATTCGAAAATGGTTAACAATTAAGATGGCTATGATGTTAACAATTAAGATGGCTGTGAGGTTAATAATTAAGATGGCATTGAAACTGTATGCATATAGTATTTACGTAGAACACAAGCTATTTTAGTGTTACGACCACTAACAGTCTTTGGGACTATGATTGATAAAATAATACAAATACCAAAATACAAGACATATTCAACGTTTCAAACATTTCTAACTGTTGAAACGTTGAAAATGTCTTGTATTTTACAGAACGTTTTGAATAGATACACATACACATGTAGCACACTATCATAAAACACCAACGTCGATGATGAACTGCACACAATGATCGTCAAGGCAAATAGCACTTTCGGAAGATAGTTCGCAAATGTGTGACGAAGAAATGGCATTAACCTACAAAGCTGAAATTTTACATAGCAGTGGTACTTCCAGTGCTGTTTTACGCTGGCAAAACATGAACTGTGTATAGGCAACATGTGAGGAAACTCAATCACTTTCACACAAAAGTGTCTCCATACATTCTGTAAAACTGTCCTCAGAATGAACAACAAACACATTGGCCGAAAGGCTCCACCTTGCAGAGATGTGTAGAATAAAAGAGGTAATCCAGACAATGAGTAGAATATACTTTTAAAAACGTGTCTGACGTTGTATACATCAACCAAACATAGCGTTCTTAGCAAATGGCTGATACATCACTGTAGATTATTACATCAAGAACACGCTACATACATCATTTTCACATTGTATTAAATATCAACAGACATATTTCTAGCTATTGAGTCTAATGTCGACACAAATATTTCTAGCCATTGTGTCTATTGTTGGCGTACATATTTCTAGTCATTCTGTCTAAAACTGCTGCATATATTTCTAGCCATACTGTCTAATGTTAGGCAACATATTTCTAAACATTTTGTCTAATTTTGACGCATATATTTCTAACCTTTCCATCTAATGTCGGCACACATATTTCTAGACATTTTGTCTAATTTTGGCTCACATATTTGTAGCTGTTTTGTCTAATGTTGGCGGACATATTTCTAGCCATTTTGTTTAACTATGGCGAACATATTTCTATCTGTTTTTCTTCTCTTTCTTCTTCTTTCGTTCGCCTGGAACATGCCTATTTCTGAATTTGTGTTTCTTCTATAAACTTGACAAGTGTTTTGAGACTCTCACAGAGGACCGTAGAGTTTTTCTTCCACTGTTGTTTCTCTGGGTCAGTGTTTTTGCCTTAGCATTTCCTTTTCCAAGCATTCCTGAAGAATATGCTCTGCTGTCTGATGTGTCTGTCGACATGTATACATAGCAGTGTTGCCAATCTTAAAATTTGTATAAATGTGGTTGCGGATTCAGTTGTGTCTTGTTCTGCGGCACAGAATGGCAACTTGTAAGGTATGTTCATAATTTGGTAGTCATCTTGTGTTAGATACGGCTTTCTAATTGTCTTTATCATGTTTCTTTTGATGGAACGTTATTTGCACATCTGGTTGGTCATCAACAGCTCCCTCCTTTCTCGTTTCCAGGTATTCCACAATGTGATGGTAACCACTGCATAACTACTTTACGCTGATTTCTTAATTCATGCAGTAGTATTTGAAGGTCTGGTAATTTTTCTTGATTCGAGCACTTGGAGTGGTGATCTGTCAGGAGTACTACTGGATGTGAATCAAGATTGGTGCTCAGCCTTTTTTCAGTTGCCACCTTTAATTGCCTGGATATCTGACTCATAATAATTTTGACACTCGAATGTCCCCGTTGGTAGTTTAATTTTATCCTAACATTATTTAGGAACTATATATATATATGAATTCCTACTCCTCACTTTCTCAATGCATTTCTTGCTGACCTATCTGTATATACTCTGATCCATATGTCTCGTTTGTATTCGTCCGCCAGTAGACACAGAAACTGTCTTGCGTTGTACACTATTCTGTTCATTCTTACTGAAAGTTTCTTTCACCTCATTCTGGGTGGGAATAGATAATCCCCTACGGAGCTACGGAGTTACGTGCTATGAGTGGTATACTCGGCAAGCGGCGTGGCGCTTCGTTGAGAGGGACGGAGTACATATGAGAAACCGAGTACAGTGAAGTCAATCTTCTACGACTTTTAAATCCCTTTTTAATAGATAATCCCCTATCCTCTCTCCCGAAGGTTTGTTCTGGTATAGACTTTAGATCAAAGCTTGTCAACTTCAGGCAAGTTTGAGATTTTTGTACGGAGTCGTTAGACCTGATGGATAAAGCTACGTCTTTTCAACCACCCCATTGCTAAGTTTTGAAATATGTCTTTCATTGGATGACTTGACACACAATGACACCTTTCTGCATGTATTAGCACTTTTGTGTCTCTGCGTTCACTCTGTGTTTGTATCCTCCACATTTTCTCCATCTCTACTATGGGTGTTGATTTTACTGCCCACATGATGATCCTAAGTTTCTGATTTAGCACCTTTTCTAGTTAATCTGATGTAGTATTTGATGCAGGGTACCATACAGTAGACCCATATGCCAAGTGTGGTCGTATATCCATCTGGTAAACTGTACTTTATTTTTTTACATTATTTCCCTATATGGTCTCACTTAGTTTTCTCAAGATGGCTAATGTTCTTCTGGTCTTTGCTGCTGCTGTGTTGATGTATTATGTGAGCTCACTTCCGTTGTAATCCCACTGTCATTTGAGACTCCGAGATATGTTGGTTCTTTTGTCTTCTTTCAAGAGCTCTCCATTATCTTACTGTCATCAACTTTTTATTTTGGTGAAAGAGTAAAATGAGTAGTGCTGCACTTATCTATTATGATGCTGACGCATTCTCTGTTTGCCATGTGGTTAAGGCATCCAGTGCTCTTTGTACCTGTTTGGCAGCAGCTGTCGCATGTTATTCCGTACACCATATTACTAAGTCATCAGCATACATTGCCAATCTTGTACCATGTGGTAGCTCAGCCACCAGATCATTGATGTAGACCAGAAACAGTGTGGAGGGCAATACCCTTCCCTGTGGTACCCCATAACGTAGTAGGACTTTCTTGCTTGTGTAAATATATATCTGTGCTCTAGATTTTCTGTTATGTATGTATGATTTTATCCATTTATACACTAAATCATTCACTACGCAAGTTTTCTAGAAGTCGTCCTTTCCAAACGTTGTCGAAAGCTTTCAGTAGGTCTACTCAGGCTGCTACGACAAGTTTCTTATCTTAAAATGCATCCACTACCTCTAAGATAAAGTATGTTGCCTGATCTTCAATGGAGTAGCAATGACTGAAGCCTGCTTGCTGTGATACAAGGTTTTTGCTATCTTGGTATCAGTGCAGCCTGTGGTTGATAATACGCCCTATAGATTTGCCTAGTGAACTTGTGAGACTGATTAGCACGTAGTTGGAGACTGTGGTGCTGCCTTTTCCTTTATTTTGAATTTGTATCATGATTGCTTCATTCCAAGTTTGTGGAACTTTGTAGCCCAACATATATTGATGATCTGTAGCAGCTTTGTTTTTTTCTGCAATTCCCCAGATTTTATATAATTTCATTGGACACTCCATCAGCACCATGTAACTTCTTCATTTGTAATTTAGATACTGCATGCTCTAGTTCTCTCAATGTGATTGGTGTCTCAATGACTTCAGATATTGCTTCATGTTGTTTTTTCTCTTCTCAAAATCTCCTGTTGTTTCTCTGGGCTAATTTTGATGTTTGTCTTCAACATATTAGTCTACAAGGTAGTCAGCTTCCTGATTTCTCATGAGGATGATTCCATCTTTTTGTAATGTTACCTTTTGATTTATCCCAGTACCTTCATCAATTAGTTATTTTACCAACTTTCATAATCTCCTGGTATCCCTCTCAAGGTTCAGCGATTCGGTTTTCTCTCTCTCTCAGATGCTACACCTATCTTGTAGCTCTGACTCTCTAAAATTGGCCTTAACCCTGTTGATATATATTATGGTGCTCTTGACATGTTCTTAATTTCTAACTGCTGTCGCATTGTTTCCACTATATTTTGCAGTATTTCTATTTCACTACTCCAATAAAATCTGTAGTTTTTACGGGCTCCTCTAGTGATGGTCTTACATCTACATAATTCATTGTCTACCTTATTGATATCTTTGTCTGTAGGTAGGTCTTTGGCTAGTACACCTGTGTAGTATGGATAAATTGTCCAGTTTATCTTCTTGTAGTTCCACCTAGAGAAAATGCTGCGTTCTTTAATATATTCATTATCTACAGTCTGAAAGAAAAGTCGGTGGTCGCTGCCTCCAAGCTGTTTTCAACAACACGATTGATGTTTCACTCCAATTTTGGTGAGTGAAATGCCACGTCTGTTGTAAAGGTAGTATGGCATGATCTGGAGGAGAAGGTTGTGGGGTCAATTGCTTGGTTGATCAGGTCATGCTATAAGTCATAAACGTACACATTCATGTTAATTGTATCTTTTTTCTAGTTCCTCACCTCTCCTATCCATGTGAATATAGCCCCCAACATTGCTAGTGGTTAGTGAAGTCTCCGCATGCAGTTTTCCTTGCACTGAGATTGTGTCTACAGCTAACGGGAAGTCATTTCGACAATAGTGGCTGAGGAGGTGGAATTCGGTACTTTCTGTCCTGAGGTGGAGCATTTGACATTATACTCTCTTCATATGTTTCTAGTTGGCATACACTGGTATTGTTCTTAACCATCGTCGGTATACCACCCTTTCGCCTGTTTATTCGGTCTGATCGAAAGCATTTGAGCATTTCTATCTGTCTATCCATTCGCTAAACTCTTTATTGCCTCTCAGCGTCAGAGGTAGAAGAGTTCTCTAGAGATGTCCCTCGCCTGTGCTGAATATATTGTGGAATTTGTTGCCTCTTTTATTTCTGTGGTCCATCGTTGTCGAGGTCGGCCTCTAGGTCTTCCCTCACTGTATCTGTGTAGCATAACTTGCTGTGGTATGCTGTCTGGTGGTAGTCTGCTGGTGTGTTAAAACCATTTGATTTGTTAGCTCTTAACATACTCCAAGATTGAGGCGGTGACGGTTCTTTGTCTAATGTCCTCGTTTCCCACTCTGTCTCTTTGTGATATTCCTAGGATTTTGCGTAGGCATGCCATTTCAGCAGTCACTAATTTACGCTTGTCTTGTGCTGTCGCTGTCCATGTTTGTCATTGGTAGCACAGCGTTGGCATAATAATCGTTTTGAATAGTGTTATTCTGGTGTTTAAATCTACATTTTTTATTCTGAAGATTGGTGTCATTTTCCCTAGGGCTTGGTATGCTTTACTAAATCTATTGTGTATTTCTTTACTGCTCTTGTCGTTTGTTACTATATTGCTTCCTAGATATGTGAATTCTGTCACTTGTTTAAATCTGTTGTTTCCAATATATATATTATATTACAATATATATATATATATATATATATATATATATATATATATATATATATATATATATATATATATATATATATATATATATATTGGTGTTTCTTTCTGTTCTTCCTATCTTCATTACTTCGGTCTTTTCTATGTTCATCTTCATGTTAAAGGTTTGGCATGTTTGATGTAACCTGTCTATTTGTCTTTGTAGTTGCTCTTCTGATAATGCTACTAGTGCTTGATCGTCTGCAAGTAGCAATTCGTTTAAGTTATCCTCCAGATTGCTTTCTTCCGTTGTCATTGCTACTTTGCAGATGTGATCTATATATGTTAAAAACAATAGGGGGGATAGTACACATCCCTGTCTCACTCCCGAGTGAATTTGAAAATAATCAGATGTGCCTGAGCTCGATCTTACTGCGCATTGATTATTGGCGTATATGCTCTGACATAGGCTTATCAGATGTTGGGGAACTCCATATGTCTGTAATGTTATCCATAATTGTGCTATATCCACTCTGTCAAAAGCTTTCTCTTGGTCAACGAGAGCCAAATATAAATCTTGGTTATGTTTTGTCGATCTTTCTGCAAGTTGTTTGAAGGCGAAGATTACATCTGTACAGATTTTAGTTTTTCGAAAGCTTCTTTGCGTGTTGTTGAGCTGTGGTTCTATATATGCGCGCATCCTTCTCTCTAGTATTTTGCTAAAGATTGTTCCTATGTGGCCTAAGAGTGATATGCCTTTATACTTAGTGCAGTCCATCTTACTGACTTTTGTCTTCCAGATTGGAAAAATCATCGCTGTATTCCATTATTGCGATGTCTTTTGTGTTTTCCATATCACATTGAACAATCTGTGTAACCACTTTATACCTGTCACTATTCGCATTTTTATTAGTTCTATACGTATTCCGTCTTTTTCTAGGGCGTTGCTGTTTGGTGTATATTTAACTGCGTCTTTAATTTAGGATTTCAGGATGTATGGTTCTAGGTCTTCTTCTATTGTATTTATTGTTGTGATCTCTTCTTCTTCTTTTAAATTTAACAGTTGCTTGAAGCAATTTTTCCATCTTTTCATGATTTCTTGGGGCTTATTTAGTATGTAGCCCTGTTCATTATTTCTGTTGGTTCGTAGATGTCTTTTTTACTTCTCAGGTTTTGTACTTTCTTGTAGAACATCTTTGGTGCGTTTCGTCTATCCTTGTTTAGTATTTTTCCATATTCTTGCCATGGCTTAATTTTTGCAGATTTTATGATTTTCTTGGTGTTAATCTTGACGTCTCGTATGGTAAGTAATCTCCGTGCATTTTTACTGCTGCCCATTTTTTGTATTTCTGTGTTTTATCTTTCGTTGCATTCTTTACCTCTTCTGTCCGCCAAACTGTTATTTTTGGTTTCGTGCCTTTATGGTTTTTATATCCGCATATTTTTCCTGCTGTTTGTACGATGGTATTTTTGAAATATTTCCATTCTTCTTCTATGTGTTGTGTGTTCTCAGGTAACTTTTCAAATTCTTCGATAACTTCCTGGATATCTTTTTCGCGCATGTTTAGTTCTTCTAATTTCTGTATATCTAGTTGCCCCTGGTGCTTTGTGCTTTTCTTGTGCGCGATATTTTTCGCTCAGTTTGTTTTGACGGTTATTATTACTGCTTTATGGCCAGTGTCTGCACACATGTTAGGTATTACTCGTTTGAGCACTTGACGTATCTTATTTTGGTATTAACATCCTTGTTGAGATGGTTTCTTGCCAGCAGTATACATTTATTTGCGCTTCATTTAAAGTATTTTCGAGTTATACTTTTTTGTTGTTGATACCTTCAGCATTCCAGTGTATTATTTTTAATGGTCTAAGTTTTTGGCCAGTTGCTCTGTTCTCATGCCTCTTGGCTCCTCTGGGTAATTGAGAAGAACTTCAAGTAGCTGGAATTATACCCTTTCGAAGCATAGGGCCCAGCACGGTCCCTGGCTGGATGTACGTTACAGCGAAGGCACCATAACATACATCAAATATAAACATATTCTCACTGCATGTGTTGGTACTTATCAACCTGATTGATGTGTTACGCTTTTTGGCTGTTTGTCTCTGTCTTCAGCACATGTACTTACTAGGACAGATTGTGGTCTTGATTGATTTTAGGAGGGCCTGGTGAGTTATAGTTTTCAGTCTCTGCTGGCAGAACTAAGCCGCGGGAAAGCTCTGGCCTCGATAGGGCTATTTTGTATACTATTGGTGAACATATTTCTAGCCATTGTGTCTAATGCTGTCTCACATAGTTCTAGGTATTGTGTCTATGTTGCCACACATAGTTCTAGCTATTGTGTCTAATGTTGGAATACATAGTTCTAGCTATTGTGTCTAATGGTGAAACACAATAGTTCTAGCTATTGTGTCTAATGTTGTCACATATAGTTCTAGCTATTGTGTCTAATGTTGTCGCACATAGTTATAGCTATTGTGTCTAATGTTGTCGCACATAGTTATAGCTATTGTGTCTAATGTTGTCGCACATAGTTATAGCTATTGTGTCTAATGTTGTCGCACATAGTTATAGCTATTGTGTCTAATGTTGTCGCACATAGTTCTAGGTATTGTGTCTAATGTTGTCGCACATAGTTATAGCTATTGTGTCTAATGTTGTCGCACATAGTTATAGCTATTGTGTCTAATGTTGTCGCACATAGTTATAGCTATTGTGTCTAATGTTGTCGCACATAGTTCTAGGTATTGTGTCTAATGTTGTCGCACATAGTTATAGCTATTGTGTCTAATGTTGTCGCACATAGTTATAGCTATTGTGTCTAATGTTGTCGCACATAGTTATAGCTATTGTGTCTAATGTTGTCGCACATAGTTATAGCTATTGTGTCTAATGTTGTCACATATAGTTCTAGCTATTGTGTCTAATGTTGTCGCACATAGTTATAGCTATTGTGTCTAATGTTGTCGCACATAGTTATAGCTATTGTGTCTAATGTTGTCGCACATAGTTATAGCTATTGTGTCTAATGTTGTCGCACATAGTTCTAGGTATTGTGTCTAATGTTGTCGCACATAGTTATAGCTATTGTGTCTAATGTTGTCGCACATAGTTCTAGGTATTGTGTCTAATGTTGGAACACATAGTTCTAACCCATGTATCTAATGTTGTCACACATAGTTCTAGCTATTGTGTCTAATGTTGTCACACATAGTTCTAGGTATTGTGTCTAATGTTGGAACACATAGTTCTAGCTATTCTGTCTATTGTTGGAACACATAGTTCTTGCTATTGTGTCTAATGTTTTCACACATAGTTTAAGCTATTGTGTCTAATGTTGGAACACATATTTCCATCTGTTGTGTCTAATGTAGGAACACATAGTTCTAGCTATTGTGTCTAATGTTGGAACACATAGTTCTAGCTATTGTGTCTAATGTAGGAACACATAGTTCTAGCTATTGTGTCTAATGTTGGAACACATAGTTCTTGCTATTGTGTCTAATGTTTTCACACATAGTTTAAGCTATTGTGTCTAATGTTGGAACACATATTTCCATCTGTTGTGTCTAATGTAGGAACACATAGTTCTAGCTATTGTGTCTAATGTAGGAACACATAGTTCTAGCTATTGTGTCTAATGTTGGAACACATATTTCCATCTATTGTGTCTAATGTTGGAACACATAGTTCTAGCCATTTATCTAATGTTGGCGCACTTATTTCTAGGCATTGTGTCTAATGTTGGAACACATATTTAGAGATCACAATGATAACGAGTGAGATTAGAGGAAAGAATGATATAGGATTCAGCGTGAGATAATATTGGAATTATTAACATCTTGGTATTGCAAAATCAACAACTATCCTGCTTCAAGAAAGTACAATATGGAATTGAAATGTGATCAGTTCTCACAAGCAGCAATCGACATAAAACTTGCTTAAATTTAAACAAAACTATCTATTTTTACTTGAATCAATTCGTACGTTTTTAATAAAAAAAACATTTTACTGTTATATTTCATAGGGCACGTCCTTGGCGAGGAAGCTACGAAAGATCCCTGCAAGGGAAAAGAGGGAAGAATCGTTGAAAGAAGTTGTTATGGCATTACCAAGTGTAAAGATGGGGAGCTTGTCACATACAAGTGCGAGGATGGTAAAGTGTTTGACACGATAAACAGGAAATGTGTTCCGTAAGTTTGAGTTGTGTTTGTATTGCACTTAGTATATCCTTAATAGTCACATATATATTTAGCCACCACTATTTATCTACACTATATACTAGCAGATTCTGATGACACTCTGCACGCTTTTTGACGGGATAGCATTTTACGTTAAAACGCAGGTTACATTTTTGTTCCAAACGTTACTACATGAATGAGTACTTAATGGCTAAATCACTCAAATTGTTTGAGGTGAGTGAGAATCAGTGGTAATTGACAGACGTCTGGTTCACTGAAAACGTCTCGAATTTTTCCACGTCATTGTTGACAAACAAAATGCACTAGTCTCGTGACAAGTAAGCATTAAAACGCTGCATTAATAGCAACACAATTCTGGAGTTTAAAAAAAACAACCTGAGTACTGAAGTAAATTACTCCATTTAGGATAGAAATAGAAACTCCAGGGATAATGATTCCAAAGAATGGAAAAATGAATATCTCTATAAAACTTTGAAAAAAATATGTCTCAAAACAAAATTACAGCTTCTTCTTCTTCTGCATTTATCCTCAATAAGACATGCGTGGATCAACAGGATGTAATCCATAGAACAGAATGTGTTGTCATAGTTTCTTCTTCTTCTTCTTCTTCAGCGTTCGCTCTCATATAACCACAACGTATATTTCGTGTGATTTCCGCCGGGGAGCGTGAAGTACGTAGTGCTGCAAGTTCCACAGTAGAACTGTGTTATTTGCACCTCGGTTGGCCACTTGCGATCTGGACGTCCGAGGTCCAGAACATCCGTCTTCGTCATGCCTTTAATTCGGGTAGGCTTCCCTAGTCCGTGACATCATGTCTATCTGTCGCTGGGCACGCTGGTGTGTAGTACCTCTTCGCCAAGACGCTTGTCGAGCGAGTCTATCTGGCACGAGGTGTTCCACCGTCTATGAACTCACCTCGTGCAATTGGACGTACTGTGCCTGTGCCCATAGGGTACTGAACCGTTTCTCATCCGCGAGCCTGGTTCCGTATGAGGAAAAACTCGTCAGAGGAGTTGGACCCTGGCTCGTTCGCCCTCCTACCCGAGGCGTCCTTAACAGACATCGTGAACTCCTCGCCCAAGTTTGAGTCTCACACCGCGCGTTTGAGAGCAAGGCGTTCTCGAGCTGAGCGGCCTTGTCCCAATAGCGCCTGAGCCCACCAGGTACTGAACCCTTTCTCTCTGCAAGTGTGTTTCCGGTATAGGAAAGCTGGCCAGTAGAGTTGGCCAGGATTGCCATCGTTGTCCTTTTTTTTGTCTGAGCCCCTAGGGTACGGAACCCTTTCTCTTCGCGAGCATATTTCCAATTTAGGAAAGCTCAACATTAGAGTTGGGTCAGGTCTTCTTGCTTTTCCGAACGTCCATGATTGGGTCTGGGTCTCTGCCTATAAGTAGCACAGATAACTAGAAGCTCGTCTCAAGCTCACAGAACTTTTAGTTCCCTTTTCCTAGGAACTTTTCCCTTTCTATTTGCAGTTCGCACTGCCCTCTGGTGCTATTCTGCCCTTTCATTGTGTCATTGTACTCAGTGTGAAATCTATTTGTCTCTCGCCATGCATCTACCTTTACGTGCCTTTTACATTGGCCGCCCCTCCAATGTTCTGACTGGACTAGCTGGTGTCACTGTATTTCAACAGTGTCGCAGTATATGGTGGTACTGATGGTGTCGGAGATATTGTCTGTATCTAATGCAGTCAAATCTCTTTCCATCTGCTATCTCCACATTCACGGACATGATCCCCAAATGATTTGGCCAGAATAAGCTAGAGCTACTGTATTTCTGTTTCCAGGGTTAACCGCGGGGAGGTACATTTGGGATCTTGGTTATCTGCTAACCCTATCCGCCTAGAGTAATGCGTTCCCTTTGCACCCCTTGTCATCGTTTACAGATGTTTACAGAATCGCTGCCATTTCTGTATTTCTTCTTCAGCGTTCATTCTCAAACTCCTGATGAATTTCTTTTGTAGCAGGATATAGTCCAGAGAATGGAATGCGCTGTGTCGCCGTTTTATTTGTGCCAATGGTCAATATAACATATTCGATGTCAGTATGGCTTTCCGCTAACTGTAATCTACAGAATCAGACAACATACTCCACTGGCAACTATGATCTACAGAATCAGACAACATACTCCACTGGCAACTATAATCTACAGAATCATACAACATACTCCACTGGCAACTATAGTCTACAGAATCAGACAACATACTCCACTGGCAACTATAGTCTACAGAATCAGACAACATACTCCACTGGCAACTATAATCTACAGAATCAGACAACATACTCCACTGGCAACTATAATCTACAGAATCAGACAACATACTCCACTGGCAACTATAGTCTACAGAATCAGACAACATACTCCACTGGCAACTATAGTCTACAGAATCAGACAACATACTCCACTGGCAACTATAATCTACAGAATCAGACAACATACCCCACTGGCAACTATAATCTACAGAATCAGACAACATACTCCACTGGCAACTATAATCTACAGAATCATACAACATACTCCACTGGCAACTATAGTCTACAGAATCAGACAACATACTCCACTGGCAACTATAGTCTACAGAATCAGACAACATACTCCACTGGCAACTATAATCTACAGAATCAGACAACATACTCCACTGGCAACTATAGTCTACAGAATCAGACAACATACTCCACTGGCAACTATAGTCTACAGAATCAGACAACATACTCCACTGGCAACTATAATCTACAGAATCAGACAACATACTCCACTGGCAACTATAATCTACAGAATCAGACAACATACTCCACTGGCAACTATAGTCTACAGAATCAGACAACATAATCCACTCGCAACTGTAATCTATGGTATAAGACAACATGGCCCACTAAAACTGTCATATATGGGATGAGAAAAATACTCCACTCCCAAATGTAATTTACGGGATCAGACAACATACTCAACTCCCAATTGTAATTTACGGGATCAGACAACATACCCCACTCCCAACTGTAATTTCCGGGATCAGACAACATACCCCACTCCCAACTGTAATTTACGGGATCAGACAGCATACTCCACTTGCAATTGTAATCTACGGAATCAGACAACATACCCCACTCCCAATTGTAATTTACGGGATCAGACAACATACCCCACTCCCAATTGTAATTTACGGGATCAGACGACATACCCCACTCCCAATTGTAATTTACGGGATCAGACAAATTACTCCACTCGCAAATTTAATTTACGGAATCAGACAACATACCCGACTCCCAATTGTAATTTACGGGATCAGACAACATACCCCACTACCAATTGTAATTTACGTTATCAGACATCATACTCCACTCGCAACTGTAATCTATGCCACGACACAACATACTCCATTCCCAATTGCAATCTTGAGGATGAGACAACAAATTCCAGTCCCAACTGTAATCTACGGAATCAAACAACATACTCCACTTCTAACTGTAATTTACGGGGTCAGACAGCATACTCCACCCCCATTTGTAATTTACGGGATCAGACAACATAGTCCACTCTCAACCGTAATCTATGTGATGACACAACATAACCCAATCTGAAGTGTCATATATGGGATGCGAAAACATACTCAACTTGCAATTGTAATCTACGGGATCAGACACCATACCCCACTCCCAACTGTAATCTACGGGATCAGACAACATACTCCACTCCCAATTGTAATTTACGGGGTCAGACAACATACCCCACTCCCAATTGTAATTTACGTTATCAGACATCATACTCCACTCGCAACTGTAATCTATGCGATGCCACAACATACTCCATTCCCAATTGCAATCTTGGGGATGAAACAACATACCCCACTCCCAAATGTAATTTACGGGATCAGACAACATACCCCACTTCCAAATGTAATTTACGGGATCAGAAAATTACTTCACTCGCAAATTTAATTTACGGAATCAGACAACATACCCCACTCCCAATTGTAATGTACGGCATCAGACAACATACTCCACTCTCAACTGTAATTTACGGGATCAGACAACATACCCCACTCACAATTGTAATTTACGGGATCAGAAAACATACCCCACTCCCAACTGTAATTTACGGAATAAGACAACATACCCCACTCCCAACTGTAATCTACGGAAGCAGACAACATACTCCACTAGCAAGTGTAATTTACGGGATCAAACAACATACTTCACTCGCAATTTCTTCGTCTCTTCTTTCCTTCCTCTTTTACCCTTTACGGGTGTCAAGAGAGATACAGTGTTCTTGTTCTCGCTTTTTTGGCAGCTTCAGATAATGTTATTTGGTGTTTGTGTAATGTCTCTTTGATGTTGTCGATCCAGCGTACTCTAGGTCTTCCCCTGGCTCTTCTTTCTGCTTCTCCTCTCTTCATAGATGCTTTATAAACTAATGAATCACACGGTATTCTTTCCAGATGACCAAACAATTGTATCTGTTGGTTTTGTATGTATTGTATAATTGATATGACACCCACTCTTTCTCTTATGGCATCGTTTCTAATTCTTTGTCTTCTGGTCACTCCTGTGGCTTTTCTCAGACATCTCATCTCTGTAGTAACCAGTTGTCTCTTATGTTTTTTTGTTAAGGACCATGTTTGACATTGGTAAAACAAAGCCTAAAATGAAGAAACTTTAAATAAGATGTTGGGTTTTTTGTTTTGTTATTGATAGCATTTTGTGTTGCAATAAAGGGGATAATTGACAAATATAAATAACCAAATGGTCAGAGGGTGTCCGACAAAGTGGATGGTGCCGCAGTAACCTAATGAACAAATAGTCAAGCAATATGAATTAAAAAGGTTACTAAAACACTTACCTTGCCTATTAATTAAAAAAAATAGTATATATAAAAAACATACAATACAACTAAACAGGACAATTCTCCACGTATCGGCTCAAATTGAACCTTTTTCAAGAGACAACAGAAAACAAACACAAAAAAAAAAAAAAACAGATGACTAGATTTCATCAAGCCCCGTCTCCATAACGCAGGGAGAGCAACGCATCTAGTAAAAGAGAAAATGCGTGCATTCATTATAAACAAACTGAAAAGTGGGAAATTAGAGGCACTATAGATGTAGTTGGGATTTAATCAGGCAGGTTTTATGAACATAGTCACAACAGGCAAGACTGAAGGGAACAGAGACAGATGGAGACGTGAGAAAATATTCGTTTGACAACCTAGCAAGGCTTGGAAACTACGATCCTGATAACAATACTGTGAACAGAGAAACTTGGTCACCTACGCCAACCATAATGGCATATGATAATGATAGATGAGTAATGATGAGGTTGTGTGGTGGTGGGGTGAGTGGGTTTGGGGAAGGAAGGATACAAGAAGAATCATCATTTGAAAACGCATGGATTGAATGTGAAAACAAATATAGACATAAACATATATATAAAACCAAAACTAAACATACATAGAAATGTATACACACACCAAGAGTTAAGAAATAATTATATAACAAAATGGACACAGATGTGTGAAGGACACCCACACAAAATGCACTGGCATGTAAATGTATCCACACATAGGAAAAGGCTCACACCAGAATAGGTATACATATTGACACAGAATGGAGATACGTGCATTAACATAAACAATCGCTCACATAAATATATATATATACATACATAAATATGAACATGCATCCACATAAACACTTTCTCACATAAATAAAAACAATAACATGAACATTCGCACACATAGAAACATATACATATATTAATGTAAATATAAACGTTCGTTCACATAAAGATAATGCTATAACAACTGTATATGTATACATACAAATGTGTGGCCAAAGTAATTGTGTGGATACATAGAACCATGTAAAACAAAATGCATATACAAAAAACTATACATGTGTGGGCACCCATCGAAGAGACAACTGCAATAACACCGAGGAAATCAAAATCTAAATATGTAAATGATTTAACAATAACAAAATGGCATTCTACTGTACAATTGATGGACTAGAGTAAAAAATAATCACATATTGACATACAAAAACGAAAGAAGACATAAAGGAAATATATAGAAGTACGGCAAACACAAATATAATTACTCACAAAGTGTACAAAGACAAATAATTACAAGAATCCGTGCAATACGGGAGTAGTGTGTATAAAGAAAAGGTGGGTAACTGAAACAAAACGGTGATTAATGTTAAGGGATAATTGACCAAATATTTGATTCGCTTTGCTACAACGAATGTCTATTTCGGTGTCCATCTTTCAATCTGAAGAGAATGTTACGCCCAAGTATTTGAAGGTGTTAGTTTGTTTAATGTATTTGAATATGCATATTATGTTACATGTTTCTATGTAGTACACGAAGGCTCACTGACTATGATTCAGAAACTCAAAACAGGTGATATACGTAGGGAATGGGTGGAGTCATTAGAGAGAGCTAAAATGTGGGCATCACTACGAAACGCTTATCTTTGTCCCCGGACACGCCGGCGTGGAGGGAAATGAACGGGTCGACCAATTAGCTGCTTTACCACCAAAACAGATGGTCAACCTATGGACCGAGGAGACATACTCATTGCTCTTCGTGGGTCCTCACGATCAGAGGGTTTTGAGATGAATGAGGATGACTCGAGAATGCGCGAATAGGACGTGAGTATTGACATGGCCCGTAGAGCATCCCTGACAAAGATTTCAAAAACAGCAGTGAACCAACATAGAACCGGAACTATCAGCCGTTATACCCTGAGAGATTTACTGATGCGGAGATCTGAGCACATATGGACGTGTCCAGTGTACGAATAAGATAATCAACAGATCTAATACCTAATGGTTTATACAATTCCCATACAATTTCTTTGGGCCACACATTTGTAGATGCATATCTTCATGTGAACGAATGTTAATACATGTGTTGTGTTGTTCGTCCATCACAAGTGATGATGACCATTTGTTACATCCACTTTTGAAAATTCAATTTAGTTATGTCCTTGATTATGAGTTCGTAGATGGCTAATGATCCCTATTCGAGCTGTAAATGTCCTTGGACAGTTTGGACATTGAATAACGACTGTAGACGGATCTTGGTCTATCCGTGACTTTCTAGCTGCTCTCCGCTGTTGAGCTGCTGCATTTCTCTTCTTTTCACAAGATGATGCGCTCTTTTTTATTTTAGAACGCCATGTAGATCTATTTTGTGCAAGTTCTTCCCAAGGATCGTGGTCTATTTCAAAGGCTTTCAGTGAGTTCTTTAACGAGTCCTTGTAGCGCTTCCTTTGGCCACCTTGAGATCGTATACCCTTCTCTAGCTCACCATAGAGAAGTATCTTTGGCAGACGATGGTCTGGCATACGCACCAAATGACCTGCCCAACGAATCTGTGTCTGCATCAGGATCGTGTCAATGCTTGGGATACCAGCTCTATCAAGGACAGTGGTATCTGGAATCTTGTCTTGCCATCTGATGTTCATAACTTTTCTGAGACAATTTGTATGAAAACTATTGAGTTTTTTCACATGACGTCTATACACAGTCCATGTTTCATTAGCGTATAGCAGCACTGGAAGTACCACTGCTCTGTAAGATTTCAGCTTAGTCTGTAGGTTAATGCCATTTCTACGCCAAATATTTGCGTATAATCTGCCGAAAGTACTGCTTTACATGTATATATCTCTATGTGTTCGAATGTTTATGTCATTGCATGTATTTATGTGAGAAAATGTTTATGTGAATGCATGTATATATATATATATATTTATGTGAGTGCTTGGTTTATGTTAATGCATGTATCTGCATTCTGTGTCATTATGTACACTTATACTTGTGTGAACCCTTACTTGTGTGTGGATGCATTTACATGCTTGTGCATTTTGTGTGGGTATCTTCCATACATCTATATATTGACTATGTACAAGTTATATATGTATTTCTTATATGTTTATATATATGTATATATGTGTGTGTGTGTGCGTGCGTGTTGGCACGTATATTTTTGTGGCCATGTATATATGTATACACTTTTTTATGTGCACATATATATAGGTATTGGTGTCTATCTTCATATGGCATGTATTTATACGTGTTTGGTTGTGTAATTGTATGTGGATATGTGTATATTTTGATGCATCATCTATTCCAGACGCTGGCAACTGCTGATCCTTCCTACACATTTCTATAGTCCCTGCGTCTATTGGTAGCTTAGCGCCCCCCCCCCCATCTACTTTTTCCATAAAAAAAGTTTTTTTTAATATTCTCTTTCCTTCCCTTATTATTTCTTTCTACCCTTACCCTCACCATTATGACATTACTCATTGTTGGCACCCAACACTGCTTTTGCATTTTCTTCCTGCACGTTGGACTTACACATGATCTTATACATTACTTTTTATTTCATCACCCCTGGCAATTGTCTATTGATCTTTGTCTACTTTTATTAATAGTGCGCAAATGTATGCTCAAATATTGAACGCACGTAATTTGTCATTCACTATACGTGCGTGGCGCATCCTCACATCGTAATTTTTTAATATTGTTTTTTTGGTGAGAAAAACATGTCCAAGTCATTCTAAATTTGAAAATTGTTATGATTTTGTAGGTTTTGTTTTTTATTATGTGTTTCTTGAGAAAGATCCCTATTTGACAGTAACGTGGAAAATTGTCCTAGTTGGTTTTTTTGTTAGTTATTTATTTTTAACATTGATAGTTATAATTGTATATTAACCTGTATACTTTATTTAGTATTTACCACAGTTGAAAATAGATTGCCTCACATAGGAATGACTTCATTAGTTGAAAGTTTAGTACCTCATATAGGACTAATTTCCACAGTTTGAGAGTAGAGTGCCTCACATAGGACTGATTTCCACAGTTTGAGAGTAGAGTGCCTCACATAATTCTGTATTGTCAAAAGCCCTGAGATTCTTAGGTAGTGGTATGAAAATTGATGATTTCAGGTCTTCATGTATGTGGCTTGTATCATATATTTCATTGCAAAGTTCTGTGATAGTTTTCACACCAAATTCATCTAGAGTTTTTACTATGTCTGCTATCATGTTGCCGGAGACAGAAGCCTTTCCACATTTTATTGTGTTTTCTACTTTTTTTCCCCATTATTGCTGGTCCATCATTGTTGTGTAAATCACGTATATGCAGTGTCTTGTATTAACTAGTTGATGACGTGATCATTAGTAAAATATATACAAACGTTGTAGACTGGTTGTGGTTGGTTAATTTTTTAGTGTATTATTGTTATATTCTACGTTTTAGCGTGTTATTGATGAGTTATATTCTACCTTTTTAGTGTGTCATTGATGAGTTTTATTCTACCTTTTTAGTGTGTCATTGATGAGTTATATTCTACCTTTTTAGTGTGTCATTGATGAGTTATATTCTACTTCTTTTAGTGTGTCATTGATGAGTTATATTCTACCTTATTAGTGTGTCATTGATGAGTTTTATTCTACCTTTTTAGTGTGTCATTGATGAGTTATATTCTACCTTTTTAGTGTGTCATTGATGAGTTTTATTCTACCTTTTTAGTGTGTCATTGATGAGTTATATTCTACCTTATTAGTGTGTCATTGATGATTTATATTCTACCTTTTTAGTGTGTCATTGATGAGTTTTATTCTACCTTTTTAGTGTGTCATTGATGAGTTATATTCTACCTTTTTAGTGTGTCATTGATGAGTTTTATTCTACCTTTTTAGTGTGTCATTGATGAGTTAGATTCTACCTTTTTAGTGTGTCATTGATGAGTTATATTCTACTTCTTTTAGTGTGTCATTGATGAGTTATATTCTACCTTTATAGTGTGTCATTGATGAGTTTTATTCTACCTTTTTAGTGTGTCATTGATGAGTTATATTCTACCTTTTTAGTGTGTCATTGATGAGTTATATTCTACCTTTTTAGTGTGTCATTGATGAGTTATATTCTACCTTTTTAGTGTGTCATTGATGAGTTTTATTCTACCTTTTTAGTGTGTCATTGATGAGTTATATTCTAGTTATTTTAGTGTGTCATTGATGAGTTATATTCTACCTTTTTAGTGTGTCATTGATGAGTTTTATTCTACCTTTTTAGTGTGTCATTGATGAGTTAGTTATATTCTACCTTTTTAGTGTGTCATTGATGAGTTATATTCTACCTTTTTAGTGTGTCATTGATGAGTTTTATTCTACCTTTTTAGTGTGTCATTGATGAGTTATATTCTACCTTTTTAGTGTATCATTGATGAGTTATATTCTAATTCTTTTAGTGTGTCATTGATGAGTTTTATTCTACCTTTTTAGTGTGTCATTGATGAGTTATATTCTACCTTATTAGTGTGTCATTGATGAGTTATATTCTACCTTTTTAGTGTGTCATTGATGAGTTTTATTCTACCTTTTTAGTGTGTCATTGATGAGTTATATTCTACCTTTTTAGTGTGTCATTGATGAGTTATATTCTAGTTCTTTTAGTGTGTCATTGATGAGTTATATTCTACCTTTTTAGTGTGTCATTGATGAGTTTTATTCTACCTTTTTAGTGTGTCATTGATGAGTTAGTTATATTCTACCTTTTTAGTGTGTCATTGATGAGTTATATTCTACCTTTTTAGTGTGTCATTGATGAGTTTTATTCTACCTTTTTAGTGTGTCATTGATGAGTTATATTCTACCTTTTTAGTGTATCATTGATGAGTTATATTCTAATTCTTTTAGTGTGTCATTGATGAGTTTTATTCTACCTTTTTAGTGTGTCATTGATGAGTTATATTCTACCTTATTAGTGTGTCATTGATGAGTTATATTCTACCTTTTTAGTGTGTCATTGATGAGTTTTATTCTACCTTTTTAGTGTGTCATTGATGAGTTATATTCTACCTTTTTAGTGTGTCATTGATGAGTTATATTCTACCTTTTTAGTGTGTCATTGATGAGTTTTATTCTACCTTTTTAGTGTGTCATTGATGAGTTAGATTCTACCTTTTTAGTGTGTCATTGATGAGTTTTATTCTACTTCTTTTAGTGTGTCATTGATGAGTTATATTCTACCTTTATAGTGTGTCATTGATGAGTTTTATTCTACCTTTTTAGTGTGTCATTGATGAGTTATATTCTACCTTTTTAGTGTGTCATTGATGAGTTATATTCTACCTTTTTTAGTGTGTCATTGATGAGTTATATTCTACCTTTTTAGTGTGTCATTGATGAGTTATATTCTACCTTTTTAGTGTGTCATTGATGAGTTTTATTCTACCTTTTTAGTGTGTCATTGATGAGTTATATTCTAGTTCTTTTAGTGTGTCATTGATGAGTTATATTCTACCTTTTTAGTGTGTCATTGATGAGTTTTATTCTACCTTTTTAGTGTGTCATTGATGAGTTAGTTATATTCTACCTTTTTAGTGTGTCATTGATGAGTTATATTCTACCTTTTTAGTGTGTCATTGATGAGTTTTATTCTACCTTTTTAGTGTGTCATTGATGAGTTATATTCTACCTTTTTAGTGTATCATTGATGAGTTATATTCTAATTCTTTTAGTGTGTCATTTATGAGTTTTATTCTACTTTTTAGTGTGTCATTGATGAGTTATATTCTACCTTATTAGTGTGTCATTGATGAGTTATATTCTACCTTTTTAGTGTGTCATTGATGAGTTATATTCTACCTTTTTAGTGTGTCATTGATGAGTTATATTCTACCTTTTTAGTGTGTCATTGATGAGTTTTATTCTACCTTTTTAGTGTGTCATTGATGAGTTAGATTCTACCTTTTTAGTGTGTCATTGATGAGTTATATTCTACTTCTTTTAGTGTGTCATTGATGAGTTATATTCTACCTTTATAGTGTGTCATTGATGAGTTTTATTCTACCTTTTTAGTGTGTCATTGATGAGTTATATTCTACCTTTTTAGTGTGTCATTGATGAGTTATATTCTACCTTTTTTAGTGTGTCATTGATGAGTTATATTCTACCTTTTTAGTGTGTCATTGATGAGTTATATTCTACCTTTTTAGTGTGTCATTGATGAGTTTTATTCTACCTTTTTAGTGTGTCATTGATGAGTTATATTCTAGTTCTTTTAGTGTGTCATTGATGAGTTATATTCTACCTTTTTAGTGTGTCATTGATGAGTTTTATTCTACCTTTTTAGTGTGTCATTGATGAGTTAGTTATATTCTACCTTTTTAGTGTGACATTGATGAGTTATATTCTACCTTTTTAGTGTGTCATTGATGAGTTATATTCTACCTTTTTAGTGTGTCATTGATGAGCTATATTCTACCTTTTTAGTGTGTCATTGATGAGTTATATTCTACCTTTTTAGTGTGTCATTGATGAGTTATATTCTACTTCTTTTAGTGTGTCATTGCTGAGTTTTATTCTACCTTTTTAGTGTGTCATTGATGAGTTAGTTATATTCTACCTTTTTAGTGTGTCATTGATGAGTTATATTCTACCTTTTTAGTGTGTCATTGATGAGTTTTATTCTACCTTTTTAGTGTGTCATTGATGAGTTATATTCTACCTTTTTAGTGTGTCATTGATGAGTTATATTCTAATTCTTTTAGTGTGTCATTGATGAGTTATATTCTACCTTTTTAGTGTGTCATTGATGAGTTTTATTCTACCTTTTTAGTGTGTCATTGATGAGTTATATTCTACTTCTTTTAGTGTGTCATTGATGAGTTATATTCTACCTTTTTAGTGTGTCATTGATGAGTTTTATTCTACCTATTTAGTGCGTCATTGATGAGTTAGTTATATTCTACCTTTTTAGTGTGTCATTGATGAGTTATATTCTACCTTTTTAGTGTGTCATTGATGAGCTATATTCTACCTTTTCAGTGTGTCATTGATGAGTTATATTCTACTTCTTTTAGTGTGTCATTGATGAGTTATATTCTACCTTTTTAGTGTGTCATTGATGAGTTTTATTCTACCTTTTTAGTGTGTCATTGATGAGTTAGTTATATTCTACCTTTTTAGTGTGCCATTGACGAGTTGTAGTCTAATTTGTGTGTGTGTGTTGTTTACGAGTTTTAATCTGCATTTTTGTGATCTTTTTGTGAATTTTGTCAGATTAATATGTTAACACTAATCTGTATTTTGTTTTATTTGACAGAGAAAGCGAAAATAAATCAGCATGTAACATTTGCAGTGGTAAAGGAAACGGGTTCTTTGCCGATGAGGAGGACGACTGTAGGTCCTATTTCCAGTGCACGTCGGGAGTGGTTAGCGACCGTATATATTGTGACTACAGTAAGTATCTAATTTTCACCATTTTTAATTTGCTTTAACTAAGCATCATCAATCGAATGCATAATTTCTCTCCACTTTTCAACTCAGGTATGTGGTTAAATCAAACAGTAAATCCCTCTGCAAGCGTAATTATTTGATAGTTTAAAAAGTCCTCTTTTAGTGAGGCTCTGGGTGTTGCCATATGATGAAATAATCCATTTAGCTGTGAGCAGGGAGCTCTTAAAAGTCTATGGTATTTATGACAGAAGCATAGGTGCTTCTCGGTTGAGGAACCGTGCTCATACCCAAACACATACGGTTTGCTGTACATGTTGTCATTTACATTTATACTGTTATCTAGTTCCAGATTTGAGATTTAGTATTTGCGCGTTATTTTAATGGGTTTTTTAAATATTTTGTATGTTTTTCGTTCGCTCCATTGTAACCATCACGGGTGTGCGTGCGATTTCCGCCGGGAGCGTGATTACGTTGTGCCACCGTTATGCGCCTTGTAGGCCTAGCACATCCGATTTCGGCATGCCTTGACAATTCGGGTGGGTTACCCTTAGCCTGTGACAGCCTCTATATCTGTATCCAGGCACGCGTAGTGGCGACTCTTCGCCCAGACGATTTTTGCTCTCGCCTGACTCGTGCGAGGTGTTCCACTGTCTATGAACTTGCCTCGTGTAATTGGACATGCTGTGCCTGTGCCCATTGGGTTCTGAACCGTTTCTCATCCGTGAGCCTGGTTCCTTAAGGGGAAGAACTCAACAGAGGAGTTGGACCCTGGCTCTTTCGCCCTCTTAGCCGAGGTGTCATTCACGACATCGTGTACCCCTTGTCCAAGTTCGAGTCTCACACGACGCGTTTGAGAGCAAGGCGTTCTCGAGCTAAGCGTCCTTGTCCCAATAGCGCCTGAGCCCATCAGGTACTGAACCCTTTCTCTCTTCAAGTGTATTTCCGGTGTAGGAAAACCTGACAGTAGAGTTGGGCCAGGGCTAAATCGTTGTCCCTTTTGTTCCTGGGCCCATCGGGTACAGAACCCTTTCTCTTCGCGAGCATATTTCCGGTTTAGGAAGGCTCGACATTAGAGTTGGATTAGGTCTTCTTGCTTTACCAATCGCCAATGAATGGGTCTGGGTCTCTGCCTGTAAGGAACACAGGTAACTAGAAGCTCGCCTCGAGCTGACGGAGCTTGTCGTTCCCCTTTCCTAGGGACTTTTCACTTTCTATTTGCAGTTCGCGCTGCCCTCTAGCGCTGTTCTGCCCTTTCATTGTACTCTGTATGAAATCTATTTGTCTCTCGCCATGCATCTACCTTTACGTGCATTTTACATTGGCCGCCCCTCCAATGTTCGGACTGGACTGACTAGCTTTACTGTATGTCGACAGTGTCGCTATATGTGGTGATGCTAGTGGTGTCGGAGATATTGTCTGTCTCTTGTGCAGTCAAATCTCTTTCTATCTGCTACCTCCACATTCTCAGACACGATCCCCAAATGATTCGGCCAGAATCAGCTCGAGCTGCTGTATTTCTGTTTCCAGGGTGCACCGCGTGGAGGTACATTTGGGATCTTGGTTATCTGCTAACCCTGGGTCCGCCTAGAGCAATGCGTTCCCTTTGCACCCTTTTAATATTTTGTTATTTCCTTTATTATTTTTAATTTAAAAAATGTATAGCTTTATAATGCTTTCTTTCTCAGGTTTGAATAGATTTTCTTTGAAGTTTTTTCAACATTACAAAGCCAACATTTAGAAACAGTAGTGAAGAATACAACATGCGTGGTCAGCTTAGTACATGACCACGCAATAATTCACTATTTGAAACCATATAGCACCACAATTTTGTTTTATAAAACAGTGAAACAATGGTGTCTTCTTCATATGCGTTGGTTCTAAAACTCCTGAAGATTAGCAAGATGTAGTCCAAAGAACGAAATACTTTGTCATGCATGTGATATATCTGACTTTCCGATTGACACATCCGAATTCAGCATCGCTTCTGGATCATTGTGACCCTATTTGAAATGTGACAGCCAACTCTACAACAACGAAAAATACCGAGTAGCATATTACTGCATGCATGGAAGGTAGTATTGCTATTCTATTGTTAGTTAATTAGTTAGTTAAGTTTGGCTTGGTCTGGGTTGGGTTTAGTTTAGTTTAATTAGTTTAGCTAGTTAGTTTCAGATATTTGTCAGAGCATATGATTTTGTGCATACGTGCCACAATCTTGTTGATGTGGGAGGTCTGTATTGTTGGGGTTCATCTGAGGATGTTGAAATACTAATCAGTATAGGCCCTATGTTCGGCTCTGTAGCGGTATGGTACAGAGCGCGTCTGTGACAGCCAAGGTACTGGGTTTGAATCCTACCACAGGTAATTGTGCATTCAGACCGTTCAGAAAGTAATGGCAAACTATTGAACGTTATATTTCTTAGAAAATCACCACAGCCAAAAAATGCTGGGTTGATGGCTACATCCTGTTTAGGATGTTTGGATACGCTGCCAATTTTTTAAATATATATATATATATATTTCAACACATTCAATAAAATTGTAACTGAATATTTGCACATGAGACTAGTGATCCAGGCAATTAATCTTTGCATCTTGACAATGTCCCATTGTGTTTTGTCAGTGCTTCAAGCTCTCCAGTCTGGAAAACTAACAGACTTAAAAAAACTACTTAGCGAATTGTCTTACCAGTATAGGATAACCATGCAGTGGATACCCTCTCACTGTGGAATACCAGGAAATGAAAAAGCAGACCAACTGGCTAAGGAAGGTGCTGCCGAAGACCAACCAGATATACCAATCACCTACCATCAGAAAAAACAGATGATAAAGTCAATAAGAAAGCCACAAACACCAACACAAGATGACTATCACATTATGAACAGATCAGAACAAGTTATAATTCTACGTCTCAGAACAGGACACAACCGACTCCGCAGTCACATATATACAAAGTTCAAGATTGGCAACACGGCCATGTGTACATGTGGACAGGCAGCACAGAGGGCCAAACATATACTTCAAGAGTGTTCTGAGCATGACACGCTGAGGCAGACATATTGGCCAGAGGAAACAGCACTGGAATCAAAGCTCTATGGGACACTGTATGAACTACAAAAGACAGTGAGTTTTATTAAGGGGACAGAATTACAGATATAGACATGTTTCAAGTGAACGAAAGAAGAAGAAGAAGACAATGTCCCAGCACACAGGTCTATAATTATGATTACATATTTGATGAAAAACAACAATGATACTCAAGATCGTGCTCTGTGTGACTCTTTCTTGTCATACAATTTAAGAGAGCAATAGCAGTTTGCTGATTCACTGAAATGAGAAAACTGAAGGTCATACTATGAGACAAATGAGAGCTATTCTGAAAAGTGACTACAAGAGCTGTTACTTTCTGTGGCATGTATACAAGAGCTGTTACTTTTCGTGGCATGTATACAAGAGCTGTTACTTTCTGTGGCGTGTATACAAGAGCTGTTACTTTCCATGCCATGAATAAAATCACAGAGGAACTACTTTGAAGGAGAATCAACTAATTTGTAAATGCACCTTTTCACCCCCCCCCCCCCACATAAAAAGTCTCAGAACTTAGTTAACAGACTTCAAATATCACACCATATCGTAAAGGATGTTGTATATGTATAGTAATATCATTTAATTTCTTCCATAGACTATAAATTCAGTGAAGTACGCAGTGTATGTGTTCCATCATTTCTCACTTCGTGTGAAAAGCATCGGTAATCCAACACAGATGAACTTTGGGATTGTCCAACTTGAAATCTACCATATCCTTACCACCTCATCATTTCCTACCCACAACATAACAGACATGCACAATATATGACTTATAGATAAACTTATCAGAACATATTTACTTACTTGACATTTACAAAATAAAATATTTTATGCTTGTCAACTTGAGATGAAACCTGTACAGAAAAACTGTACAAAAAAAACATACACACAAAAAAACTGTATAAAAATCCCACAAAGTCAGTAAAAAAAAACCTTTCCATAGCAGGAACAAATTTGAACAGAAGATAAATCTATTTATATAAAAAAAATCATCTGGCTTACAGGTGCTTCTCTTCAAAACAAGTTGTGGGGAATCGATACCTTGTGGAGACCACGATGATCTAAACAAAACCACTGTATATATGGCCAATATTGGACAAGATGTTTAACAATTGATTGCACAGGAAGAGAAGATAATGTGTTAAATTCTTCTCATTGATTCCTGCTTGAAATTTTTCTCAAGATCCCATTGAACTAATTTTGTTATTGTAAACAAAAGAATACCACAACAAATGTGATACAAAATAAAAATACCACAACAAATGTGATACAAAATAAAAGTAATGTACGATTACTAGCCAAAGGAGATTCCAATTTATTTTGATTTAAAAAAATGTTATGCTAATATTACCTTAAAATACGTTTTGTCAGGTAAGGCTTTAATCTGTAAAATTAAGGAAGTTAAAAAGATTGATGTAAGAGTTGGTTACACATCCAAATATAGCTTAAAAATGAACATTGTACAGGTAAACCTTATGGGTTGACAAGTATGATTACCAACTGGACTTTCTAGCTGCAGTCAGCCTTACTGAAAGATTACATGATTTGCAATACACTTTACAATCACTTCAAAACTAGGATTTTATTTCTCATTACTCCAACTCAATAATTGGTGTTTCATATGGCAAGACTCTTTGGCGCAGTCTTCATTTAGATCCAACATATTATTAGTCTCTTTGCATCATGCTTTTCGCTATCTCCACAATAAGTTAAGAAACTAATTATCCTTGTATCTATTTTCTTGAGTAGTTTATTTGGCAGTTCACATTCATATGTAATGTTCAACTCAAAATTACCAATAGACCTACTTTATTTTAGACATATGATAATTACATTAACATTTCTTTCTATTAAAAAATAATTACCTTCAAAAGTTTGTCATGTTTTCTGAGTAGAATATGAAATAAAATCAACAGACAGATGTCACCAGCCCAATGTACTTTGAAGGTAGTACTAAAAAATATGTACTGCACAAAGTATTACAATATACCAGTTCTGTTGATTCTACTTTCAGAAAAAAAGTTCTCAATAAAATTATGTATACCAGAATATATTCTGTGTGTTTTACTTAAAATTTATATGTTTGTGTGTGTAGGCCCTAAGTGTATTATCAAAGAGCTGACTTCTTTGTTACAAGGATGTGTGCAAGATGGACAAGCGATGATATGGAATCATGAGAACAGGATTACATAGACCATGTTGTATGGAGGGAAAGGCACTGAGCAGGAATTAATACTCATAACACAAAACGTTTTCCAACCCGGGTTTCTATCAATGACTAGAATATGCTGAAATCATTTACGTTATTGTGTGTTGTTACTTCACTATAGGACTGGTACACAAAGGTTATTGATATCAATTACAATTAACTTATATGGCCTATTCAAACTAAAACCACATGAATCTGCAAAATATAGACAATTTTATAAATTCAAAATTATAATCATAGATATTGCAAGATGTTAACCTCATTCTGCACTCATTCTCAAACTTCTGAAGATTAGCAGAACATAGTCCAAGGAGCTGAATTCTCTGTCTTGGAATTATTTCTTAGCTGTGAAATATGCACCTTTTCGCATGACCAGTCTCACATCAGTATAGCTTCGAATCACTAATTGTCAGTGCAACCTCCAGACATAAGAGTGTGGTCATCTTTGACTTGTTGAATGTGCAAGCTTCAGATATGAGAGTGTGGTCATCAGCTTTGACTTGAAAGTGTATGCTTCTGACATGAGAGTGTGGTCATCAGCTTTGACTTGAAAGTGTATGCTTCAGACATTAGTGTAGTTATCTTTGACTTGAAAGTGTATGCTTCTGACATGAGAGTGTGGTCATCAGCTTTGACTTGAAAGTGTATGCTTCAGACATTAGTGTAGTTATCTTTGACTTGAAAGTGTATGCTTCAGACATTAGTGTAGTTATCTTTGACTTGTTGAAAGTTCAAGCTTCAGATAGAAAAATGTGCTCTTCACTGGCTCGAAAGTGCAAGCATCACATATGAGTGTGGTCATCTCTGACTTGTTGAAAGTACAATCTTCAGATCTTCAGACATGAGAGTGTGGTCATCTCTGACTTGTTGAAAGTACAATCTTCAGATCTTCAGACATGAGAGTGTGGTCATCTCTGACTTGTTGAAAGTACAATCTTCAGATCTTCAGACATGAGAGTGTGGTCATCTCTGACTTGTTGAAAGTACAATCTTCAGATCTTCAGACATGAGAGTGTGGTCATCTCTGACTTGTTGAAAGTGTGAGCTCTAGATATGACAGTGTGGCATCTTGGACTTGTTGAATGTGCAATAATCAGAAATGAGAATGTGGTCATTTTTTATTTTTTGAAAGTGTAAGATTCATATATGAGTGTGGTCATCTTTAACTTGTTGAAAGTACAATCTTCAGATCTTCAGACATGAGAGTGTGGTCATCTTTGACTTGTTGAAAGTACAACCTTCAGATCTTCAGACATGAGAGTGTGGTCATCTTTAACTTGTTGAAAGTACAATCTTCAGATCTTCAGATATGAGAGTGTGGTCATCTTTGACTTGTTGAAAGTGCAACCTTCAGATCTTCAGATATGAGAGTGTGGTCATCTTTAACTTGTTGAAAGTACAATCTTCAGATCTTCAGATATGAGAGTGTGGTCATCTTTGACTTGTTGAAAGTGCAACCTTCAGATCTTCAGATATGAGAGTGTGGTCATCTTTGACTTGTTGAAAGTACAACCTTCAGATCTTCAGACATGAGAGTGTGGTCATCTTTAACTTGTTGAAAGTACAACCTTCAGATCTTCAGATATGAGAGTGTGGTCATCTTTGACTTGTTGAAAGTGCAACCTTCAGATCTTCAGATATGAGAGTGTGGTCATCTTTGACTTGTTGAAAGTGCAACCTTCAGATCTTCAGATATGAGAGTGTGGTCATCTTTGACTTGTTGAAAGTGCAAGCTTCAGATATGAGATGGTGGTCATCTTTGGCTTGAAAGCGCAAGCATCAGATATGATAGTGTGGTAATTTTTGACTTGCTGAAAGTGTAACCTTCAGACATGAGCGCAGTTTGAAGAACTTGGTCACATTTGGCATGTTTTTCATACAACCTGTACCTTACAACTTCATCTGTAACACGGGTTTTCAATCTGTTCCTTCCTTTCCGTTGCTAGTTAGCCCTTCCGTATTTCTTCATACTTCCCTATCTCACTTACATAAACAACAGAATATCTTTTGCTGGTGTTTCTGGTCTTCATTTTTTTTTTAACGGGTCGTCTTAGTGTATGATAAGACTTATATGTATTAACTTACAAAATTAACTTACTGTTAACACCACCTGCTAACATCAAACATCACTCTGTCCAGCGCTTGACAAGAGAAAAATTGTTCTGACTCTAGGACGAGATAAATTAACGCTCTATATGGAAGAAATCAAGGTGTTCCAACCTCGCCCTCCTTAGGATATCAGATATGGCTTTTAGTATTGTTCACAATAAGGACATCAAAGATCTTATTAAAAAGAACATTTCACACAACCCAACAGCAAACACATGGTAGATGGCACACCTATATAGCATGGATTTTTTCTCTTGTACAAGACTCACAGTACTCAATCTGTGTAAATATGATCTTACCTACTTTTGAGTGAGGCCTATCCTCAAGGAATTGCACTCCATTAAGAGTTGAAGTCTTTTAGGTACTAAATTCTAATCCTATGTTCATTCTGCAACTCCTGCAGATTAGCAGGATGTACCTTGGAGGGGAGGGGGGGGCTACCGACCCCTACCAGGCACATCCACAGATGACGGATATCACGCAAAATTAGGACACCACACACCATCAGGAATGTGGTCTTGTGATAATCTAGTTCCTTGCTGTGTTGTTGCTCCTATCAGTAACAACCAGGGGAAGAGAGGATCCGGGTCCCTCGACTTAGCCCCAAATGCCCACCAAAGCAACTGATGCCTCTGTTAACTTTACAGTCAGGGGAAAGCAGAGTAGGAATACTGACCAATCAGATGTCCTCAAAGTAGACCACTGAATGTAGAAGTGAGGAACAAGAAATTAGAACTTCAAGAATTGCTCAGAAAAGACAACATAGATGTAATATGCATACAAGAAACTCATCTAAAAGATACACAAAGATTCTTCACCAGGGGTATGAATCCTTCCACCAAGATAGCGAAAAAATAATCAAAGGAGGAGTATTAACACTTGTGGTTGGTTGGTTGTTTGCTGAGCAGTCCATGGGCTCATGCCCTTTGACCTAATGCCATTAAATGGCATTATATTGCTGGGAAGTCTGTGGATTTTCGGACCACCCTGGGACAGAGCCAGAGAATAACTATCACACCTCCAGGAAGGTAGGTTTCAACCTATGCACTGCTCCTAGTCACTGTAGCCAAGATAGGGTTCACTGTGCTCATTCCCCGCCACCAATTGACTACTGGTTATGCCGAACTTCTCTATTGCTCTAGGCATGCAACCAAATGTTCAAGTCAAAAGGATTGTCATGTCCTGGGTCACTGTGCCTCTATGATGGGTCTAAGCCATAGGAAAAAAACAGTGCTGTCAGTTTCCTCCTCCCCAGTGCTGCACAGTACATCTCTGGCTCCTTCCCAACCACAGAGGGTGCATACATATATATTCAGGTAAACATGAAACACATTTCAACAACAAAATAAATGCACAATTGTATAGATGACATGCCAAGAAGCTTCTATAAGAAGATAACCTCAATATAACAGCATGTCATCCACTAAGGTTTTCTGTTGCAAGGGTGGTTTGCCTAGTGGGCCATTGGTGAGACCCACAGATGCAACCACATGCATCTTAACACTTGTGAAAACATGGTTTCTACGAACAGTATAGTAGAGACCATCAGATTTGGGGAGGCCGACCTAGAACAGGTCAGAGTAACACTACTGTTACCCAGTGGAGAAATGACAATTACTAACTGCTGCAGCCCTCCAGCCACCAAACTAGAATTACACAAAATGAAAACTGAAGATTCAAGACATCTCATCATTGGAGACTTTAAGAGTCACTCACAAAACTAGGGTTATGAATCAACCAATCAGAACAGGGAGGAGATAGAAGATTGGTTAATAGAAAATAAATAACATCACACTTATAAACCATCCACATGATCAATCAACGTATATTCAAAAGCATGGAAAACAAAAAAGTACATCAGATCTGGGCATGGCAACTGACGATATTCATCATCTAACCTCAAGAACAGTAAAAAAAACTAACTTGGAAGAAGTGACCACGTCTCGGTTACACTGCACATCTCAAAGTCAGGAAACACAAAGGCACAAAATATGACTCCAAGATGTAAATTAAAAAAATTAAAAATAAATAAAAACAAAAAAAAACAAAAACAAAAAACTGGGCACTTTTGAGAGTACACACTGACCAACTCTGTCAGCATATTATAAGCTAAAACAACATAAATAAAAATATTTCCATAATAAATTATATTATCATACAAGCTGCCAAAACGGTCATTCCACTGGATAAAAGAAGAGACTACAAACCTTACTAGAGTGCTACAATGAAACAGCTTTACAATGAACTAACAGAAGCACGTAATAGCATGGAGAAAAACCCCACATCTGAAAATATCCAGAAACATAACAATATTAGAAACAGGTTCAATGAACAGAAGAAAGTTGAGATACAAAGACTAGGCATGAAAAAACAGGTATCCTCAACATTGGAACATGCACAAGCAAGCTCTGGAAGTTAACAAAAACACTAAATGAAGATGGTCATCATGAAACATGGGAAACTCCATATGAGAGAAATGGAAGCAAACATTCTAGTGTAACACTCCCCCACAAGTGCATCAAAGAAGTCAGGAACGAAATAATTGCCAATCTAAAAATCCAAAACCCCAATTCTTAAATAAAATCATCCTTCAACATGAGAGAATTAAACATAGTTATAAATAAACTCCAAAGCAGAAATGACCCAGGTGAAGTCAGAATCTCAAATGACATGATCAAGAAACTCAGATCTACAGCCTGAAGTAATCTCCTCCTTGTCTTTAACCAGCCCAGGAGTTTAGGGGAAATTCTGAATAAATGGAGACAATCATCATCGAAACAGAAAGAAGCAGAAAAAGAAAACAAGCAAATCCAGCTACAGACCAATTAGCTTACTGGTTATGGAAGGTAATGAAAAGAATGGTAAACAGAAGACTCATGCAGCATCTAGAAAAAAAACACCTGCTGGATAACTCTCATTCAGTATACAAGAAAAATTGCAGTACAGAAGGCCAATTTGTATACCTGGCACAAGAAATAGAAAATGCCTTTCAGGGAAATAAAAAAAAGTACTTTCAGATTTATGGACCTAACTAAAGCATTTGATAAAGTATGGAGTGAAGGACTACTTCTAAAGCTACTTAGAAATAAAGCTGAGGGGAGAATGTACAGGTGGATACAGGACTTCCTGCGGTACTGCACAGCAGAGTAAAAAAAGCTAGATGGAACGCTTAGCTACCAAGTCAGTCATCAACAAGGTGAACAGCAGGGAGGAATCATATTCCTCATCTATATTAATGACATCAAAGACAAATTAGACAAATTAACCAACCACATCTCCAAAGCTCTCCATGGGATGTGGAGTACTGCAGATCATATAGCACAGTCACAAGTAGAATGCAGAGAGCACTAAACAACATCAGAATGTGGGCAACTGACAGGGAGTACAGATCAACCTTCCTGAGAAACAGCTACATGTTTTACCTTATCAAATCAGCACTTCATATCAGCAAATTCATATGCAGCTGATATTTCTGTTGTATCAGGGATTGGTGGTGGCGGTGGTAGAGTCCACACTGGCAATTCTGACACTGAGTCAGACTCAGAAAGATTGGATAGAATCCAGAATGAGACAATGCGAATCATTTTGGGGTGTATGAGAGATACATCAGCACAAACTATGCAATACTTACTGGATTGTCCAACTGCAGAGGTTCGTTGGTTGATGATCCAATAGTCCATGAGCTCATGCCCTTTGACCCAATGCCATTGTGTGATATAGGCATGTGTTTGTGAGCTGTTGTTTTGATCCATATAATGTGTTCCATTTATCTGGCTCTGGAGGGAGAAACATTTTCTTGACATCATCCAATGCTGGCATTCAAAAAGGTGGTGGTCAACAGTTTCATAAGGATGAGTGCACAGCCGGCACCCTGGAGTGTGTTGTGGTTATATTCTGTTCAGGTGATTGTTACATTGCACATGTTGTGTCCGCAGTCGGAAGATGATACTCTGGTCTTTTCTTTCCAAGAAGTTAATATGGTCTTTAGGATTTGGGCTGTTCATATATTTATAGATTTCCCTCCCAGTGTTTCCCATGGCTCATCTGTTCATCCAATTTTCTTTGTTCACAGAATTCAACATCATTTTAACTGTGTGCATGGTTGTTTGTGTATACGGCTGTTCTTGCACTCCCATCTTTGCTAGTCTGTCTACATTGTCATTACCAGGTGAGTTTGAGTGGCCAGGAATCCACTGCATAACAATGCTGACTTCATAAGATCTAAGCAACTGGTTGGAATGGTGATATATTTCAAATAGCTCAGGTTTACAATGTCCATCACATTCTAGTGCTTGAAGAGCGGACATAGAGTCTAAAAATAACATTTTGTACTTTTCATGGAAAGGCATCAAATATGGTCTTCAAGTTGTACAAGGCAACTTCTAGTGCTGTTATTTCAGCTTCATAGTTAGAACATATCTCCCCACGGGCATCAAACAACTCATCAGATGTTTTGTCTGGATATTCTATATAGACACCATAACCTGCTTCGAAAGCAGACCCATCACTATAGACATGAATCCATTGTTCTGGTGTATAAGTCACTGGTGCTTTCTGTTGTGCTGTATGGTTGTGAGAGTTGGACACGTGGAAACTCACTGCGGACATGGAGAGACAATTACAGGATTTCAAATACAAATGCTACAGACGAATTTTATGAATTTCCTATAGGGAACATAAGACCAATGTGTACGTAAGAAATAAAATAGAGATGTATGCAGGTGTACAAGAACCATTGATTTCAATAGTGAAACAACAAAAACTAGCATGGTTTGGACATGTATACAGACATGATTCCTTGTCAAATACAATACTGCAGAGAACTGTCAAAGGTGGAAGAAGCAGAGGAGGGCAAATATAGACAGGACAAGATATTTCTACACTCATCCGCATCACTGAGGATAGAATTCACTGGAGGAATCTGTGTGCTGAAGCATCCAATGTGGTACCTCTACGACCCTGAAGGGTTACGGGTTTATTGATTAATTGTTCTGGATAGGTGTCTATTGTTCTCTGTGTTGTTTTCATAAGACCCACTGGGTCAGAACTTTTCGTTGCATTATCTCTTAATTGTGTTTTGATTTCCAGCAATTTAAAACCTGCGTGTGGTGGTAAACATTTTTCTACTCTTTGCAGTACTTGTCTCGGAGGTGATAATTGTCTTTTATTTCATTGACATGGCTCAGGACTGACTTTTGTTTTATTCTGTGGTTTGGTTGCCAGTTTTCTACAAGTTGTTTATTAAAGACATTTGGTCTTTGTTCATTTTTTTGCTTATTTCATAAGCCTCCATTGCAGCCATATGTCTCAGCATCTTAAGGGGTTCTACATTTGTATGTATTTCACATGCAGCCATTGGTGTAGATCTCATTGCTCCACTAATAAGATGTAGGGCATTGTTCTGCACTCTGTCTAGAGATTCTACATTTGTCGTGGAACATGTTGTGAGGATCTACATTTGTCGTGGAACATGTTGTGAGGAGTGCACTGTTGTATTCTAAAGCTGAACGCATGTAACCAAGATATAGTCGTTTAAGGATATCCTTGTCTGATCCCCAATATGTGCCAGTGAGTCTTTTCAGTAGTTGTAATTGCGTAAGTGCATTATTCTTGACATTTTCTACATGTTTCTTGAGGGTGAGCTGCTGATCAAGCATGATTCCAAGATATGTGGGGTGTTCTTCTCTTGGTGTTCTTCAAAGAATACAAATCTGCAGGGTGCTGGACTACCTACAAATCACCGCTGATAAAGAACATCCTCTATGCCCTGAAATTCTCAAAGTGAAAGGCAGTCGACTTTAGAGAGGAAAGTCGTGGATGGGGCGCGTAAAGGATATTATACAGAGTGTGTGCAGATGGAAGATGTTATACCTGGTGCAGAATGGAGTCGTGCGCCCTTAGATTGTCCGACATCCTTCAAAGTAATAATAACACTCAGTAGAGAATGCAGGGAATGGTATCCGATGGTGGAGTCGGAGGTCCTCGCTCTGATCGATGAAAATATCAGGGAAGGTGATATGATTATATATACAGATGGGTCAGTTGAGAGACACATCAGGAGTGCCTGGGCCTTCACGGCTCAAAGGTGGGGGGAAGACCATCAGAGAGGAAGTGGTGCATTCGCTCAGACAACAAGCAGCATGACAATGGAGATTTTGGCAGTAACCAAAGCTTTGCAATGGGTGCGCTTGCAGACTATCTGCAAGCATGCCTGCATACTCAGTGATTCAATGAGTATGATTGTGAAAGTTCAGGGGTACATTCGGGAACAGTGGCTGGCGGGAGTCCGGGGTAATGAGAGAGCAGATAGGTTGGCAGCACACACTGCTACTACAGCTGTTGGTGGAGCAATGCATCGAGCAGACATTTTGAATGCCCTATGGGAAAACACACAAACAAGTGACTGTATATGTAACAATGACTATTGTTCCATGACTAGAATAAAGGAATTTGGTTTGAAATCTGGTGTGTCTAGAAAGGAGCGGTTTCGTGGGCAAGAAAGAATGATGGTCAATCAACTGCGTACTGGGACCGTCAGTCAAAGTATAATGGCGGCTGCACTCAAGGAGAGATCTGAGCACCTATGGACTTGTCCGGAGTGCAGTGACGATGTTCCAATGACTAACTAACTTTACCCTCAAGTACGGTCTTCAACAAGGTTTAATGTCTTTTAATGTGTCTAAAATTTGCCTGATCTTTATTTCCCTTAATAATATTCCCCTTTCTTCATATGAAGTGTTGTTAGAACCTCTTTGTTTTCTTCTATTTCCATGATATTCTCCCTATTCTTCTATATATTCCTTTTCAAAGGCATAAATTCTGTCTTTTAATTGTTTGTTTGAGCAACATTTATATAGAATAGATGTAGCATTTTATAATTCTCATTTTTAACTTGTTTGTAATTTGTTTAGAGAAATAAAAGAGTCAACAAAAACAAACATATATGAAGCACACACAAAAAAAAAATCATCTCCAGAAAACTCTTCTACCCCTAATGCTGCAATGCACAAAGGGGTATCTGTAGTAAAACAAAATTAAAAGTGTTATCTTCCTCCTGCTCACAATAATCTTGTCTGGTTTTCAAGTTTTTTTTTTGACTTATGCCAAAAATATTTAATGAAATTTTGCTAGATCTCTTTCACAAATTCAATTTTCATCTCATACTTTGCTAGGATTTATTCATCTATTTTTTTCTTGAGTTCATGAAATAAACCAGACATTTAAACATCCTTCTTCTTCTTCTGCATTCAGGATTTGTTATGTCTGGCTAGATCTGCAGGCAAATTGCCAGAATGAAGCTCGCAGTGTTCTCCTGGTCAAAGCAGCTGCCCCAAAATTTTTGCTTCGTTCAGACCAGTGTGACCATGTATTGCCTCAACCTTCTTTGTATTCTGGACAGTCTTGAAGTATATGTTCAGAGGTCTGTAGGTCTGTTCTGCATAGGTATTCATGTGTGTAGGCCACCCTGATACAGTTCAGGTGGCTTTGTAGCCTGCAGTGGGCAGTTCTAAGTTGAAAGATGATGGTCTGTTGTTGCCTATGAAGTTGGTGTATGGGGGTCTGGTTTCTAGTCAATATCCATCATTTTCTTCCACTGTGATGTATAATTATTGCACAAATACATTTGTCCAACAGCAAATACATAAACATGCAGGTTAACAAGAACCACTTTTGGCAGTGTACACTTGTTTGGTTTGGACATGTACTGAGACATGACACTCTAAAATTATTTTTGCACGGAACAGTTGAGGGGAGAAGGAGAAACGAAAATCTGGGATTGATAACATCAAGGAATGGTCTGGGCGTATAATTTTTCTACACCTCTATGAATTACTGAGGGCTGAGCTGTTTGGAGGGCATTTTGTGCTGATGTATCCGGTGTGGCTCCCCTATAACCTGACATGTTATGAGTATTATTATTATTATAACGATTGTGGATTAGTCTTTTCGTCTCACCGAATGGCAGAAAATAGCTGAATTGTTCCATTTTAACTCCTGCTTTTGCCAGAGCATCAGCTCTCTCATTTTCAGTGATACTACAATGGGTGGGTATTTATACATCCTAATATTCCTTAAATTGTGATGAAATGTGTGGTACTTTACAGGAAGTAGTGCCTACAGTTTTATCAAAACAAACCACACATTATTTAACTAAACAAATTTGCGATAAAGATGAATACACCGCCGCATCAAACAATCTGCACGCTATGTACTAAGAGGCCCCCCACACCCCACTGCCACCCCTGGATGACGATGACAGGTTCTCAGTGCAAAGCGCACAGATTGGCACATTGGCAGCAGCAGTTGTGACTTTTTAATCTCCGAGTTACGAAAGCTGATGACATTACGCATAATATTAAAAAGTTGTAATGTAGACACATGTCCCCGTAATGAACCAAATGTTTTCACAATGAATGTATGTTTATATCCATATCTACAATATGGATACCCTCAGTATGAACATAAGATGTATGCTTGGAATTTGTTGAGTTTTGAACTTTCATAAATGAGTGCCTGAAAATAGAAAGTTTGAAATAATATAAGACCGTCAATGAGAAACTGATGGATCTAAACAGACATAAAGGAAACAGAACTCAAACGAAAGAGACCCCAGAGATGGATAGGAAATACATTAAAAGACCAACAGAAAGTATTGCAATTAATTATATAAGCCACACTATGGATGGCATAGGCTCCAAAAAACATCAGATCTGGCAATGAAATGTGACCGTACCAAAAGGAGATGAATGGATTTTTTGGGCAAACCCTTACAAGAATGGACCTTTACCAAAAAAGGATGGATTTTGATGACAAACTTCCAAAAAATAATCATTAAAATTGGATGAGAAGTTAGAGATTGGAGCAAAGGGAAACTAGTCCATGAAACTAATTTGCTGATAGATGGTAGTGAAGGAAATGATTTGGTTGTCTACACAGGTCTGTTGATCTAGTTGGAGTTTATAGCTAGGGCAGTGGTTCCCAACCCTTTATTCCCCAGTGGCCCCATTTTCACATAAATACTACCCCATGAGACCTATTATGTCGTAAAAAAATAAATCATAGACTTTGTATGCATTTGTTTTATAAATCTTTGTCTAAATTTCCATCTCAAAAATCTCCATTTAATGAAATTTCTGTCAAGTTCTAATTTTGAAGTAGCAAACCATTTACAGCACTAAGGTTATATGTCCCCTGCCCTCTGTGGATGCGCCCCAAGTTGACCACCATTGAGACAGAGGATGTGGTGAGGCCATATCAACATCACAAATAAGGCACACTAGACAACTACTTCACAAATAAGAATACGTTTATAGTCATTAATGCTGCCCTTAATAGTTTTTTTGTGGCCCCAATTATTATGGTAATAATGATGTCCACCTCTAGATATAACTTGATACATCAAAAACAGCAGGTGTTAGTCTGAACTAATATAACTTAAAAGAGCTTGAATCTCACATACACATCTAAACAAATCTTGCATTACAAAAAATGTAAACTAAATTTAGTTAGTACCAATCTTGCACACAAATCTTTAATCTTACACAAACTTAGTTTCCACTAAACATACATACATAAATCAAACAATATTGAATAAAAAAATCTCAAATAATATTAAATAAATTTCAACTAAAATTACAAAGGTGTCAATTAATTTTGTACACAAATATAAAATAATATTACATTCAAATCTCAAATAATAAAATAATCTCATAATCTTACATATACATCTCAAATAATCTCACATAACAAATCCTGAAGATCTTCAGAACATCACTGGAAGAATCTGGACAGCTTGCACAGAACCGAGAGGCTTACAGAGTGACAGTAAGGACAATGTTCTATAAAGGACATGTTACATAGAGAGAACAAATTAAATCTGACAACCTTAACAAAAATAAGAATGTTTTCTAATGTTTATGAGTAGCATTTTTTACTGTGCATTGAACTCTTGCAGTACCTTATTGCACTTCTTAGCTTCCCAAGGACATGCTGTGGCTTCCATTGTTCTTCTTGAATGGAATGTTTGCTAATCAACCAAGATAACAATCTTCCAAGAAACGCTGGAGGAAATTTCTCATTTCCAGCGACAGAGACACACTACACAGAATACATTTAATCATTTCCAGCGACAGAGACACACTACACAGAATACATTTAATCATTTCCAGCGACAGAGACACACTACACAGAATACTTTTAATCTTTCTCGAAAAATTACTTTTGCCTGACTCTCCACCCCCCCCCCCAATTCCAATGACCATGCACTTAATTTCAGAAACGCATTTCCATTTAATGCTATCATAGAGTTTAAATATTGAATTTAATGAATCATAATATTGCAAAGTACATTATAAAAAAACTACTTTCAATTCTTCATTTTTCCCCATTAGGAAGTTGCAGGGAGGTTTCAAGTGACTACAAAGTACATAACATTCTTAAAATGTAGCAACCAGATGTAAGAGAAAATTCAACAAGTAGGTGCGGTAACAAGTAACACAAATAAGAAGGTAACATTAACAGGGATAGGTAGGAATATGTTAACATGTAACAGAAAATCTCTCATAAATAAAATAATTATTGGTAGCATATCATGTTCAACAATTTTTGGCTGTAGTGATGATTTTCTAGGCAATATAAATACAGTAGGTAGGTTGCCATTGCTTTCTGAATGATCCATTTAAACAGTGGCCTGTGGCGGGGTTTGAACCTGGTATCTTGGCCACCTGAGACGCACTCTGTATCACTTCACCAGAACCAGAAATAATATAATAATTTCTACACTTCAGTCTTTTACCATCTTCAACCAAACAATTAAAAAACACCAACCATGATCGTGATGTGGTAACAGCAAGGGCATCCATCCGAAACCTCCCTGTAACTCCTTAATAGAAACAAATGCAGTATTGACATTTTTTTTTCAACAAACAAAAAAAAGGTGAAAATAATATAACTACATGAAAATTATATCTCATAACAAGAGCTGTCCATTAATTGACTATGGGGAAAGTCGTTAAAAAATATTGCTACACAACTGTCCCTCAGCAGGAACCAACTGCCAATATATCTGGGTGACGTTTTCATAAAATGTTTATGGTCTTGTGATTTTTCGTTTGTCTTACTTCTTTCCTGAAGATGGTCATAAAATATAGAAACACAGAATTCATCATTGAATTATTAATATTAATGTATTATATAGTGTACTTCTTCTTTGATATCTATAGCTAGAATGTAGAACCTTGGAGTGAGGTGTGGTGCTGCAAGAGATGAGCAGCATATAGGAATCAGAAGATGAGTTATTAAAGATACACAGAATGAATACACACTGCAGGACATACTAAATATGAGATCAGAATGGCATGATGATGATGATGATGATTGCACTACTAACTTTCTGTATTTATTTTAATATATTGAACATTTTTTTAGTTTTATATATAACACATCCCTACCTAATCTTGATGATTATCCATTAATTACTACCTATCTTTGAGGATTATCCATTAATTCCTACCTATCTTTGAGGATGATCCATTAATCCCTATTAATCCTTGATGATGATCCATTAATCCCTTCCTATCCTTGATGATGATCCATTCATTCCTATCTATCCTTGATGATGATCCAGTAATCCCTACCTATCCTTGTTAATAATGATCATGCCTTTTTTATCATTAAAGACAGTCAGGAAGCAAGTTGGTATAAAATTTCAAATGGAATACGAGGTCCTCAAAATTTCAAATGGATTTCAAATTTTCATACATGATTGCTTACCCATGAAGGTTTTTTTCATGGAGAAAGTGTCTTGCCCAATTGCACTACTCGCCAAAATGCTTGGAAACAAGTAGAACTGCAGGACATGCCAAAATATGGCTTAATACACCATCAACTGCCTTAGGGTCTCATCTCGATTTTCTGTAGAGATTTCACTTGGCCTGAGGGACTACAATGTTAACCTGCTTACATTGCTAATATTACATAGATTAATACCAAATCTTACATCATAATATAACTAATAACTACAAACAATCAACACAATGTATTGAAGCAAATAATTACAATGATAAACCTAAATTATTATAATTGAGTGAATAAGAAAGAAAGTTCAAAATTTTGAACCCATCTGTCTCGTAGATGAACACACTCAGTTGCAGAAGATCATAACAAACGTCCACGGCACATTGGAGAGCCACAGTAGCAGTATAGTATCTTATCAGGCACACTTCCCACCTCATAGTTATAATCCCAGGTCAGTTCAGTGCCAGCACGAATGTATCTGTTAACATAAAGATTAAAAGTTAGCTCGTAAATCCCAAACAATATGAATTTTATCCTTGCCTGAACATGTCACTGGCATGTGGAAGGACATAAGGTCTTACTAGTGGCTCACAAGACCAATCAGCATCCAACAGCAAACTCCAAACAGATGACATGCTTATATAGTCAGGCTTTCTTTTTGTTGAAGCCCCACATCACTTGATGTGTTTATGCCCAGATTGAAATGTTCTCAAATCATTACAAGTCACAGAGTTGAAGTCTTCTGGGTATGGAATAAGTTCTGTAACAACCTGTCTCCAATTTCACAAGAACATACCAGAGATCTATTGCTCATCATTATTTTCTTCAGCATGCATTCTTACAAACTCCTGCAGATTAGCAGGATATATTCCAGAGAATGAAATGTGCTGTTTACAGTTTAGTTGCTATATCTGCACTTTTATGACTGACACATCTGACTTTAGCATGGCTTCTGGGTCACTATGACCCTCTAAGAGATGGGATAGCCAATTCCACCTCAAAACTTAGTCAACATGCACATACAACATGCACATACAAATTGCGCATACAACATGCACATACAACATGCACATACAAATTGCACATACAACATGCGCATACAACATGCACAGTAGTTAACAGTGTTGCTATTTTTTGTTCCCTTTTTGGGCCACAGCAACACCCTGGCAAAATATTGTATATTAAATGTATTACAAGAAAACAACATGAATGAGGATACAAGGACTTGGAGAAGAGACGACATTAGAAGTACAAGAATTTAGAATTAACCCACGGGCGAGCAGAATGGGGTGCGTAAGATATAGTTAAGGAGTGTGTGCATGTGCTACCGGCAAGCTATGGAAATCATCAGCATCTCACTCTTCATCGTGTGATGGGCAAGACGAATCATCCATTGGTTTACCCAGAGTGTGTTAAAAGTTGATTCAGAAAACTAAATGAACCATTTACTAAAAAGTTCTTTGTGAACATAATCTAGCACACAAATCTAAAACATGTTCACATCTATAATAGTCAAATCCTTTTGTAACAACTTGGTCTGGACTAACAAAATATTTTTGTCTATCCATCTATCCAATCTATCTATCTAATCTTAATCAATTAAATCTATCGGTATCTATCAAATCTATCTATCCAGTCCTATCTATCCATCTAATCAAAGCAAATCGAATCAAAACTGCCTGCCTACCTATTTCCTTCCTACCTATCTACTTTCCTGTTTTGCTATAATGCATGGCAGGATTTAATGGTGACTGGTTTTCAGCTATGGCATGTTTGGTCCCTTGATATGCAGTATTATTGCAGCATGTCATAATGTTGGTAACTCCTTCAGTTCACCTTCTTCTTGGTCTTCCTCTCTATCTTGCAGTTTCCATTTTCATATTGCATTCTCATGCTTTTGCTGATTGCCAATAAGGGCTAATTCTCAATAAGTGATAGAACCATTTCAGTTTTTTTCAATATAATTTGACCACAGATAGTGTTCCAATAATTCTGGTAATCTCTTCACTTTCTTATATGTCTACATGTCTTGTATCTCAACATGTTACATGTTCTGTTTGCTGCTTTTCTTACACATTTTATTTCACACATAATATATATATATATGTAATAACAGAAATTTCCTAATATGAATTACAAAAAAATAGAGAATAAATTATCACTTAAATGACTGGATTTTTAAAAGTGTTGTTAAATAGGGTAATTTGTTATAAATGATGTAGTTTTAATATTGTAATATGATAAAACTAGCTGTAATACTAAATATCCTATATATATATATATATATATATATATATATATATATATATATATATATATATATATATATATATATATATATATATATATATATATATATATATATATATATAACATTGTGGTTTGTAGCACTGTGGCTGGTAGGTAATGATTATGAATCAGACACATAAGTTTGTTGGTAGGATGTTGGCAGAATCAACTTTTTTTGGGGCCAGTGATTTTCTAGACAATATTTACATTCAGAGAATTGCCATTCCTTTCTGAACATCCAGAAGTACAACGGCTTGTGAAAATTGAACCTGGTAACTTGGCTGTCAACCACAAAGCTGGACACTTCCAAGATAATGAGCTTGAATTTAGCTATAATAGTTTCACCAAACCCCCATAACAAGGAAAAAGAGAAATAGAAGAGAGTGATGTATGCCCACCCTCAAGCCACATTACTCAGCCTTGTCTGTTAAACAACACAGAGCTCTTTATTGCCTGAACTTATCATTGCCTACCGAAACAGCTATAACCTTAGATATATGTTTAATAAAAGCTCACTGAAACTTCATATAATGAAATATCCTGGGGCTAAACTGTCAATCAATACTTCTGCTGCACACTCTCAATAACTTCTCTAAAAATAACTTGTTTTGTATGCAAGTGTTATAACTAAATATTGCTTTGCATACATGGAATATTTGTTCAAGTATACTTCACAGCATATTAATATAGCTCAAAGGCACAGTTTTATTCATTTATTATGAGAATTAGTTGGCTAAGCAAACTAAACCAAGCCAATGTCACTGCACTCTATATGGACACATTTATAGAATAAGTAAAAGTAAAGATATTACTGTTGTTTCAGGCTCTAGGAATTACAAGAGATAAGCTTGTACTCCATATGTGCAATCAGGTGGCTCATCCAGAGCTTTACTTCAAACTCAGTCCAGAACTCTTATCCAGAGCTTTAGTTCACACTCAGTCGAGAACTCTCATCCAGAGCTTTACTTCACACTCAGTCCAGAACTCTCATCCAGAGCTTTAGTTCACACTCAGTCCAGAACTCTCATCCAGAGCTTTACTTCACACTCAGTCCAGAACTCTCATCCAGAGCTTTAGTTCACACTCAGTCCAGAACTCTCATCCAGAGCTTTAGTTCACACTCAGTCCAGAACTCTCATCCAGAGCTTTACTTCACACTCAGTCCAGAACTCTCATCCAGAGCTCTAGTTCACACTCAGTCCAGAACTCTCATCCAGAGCTTTACTTAAAACTCAGTCCAGAACTCTCATCCAGAGCTTTAGTTCACACTCAGTCCAGAACTCTCATCCAGAGCTTTAGTTCACACTCAGTCCAGAACTCTCATCCAGAGCTTTACTTCACACTCAGTCCAGAACTCTCATCAAGAGCTTTAGTTCACACTCAGTCCAGAACTCTCATACAGAGCTTTAGTTCACACTCAGTCCAGAACTCTCATCCAGAGCTCTAGTTCACATTCATTCCAAAACTCTCATCCAGAGCTTTAGTTCACACTCCGTCCAGAACTCTCATCCAGAGCTTTAGTTCAGTCCAGAACTCTCATCCAAAGCTTTAGTTCACACTCAGTCCCGAACTCTCATCCAGAGCTTTACTTCACACTCAGTCCCGATTTCTCATCGATGTGCAATGCATTATGAAATCTAATACTAAGAAAGGGTAAATTCTAGGGGAGGCATACTTTCTTGTTAGAACTGTCCATGTCAAACCACATTTAGACCATGGTAACTGGAATGGATGAGGCAACCAGTTATACATTCCCCATCAACAACGGCAACTTTCAAAAAATGCAGGAATAAAATGCTTGCCTGATCCTTGACTCTCCAAGAGAATTGTCAAATCTTGCACTGAATTGCTTTTCACCACACCTTATGTGCCACATGCATAATATTGATTTAAACAAATGTTATTCTTCCATGTTTGTTCTCAAACTCCTGCAGATTACCAGGATGTAGTCCAGTCAACATAATGCATTGTATCATGTTTTACAGCTTGGCTGTGATATCTACGCCTTTCAGCTGGACACATCCAACTGTATGGTACATCTAACCCCCTAAGTCACCTGTATGACAATCATGGCAGGTAACAGTGGCATTATTCCTTCCTTCTTCTTCAGTTCCCGGCATTACACAGGTATAGATTTTCTGTATTTTATACAGACTATACTCTAATTTCATGAACATAACTAGTGAAGCACTGTTGACACAGAATTTGTGATAAAAATACAGAATTTAAAGTTTATTTTGGGTTCCAGCAGGAGAATGAATACAGAAACCAAATAATAATTCTGGGTTGAAACAACAAAATGATTCTTCTGGAAAAGTAATGAAAATTATGTCAGGCTACAAGATACACCATTGCAACTTGACTTTAAAATGGCACCACAACATAACGAATGTTTGTTTCAATGTGAAGAAGAAACAGGAACATAAGTGATGGCAGTCATCATCAAAGTACAGGCAGTTTTTCAGTTTTTCTCTGTATGTCATCAAATGTGTGATGTTTAAACAGTCTTGTACAACTCTATACTTGAGAACAACTTGAATACGAGAACATCCAATGTATTATTATGAGACCTCTGATGTAGTATGTCATCAAATGTGTGGTGTTAAACAGTCTTGTCTCTATACTTGAACAAATTGAATACGAGAACATCCGATGTATTATTATGAGACCTCTGATGTAGTATGTCATCAAATATGTGGTGTTTAAACAGTCTTGTTTCTATACTTGAACAACTTGAATACAAGAACATCCGATGTATTATTATGAGACCTCTGATGCAGTATGAGACCCTCATTTATCAAGCTGTGCAACAAATGCAAACGCTAGAAGAAATGCAAGAGATGCTCAATGTCTGACAGACTCCTCCACGACACGATCAGATAGTGGTAGACAATTCCAGGCATTCATAGGACTTATTAGTCACAGTCCTGATGTAGAATGAGACCTGATGTAGTGTGAGACCTCTGATGTAGTATGAGGCCCCAATGTATTTTGATCTGATCTAGTATGAGACTTCTGATCTAGTATGAGACCTCTGATGTAGTATGAGACCTCTGATGTAGTATGAGACATCTAATGTAGTATGAGACCTCTGATGTAGTATGAGACCTCTGATGTAGTATGAGACATCTAATGTAGTATGAGACCTCTGATGTAGTATGAGACCTCTGGTGTAGTATGAGACCTCTAATGTAGTATGAGACCTCTGATGTAGTATGAGACCTCTGATGTAGTATGAGACATCTAATGTAGTATGACACCTCCGATGTAGTATGAGACCTGATGTAGTATGAGACATCTAATGTAGTATGAGACCTCTGATGTTAGATGAGACCTGAGGTATTATGAGACCTGTGGTGTAGTATGAGCCATTCATCCGATGCAGATTAAGACTGAGTATAAATGTAGTATTAGACTGTAGTATTATACATGATATAAGAGGTCTCATACTACATCAGAGGTCTCACACTACATCAGGTCTCATTCTACATCAGGACTGTGACTAATAAGTCCTATGAATGCCTGGAATTGTCTACCACTATCTGATCGTGTTGTGGAGGAGTTTGCATTTGTTGCACAGCTTGATAAATGAGGGTCTCATACTACATCAGAGGTCTCATACTACATCAGAGGTCTCATACTACACCAGAGGTCTCATACTACACCAGAGGTCTCATACTACATCAGAGGTCTCATACTACACCAGAGGTCTCATACTACACCAGAGGTCTCATACTACACCAGAGGTCTCATACTACATCAGAGGTCTCATACTACATCAGAGGTCTCATACTACATTAGAGGTCTCATACTACACCAGAGGTCTCATACTACACCAGAGGTCTCATACTACACCAGAGGTCTCATACTACACCAGAGGTCTCATACTACATCAGAGGTCTCATACTACATCAGAGGTCTCATACTACATCAGAGGTCTCATACTACACCAGAGGTCTCATACTACACCAGAGGTCTCATACTACACCAGAGGTCTCATACTACATCAGAGGTCTCATACTACATCAGAGGTCTCATACTACATCAGAGGTCTCATACTACACAAGAGGTCTCATACTACACCAGAGGTCTCATACTACACCAGAGGTCTCATACTACATCAGAGGTCTCATACTACACCAGAGGTCTCATACCACACCAGAGGTCTCATACTACACCAGAGGTCTCATACTACATCAGAGGTCTCATACTACACCAGAGGTCTCATACTACATCAGAGGTCTCATACTACACCAGAGGTCTCATACTACATCAGAGGTCTCATACTACACCAGAGGTCTCATACTACACCAGAGGTCTCATACTACACCAGAGGTCTCATACTACATCAGAGGTCTCATACTACATCAGAGGTCTCATACTACATCAGAGGTCTCATACTACACCAGAGGTCTCATACTACATCAGAGGTCTCATACTACATCAGAGGTCTCATACTACATCAGAGGTCTCATACTACACCAGAGGTCTCATACTACATCAGAGGTCTCATACTACATCAGAGGTCTCATACTACATCAGAGGTCTCATACTACATCAGAGGTCTCATACTACACCAGAGGTCTCATACTACACCAGAGGTCTCATACTACATCAGAGGTCTCATACTACATCAGAGGTCTCATACTACATCAGAGGTCTCATACTACATCAGAGGTCTCATACTACACCAGAGGTCTCATACTACATCAGAGGTCTCATACTACATCAGAGGTCTCATACTACATCAGAGGTCTCATACTACATCAGAGGTCTCATACTACACCAGAGGTCTCATACTACATCAGGTCTTATACTACATCACATATTCACGAGAGGTTCATGATGTCAGTGAATCACACCTCGGCTAAGAGGGCTAACAAACCTGGGCCCAACTCTACCATAATAGCTTTCCTATACTGGAATCATGCCCGAGGAGTGAAAAGGTTTAGTACTCGATGGGCACAAGCTTAATGCTTCGAATTACACACGACGAGTTCACCGGAACACCTCGTGCGAGATTGACTGAAGCTTAAATCCATGACTACCGTCTTCAAGGAGACTGCCACATGTTTTGGCCTGAAAAGTCCAAGGGCACAGTGAATGATAAACTGAGTCGATACACATTTGCCACCTAGTGACAGATAAGAAGACTGGGGAAGCTTACTAGTCAAATTAAAGACATGACAAAAATCCTTGAATGTTCAGGCCTTAAATATGCTGGACCAACCAAGGTGCAAATAACACAGCTCTGGTGTGAAACTAGCAGCACAATGTACTGGGATTGATGCTACAGTGCTTGAGAGAGTTTTTTGGGTGATCTTTGAAGCGCTTTTTCTGTTATTCGCTTGAACGTTTACCTTCGCACAGCTCCCCATAGAATAATCTCTTTGGAAGGCGCTTGTCTGGCATACGGACAATGTGGCCAGTCCAGCGCAGTTGGGACCTAGTCAGCGTGGCATGGATGCTTTGCATACAGGACTTCTGAAGGATTTCCGTGTCTAGTACTCAATCCTGCCAACATACTCCCATGAGGTTTCGTAGGCACCAAAGCTGTCTATCATGTCTCGCATAGACAGTCCAGCAAGATGCAGCATAAAGCAGTGTTAGTAGAAACTACTGTTCGGTACACATCCAGCTTAGTAATCAAACTAAGACCACGCCTGATCCAGACATTGGAATGAAGGCTCCCGAATGCTGCACTGGCACGAACAATACGCAGGACAACATCCTTGTCAATTGTCGCAGTTCATAATAGGGTGCTGCCGAGATATACAAACTTATTGGCAGTATTAAGTTTTTGTCCCTTTACTGTGATCACTGGTTCTGTGTGGGGGACACCTGGCGCTGTTGATACATTACTAAAGTCTTTGCGGTGTTGATGGTGAGACCGAACGCATCACGGGCCAAAGAAAAGAGGTCCATACTATCTTGCATGTCTTTCAAACTGGTAGCATTTAGTGCAAAATCATGGGTGGACAAGAGGTCGCGAACAATGTCCGTCTTAGTTTTGGTCTTGGCCTTCAATCTACTAAGATTGAATAATTCTCTGTCAGCTTGATAGTGAAAACAAATTCCTTCACTGTTATTCCAGAAGGCATCATTTAACATGGCAGAGAACACCATGCTGAAAAGCGTCGGTGTCAAACGCAACCCTGTTTGACACCGTTAGTCACTGGAAAGGGGTTTGAGTGTGCCCCGCCATCTTGCACATAGGCTGTCATACCATCATGGAACTGGCAAACCATGTTGATAACATTTTCGGGACATCCAAATTTGGCCATGATGTAGTATGAGACCTCTGATGTAGTATGAGACATCTAATGTAGTATGAGACCTCTGATGTAGTATGAGACCTCTGGTGTAGTATGAGACCTCTAATGTAGTATGAGACCTCTGATGTAGTATGAGACCTCTGATGTAGTATGAGACATCTAATCTAGTATGACACCTCCGATGTAGTATGAGACCTGATGTAGTATGAGACATCTAATGTAGTATGAGACCTCTGATGTTAGATGAGACCTGAGGTATTATGAGACCTGTGGTGTAGTATGAGCCATTCATCCGATGCAGATTAAGACTGAGTATAAATGTAGTATTAGACTGTAGTATTATACATGATATAAGAGGTCTCATACTACATCAGAGGTCTCACACTACATCAGGTCTCATTCTACATCAGGACTGTGACTAATAAGTCCTATGAATGCCTGGAATTGTCTACCACTATCTGATCGTGTTGTGGAGGAGTTTGCATTTGTTGCACAGCTTGATAAATGAGGGTCTCATACTACATCAGAGGTCTCATACTACATCAGAGGTCTCATACTACACCAGAGGTCTCATACTACACCAGAGGTCTCATACTACATCAGAGGTCTCATACTACACCAGAGGTCTCATACTACACCAGAGGTCTCATACTACACCAGAGGTCTCATACTACACCAGAGGTCTCATACTACACCAGAGGTCTCATACTACACCAGAGGTCTCATACTACACCAGAGGTCTCATACTACATCAGAGGTCTCATACTACACCAGAGGTCTCATACTACACCAGAGGTCTCATACTACACCAGAGGTCTCATACTACACCAGAGGTCTCATACTACATCAGAGGTCTCATACTACATCAGAGGTCTCATACTACATCAGAGGTCTCATACTACATCAGAGGTCTCATACTACACCAGAGGTCTCATACTACACCAGAGGTCTCATACTACATCAGAGGTCTCATACTACACCAGAGGTCTCATACTACACCAGAGGTCTCATACTACACCAGAGGTCTCATACTACATCAGAGGTCTCATACTACATCAGAGGTCTCATACTACATCAGAGGTCTCATACTACACCAGAGGTCTCATACTACATCAGAGGTCTCATACTACATCAGAGGTCTCATACTACACCAGAGGTCTCATACTACACCAGAGGTCTCATACTACATCAGAGGTCTCATACTACATCAGAGGTCTCATACTACATCAGAGGTCTCATACTACATCAGAGGTCTCATACTACATCAGAGGTCTCATACTACACCAGAGGTCTCATACTACACCAGAGGTCTCATACTACATCAGAGGTCTCATACTACATCAGAGGTCTCATACTACATCAGAGGTCTCATACTACATCAGAGGTCTCATACTACACCAGAGGTCTCATACTACATCAGAGGTCTCATACTACATCAGAGGTCTCATACTACATCAGAGGTCTCATACTACACCAGAGGTCTCATACTACATCAGGTCTTATACTACATCACATATTCACGAGAGGTTCATGATGTCAGTGAATCACACCTCGGCTAAGAGGGCTAACAAACCTGGGCCCAACTCTACCATAATAGCTTTCCTATACTGGAATCATGCCCGAGGAGTGAAAAGGTTTAGTACTCGATGGGCACAAGCTTAATGCTTCGAATTACACACGACGAGTTCACCGGAACACCTCGTGCGAGATTGACTGAAGCTTAAATCCATGACTACCGTCTTCAAGGAGACTGCCACATGTTTTGGCCTGAAAAGTCCAAGGGCACAGTGAATGATAAACTGAGTCGATACACATTTGCCACCTAGTGACAGATAAGAAGACTGGGGAAGCTTACTAGTCAAATTAAAGACATGACAAAAATCCTTGAATGTTCAGGCCTTAAATATGCTGGACCAACCAAGGTGCAAATAACACAGCTCTGGTGTGAAACTAGCAGCACAATGTACTGGGATTGATGCTACAGTGCTTGAGAGAGTTTTTTGGGTGATCTTTGAAGCGCTTTTTCTGTTATTCGCTTGAACGTTTACCTTCGCACAGCTCCCCATAGAATAATCTCTTTGGAAGGCGCTTGTCTGGCATACGGACAATGTGGCCAGTCCAGCGGAGTTGAGACCTAGTCAGCGTGGCATGGATGCTTTGCATACAGGACTTCTGAAGGATTTCCGTGTCTAGTACTCAATCCTGCCAACATACTCCCATGAGGTTTCGTAGGCACCAAAGCTGTCTATCATGTCTCGCATAGACAGTCCAGCAAGATGCAGCATAAAGCAGTGTTAGTAGAAACTACTGTTCGGTACACATCCAGCTTAGTAATCAAACTAAGACCACGCCTGATCCAGACATTGGAATGAAGGCTCCCGAATGCTGCACTGGCACGAACAATATGCAGGACAACATCCTTGTCAATTGTCGCAGTTCATAATAGGGTGCTGCCGAGATATACAAACTTATTGGCAGTATTAAGTTTTTGTCCCTTTACTGTGATCACTGGTTCTGTGTGGGGGACACCTGGCGCTGTTGATACATTACTAAAGTCTTTGCGGTGTTGATGGTGAGACCGAACGCATCACGGGCCAAAGAAAAGAGGTCCATACTATCTTGCATGTCTTTCAAACTGGTAGCATTTAGTGCAAAATCATGGGTGGACAAGAGGTCGCGAACAATGTCCGTCTTAGTTTTGGTCTTGGCCTTCAATCTACTAAGATTGAATAGGTCTCTGTCAGCTTGATAGTGAAAACAAATTCCTTCACTGTTATTCCAGAAGGCATCATTTAACATAGCAGAGAACACCATGCTGAAAAGCGTCGGTGTCAAACGCAACCCTGTTTGACACCGTTAGTCACTGGAAAAGGGTTTGAGTGTGCCCCGCCATCTTGCACATAGGCTGTCATACCATCATGGAATTGGCAAACCATGTTGATAAAATTTTGGGGACATCCAAATTTGGCCATGATCTTCCATAGTCCTTCCCGGTTTATAGTATCGAATACCTTAGTTAGGTCGACAAATGTGGTGTAGAGACAATTGTTCTATTCGCGACACTTTTCCTGTAGTTGTCTGGCAGTGAATATCATGTCAATAGTACCTCTGCCCTGTTGGAAGCCACATTGGCTCTCTGGGAGAAGACCTGTCTCAAGATGGGCTTGCATTCTGTTTAACAGGACCTTAGCCAGGATCTTGCCTGCTATAGAGAGCAGGGATATGCCTCGATGGTTGTCGCAAGCTAGCGATTTAATTTTCTCATGTATAGATGTATGATGGAAGCATCCTTAAAGTCTTGTGGTATCGCTTCCAGGTTCCACATTGCATGGAAGAGCTCTGTGAGTTTAGCAGACATTACAGGGCCACTAACGGCATAAACTTCAGCTGGAATGAAGTCTGAGCCTGGCGCTTTTCCTACGGACAAATTTGAGATTGCTTTCTCCACCTCCTCAATGCAAGGGAGCGCCAATAATGAATGATTGATTTGTATTTGCGTGATGCGCGCAATCGCTTCGTCATTGATGTTGGAGGGGCAGTTTAGTACATTTTCAAAATGTTCAGCCCAGCGTTTGAGAATATCCTCTCTGTCAGTAATGGTATCCTTTTCACTTGCGCTTAGAAGAGGAAACGTTCCTGAAGACTAAAGGCCATAAATTGCTTTTTCTTCTTCTGCGTTCGTTCTCAAACTCCTGCAGATTAGCAGAATGTAGAACGGAATGCGTTGTCATAGTTTACAACATTGCTGCGATATCTGTACCTTTCGGCCTGACACATCTGACTTCAGCATGGCTTTGGGTCACTGACCCTATATGGGATGGGACAGCCAACTCCATCCCATAACCTCCTTAGTCGCCTTTTACAACATGCATGGAAGGTAAAAAGTGTTGCTATTCTTTGCTCCCCTTTCGGGCCCTGGCAACCAGGGCCGGTCTTAGGCCATTGCAACCTATGCGGCCGCAGTGGGCCCCGCACTTCATAGGCCCATAAATTCACATTAGAATTTATTTTATTATCCTCTTCCCTACCCAGACTGGGCCTCTCGCAATCCGTTTTGCATTGGGCCCCGCAATTGTTAGGGCCGGCCCTGCTGGCAACACACGGGCGATAAATTGCTTTTAACGCTAAATACAATTTCTGCGTATTATTGCTGTCAGCATAATGTTGTATCTCTTTGGCTTTGGTGCTAAACCATGGAGTCTTGCATCCTCCTTAGTTCATACTACATCAGGTCTCATACTACATTAGGTTTCATACTACATCAGGTCTCATACTACATCAGAGGTCTCATATGATGTTACAAGTTAAAACATATAACTAAAAAAGCAACTAGATGAAAACATAATAGATTATAACACATAGTATAATAAATCAGCAAAAATGTTACACAAGCTAACAGACTTACTGTCCAGCAAAGAAGGCAACCCATGGAAACCTCAGATCATGTGTGTCCACAAAGATGTTCTGTACAAACACATTAGGTGTGCAGCTGTGCTGTTAACAGAAATAAACACATAAGATACCAAGATATCCCTATATATTTAAGTGCCATATAAATCTATTACATTAATAAAGTGGTACTCAGTCTGAGTTATTTTTGGCCTATGGCCCTATTTTGGGACTTTTTCTCAGTCAATTCCTCTTTTGCCAAGTTTGGCACAAAGGGCGGATGTCATAGTTCTCCATGCCTGTCAATCAGTTGCTAAGGATTGCAGGTCTTGTGCATTTATGCCTGTTGATTTTAGTTCATTCATAAAAGTTCTTCTTGGTTGATTTTGGTCTTTTTTTTTTTTTTCCCGTTTGGTGTCCACATGAAGACTTTCGTGGAATTTTATCTTCCTTCATTTTAAGTATGTGGCCGATGTATGTCCAGCGGCGTTTTCTGATGATGTTCGTCACATATTCTTGTTTTATCTCCACACTTAGTATGTCGTTTGATTTGAAGTCTTTCCAATTAATATTTGTGATTTTTCTGAGGCATCTATTCTCGAAGGCAACTAACTTCTTATCTATTATTGCGGTAGATTTTCAACTTTTACATCCATATGTCAATGATTGAATCACACTTGCATTGAAAAGCCGCAGTTTGATGTGTTTACTTGCGATCTTCAATCTCCAGATGTTTGAGAGTTTGTTATAGGTGTTGGAGGCGAGAGCGATTCGAGTCTTGATTTCTGAGTTGGTATTTCCATCTGCTGTTATCTTGCTTCCCAAATATATAAAATTTGAAACGTTGTCTAATTTATCTAGTTTAATTGATTCTGTCAGGCCGGTAAAGTTCATGATTTTCGTTTTATGTGTGTTTATTTGAAGACCTATCTGTTGTGCAAAAAATTTGAGTCTTTCTGTTTTTTTCTTTGAGATCTTGGTGTGTTGAACTCAGGAGAGCAATATTATCTGCGAAGGTTAGATCTTCCAGGGTCTTGTTGTTTACCCATTTGATTCCTAGCTGTGGTGCTATTAAAAAAAGGTTCCCTTTTTGTCCAGAATACTTTTTAAGAATTATCGATACATATTTGTCATTTAGGTAGCTACCTACTATGGCCCCCCAATTTTAAAATGATTGAACTTTTAGTTTTACTAAGATGTCAACCAGGGAAAAATATTTTGTTATTACAATACGTTTCTATGTATTGTTAAAACAAAGCAAATCTGCATAAGTGCCCTGAAAGCCAGCTTTCATGCAAGTATCAATAGAAGCTACACTACTGTCGAAGTCAGAAAATCGTATTGGAACTTAGATGGAGCATTTATGCTGCACAATCAAATCTATGCACAAAATAGCCATAACGATAAGCAATCAAAATGTTGTTCAAGAGCTCAGTCACAGAGTGTCTCTGTAAACCAAATTGTGGGGAATCTACAGCAATGTAAAACAAAAGCCCTATACATGACTAATATTGGAACCACATTGTGGGAAATCCACAGCAATGTAAAACAAACGACCTATTAAAAAAAAACTGTTATATTTATTTTTCCCTTTAGGGAGTTACAGGGAATATGTGAGTGGCTTACTTCCTGTAACTCCTTAACTGGAAAAATACAGTATGACCGTTTTTTTAGATGACCTATACATGACCAATATTGTAACCAAATTGTGGAGAATCCACAGCAATGTAAAATAAACGTTCTATACATGACCAATATTGTAACCAAATTGTGGAGAATCCACAGCAATGTAAAATAAACGTCCTATACATGACCAATATTGTAACCAAATTGTGGAGAATCCACAGCAATGTAAAATAAACGTCCTATACATGACCAATATTGTAACCAAATTGTGGAGAATCCACAGCAATGTAAAATAAACGTCCTATACATGACCAATATTGTAACCAAATTGTGGAGAATCCACAGCAATGTAAAATAAACGTCCTATACATGACCAATATTATAACCAAATTGTGGAGAATCCACAGCAATATAAAATAAACGTCCTATACATGACCAATATTGGACTGGATGCATTGTGATTGATAACAGAAGAACACATTTTCTGTCCTACTCCCTTCTATTTCACTTCTGGTTTAGTAACATCTATGAGCACACACACACACACAAACTGACCACCTCATCTCCAAGCAAACAGAAGCTTAGTATAGTGATGTAGAATGCATTTCCCTGTTAACCTTTACAATGATAAAAAAAACAACCATACTTAAATTCCCAAACCAAACAGATTTGCCATAATGTCATCACAGAATTAAACATGAAACCTGTCATAAACATTTGATACATTCTTTCGGACAGGTTTGAACTTACATTGAGGTATCGACCTAGATTTCCCATGGATTTGGCATCCATAATGTAACATTCTGTATCATCCAGGAAATATGACCTGGTTGGAATTCTTTCTTTTTTCTCCACACTGGAAACTGTTAAAACATAGAAAAAACCAAATAAATGAAAAATAAACCAAAATTTTCTATCAATTCTTCTACAGCTATCACACAAATATAACTATCATGGATAGAGAGAAGAATATAGAGAAAACAGAGTTAACCTTTACGACTCTGCGGTAGCAATAATGCGCCTATGAGAACAGCTCCGTTGTGCCTGCAGGCGCAATCCCGCTACATAGGATATCGCCCGATTCCCGAGTACGGAACTTCACAAAGTAATGATCCCGTGACGTATAAAACACGCCAAACGACGCTAGGAATACGTCGCAGTTTAAAGGTCAAGTTACTTTACTCATTACGACTGCAAGAAGAGAGAAATCTGGCTGGTTTTGTCAGCGAATTTCTGGAACGACGTTGGCCATTTTTTAAGCCATATTTTACTATCAAATTGAGTACCGCGTGGCATGGCTAAGTGATCGTGAATACATGTTTTAATTGTTGTTTTTTATGTTTAATATGTTGTTATTTGATAAGAATGTTTGTGTAGTCGTTCAAAAACACAAAAATAATATGTATCAGGAGTGCCACGTGTGTGCTTAGACAATAATTACGCTGCGTGTCGGGCTAGACCTAGTGTTTACCGGACGGACGTTATATGCGATTTCTTATAAACTACATGTTTTAATTGTTGTTTTTTGTGTTTAATATGTTGTTATTTGATAAGAATGTTTGTGTAGTCATTCAAAAACACAAAAATAATATGTATCGGGGTGCCACGTGAGTGCATAGACAATAATTACGCTGCGTGTCGGGATAGACCTAGTGTTTACCGGGCGGACGTTATATGCAATTTCTTCACGTTTTATTAGTTTTTTAGTTCATCTTATACTAGTTTTGATATAAAACAATATATATACAATAAGTATAGGTATTTATGAGGATTTTATCAATGATTCCACGCATTGCTAAAGTATTAGGGTCGTCAAGAAGTTACATGTGCGATTTGAAAATTGCGTTTTGCGATTTCCCCCCCGAATTTTCAACTTCACAACTTGCTCACAACTGTCATATCATACATACAACAACAACAAAAACATGACTATATTCACTATTCACTCCTTTATTTAGATATGCAAAAATTATTTTGATATCTTTTAAAATAAAAAGTTATCACGTTTTCAAAACACCCACCATCAATAACGAAAATTTTCCAAAAAAGAATTCAGGCCCAAGGGGATGTTTCTTAATTTTTAATTCAGGGCCCTAAAGGTTAACAGACTGTGATTGCCCATGTGTAGCTGGGACCCCGAAAGGGGAAGAATAGCAACACTGTTACCTGCCAGGCACATTTTAAAAGGTGACTAAGGAGATTTAGGGGGATGTAATTGGCTGTCCTATCCATAGAATCAAAGAAGTTATGCAGAAGTTGAATAGATCAAGCTGAAAGGTGCAGATATGCCGTAAACCATGACAAAACATTTCATTCTCTGGACTATATTCTGCTAATCTGTACAAGTTTGAGAAAGAACAAAGAAAAATGGTCTACTCTATTTGAAAAACAACTCTATTTGAGAAACAACTCTATTTGAGAAACAACTCTATCTGAGAAACAACTCTATTTGAGAAACAACTCTATCTGAGAAACAGCTCTATCTGAGAAACAGCTCTATTTGAGAAACAGCTCTATTTGAGAAACAACTCTATTTGAAAAACAACTCTATTTGAGAAACAACTCTATCTGAGAAACAACTCTATCTGAGAAACAACTCTATTTGAAAAACAACTCTATCTGAGAAACAACTCTATTTGAGAAACAACTCTATCTGAGAAACAACTCTATCTGAGAAACAACTCTATCTGAGAAACAACTCTATTTGAGAAACAACTCTATTTGAAAAACAACTCTATTTGAGAAACAACTCTATTTGAGAAACAACTCTATCTGAGAAACAACTCTATTTGAGAAACAACTCTATTTGAGAAACAGCTCTATCTGAGAAACAGCTCTATTTGAGAAACAACTCTATTTGAAAAACAACTCTATTTGAGAAACAACTCTATTTGAGAAACAACTCTATTTGAGAAACAACTCTATCTGAGAAACAACTCTATCTGAGAAACAACTCTATCTGAGAAACAACTCTATTTGAAAAACAACTCTATCTGAGAAACAACTCTATTTGAGAAACAACTCTATCTGAGAAACAACTCTATCTGAGAAACAACTCTATCTGAGAAACAACTCTATTTGAGAAACAACTCTATTTGAAAAACAACTCTATTTGAGAAACAACTCTATTTGAGAAACAACTCTATCTGAGAAACAACTCTATTTGAGAAACAACTCTATTTGAGAAACAACTCTATTTGAGAAACAACTCTATCTGAGAAACAACTCTATTTGAAAAACAACTCTATTTGAGAAACAACTCTATTTGAAAAACAACTCTATTTGAAAAACAACTCTATCTGAGAAACAACTCTATTTGAGAAACAACTCTATTTGAGAAACAACTCTATTTGAAAAACAACTCTATTTGAGAAACAACTCTATTTGAGAAACAACTCTATTTGAGAAACAACTCTATTTGAGAAACAACTCTATCTGAGAAACAACTCTATTTGAGAAACAACTCTATTTGAGAAACAACTCTATGTGTGAAACAACTCTATTTGAGAAACAACTCTATCTGAGAAACAACTCTATCTGAGAAACAACTCTATTTGAAAAACAACTCTATCTGAGAAACAACTCTATTTGAGAAACAACTCTATTTGAGAAACAACTCTATCTGAGAAACAACTCTATCTGAGAAACAACTCTATTTGAAAAACAACTCTATTTGAGAAACAACTCTATTTGAGAAACAACTCTATCTGAGAAACAACTCTATTTGAGAAACAACTCTATTTGAGAAACAACTCTATTTGAAAAACAACTCTATCTGAGAAACAACTCTATCTGAGAAACAACTCTATTTGAGAAACAACTCTATTTGAGAAAAAACTCTATTTGAGAAACAACTCTATTTGAGAAACAACTCTATTTGAGAAACAACTCTATCTGAGAAACAACTCTATTTGAGAAACAGAGGTGATGAAGTTAGGAATTTAAAACATCATTTTAGTGGAGCATCCCTTTTAGCTATAGACGGTTACATTAGGGCAGTAACTCTCAACATTTTTTGGCCCATGGCCCCCTTATTTGCTTAATTTACCTTAATTACACAATACATTTTTAATTCCTTTTTTCTAGTACCTAGAAAAAAGTAATCGACTTTATGAGTCAACAAGACTTCATCGATATAATTTGTATTCATCATTCAAATAGTTACTTTCCTGTGGCTCCAATGAGAGGGTCTACAGATCCACAATTTCAATCTTTTTTTAATTCTATGTGACCCCCCCCCCCCTGCAAGTCTCAGTGGCCCATATTGATAACCACATTAGGTTACTTTTGATCAGCATATACACTTTTGGACAATCAAAATACAACACTGTTGAAAAATCACACATACGGATAGTCTTCTTCTGCGTTCGTTCTCAAACTCCTGCAGATTAGTAGAATGTAGTCCGGAGAACGGAATGCGTCGTGTCATGGTTTACAGCATAGCTGCGATATCTGCGCCTTTCGACCTGACACAACCGACTTCAGCATGGCTTTTGGTCACTGACCCTATATGGGATGGGATGACCTCCTTAGTCGACTTTTACGACATGTATGGAAGGTAAAAAGTGTTGTTATTCTTTCCTCCCCTTTCGGGCCCCAGCAACACATGGGCGATACGGATAGTGAAATGCTAATGCTACAGACTTTGTGAAGTGATAAATATTCAGACACGGATACTTAATTGTTACATAATAATAACAAGACTAAAAAACCATCAGGGTCATATTTACTGAAACAAATACATTTATCTTATAGTCAACATAACATTTGTAACAGAAATATGCAGCACTTATAACATTAGCATTAATATTCAAAAGCTTGAATCCTACTTTTCATGTCTGCATATTTGTGACTAAATTGTTTAAATGTTGCAAATCCCTAAGAGCCTACCTTTCTCAAACTCTTGCAGATTAGTCAGATGTAGAATGGAATGCGTTCCGCCTCAGTTTACAGCAACATCTTTCAGCGTGATAATTAAAACTGGCATTATTATATCACTATTTTTTGCTACCCTTTTGGGCTCCTGCGACACAAAGACAAGACTATCTTTAATCTTGAAACATATTACTACAGATGACAGATCTTACCTTCCTCTGAAACTGGTTCATGGCTGGTTTTAAAAGTAGTTGATAAATTAAATCTAGAACCTCCTGTACTTTTCTTGGCCCTTGCCTTTATTTTCTTAACAGGATCTGAAACGAAGAAGCAATTACAGTAAGATATGTGTGACAAGTAAGGAAGAACAAATTACAGTAATATACGTGTGACACAGTAAGAAAGAAGCAATTACAGTATTATACGTGTGATTTAATAATTGAATAAATATAGATTTCATTGAAAAATTTGTGTGGTATTAATTCTGAATTCTCTACTCCAATACCATCATGGCATGACTGAAAACATATTTTACAGAACTGCCCACTGTACCACACCAGAATAAGAAAATGGACAACTAAAGCTCTACAGCTCTGTCATGGGGTTGGTGACTACATTGGTACTATTCATTGAAAAAAATCTGGTATGTGACAATAAAATAAAACCCAACATTGAAAATGTGTACATGGGTTTCCATAGTACAAAGTGTGTCATGCTTAGTGGCATGAATACATATAAAAAGGTGTGGATACTCTTAATACATATACATTATTGTTTTCTGTGTCAGTTCTTTTACTAGAGGTAAATGATTTGATATTTTGTGGCTTCTATTCAGTGTTATAATGATTGTTTTGTTTAGTGCCTAAACTTATTAAATGTATCTTTTTATATTCTTTCTATTCACAGTGTTAGGGATATTTGTTTTGTTTATTGCCTCAATTCATTAAAATGCATTTATTTATATTAATAAACCCTGCATTTCTTGAATAATTTGTATTGTACAATTTGCGCTCTACACAAAACAAAACAAAAATATTACGTCATCTGAACTTTACCAACAACTTATTCTATGTAAACCCATGTAGACACATTTTCAACATCATGTTTTATTTTAGCATCGCATACCAGAAATCCATATCAGCATCTGACTTTATCCATAGAATAAGGAAAAAAAGATACTCTAATGGACAACACAACATTAAAGATGAATAAAGAAATGTTAAGAACATTAAATGTAGAAGATGATTGGCTTCTAAACAAATTGGGTCCTTTCCCAGTTGTCGGGTCTAGAGTTCAAACTTTTTAATAAATCTGCGCAGATCATTATTTTGTAGTAATTTCAACTGATGTATTCCTAGTTACACATTGGCTGCCATAATTGGGCTCTGATCGATAATTTGGTTCTGATTGAAAATGTCATTATTACCTTTGCAATGAGTGATCCCAGAAGCAAAAGGAGACACAGGAAATATGACTTACTACGGTCATGGTAAAGGAATAACTGTTAACAATCAACACTGTGCATTAAAACTGAGTATTTCCATCTGCCACTGCATTCTCTTTTTGCCCTTGAATTTACTTATGCAAATCATTTATGGAGGGTATTTGGAAAATGCAATAACTTGTTTGTTTTTAAAGCTGTGTGTATATTTTTTGTGTGTGAAAATAAAGGAATGGTCACTGAATGTAATGATGTAATTTGTGTTGGAGTATGTGGGATATATGAGATAAATTGTGAACTAATATTATCAACTAGGCTTAGACATTTACAGTGAAAACTTCCAATACATTCAATCCCGGATAGAATGCTGCTTACTAAGCATAGATTACTCTGCTGCTAAACACGTAAACACTATAGCTATAGTGGCTTCTCAACAAAAGAAATCTAAAAGATCAAAGAGGCTTGGATTAGTTTTAGATACTTTTGATGTTGGTCGCTTATACAGTAGTTGTCAACACCTCTGAAACAAGCAGTGATGACATAACTAATTCAGAAGATAGAATACATTTTCTTTTCAAAATAGTGGAAGTGATACATCTTTATGAGGAGATATTTTACAGAGGAGTCACTGCCACCTATACCGCCTGAACTCTCACTAATTTCTTCTAAACCCACTACCCACTGGAGGAGTAGAGAAGGTACCTCCCACTTTGGGAACCTATGGTCTAAACAAACCACTGAAAGACAAAATTCACAAAATGTGGTCGGAATGGACGAGTTCTGGACAGACCAAACTGACAAAGGGAAAGCAATCTCCAAAAGTCTGAAATTGATCTTGATGCTAAATGGGTCATGGATGTTAGAGATTCAATTTCATCCAATATGATTGAATAATCATTTGTAAGAAATGCTGCATCAGTAACAAACTGCATCGATCAGAAAATGATGTTTTATTTGATGAATCAGATTAAGAAAAATAACAGTGAGGCTGAAGATTACAGCAACAACGAGTATGAGGACAATGTTAAAACAAGAAGAATTTCACTCATTGTTTGGAGACTCAGATGAATCGGACTTTGAAGGATTTTAGCTATCGGTAAGTAAGCATATGGCAACGATTTATACCATTACATTAGTAGGTACCATAATTGCAAGGCAACAATGATAGAAGAGTTTCATTTTCACTTTCTCAGGTTTTCCACTTCCAAAATCAGGGAGGGAGGGGGGTGGGGGCAGCTTATGATCAGGTGAGCGGTTTCTATGTTTTTTTTTCTCCTTCCAAAATATGGTGTGTGTGTCAGCTTATGAACAAGTGTGCTTTAGAACAAGTATATATGGTAATCACAATTTTAATCCACATACACAATTCTGCTTGGTTGGTCACATCAATGTAAACAACACTGGGTCCACCATCTTGTCACAAAATTAGCTTTATTTGTTTCCACCTTTGTTCACAGTCCTGGTTAAGTTCTGGATTTCACATTGGAATATGGGAAAATCATAATAGCTGTTATCAGTGACTACAACAATGGGGTGATTTAAAAATAGAATAATATACACAGCACATAACAGTATGTATGCATATTACCATCTTGAATACTCTCCAATATTAATAACAGATGTGGGTGGTGTTTTGTCATCCTACCAAAATGGTAGAAAATTTGCAAACAGATATGCTGTCCATCCAGTAACAACACCAAGTATGAGAATGGAGATAGTGACAATGACTCTAACTACCAATACATATAGTGAGAGATTCTATCAGACTCTCAGAGCATGCTATGCAAAATAGAAAAATTTATGATAGGAATAGGGTGGATTAATTTTCTTAGCATGCAACACATCGCGTGAATCTGCGATATAGGATAGAGCTGATGCATTGGTGGGAAATCCTATAGTGGTCAGTGATATGAAGAGACCAAGCTGAGGGCAGTCAGATAATTATGTACTACAAAGCAATGAAGAGGAGGCTGAAAGAGACATTGTTCATGTTCAGAGAATGATAGAAATGGGAGTGACCGAGGGAAAGGAAAGAAAGTGTCTTCTCTCTAAAAGATTTGAAGAACATACAACTTACTTATATACTTAGCTTACCTTAGATGGCTAATAGATTGGTGAGCAGATCATATATGATAATGTCTCCAGTACTGTGATGCTGGTTCCTAGATTCAATAAAATTTATAATAATAATTCTTGCACTTGTCATCGGCAGAGATAGTATATGGAAAATGCACACTGTGCACAAAATCCAGAACAGTGGACATAAAAAAGTCTTCATCAACTGCCTCAAGAGTGATTTGCACATGCCATTTTGTATCTGCATAATTTGCCATCAGATCTGATCACACAGGAATATTTTTTTAAGAGAGGACACATGTGATGTCCTGTCTCCATCCCTGGAGTCTTAGACTTATTACATCTGTATGCATCTTTTTTTTAAGGACATATTTAAGATCCTTCATGAAAATAGCTTTTTAAAATAAATCCCTCAGTCTAACATTCGCTTACCATTAGCTGATTTTTCTTTATCCACAGAAGTTTGTCCAGTGTCCTCTTCATCTTCATCATCATCTGATATGCTGATTGTCTCAGGCATAACATTCGAGGCATCATCAGATGCAGACTCCTGTTTTCTATTGATCAGTACAAAAATTAGAATAGTTTTTTTTTAAACTGTCTTAAGCACATGACCTCTTAATGAAAATGTTCAGAAGATGACAGAGAAAACAGTTTTCTATGACTACAATGACAATTTATAAATCAACTGGTTTTCTTGTAATTTCTTCTTCTTCACTGCTACTGTGTTGCAAGGTAGACCACTGGGTCGGGCTAACATTCTGAACTCATGAGAACACATACAAATGAATGAGGATGATCATTTCCTTTCAATGTCTAAAATAAAGGAACTGGGCTCAAATGCCATATAAGAATGTATAAATGACATATATAAAAGTCTAGGACTGCCAGAAATGAGTGCTACTGTGAGTTTAGAAGAATGTTTGTCCACCAACAGAGAACCAGAAGTGTCTGTCATTGTGTACGGTTGCTACACTCAAGAGGAGATAAAAGCATCTATACTGTTTTTGGTTGGTAATTGTATGTTTGGCAGATTTACCACACACTCTGCTGTAAAATATGTGAAAGTGGCACATGGCCGGAGAAATAGAAAAAAACATTATATATACCCCTCCCAAAAATAAGGCGACCTTCAAATTTGCTCAAACTACCAGACTATAGCCCTTATAAGTCAAGCAAGTAAAATAATGCTAAAAGTCATAATGCAAAGAATCAAACAAAAATTAGAGATGGAGATAAACGAAACACAGGCCGGTTTCAGATCGGGAAGAAGAACAAGAGATCACATTCTTAACATGAGACACCATAGAAAAGTGTAGGGAATTCTCAACTGACCTGCACATGTGCTTCATAGATTACGCAAAAGTGTTCGACTGCGTCCAACACCAGAAACTATGGGAGATAATGAACAACATGGGTTTTCCAAAACATCTGATTCATCTTATAGAAGAACTTTACCAAGATTAAAAGGTTGCAGTGAAGTTAGAGGATGATCTCTCAGAGTGGTTTGAGGTAAAGAGTGGAGTAAGGCTGGCACTCTCCCTATACCTGTTCAACATCTATGCAGAAAATATGAGGAATGTGAGAGAAGAAATACACAAAGCTGACTACCATGCTTTAAACATTGGTGGCTTCGAAATCCCTACGCAAACGATACTGTGCTTCTTTAAAATGATATAAAGGGATTGAAACAGCTAGTTAAGAACACAAAGAATTATAGCTAATCACAAAACTTATATTTGAACATGCAAAAAACAAAAATTATGTCAAAAAATATAACAACAGAACAACAAAAAAATCAGAAAAGACAATACCGAGATAGAATGTGTGGATAAATTTGAATACTTAGGAGCAAACATCAGCTTTGCAGGAGACTGCATGGCAGAAATAAGGAAGGGATTGGCAATGACATATTGTAAAATAACAGAGTTAAAAAACAATTGGAAAAACAACAAAATAGAAACAAAACTGCCAATGCTACGAACTTTTATTTTTCCGGTTGCAACATACAGCTGTGAAGCATGGACCCTAAGTAAAACACCGGCAAAGAAGATCAACACCTTCGAGCTAAAATGCTACAGAAAGATACTTAGAATATCATGGAAGGAAAAAAAGAGAAACTCAGATATCATAAACACATTGAAGATTCCAGAGTGTTGGTTACTAAACACAATAGCAAAAAGAAAACTAAACCTGTTTGGTCATATAAAGAGGCACAACTGTTTAGAAAGACGAATAATGGAGGGCAGAGTACCTGGGAAGAGGAGAAAGGGAAGACCAAGAAGACGATGGACTGACGACATTAAAGATTACATGAATACATCATTAGAAAATGCAAGCCGCATCACCCAAGACAGAAAAGGGTTCAGAGAGTTCATTGGTAGGACAACGTACTGGAGAGAATATGTCACATGACACACTGTAGATAATCCTGGACCAAAAGTTTGGATTCTCGATCCGCACTGGTATTTGTGAATTTCATGTGTCTACTGTGAAATTAGAATTGAACTTCACTAAATTAAACAATTAGACTTACGTAAAACACAGGTTTATATATAGTCTCAATGGGACACCATAGACTATATCAAAAACTAGTGGGTAATGATGGGCAATGATGAGCACGCAAGAAATCATAAAAATTACAATACACAAATCATATTCAACGTTTCAACCAAAAGGTCTTTATCAAGACACAAACAAAACATTAAAAGACGACGAATAGAAAAATTATCACAACATCCAACGGAAATATGGAAATGATATGCCGGAAGGTCAGAAAGTACATAAAAACGTAAATATATGTGGAAACGAAACGAACAAAAAGATGAGTAAATGACGGAACAAAAAGAATAAAGACAAAGACCACACCAAACCAGTACTAGAAATAAGAGTGGTCGGAAGTGAGTCCAAAAGGCTTGAGTGTACCCAATTCGAAAATGAGACGATTTTCTAGAGCATACCTAGATCTATCATCGGTGGTGCAAGATCTGATGGCGGTGACCTGAATATCCAAAGCACCATGATGACCATCGCCGTTGAAGTGTGTGGCCACAGGAGTGGGTGTTCTGTGCTTGATCGCATGAAGATGGTTACAAAAGCGATCGCTCAATCGTAGGCCGGTTTCCCTGATGTACTGTTTGCCACAGCGTTTACATATGATCCCGTAAATGACATTACGGGATTCACATGTAAAGGCCTCATCTATGGAGAAAGTGGCCTTGGGAAATGAAATGGAGCGCATCTGAACCACATAAGGACATGTAAAGCAACGGACACGTGAGCAACGAACAGTGCCAAAATGGTCAGGAACAGAAGACTTAAGGTGGCTATGAACCAAGATGTCCCTCAGATTTCTATCATGCCTATAAGCCACCAGAGGTAAGTCATGGAAAGCGTCACAGGTGTCAGGATCAGAATGGAGAAGAGAATAATGTTTGAGCATGATGCGTCGAACAGAAGAGTTATGGGGATGAAAGGTAAGAACAAGTTTAACCCTATCAGAGGAGGAGGAAGAACCCTGAGATGGTTTTATGGCTTTCTTCTCTACACTTCATCTTATCCCCCTGCTTGTCGCAACTCTCTACCGTACTCCCAGCTTCTTAGCCTGCGTCGCTTATGTAGCGATTACGACGATTTTCTCGACAAGTCCTCTGAGATGATTGAGTTTTTCCGTAGACGATCGTTCCCTGACAGCATTCTTTCTTCCGCTTGGCTCCGTGTGCGCCATTTGTCTCGCCTCGATACCTTGACTAACTCTCAGGGTTCTTCCTCCTCCTCTGATAGGGTTAAACTTGTTCTTACCTTTCATCCCCATAACTCTTCTGTTCGACGCATCATGCTCAAACATTATTCTCTTCTCCATTCTGATCCTGACACCTGTGACGCTTTCCATGACTTACCTCTGGTGGCTTATAGGCATGATAGAAATCTGAGGGACATCTTGGTTCATAGCCACCTTAAGTCTTCTGTTCCTGACCATTTTGGCACTGTTCGTTGCTCACGTGTCCGTTGCTTTACATGTCCTTATGTGGTTCAGATGCGCTCCATTTCATTTCCCAAGGCCACTTTCTCCATAGATGAGGCCTTTACATGTGAATCCCGTAATGTCATTTACGGGATCATATGTAAACGCTGTGGCAAACAGTACATCGGGGAAACCGGTCTACGATTGAGCGATCGCTTTTGTAACCATCTTCATGCCATCAAGCACAGAACACCCACTCCTGTGGCCACACACTTCAACGGCGATGGTCATCATGGTGCTTTGGATATTCAGGTCACCGCCATCAGATCTTGCAGATCAGATGATAGATCTAGGTATGCTCTAGAAAATCGTCTCATTTTCGAATTGGGTACACTCAAGCCTTTTGGACTCAATTCCGACCACTCTTATGTCTAGTACTGGTTTGGTGTGGTCTTTGTCTTTATTCTTTTTGTTCCGTCATTTACTCATCTTTTTGTTCGTTTCGTTTCCACATATATTTACGTTTTTATGTACTTTCTGACCTTCCGGCATATCATTTCCATATTTCCGTTGTGATAATTTTTCTATTCATCGTCTTTTAATGTTTTGTTTGTGTCTTGATAAAGACCTCTTGGTTGAAACGTTGAATATGATTTGTGTATTGTAATTTTTATGATTTCTTGCGTGCTCATCATTGCCCATCATTACCCACTAGTTTTTGATATAGTCTATGGTGTCCCATTGAGACTATATATAAACCTGTGTTTTACGTAAGTCTAATTGTTGTTACGTTTCACGCAGTTACCTTGTATTGATTGTCATATTTAAATTAAACAAGTATGCAGATCAGAACACATAATGATAATGATGATGAAATAATCCCTTTAGCTGTGAGCTGGTAGCTCTTGGCAGTCAATGGTCTTTCCGACAAGAGCACAGGTTCTTCTCACTTGTATAGCTTAAGCAACACATGTACTCATACAAGGTCTCAAAGGCATGGATGTGTAAGGAGGGTTTATGGGTGCATGTTTAGTATCCGAAAAGAGGCATTTCCTAGGTGTGCCAGTATCCCAGGATTAACACATCCTGCCAGGAGCACAGCACACACTTCTGAATCAAATATATCATTATTGCTCGGTCAGATTTGTTGACCCATCCACACTGATGGCACATGTAACCTTCCTCGTCACTTGGGAGAAAAGTGCAATATCTGCTGGTCTCCATCTCTTCCTCATTCATGGATATTATATGGTAGAAGACGAAAGTCAGAAACTGAGAGACAAGATGTGACAATTTTTTCACGTGACAGGTTGTCAGCCTTTCCCCAATTTTCTTTATTCACCTCCTACGACATGCCTGAAAAGAGGAAAGTGGCCCTATTCTTTGTACTCTGAACTAGAAGACTAGACCTGGTTGCCACATGGGTGACCAGAAGACATAAAAATAGAATGTCACAAATGTAAATGGAACAATGAGACTTTGGTAACTCAGGAGGAAATAATAACTGATAAAATTGGATACATTAATTTGAGTAATACTTTATTTCTGGCTCATTCTCCTGAGTTTCCTCTGGACTTGGCTGGTCTGTTTTTCTTCTCCTCAACTTCCTGCAAAGACAAAGAATTTTATGTTAAAAATGCCAGTATTTCATGACCTGAAAAGAAAGAGAAGAATAGAAACTGGTGACTAGCTTAGCATGTCAGAAAGTGTTAGTTAGTTAGTTAATTATTCCTCTAGTGCCAAAGACGGCACATAGGGCGGATGTCATAAATTTCCATGTCTAGCGTTCTATTGCAATTTGTCTTAGGTCTTCATTGTTTCTGATACCGATGGTGAATCGCTCTCTTGTAATAGTTCTACTTAAGGTCTCTCTTGGTCTTCCTCGTTTTCTCTTGCCTCTTGGTGACCACATCAAAGCTTGACAGGGTGACTAATACATTTTTGTTTAGGGAGAGAGGACAGTGAAGTAATCTAACCCTTCCCATTGAAAGTCAGTGACCCAAACGCCATGATGATGTTGGGTGTGTCAGACTGAAAGATGTATATATTGCAACCAAGCTGTAAGCCTTGACACAATGCAATGTATTTTCTGGACTATTAGTAGCAAATCCCATTCAGGAAGCAGCAATTAACATTTTTAGCTGTGGTGATTTTTCAAGGAAATATTTTACATTCAGTAGGTTGCCATCGCTTTCTGAATAGTCTGGATGCATGATTGCCTGCAATTGAGATTGAACTTGGTTACTTAACAATTCAAGATGCAGTCTATACCTCCTAATCATAGAACCAGACTACATTCAGCTAATCTGCAGGAGTTTGAGTATGAACTCTGAAGAAAATGTTAAATATAATCTACACTTAAATTATACTTATGTTAGACTTTCATCTTAAGATATACGCTTACTTTGATTAACGAACCCTTATTAAACTACATCGACAGCTAGACTGTCAAACTGTTCATATGAAAAACATTGCCCGTGTGTTGCCGGGGCCCGAAAGGGGAGTAAAGAATAGCAACACTGATTACCTTCCATTCATGTCGTAAGAGGCGACTAAGGAGGTTATGGGATAGAGTTGGCTGTCCCATCCCATATAGGGTCAGTGACCCAAAGCCATGCTGAAGTCGGATGTGTCAAGCCGAAAGGCACAGATATCGCAGCAATGCTGTAAACCATGACACAACGCATTCCGTTCTCCGGACTACATCCTGCTAATCTGCAGGAGTTTGAGAACGAACGCAGAAGAAGAAGAATATGAAAAACATCAAAACATTGTGCATGCGGTTGCGTCTGTGGGTCTCACCAATTGCTCACTAGACAAACCACCCATGCAACAGAATAGATGACATGCCTTTATATTGAGGCTATATCTTATAGAAGCTTCATGGCACGTTATCTATACAATCCCATAGACAACAGTTACCATGTTGCTCCGACATGCCGATGTTGTGATTGAACTAGTTACGGGCACGACGTGGGTGGGTGGAACAACAAAGAAATCTGTCGCAAGGTCCAGAGTTGTGTCCTGATGTCAACATCTGTTTGGCGACATTAGATTCGAAACACCATCAAGTCAGATGGCTGCTGGAACAGAGAGCGGAGCACTTATAGGAATGCCCCATGTGCTGTGAGGCCAGTTTCTAATCAAGAATCAAGAAACATCAACACAATAGTTAGGCTGTTGATCAGTCTAATAAGGGTTAATCCACTAGTAAAGATTAATAATATAGTGAGACAATTGATGGGTAGGACTAGAGAAATATACAATCAATGGTTGCAGGAACTATCAGCACACATACCTTTCGTCATCTGCTGAAAGAGATGGAATATGGAACTCATTTGAGAATGCCTATAGTATACCACCATTGGTTCAGATAATCACTAATCCTCCAGTTCAATCAACTAGGATTCAGTTATACAAATATTTTTCAGATATACGATGCTGATAGCCGACCAGAATTTTCTTACCTTTTGCTAACTTCAGGTGGACTGCTATTTTGTGTGTAGTCACTAATGGAAGAACAAACAATTCACATTTTCAACAAGATAAAACTCAGATGTGAACAGTTAATAAGAATATAAAAGAAGAATCTATAAGAAACAAAAACATTAATAAATGGATTTTAAAATAAATTTAATTTTTAAAAATTAGTTTTAACTCTTCTCCTTTTTTATCGTTCATTCTTAAACTCCCACTGGATCTCTCTTGCAGCAGAACAATGGTCCTACTAGATTTCCAGTAGGATGTTGTCCAGAGAATTGAAATGCTCTGTGTCGCTGTTTTATTTGCACCACTGGCCCGACACATCCACTACAAAAGAGATTCAGCGGGAGTTTGAGAATGAACACTGAAAAAGAAGAAAATAGATGGACATTGTGAGGAGTTATCTACCTAGATGTAGTGGTAGTAGGCAGTGTAGTACTTGCATGATCTCTGCTAGTCATAGGTGCAGAATGTTTGTATAGTGCTTGCACAATCTCCACTAGTCATAGGTGCAGAATATTTTCATAGATTCTGATTCTGTGATACAATTTCTATGGTTGTCTGATCATTGTTTAGGTACTTTTATGAGACTGTACTTTTCAACTTTTCCCTCATTACACTCATTCACTCTAACAGTGCGCCATGATGAGGAGTGTAATATTTCTCAGCTAATTGCCAGCTGTTCCATAGTTCTTGTTACAAATGGGAAATCATGAGTTCCCACTGGACTAGACTTAACTTATTAGGGTAGAAAGTGGTCTTGGTCTGATGTGGGTCCTCCTGATCACTGCAATCACAACTGACTGATTCTAATCAGATTTCACATATACGAAGAGTGTTAAAATGAAACCTGACCATGCTGCATCTCCTATGACAGCAGCACGCAAAGAGCATGAAGATGTCATCACTGATGTAACTAGTACACATCAATTAACAAATGGTCATTCTCTTTGTATGCTTAGTGTTCTGTGAAGGAAGCCGATAACAAGGCCAGTGTGATAACAAATCGTCCAAATTTTATCAACAAGCGGTGATTCAGTTTCTTAATCGAAGGGTGTCAGTCAACCAACATTCATCAAAGAATGCAGGTGGTGTATGGTGATAAACAATTTTTCAAAGGCAGCAATGAAGAATTGGGCAAGAATATTTCAGGAGGGGCAACAGGTCTTTCAATGATCTTTCATAGCCGGGTCAGGCATCTGTTGGTATGATAGAAGAACTCCTCACCAAAATAGATGCAGCAATACATGCTATATTACCAGCTGTCAGAGCTATAATGGTTCATATTTATTTGTATCAAAATTTTGTAATAATTTGCTCCCATATTAGTTTTTACTTAAAAAGGTACTTGGTAATGTTTTTGTGGTGAGAAAAACATGTCCATGTCATCCCAATTTCAAATATTGTTATGTTCTTGTTATTGTTATGTGTTTCTTGAGAAAGGGTCCCTGTTGGGGACAGCAGTGTGGAAAATTGTCCTTATCCTTTTTTTTATTACTAGTTATTAATTTTTAGCATTGATAGTTAGGATTTTATGGTAACCTGTATACTTGATTCAGTATTTACCACTTATTCGTTTGGTTACTGTGGTACTTTCCATTTTGTCGGACATCCTCTGACAATTTGATTATTTATAATTCCCAAGAATTCTTTACAATCAGAACCACAATCCATAATGATTGTACATCAATTAGGCATATACATATTGACGGACATTGCAACGCACAGATTGATTCCGAAATGAACATGTCTCTTGATATTTACAATTTTTTTTGTCTGACAAAAGTCTCCTATCTTTCATTCAGTATACTATTATCAGAAGTTAAATACTACTGCTATAATTCACTGATTCCAGTCATACGATACTAATGACTGATTTTCACTTCATTGAATAGGGGGAATAGCTACTGGCGCAGTTTGGCGCAAAACTGCGTCAACGGTTATAAACAACTAGAAAACCATTCATGCAGTGTTAAAGGTTAAAACAAGCAATTTTCAAGTACTTTCAATTCAACGCAGCTATTTTCATGTATGTTTAGTTCAATACAGATATTTTCAAACAAGACCAGTTCAACCTTGCTATTAATTTAAACCCTGAAATTAAATCTACAAATTCAAAAAAAAGTAATGACTTAAAACAAGCACCGTTCTGACCTGTCATCTTCTGAATCCTTTGATGCTTTGTAATTGGCATCATTTTCATCATCTGAGAAATCCAGGACATCAACGTCACTCTCATACCCTTCCTTCTGCCTTTCTACTACCTCAATAAAATCAAGCTCCGCCAAGTACTCATCCCCATACTGCTTGCCATCCTAAACAAACAAAAATATATATTTTAAAATTTTGATATGTATAAATTTATTTGATTAATATGCTGACAAATTTTTCTTCTTTTCTGATCATATATTGTCTGAGTGCTAGGGCCTGTAAGGGGAGCAAAGAATAACAGCATTGTGAGGCCTGCAATAGGGAGAACATGGAAAGATTAGAAAACAAAGAGGTTGTGACAACACTGGACATGAAAAAAGAGCTATTCAAAGAAATAAAAGTCAAAAGAAAATATTGTGGGCATATTAAGTGACATGACACCTTGTTGAAGATCTTATTGTGGACATATTAAGTGACATGACACTTTGTTGAAGATCTTATTGTGGACATATTAAGTGACATGACACCTTGTTGAAGATATTATTGTGGACATATTAAGTGACATGACACCTTGTTGAAGATGTTATTTTGGACATATTAAGTGACATGACACTTTGTTGAAGATCTTATTTTGGACATATTAAGTGACATGACACCTTGTTGAAGATGTTATTTTGGACATATTAAGTGACATGACACTTTGTTGAAGATCTTATTTTGGACATATTAAGTGACATGACACCTTGTTGAAGATGTTATTTTGGACATATTAAGTGACATGACACCTTGTTGGAGATCTTATTTGAAGGTAGAGAGGTGTGATCAAGAGATAGGCAGAGATACAAGTGGGAGGGAAACATCATGAGATGAACAGGATATATTTTACAGCACCACCAAGGCAAGAGACACAAGATGTTGGTGGTCCATTACAGCCAACTGAAAATGCAGAGATAACATATGATGATGACCTGCAATGCATGTCATAATAGTAGACTAAGGAGGTGTGAATAACAGTCAACTACCCAATGCTGTAGGCTAAAATGACACAAAAACAGGCAGAATTTGAGGTGTCAGGTACAAAGGTGCAGATATCACAGTCAAGCTGTAAGTTATGACACAATGTATTGCTCTCAAGATTACATCCTGCTTACAAGCAGGAGTTTGAGAACATACACACAAGAAGATCTTACATGAGTCTATTAAATATGCCAAATCCACTTTAAAACTGTGTATCAACCATCAAATAAATCATTAAACTGCACAAGCTTTACTATTCTGCTTGAGAACCAGTGTCCATCCAAAAATATAATATCTTCCAGGATACTTTCTTCCCTCAAGTTCAATATATTTCTATATTCTATTATTTGACCCTATTGAAGCCATAGTCATATGGACATTAGGGTCAAAAATGGCCAATACTAGTATCCCCAAATGGTTGCAGTCGTTCATGTGATTGGATGTTTGCATGCAAAATAATGGAACATACTTTTTACATAATACTTAGACCCTCTCAGAGGAGACCATCGACCATCTCAAATCATACCGATACTTGGAATCTTCTGGGTATGAAATAAAGCTTTGGAGAATTTACTCTGCATGAGTGAGTCATTATTCTGTTAGAGATGGCTTGCTGCGACTAAGGACATATTTAAATACTCTGTGATGTCTTCTATTACTAATTTTGCCATGCTGTTATGTGGAATAGTAAAAATAAACCAACCAGTTCATAGGTAAATGATGTTTTACTAAAGGTTGTGTTAATATACACCACCAAGATGTGGTATTAAGATCAATTAACTAAAATTAAATCAGTGGACAAAGTCAAGTATCTTGGTATCTTTTTATAATCAGATAACTGGTGCTTCATTGAGATAAAAAGCAGGATAGCAAAAGTCAAATCAGCATTTCAAAAATGGGAAATGATCTATGCAATGGAGCACAATCAATGCATATGTGAATTTGAATGCTAGGAAGTTATATCAAATCAATTCTTTATGGAAGTGAAGCATGAACGGTAAATTAAAAAATCTCAAAATGAACTGGAGGTTATTAAGATGTTTTTAAGAAGAATGGTGAAAACACCACAGACAGCCAAGAAAACTAATGTAGAAGTCCTAAGAAATGCTGAAGTAAAAAGACAAATGATATCAAAAATTAGAAGGCAACATTCAACATTTTTAGGGCACACGAGAAAAGCAAACTTGAACATTTAATCAACCACCGGAAAGGTAAAGGGGAGAAGAAACAGGAAGATAAAGAGAGAAGTTGCTGCATGAGTTGTCACTGTGTCATATGAGAATGTCACCAACTGAACTTATTAACAGCACAAGGGAGAGTTGTGGAGAAATATGATCGCCTACGCCACTCAGCATGGTACTTGATTGTGTTAAGTTGTATTAGTAAGACAGTACCTCATTGGCCCCTTTGTCAGTTAAAAGCTGACCAGCATATATACAAATGAAGCTGCCTTTAGAGATGTCATCCAAACATCTGAGACCCCAGCCTCTGAAATATGAAACAACACAGAATATGTACAAGAATACTTGATTAGAGCAACAGAATTTCTTAACATGAAGTTAATTTCGTATTTCTTCTTTTTCAGACATACTAAAAGGTTGAAGGTGAAACTAATCAGACAGTTTCTGAACAACCACTGGTTAAACAGCTGAGCACTTATCGAAAACCTTGTGCTTTGATGCTGGTTCATAACTCAACTACCCTTCAATCAATCAAATGCCATGTTGAGTGGCGTATGTGATCATGTTTCTCTACAACTCTTTATCTCTTGTTGTATTAATAAATTAAGTTGGTGACATCCTCTCATACCACAGTGCCAACCAGTCGAGCAACTTCTACATTATTTTTCTTGACTTTCCATGGAATTTTCATTATTCTCATTAACCCCATCTCAGAAGTCCCGAATAAAATCCAGCTTTTCATTTACATTCCATGCTTCACATCCATAAATAAGAATTGATTCAATATAACATCCTAGCACTCAAATGGGCATATGCACTACCCTTACCTAGATCTACTGTAATAAATATGACAAAAAATTAGTCATCTCTAGACTACCAACAATGCTTGAAAGTGTTCATGCAGAGAAACATATGATCACATGCTACTCAAGTTAAATTTAAACACTAGGAACAGTGTTGAAAGGACCTCTTTTGTTTGTTGTCTTCTTTCCATGAAGTTCTCCATATTTTTCTATATATCCACATCTCAAAGGCTTCAATAATGTCTTGTATTTGTTTGTTCATTATTCATGTTTCTGAACTACTCTTTAACAAAGAGCAGATATAGCACTTTACAACTCTCATTATTAGTTTAAAAATCTCATGATGATAATAATAAGAAATTTACTGTATTTCAACGAAATTTCATCAATTTTTGTGTTGATGTGACATCTGCATTTAATAGGTACTCATGAAGTCATTTCACCATATTCCTTGTTCTATCTCTAATTGTCTTTTCTCTGCTTATGCTGCGAGGCCTCGCAGGAATGAGTGACGATTGTTTTTCGGTCTATTGCACGTTTGGCCACTTGATATGGAGTAATACTGTGCCGTGTCAAAGCGTTGATAACTCCTTCAATCCACCTTTTTCTTGTTTTTCCTCTGTATCTTACTGTTTCCATTTTTATGTTGTATGCTCTTGCTGCTGGACAACAAGGGTTCATTCTCATTAGGTGGCCGAACCATTTCAATCTCTGTTTTTCAATATATTTTACCACTGATGTTGTTCCTACAGTTCTAGTAATCTTCTCATTTCTCACATGATATCTTGTTCTGTTTGCTGCTTTCCTTAGACATCTCATTTCACATGTAGTAAGCTTTCTCTCTTGTTCTTTAGTATTGTCCATGTCTGACATTGAAAACATAATACTGGGATGAATATTCAATTTATGTTTTGCATTTTAGTTTCTATCAGGATAGATGTTCTTTCTTAAACATTGTTAAACTCCATTTATTGATATATTATATACAAACCTGTTTGCTCTTTAACTACCATGAGGCCCGCATGTCCAGGAATGAGATCCATGTAATGTTCAGGAGATTTAAAGCAGTAGTATATTCCATAAACTTATACAGACACCTGATGTTTTATATCTCTTGAAATATAGACTCGGAGTATGACATAACAACTACCTTAGCAAATGGAATTCCAGAGGGAGAACCAACTGCACAAAAGGATACAAAAAATCTATAGTCATTTTCTTCTGTGTTCATTCTCAGTCTCCTGCACATTAGCATGATGTAGTCCTGAGAACAAAATACATTACATAATAGTTTACATCTTTGCTGCAATATCTGCTCCTTTCTGCCTGACACATCAGACTTCAGCATGACTTCTGGATCACTTTGTCCCTCTTTGGGATGAGACAGCCAACTCCAATCCAAAATTTCCTTAGTCACCTCTTACTATATGCATAGCAGGTCGACTGCTGTTATTTTTTGCTCACCTTGCAGACCCTCGAAAAACATGAATGGGATATAGACTATAATAAACCACCTTATAATCAAAACCACAGTTATAGCCACAATAACTTACTTTTTCTCTGTCTTGAAGACCTGTAGCCTCATCTGAAGTCCCAGCTGCGCTACCTTATTACGGCATCGCTTGTCACACTTACACCTCATGTTACACTCAACAATACTAGAAGACAAGAGAACATTCAAGATAAGACTGATGTCGGTGAATCTTGAGCAATGCAGAAAAAAATCATCTTAAATGAGTCACACTCTCATTCCTCAGAGCTATACATATGCCTTTTACAAGACAAGGGGCATGCTTAGAATTAATAATAGTATGGTGCATAATTTATTGGTCTACAATACCATGGACTACCAGAAAAACTAATGTGGAGGTGTTGAAAGAGTCAAATGTGAGACGTATCTTAATCTATAATATAAGAAAAAGACAATCTTCATTTTTTGGCCACATGATGAGACAAGGAGGTTTGGAGAATATAGTCACAACAGGCAAGATTGAGGGCAACAGAGATAGAGGGCGACAACATGAGAAAATATTAGACAGTTTAACAACCTGGCATGGCAGGAAAACAACAACGATTCTGATACATAATACTGGAGACAGAGCTGTGGGGAACCATGATCACCTACGGCAGCCTGCATGGCACCTGATGATGATGATGATAACTGAGAATGTATATTACTGAATCTCATACAACAACCTGATTTACATATATACTGTTAAAAAAAAGAAACGCAACTTTTTTGGAGTTACTTCTATAAAAGATATGCGCTGATTGGACATCACTCAACCTATCAACTGTGTCCATCTGGTCATTAACTTCTCATGGTTATCTGAATTGTACTCACCTCATGATTCATGAGGTCATGAAAGATATCAAGGTCAAAACAGCATTTCTGGCAATAACTAGTGACAGGTTCATGAGAATCCCGTGAAACTTACTGAAGATAAAACACTCTGATCATATTATTGAATGTCTATAAAAGATTGCCGGTGTTCTAATAAATTCAGTTGAAAATTCAATGCACAAGTATGGCTCATCTCACTACAGAACAACAATACATCATCATTGGATGCTTACAGACTGGACAATCACAAGGTGTAGTGGCAAGACAATTCAAGCACCATTGGTCGCCTTTGGAGGCAATTTCATCAAACTGTCTCAGTGACAGACTGTCAGCGCAGTAGAAGAGCCAGAGTCACTACTCCTGCCAAAGATCACTTCAAACAGCTGCGTCATCTCAGGAACCAATTTGCATCTGCTTCCTCCACAGTCCACTCAATGCCAGCAGTTCATCAAATTTCAGATCAAATGGTCAGGAACTGGCTGCATGACACTGATCTTTGAGCTAGAATATTTCTACAGAGGTCCTGTTCTTACAGAACCGACATCGCCAGAACGAACTGCAGTGGGCAAAACAGCATCATCAATAGACTGTTGGGAATTGCTGAAGACAGGTTTGGTTTAGTTAAAGTCTGAAAGTTTCTCCATGCCGAGGTTGAAGCATTAACTCCTTGTAATAAAATTTTGGTACACGTTTGAAATAATGTTGCGTTTCTTTTTTTTTTAACAGTATATTATTGTATACTAAACAGCTTCAGCTGAAGTAAAGTAAAATCTCTTGCAGATTTGCAGGATGTACTCTGGAGAGGGGCACTGTCTGTAGTTAGTCAGGAAGCATGTGAAAACCGCTTAATCTGTTGTCTTCTGACATAATTCAGGATTGGCATTGTGTTTCTTAGTCTTCTGATGTTTTCGCTTCTGATTCTGTCTCTTATTGTTACTCCAAGGATTATACAAAGACAAGTCATTTCTGTTGTAACAAGTCATTTCTGTTGTAACAAGTCCCATGTTGATATTATTGTTTGATCATCTGCAAAAAGAATTTCTCTCATAAGATTGTTTAGGTTTTCTTCATAAATGTTGGCAATTTAACAGTTGCAATCGATATATGTCATAAATAACAAGGGAGATAGAACACATCCTTGTCGCACTCCAGAGTGTATGTGGAATGTATCTGAAAGCCCTACACTCATTCTAACTGCACATTGACTGCCAACAACACAACAGTGGAAAACTATTTCTGAAAACCTTATGCCGTCAGAAGTTAGGGTTAGCATATACACAATCAATAGACTATAAATACAACTATGTTTGAGAAAAGAATCGGAATAAAGAATTCTGCAGAATAAAACTCAAGTTTCAAATTATCTCCATCTGACACCCTATCTTTCATCTTTACAATTACCTTAACAATAGGCAAAGTACGTTGCCAACAGTGGTTTACAGATGCACACGTTCTGTGACTTACAGCCGCATAAAGCGTGGTATGGGTTAAACTTACCCAGTGAACAATGGCTCCGGAAGATGTCTGTATTGATAACCAGCATTTGAATCGATTTCTCCTATCCATGAAGTGTTCTGTATGGTCATCTGCTGACAAGCACACTTGCTTTTGTCCTGAGGAACACAATTTTGAAATAAAACATCTATGTAACTGTCTTACACGTCATTTGTTAAGTTGGAAATGTGTTCTTGATAAAGGCCTTTTGGTTGAAACATTCATTCTCATGTGTTATCATGTATGTATCTAGTGATTAACAAAACTTTATCACCCAGTTTCCTAATTTTGCATTTAGGATTTCAGATTTGCTGCAGTTATTACCTATTACTGATCTTCTTAACATAAGCTTACTAGTATTAGTATTTTGCCGACAATAACTTTGAAAGGAAATGTCCGTATATTGTTGGGCCTGAAGGGGAAAACAAACTGTGGCAACACTGTGACCTAACATGCATTTCATAAGAGGAGACTAAGGAGGTTTTGGGAGTGGATTTTCCTGTCCAATCTGAGAGGGTCAAAGTGAATTGAAGCTATGCTGCAATAGGATGTGTCAGGTAAAAAGGTCCAGATATCATAGTCAAGCTGGAAACCATACACATGCATTCAGTTCTGCAGGACTACATCCTGGTAATCTGTAGGGATTTGAGAACAAACACAGAAGTAGAAAGATACTACAGAACTATAAGAGAATATCATACACAGCATGAATGATGAATCAAGAAATCTTTAAAATATTGAAAGTGTGAGAGGATTGACTTCTAAACAACATAAGAAAACTAAGATTTATTTAACCACATAAAGATATATAAACAGATGGAAAAGCTAGTAACTGAAGGCATGGTTCCACATAACAGAGTTAACCAAGAAGACAAGGAAAAATTGACATAACAGAGTGATCATGTCCCTGGGTGCAGCAGGACAAATTTACTAGAATTGTGAAGACTTCAGATGATCCATAAAAAATACTACATTCTAAAAAAGAATATGTCACCTGAAAAGAGACAACAAAACATGTTTTAAGACTGTCACTTCATGAATTGAAAAGACCAGAGGTTAGGACCGTTCCCTCTACTCAACAGGAGACAGAATATATATATATAGAAACAGGTTAAAGTTTTATCAATAGTAAGCATAACATACTAGCAACAGAACACAAGAACAAAACGTTGCAATTAAATATCCTTGTTACCACAGTCCCATTTCACATTTCAAGCATGTTGAGATATGACACAGGTGATTTATCTCTGTAACAGAAGAAGAAACTGTGGCAATGCAACATGCCTGAGACAGACTGCCTACTTTATAAGATAGTCAAATGTGCGAATTAAAAAAATATATCATTAAATATTTTGTGACCAATCACATGAGCTTACCCTGCAGTTATCAGTGCAGTCACAACAAACCAGGAAATTGGGGTCAAGGTTGAGCTTGACTCCCTTGGATGGGATACGATGGTCAGAATATTCCACATAATCTGGGTAGTGCCTATCAATTCCATTAACACATGAGATTGGATAGTTTTCTTTGCCGTATGAGAGATCCTTGATGTCACAGAATGTCTGGCAAATTCAAGAAATAAACAAATATTGGATCACACTTAAAACATGCGGAAAGTATTACAATTTGAGTTGCTACCATTTAGATCCCCAGAAATTACAAGTGATTAGCTCTTACTTCTTGAAGACTTATATACCCAGAAGAATAACTTTCTTTGGTGTGCAATGTTTTGAGACGTCTCCTACTCAGAGGGAGAAAATTCTAGGGGTTTTAAATATCTTTTCCTGTCAGAGATATTAGGTATGCATATCAACTCGGCTCTGGTCAATGGTAACTGGGATTGGCGGGGCAGCCAGATATGCATTCCCCACCATTTAAGGGAGTTCTCCAATTATGCAGGACTAACATGTTTGCTTGATTTTGAGCTCTACCAGAAAATACTCATGTCCCGCAGAGTTGCTTATCAATGATCCCCAAGTGCCACTTGTTCATAGCTGGAGCCCGTGCTTTTTGACAGGTAGTCCCCATGGCCACAGTTGGAGCCCATCTGGTTCTCACAGCATAATGTGCAATGCTGACTTCCCTGATTTTTGCACCATGTAGGGATTCCACTTGCTTCTGCCTTTTGGTTACAATTTTAGAAAAATATTACTTTCAGAACATTTGCAAATGAAATATTTAAATAATACCACATTTTATTGATCAACATTGTTTTGTTATTAGTCTTACTGCAGTGTTTAGGTTTTGTTATTTTGATTATCATTTTCACACTCAAAACATGATCACAGGTACTCAGATCTCTGTTTCAGCAAATCCATCAAGGTATGATGATGAAGTAATACATTTAGCTGTGAGCATGTAGCTCGTGATAGCCCATAGTCTTTCTGTCAAAAGCACAGGTTCTCCTCAGTTGAATAACCAAACAAATATAAGGTTTGCTATCTCAAAGGTATTGTTGTGTCAGAGGGATTTATCGATGCATGTTTGGCCCCCCATAGAAAGGCATTTTAGTGTAGCATTATCCCAGGATAAAATATTACAGAAGAATCCTCACAATACCATGGATCAAAAAAAGATCCTGAACAGTGACATTCTGACATTCTTCTTCTTCTTCTTCAGCGTTCATTCTCAAACTCCTGCTGGATCTCCCTTATTGCATGACAATGGTCCTACTAGATTTCCAACAGGATGTAGTCCAGAGAATGGAAATGCGTTGTGTCGCCGTTTAATTTGCGCCAATGGCCCGACATATCCGTCTTCGGCGGGATTCTGACATTCAGGGACAAATTAAAGTAAATAAAGAACTTGGTAAAATATAAGGTTATCTGGAAAATTACAATACTTTGGCCACATTAAATGACATGACAGCCAAGAAAAGACCATAATGTAGGCGATGATGTGACGGCAACATATGGGGAAACCAATGTTGCTTTAGAGAGAAGATTGGCTCAAGATCAGTAGGAGTTTCAAAAGGCTGTGATGATCACTACATCCTTTCCAGGATATGCTACCTGATGATGATGATGATGAAACAAGATGTTACAACCCTGTATTAACCCTCCGATCTTGTGAACACAAGAAAAATGAATTAACACTGCACTCAAGGATTGATGCCTGGCCTTCGAAGAGGGCATCATAAACCTGGGAAAGTAGAGGCTGCCAACCACATAATCCATTGTATGCCAATAGTCACAGAAAAATACAAGTCTAACAGGATATTCCCCATACACTTTAATGGAATTCTTATTTGTGTTCATTCCCGAACTCCTGTGTCTTTCAACCTGACACACTTGATGTAAGCAGTTTCATAGTTTTTAGTCACTGACTTATGTATGAAAGAGTCAATGTCACTTCCCAAACCTCTTCAGTTGTCTCTTACAACATGTATGATGGGTGATAGTACTGCGATTTATTATTCTCCTATCAAGTCCCTAGAAAGACAGGTGAAATCACAATCTATGAATAAATGTCTACAAGAAAATTTACCTTGACTGGAACAAACTCTGTATTAACATGAAGCTGTTGATCAAAGCAGAAGAGGTCAATGGTTAAAGATGAATCTGTTTCAAAAAGATACTGATCAACCTCTTCAACTGTACGCAGCCTCCTGCCACATGGTGATCGGTAAATGACAAGACGCTTTGTAGATGGCCGGGTTTTACAAATCTGCCTGCAAAAACACAAAAAACCTATTATACTACAATAAAAATATATTGTTAATAGTACAGCACATAATAAGATTATGTTATATGTTTCCTACCACTAAACAAGGTTCTACTGTATATTTCCTACCATTAAACAAGATCATGTTATAGATTTTTTACCAGTAAATAAGATTCTGTTACATACTTTTTTTACCACTAAACAAGATTCCATTGTATATTTCCTACCACTAAACAATATTGTCATATATTTCCTACCACTAAACAAGATTGTTATTGTTATATATTTCCTACCACTAAACAATTTTCTGTTGTATATTTCCTACCACTAAACAAGATTGTTATATATTTCCTACCACCAAACAAGATTGTTATATATTTCCTACCACTAAACAATATTCTGTTATATATTTCCTACCACTAAACAATATTCTGTTGTATATTTCCTACCACTAAACAAGATTGTTATATATTTCCTACCACTAAACAAGATTGTTATATATTTCCTACCACTAAACAAGATTGTTATATATTTCCTACCACTAAACAAGATTGTTATATATTTCCTACCACTAAACAAGATTCTGTTATATATTTCCTACCACTAAACAAGATTGTTATATATTTCTACCACTAAACAAGATTCTGTTATATATTTCCTACCACTACACAAGATTGTTATATATTTCCTACCACTACACAAGATCGTTATATATTCCCTACCACTAAACAGGATTGTTATATATTTCCTACCACTAAACAAGATTGTTATATATTTCCTACCACTAAACAAGATTGTTATATATTTCCTACCACTAAACAAGATTCTGTTATATATTTCCTACCACTAAACAAGATTGTTATATATTTCCTACCACTACACAAGATTCTGTTATATATTTCCTACCACTACACAAGATTGTTATATATTTCTTACCACTACACAAGATTTTTATATATTTCTTACCACTACACAAGATCGTTATATATTTCCTACCACTACACAAGATTGTTATATATTCCCTACCACTAAACAGGATTGTTATATATTTCTTACCGCTAAATAAGATTCTGTTATATATTTTTTACTACTAAATAAGATTCTGTAATACAAAAATTAGATAGCAGTAGAAAGGATGTGAACCTGGTCTATCCAGATGGCACCTATTTGCCTCGCAACTTAAGTCAACATGTTTTTCGAATTCAACTGCACTCTAAATGAGATGAGATTTTAGTCAAGACTTCCAATATGTATATTCTCAAGTTACAAAGAATCATGGTTAGTTGATTCACACACAGACAACAACAACAAACTACACTGCACAGGTATGTTAATACCTCGAACCACAAACATTTAACACTAGTATGTGCAAGAAGATACTAGAAGGGCCAATTAGGCATACTTGTAAATATAAACAGAAAAAAGGTTGTTTCATATGTTACATCAAGACTAAAGCAGCTTGTTTTTGCAAGTATATCACAGCATTACTCTGGCTCTGTAGCAGTGTGGTACAGTGCATGTCTATGCTGGCCAAGGTACCAGGTTCAAACGCCCACCGCAGGCAATTGTGCATCCGAACCATTCAGAAAGTAATGGCAAACTACTAAATGTGTTTCTAATATTGCTTAGAAAAATCACCACAGCAACAAAATGCTGGGTTGATGGCTACATCCTGAACAGGATATGTTACCAAATATCTTTGATGGCTACATCCTGAACAGGATATGTTAACCAAATATCTTTGATGGCTACATCCTAAACAGGATATGTTAACCAAATATCTTTGATGGCTACATCCTAAACAGGATATGTTAACCAAATATCTTTGATGGCTACATCCTGAACAGGATATGTTAACCAAATATCTTTGATGGCTACATCCTGAACAGGATATGTTAACCAAATATCTTTGATGGCTACATCCTGAACAGGATATGTTACCAAATATCTCAGGGCATGTTCTTAGATCATATCAAAGTCAGTTCTTTTTATTTTGTTATTGCAGTTTGTTTTCAAACCCCTACCGGATCTCTCTTGTAGTAGGACAATGGTCCTACTAGATTTCCACAGCAGAATGTAGTCCAGAAAATGTAAAATACATCGTGTCACTGTTTTAATTGCGTAAATGGCCAAGCACATTCAACTTCGGTAATTAAGTCAGATCTAGCTTCTCTTTTCTCTTGTACATGCAAATTTATCATTCAAGCAATAACATCTCACCTTTCCCACCCACACAGTATAGGTAACGTGAGAGAACTTCGACCTCTGTACTTATCTGTATCATCATTGTGGTCCCTGACACATGCAGGGCTGCACCTATGAGGTCCTGTATTGAACAAAAGGTGATATATTTCTAAATGTCTTCATTAAAAACATCTATTTCTCAAAATCCACATCTGCTGGCATAGATAATCATTAACCTTCACAAATTCCTACTTCTAGTGTTAACATGTTCTCTTGCTAAATTTCAATTTCTCTTCCCTTTTTTTAAAAACAGCATTTGTCCTGAAATTGCTACTTAATCTTTCTTGATGCAGTACAATGGCCGTACTAGATTTCCAGTTGTATGTAATCCAAAGAATGTCGTGTGACATTTGAATTTTGTTGTGGTTTTCTTTACGCTACTGGTCTGACACATCCGACTTTGGTAATAACTTTCTTCTATGTCATTAAGCAGAATAATATATTATAATTTCTTTCATTCATTCCGTTTATATTTTAATTCAGTTTAATGACACAATATGCTCTGGTTTTTGTTTTTTCCAGAAAGTCTTTTTTTTTTAAATCTGTATATGAAGTTTGTGATTACTTAGATCTTAACTTTTATTTTTATAAGCATCAGTTCATCGTAGTAGCAAATGACCATTAATAACATAGGAGTTGGTTTCATAAAGTCCACATTGTTCACCTTTTAATCCCCTGCAAAGCATAGGTTTTCAAAATATTTTTTCTATCATGTCCTATCTTCTGCTACCACTACTAGCTCTTCTTCCATGACTTATCCATCATTTGTGTAGTTGTATCTAACTTTTTTTTCTTAACAAATTTTTGTGGTATTCATTCATTGTCGGTTACAAAATAAAAACTGTCTTACAATGATATCTGTTGGTCTTCTTAGTGTATGCCCTATCCATCTCCAATGCATTTTTTCAGTTATATCTATATTAGTGTTGGTTTAGTTCTTTCCATAAGTTACTTATTGGTGACCTTAATCTGTCATTTAAACCTTCTATTTTATGTAGTTTTCTACTTATGAAAGTTTGTAGTTTTCTGGTTGTCCCTTTTGTTGTTGCCTGTGCTTCTGAGCCATACAACATCCCCCCTTTCAACATTGGAGTTAACTATTCTTAGTTTTATATTTGATTTAATGTCTTTTATTTTCACATATTTCCTAATGCAATAAAGTTTCCTCTTTCATTTTGTATGCTTATCTTGATATCCGCCATCTCTGTCTGTGTATTACTCTAACTCTCGTAAGTTATTTCAACTAGTGTAATATGGTTTTCATTAGCTGCATTCACTCTCATAACTTTAAACTTTTCTCTGTGTATATTCAATCTATTTGCTGTGACTTGTCATTTAGGATGAAAAATCTCTTTCATTGTAGTAAATCATTGATATAGCTTTATTAAAATGATTCAAAAAATGTACTGGAGAAAGACATTATTCATTTATATAGATTGGGGTTGGTATGTAAAGGGGGAATCTTGTGTTGTCATTTCTGTTGTTTTGTCATTTCAGTCATAGTTGTTTTATTTCATTATCATTTCTAAATTGTTTTAATTTGTGTCTTTATGACAGTACATAAAGTATTTGTGTAAATACCCACTACCATGGATTTTTCTAATGTCAAATATCAGCAGTCTAGTCTGTGATTTTACTGTTATATTTATATTTACTATCTGTTTTCCATTTTTCTGCATTCATCTTCAGAAAGACCTTACATTGATTTAGTATGTTTTGTATACTGTCATCTGTATTTTTTCATGTTTGTTAGTCTGATAATCTGTTTGTGAACAGTAAAACTACTGCGTGTTCTGTTAAGTACCTTATCTGACCTCCCACAAAACAGTACATAATAAACAGAAGAAACATTCTTTAGTTGTTTTGAATCTCAATTCACAAATCTGTGGCACGAAGTTTAATAGTGATATTTCTAGTTTATTGATTTCAAACTCTTGTGTCATTTTTTATTCCTGCATCACACATTTCTGCCCATGTTGTGACTTTTCATACAAACTATGTTAATAATGTGACCCTGTGTTAATAATGACTATGAAGATCAATAAGAAACTTACTGAATGGCTTTCTGACTATGTCCTGTATCTCCAATTTCATCTCTTTTCTCTCCCCTGTGGCATGCTCTTCATCTAGTAAGGTAAAAACATGAGAAGTACTAACAATTCAATCTATACAAGCACTAACAATTCAATAGAGAGAAGCACAAATCAGTGAGTAATCATTGAATAATGATGGCTTGATGCAAGGTGTGCTATTCAAGAAAACCACCAGAACTATCGGCATGGATATACCCCATGAAGGGTATACTCTTCAACATCTTTGTACACATTTGAAGTTTACACCTTCAATTCAAGTTGTCATACATTTCTGGAAAAATGACAATAACATATCAGTTTAGATCAATGGTTCCCAAACTTCTCCAGCTCCTACCCGACTCCTTCAGACATTCTGCAAAGGCTTTACTTCCTCCCCACTCATAGACTCCAATTTAACCCCACTACAATTTAACATTTAGCAAGCCGGATTTTTAAAAGAAAATTTACCCTGCCACCGGATTCTTTATTGGAGAATTTGTGTTATTGTTGGTTGCTGTTTTGAAAACATGAAATCTTTTTGGTTGTTAGAGATATTTAAATATTTGCATATTTAAATAAAGAATTGAATACTGCATATATTGGTGTAAGTTTTGTTTGTGTGTGTGTGATACCAGACATGTGAGAAAGTGGTAAAGATGTTTTTGCACAAAAAACAAACAAATTATAATAAACAAAATGAAAAAAAAATATAAAAAAACAACTTACCTTTTATTGTGTAGTCTACATTGGCAACACTGTAAAGCACACACAATTCTGTAGTATTTATGTTCTTTCATTGTGAAATTATCAAAATATTGCTAGAGGCACAGAATAAAACATGCAGATTTGCAGTAAAATCGTTCTTGGAAGCTAGACCTAGTCATATTTGGTGCCTCTTCACAAATATTTGATGTCAAACCTCTACATATCTGAAACCAACATGGCATTCTGTATATTCTGTTGTGAAAACTAAATATCTCCCAAGAATACACCAAACCACAATCCCTTATTATTTTATTCAATATACGATGAAACAAAGGTCTATAAACCTGATTCACCTTCATGGCATCATACCTTTGTGCAGATGTGGTCAGATGAATTGGATTGCTACGTGTAACCGCTACACAGAACTTTTTTTAATGGACAAGGATGGATGTAGAAATGTGCCGGCTTCAACTGCGCATGTACCCGAGTATGTGCATTAACCAATCTGGCTGTGTCACGTATAATAAACACTATATATCATTGGAATAGTGCACTCAACATGGGATGTCGTGTGACATTAAAAATTTTGTCGAGCGCACTTAACCAGAGCGTGCCTAAGGTTAATCAATGTCATAATTTAGGGAAACTACAGATCAAACATGGGCATGCCACCCATAAGTAAAACAATGTTTCACTCTGTTTGTCAGCAAGCAATTTTCATGCAACCCAGCTAAGAATAATGCATAATTCCTCTGACACTAATCCATTTTTTATGACTTCTGGTTTATCTGTACATGTTTGCTTTTTTGGCATAATGTTTTTACTTATTGAGTGATTGAATTCAAATTCTGAGACAATAGAGATAAATGGATGCTGGATATGATTTGGAGCTGTTATTTGCTTGTGTGTGTCAGTGTTATGTTGTGTACAACCAAAATTGATAATGTGGACGAGCACACACAAAGAACTTACCGTGTCGCGGTCATGTGTAGACCTAGCTTTAGAAAATGGCTCTTCAAATTCCTCATTGTAAATGAATATATTTACATCACTATTAAATATTATCAACATCTCCTTCAAACCACATACGTTTATCTACAGTACTTGCAACACTAAAGCTTTAAAATTCATCCTTTTCTGATTTATAAAGCATGAAGAATTAGCAAAATATGGCAGCACTGAAGTTAGGCCTACTGCAACAGATTGAAAACCTGAAAGGTCAAATAAATTATGAGAGTATTGATATCACTGCGGAAAACTAAGGAACAATCACTCTAGCACACACTTACTATAAGAGGATGATGGGAAATAAACATGAACAATTGTCATCCATAACTACAAATGGCTACCTTGATGTAGACATTTGTCGACAGTGGGTTTCTATCGCTAGATTACATTTGTCGACATTTGTAGACTTCAGATTGCTACATGTTAATCAGGGTGTGACTGAATTCATGAAAGCTGTTTACAGGGGGAAAGGATTTACAATTATAAGCGAAATGTAGACATCATTTACAGACAGCCCATAAGTGCACATTATAGGTGAATGTTTACAAGAAGCTTCACGATGCTCAGTGATAATTATTTTTACAGTACTCCAGGATGATAATAGATTTTGAAAATATGTAACTCATTACCGTATTCCACTTCCGTAGTAACTGTTGCCAGTCTTTCCTGCAAAATGCTGGCAATATCTTTACTTGATTTGGTCTCTGTGTTGCTTCCAGTTGGGATTTTTTCAGTATATCCAGTTTGGATTTTATCAGTATATACAATTTGGCTCTTATCTGTGAGGGAAAAATAACATTAATAAAATAAAGAAAAGATTTGTAAATTGAAATTCATTGCTGTTACAACTATTTACTACAACTTTATTAAGAACAACATTATCACAACAAATTAGAATTAGTAGTAGAATATCTTTAGGGCCATAGGTATACACTGATAATTAATGGATAACATATGTGCATTAGGTAAAAATTAAGTATTGTCCACCGTTGTGCTATAAATAACGCCTTAGATGAGAATTCTTAGAGAATTAATTATTAATTCTAAACACTGATTCTAACCCTTCTCCTCCCACCCAAAAAAATCTATAAACTAATTCTAATCCTTTTAACCTCCCTTTACCAAAATCTCTAATTTTACGCAACTTATCTAAAAAATTGCTAAAGCATAATCAGAACTATCAAGAGCCCAACAGACCCTTTTGAAATAAAACAGCTGCCAGACAAGGCTGCATAATATCACCATTTCTGTTTGTAACATACACGGACAGGATAACTAAAGAAGAATATCCAAGAAACAAATCCACCAATGCAGAGTTACCAAAAAAGACACAAATGAGTTACTATTTGCAGATGTGTGTTGTGACGTATTCTCTCCAGACCGTTGTCTTCCCAATGAACTCCCTGAACCCTTGTCAGTCTTGGACCATGCGCCATGCATTTTCCAACGACGAATTCATGTTGTCTTTAATGTCATCAGTCCGTCATCTTCTTGGTCTGCCTTTCTCCTCTTCCCAGGTGCTCTGCCCTCCATTATTTGTCTTTCTAAACAGTTGTGTCTCTTTATATGACCAAACAGGTGTAGTCTTCCTTCTGCTATTGTGTTTAGTAACTAACACTCTGACATCTTCAATGTGTTTATAATATCTATTTGCAGATGACCAAGTTTTAATATATGAATCTGAAGATGAATAACAGTGACACACAAGTCTGCTACATGCAAACAATACAACATCAAACTAAACATATCTAAAACAAAGACACTGAAGTTAATCAGAACACCAAGCTAGCAAAATGTATGTCAATAATACAAAACTAATGCAGGTCTAAAGAGTTCAAATATTTATGAAGTTTTTACAGAGGAAGGCAAACTTCATAGAGATATCATCATCACACGTGTCGTTGGAAAGCGGCTTGGGGGTAGTGACCACAGACCAGTATTTCTGGAAATCCACAATGAATGGGATTTAGAACCTCGCAACCTGAGTCCACATATTTTCTATCTTCGACCACATTGCATCCCTAAAAAACTATGCAATTTTATTCAAGACTGAAAACAAGTTCCTTCGAAGTATAGCAAACATAAAATGGCTAGATTTTTAAAACAAGTGATTCACTTATAAGCAATCATCACATCAGGTGCCATGCCGGGTGGCGTAGGCAGTCATGGCTCTCCACAGCTCTCTGTCCACAGTATTATGTATCAAAGTCGTTGTTGTTGTTTCCTTGCCTCGCCAGGTTGTCAAACTGTCTAATATTTTCTCACGTTGTCACCTCTGTCTCTGGTGCCTTCAATCTTGCCTGTTGTGATTATGTTCTCTAAACCTGCCTGTCTCATGAAGTGGCCAAAAAAAGTAGATTGCTTTTTCTTATATTGTTGATTAAGGTCCGTTTCGCATTTAACTCTTTCAAAACCTCTACATTAGTTTTTCTGGCAGTCGATGGTATTCTCAGCATTCTTCTGTAGACCACATCTCTGTTGCCTCCAATCTCCCACTTTCCAGTTTGTTTATTGTCCAAGACTCGCACCCATATGTTAGTATAGGGGTTATATAGTACTACAGAACTCTCTTTCTCACCTCTAATGACAAGGTCTCATTACACAGTATATTTTTCATTTTTCTGAATGTTGTTTTTGCCTGTCCAATTCTGCATCTTATTTCTGTTGAACTTCTTCCATCTGCTGTAATCATTGTACCTATATATTTGAATTGGTGGACCTGTTTTAATACTATATCATTCACTATGATCTTGCAAGATGTGTTATTTTGTTTCTTCTTATAAGCAAAGATTTGAAACAATGTTATATAAGAAGATATTGGAATTACATCATCATGTACTTAGAATAAGACTTCCTCAACAAACCATCGTGTCGAAGACAAAGAGCAAAAGAACAGTAGGTCACTCAAAAGAAACTCTACACAGAATAATCAATAGAGAAAGCTCAATATTGGGCATAAGAAATACACAAGAACTACAGCAACTTGCAATGAGGCTCTCAACATGGAAAGAAATGACTACTTTCCTATATGTTATCTTTAGCCCCAAAAAAAACTAACTATAACATGAAGCGGTAACAACAAATCTCTATGCACATCTTGACATTATTAAAATAAAACCAATTCTCACCTCTGACTATTGCTTTATCATACTCCTGGGATACAGAATCTATGCTTTTTGACCTCTGAGTTCCAGGAGGAGCTTTTCTTTGATAACGTATCCATGGAGCTTCCCACTGGCCAGATTTACCACCTTCACTACTAGTAATTGCACTACCAAGACCTCCTGTGCTCTTCTTTGCCACATTGGACTTCTTCTTGCCAGGATCTGTCTGTTTTGTTTTGGCTGTAAGGAATAAATTACACCAGAGATGAAACTGAAAGCTAACAAGAAAGTATACTACTATCTAAATATTAATTTATTTGCCTGTTCTAGAAAGGATTTTACATTGAAAATCAAATATTTTATCTGGAAATTTCTTAATGAGGAATATGTACAACCTTATTCTTTGGTAAATTGGGAAATTTCAGCAGAAATATTTTAAGCATCTCACGTATAATAACACCTTTGTCAAAATCATAATTTTTCCTTTTCCGACCTTGCTGTTGTTCATGATTTACATAATTACAGTCCTGTTTTATCCAACAGTTAAATGAATTTTTATTTAAACTGAGAGCATGATGTGTTCTCTTTTTAGGCTTTTGTATGTCATAACATAAACGCCCTCTTCTAGCTTCTCTGTAAAAGTAAATGTACAATTGTGCAGGCAACATTTTGCAAAGTAGTGAATTTACACTTCAAACTCATATTGTAATTGATCTCTTAACTACATATATAAATTGGCTAAATCAAAGAAGATACCACAATAAAAACACAATGAATATGCGATACTCCTGTGAGTAAACTGTAGTTTAGCTATTATTTTTAAAATTAAACAATTAGGTCATCCATCTAAAAAATACAGCACAACTGACATTAAATGTCCTGATAATGTTTCTTCTATAGGCACACCCGAGTATTTCCATACTTTTCATTGGTGACAATCTTGACAATGTATCATAATAACCAATGAAATGCATGAAGATATTCACGTCAAATAAATTAACATAGGCTGTCAATTTAGAAATCTCTAAATAAATGACAAACAACGCCACATTCACACTCATGATAATCGTTGTTTCCGTACCATTGTGGGTCAATTTTATGTGCATGAAAAACAAAAACAGCAGTATTTCACAGCAGTATAATTCAATTTTTATAAACATACAAATGTTTTCAGTCTATCGACATTAAAGTCCATCTGAATTGAGAGAAAAATCGGTCACTGATGATTTCTTATTTTTATTGTGCCTTTAATTAGCCAGTATATTTATACTTTGCATCACAGCCAATGAACAGTTAAGAGAGAAAAATACAATAAACAAATAAGGCTTATTTCCCCTCATCAACTGGGGCTGAGGAGAGACTCAGGTGTAATACTGTAAATAAAAATGGATTTGCGTATATTCAGAAAACCTTTATAAATGTATAATTTATAGGGTCATAGAGAATCTCAAGTTGGATCCAAAAGTTCTTTTCAATATAACAAGTAGTTTTGGAAAAAAATACTTCCAGCTGAAAATATAAATTATGTAACAGACTACATTTATAGAAATCTGTCCTGTGAGTTAATATAACTAATACAGTTATGGAATATAAATACATTCAGTAGTTTGCCATTGCTTTGTGAATACTCTTGATGCACAATTGCTTGTGGCAGGATATGAACCCACTACCTTGGTCCTCATAACCATGCTTTGTATCACAGAGCTGGACATCAGGGACATATTACCCAGTATTTCATTTTTTATTAATGCTGCCGTAGCCCGCTCCTTTCTGTTTCTTTTCTCTAGTTAGACGATACTTGTGACCAAAAAACCTAACATGATAAATTCTTACATTTTGTAGACGAAGATGAATTACTGTCCTCCTCAACAGCACCTCTGGTATATTCCACTGAAGGTTTCTGCAGTGAATCAGATGGCCTCATGTTGAGATTGTGCCTTCTTCCTCTTGCACTTCCTGCTGCCTTGATGGCATCTGCATTTGCCTGAAAGACATAAAGCATAACATGCCATACAGAAAATATAAATATCTGAATTCCTGTTACAAACTAGCAAATGGGAGAATCTATGCCGAAAACAATGAGAAATATAACAGATCAGGTCTATAGACAGTTTCCTCTCTTTAACATCATTATAAAACAGGTTCCAGAAATTAGATATGCAGATGACATAATTCTTTATTCTTTTAACAACTAGCGAGGGAAGTATGAAACAGCTGATTCTATCAACAAACACAGTGAACCATGATTTGTAAACACATATTTATTATGTTGATCAACATCTGACTAGGTGTCACACCAGCTCTTTTTAAAGGTAAAGGTAGGTCCCATGGCAGCAGCCTGCTGTCGGGGGTAAAGATAACTCTTCATGTACTAAGCTGCAGCAACTATTAGGTGGAGTGACCAGTTCCCTTCCTTGCTGTCTTTACCTTTCCTAACTAATGCGTCAGGTATCCATTTACAGCTGGGTTGATTGGAGGAGCGGTCGTGCCAGGAGAAAAATCACTACCCGGAAGAAGAAAAACTTTCTAGGCGTGACTTGGAGCCCTGCACACTGACCCTGTGATAGTAAGATAGCACACTATCAAATAGACTACGGTGCTCCTCCAAGTCAGGAATAAATCAGAAACTAAATCAGCTCCTTCTAGTCAGGAATAAGTCATAAACTTAATCAGTTCTCTTTAGGTCAGGAATCATTGTCAGAAACTAAATGTTCTCGCATACATTTGTAACGATATTCTTACTTGGATGTCCCATTACTATCTTTAACACTTTGCTGACCATTTTCTTTGCTAGTCAGCAAAGTGTTAATCTTGTCTTCCAGTATTTTCTGTATCATATACAGAATTTGACAAGAATGTTAAACTAAAACAACCAATGAAACTTTAACAATATAATGTTCCCATTTGTGTGGACAGACTGTATCAATGAAACAACAGCTACAGTACCAGTGCTTTGAACAATGGTTCTAATCTTGTTGAACCCCTGTAGATCCACTCTGTACGTTTGTCTGCTTGGAAGTACATCTTCACTAAACTTGCATCCGTTTCTTGTACTTTGGCTGTCCACCTAAAATATTGCAGAGGTTACACAGATCAATATAAAGATTACATCACAGTCTTTGTTCTCACAATGTTTATACATTATTGTACAGTCTAGATAACTAGAACATTACGATAGTGAAATAACCCATTTAGCTGTGAGCAGGTACCTCTTGACAGACCATAGCCTTTCCGACAGAAGCATAATCTTACAATTGTGATGTACATCTATAGAGTGAATTTGAATTTTTGGAAGTCAGTCTTGGACATTGGAGAAGTAGATGTTCAAATGTTTCCTCACAGTGGTTGCATTGCCTACAATTTGGCTTATGCAATGAATTGATTCTGTTCAGAAGAATTTTGACAGGTTCATGGCCTGTTCTCAATATGAACATAGACTGATTTTCTTTCTGTTGTTTTAGTGGATCTATTGTTAGTGGGCTCCTCTTGTCAGAACATTATATTATTTTCTAGATGGTCTTTACAAGGAGATAAATTTCCAGTGTCTGGGAACAACCCAATGTACTAGAGTTGTGAGGGCTGAGACAACACAGGTCAATAAATGGAAAAACGTTAATAGGTAAGGAGTACTGTCAATAATTAAGTACAATGCATACTAACAACCATAAAAACAGACATTTCAACAAAAAACAAACAGCTAATGCTACACATTTACACTTTGTGTATTTTTATATATTATGTGCTACAGTTACAGCATCCTCTTGCAACAGCATAACCTAGTTACTATACAAAGTTATTTTCCTTCCATTCATATGAAATCTCAAAATGTCAAATATGCCCATATTGCCCTGTAAATTGATGTGTTTTTGCATGTTCTTAACTATGTGTTTCACAATATTCAAAGTGTCACAAATAGCAACCCACCATTTTCCATTCCATTCAGTTCTGACCACTTGACCCTTAGATAATCTGACCATTGGTCTCTGATGAAGAAGAATGATCAAACATTAGAAAAAAGAAAAAACTATAAACATCTCACATAGATTTACGTTCACTGTTAATGAATGACAAAAGAAAAGCAGAACTTTGAAGATCAACTAGATACCATGTGGAGATTTATCTGTGGTTCTCTGTCTCACAGGGAGAGTGTGATGTCAGTCTCATAGGGAGAGTGTGATGTCAGTCTCATAGGGAGAGTGTGATGTCAGTCTCATAGGGAGAGTGTGATGTCAGTCTCATAGGGAGTGTGTGATGTCAGTCTCATAGGAAGAGTGTGATGTCAGTCTCATAGGAAGAGTGTGATGTCAGTCTCATAGGGAGTGTGTGATGTCAGTCTCATAGGGAGAGTGTGATGTCAGTCTCATAGGTAGAGTGTGATGTCAGTCTCATAAGGAGAGTGTGATGTCAGTCTCATAGGGAGTGTGTGATGTCAGTCTCAGGGAGAGTGTGATGTCAGTCTCATAGGGAGAGTGTGATGTCAGTCTCATAGGGAGTGTGTGATGTCAGTTTCATAGGGAGAGTGTGATGTCAGTCTCATAGGGAGTGTGTGATGTCAGTCTCATAGGAAGAGTGTGATGTCAGTCTCATAGGTAGAGTGTGATGTCAGTCTCATAGGGAGAGTGTGATGTCAGTCTCATAGGGAGAGTGTGATGTCAGTCTCATAGGGAGAGTGTGATGTCAGTCTCATAGGGAGAGCGTGATGTCAGTCTCATATGGAGAGTGTGATGTCAGTCTCATAGGGAGTGTGTGATGTCAGTCTCATAGGGAGTGTGTGATGTCAGTCTCATAGGGAGAGTGTGATGTCAGTCTCATAGGGAGAGTGTGATGTCAGTCTCATAGGGAGAGTGTGATGTCAGTCTCATAGGGAGAGTGTGATGTCAGTCTCATAGGGAGTGTGTGATGTCAGTCTCATAGGGAGAGTGTGATGTCAGTCTCATAGGGAGTGTGTGATGTCAGTCTCATAGGAAGAGTGTGATGTCAGTCTCATAGGGAGTGTGTGATGTCAGTCTCATAGGGAGAGTGTGATGTCAGTCTCATAGGTAGAGTGTGATGTCAGTCTCATAGGGAGAGTGTGATGTCAGTCTCATAGGGAGAGTGTGATGTCAGTCTCATAGGGAGAGTGTGATGTCAGTCTCATAGGGAGAGTGTGATGTCAGTCTCATAGGGAGAGTGTGATGTCAGTCTCATAGGGAGAGTGTGATGTCAGTCTCATAGGGAGTGTGTGATGTCAGTCTCATAGGGAGAGTGTGATGTCAGTCTCATAGGGAGTGTGTGATGTCAGTCTCATAGGAAGAGTGTGATGTCAGTCTCATAGGGAGTGTGTGATGTCAGTCTCATAGGGAGAGTGTGATGTCAGTCTCATAGGTAGAGTGTGATGTCAGTCTCATAGGGAGAGTGTGATGTCAGTCTCATAGGGAGAGTGTGATGTCAGTCTCATAGGGAGAGTGTGATGTCAGTCTCATAGGGAGAGTGTGATGTCAGTCTCATAGGGAGAGTGTGATGTCAGTCTCATAGGGAGTGTGTGATGTCAGTCTCATAGGGAGTGTGTGATGTCAGTCTCATAGGGAGTGTGTGATGTCAGTCTCATAGGGAGAGTGTGATGTCAGTCTCATAGGGAGAGTGTGATGTCAGTCTCATAGGGAGAGTGTGGTGTCAGTCTCATAGGGAGAGTGTGATGTCAGTCTCATGGAGTATGATGTGCTGTGCATTGCCTATCATCCTTAGATCTTCAAACATGAAAGCTCAAATTTTCTGTTCCGGTTCTTGTTTTTCAAGGAATTATATCAAGCAGTCTCCTATCAAATTATATATTCATTGGGAAACTAATGGAGTATATTATATTGTGTTTATTTTCACAATGTTAACATCTCCATCACTGTGAAGTACCTGAGGCCTATTTATTTTGAATGTCCAAGTACTATTTCAGATTCTTCTTTCGTTCACCTGGAATATGCCTATATCTGCAGTTTTTTTGTCTCCTATAAACTGTGTTTTGCAACTCATACACTGGTCTGTAGTTTTTCTTCCAGGATTGCTTCTTCTGGGCCAGTGTTTGCCTCATCATTTCACTCTCTGGACATTCTTAAAGTATTTGTTCTGCAGTCTGAGGTATCTGTTCATATAGCTGTGCTGCCAATCTGCAACTTAGTACGTTTCAGATTCTCCGTATATGCTTTGAAAGGAATGAAACAATGGTTTCAATTTAAGTGAGGTCATCTAGGTGTGAAGATCTAACTGGAACCAGTTATCCTGGACAAGCAAGTGTTTTCTCTAATTTAGTGAGTTTACAGAATGGCTTCAAAAATGTTCATTAGATCTATAAGGTCCGACAATTAAATGTGACTGATTTTATTATGTTAAGGATAAAAATGCCATCCATGAATCAAAGCATGCAATTCAAACTGGCAACATTCATCAATGGTCTGGTCAAATTTCAATGCCTGTTCAGCAAACAACAAATAACCTGACATTTGGTTTGACTAGTGAAAGATACATTGTTACATATGGAGCAAAGAGTAAACATTAAATTATGTTTTAAGGGAGTTGTCGGCTGGGGTTTTGCAGCTGTGTGATAAAGAAAGCATGCTCATGCTGTCATCACGCAATGTACAGGATGAGTTTTTTAATTTACCCTCTGACAGAAAAAACTCAGTCCTTATCGGGGATCGAACTCTGGATCTCACGGGTGTGAGACAAACGCTTTAACTTCTCAGCATTGTGCCACAAATTTTAAGAAAACGGATACACGAAAATCATTGTTTGGCTGTGAGGATGGTGGCAAATTAATTTGATGTTAATCAAGAGATGATTCATAACATTTTAGTGAACGATTTTGGCAAGATAAACATCACCTCCCTGGTTGTGCCATATTTGTTGTCTAATCACCAAAAACATGCGCATATTCAATACTTGCCTGTTCGTCCCTATTGCATGATAATGCACCGGCTCACAGGACAGCAGCTGTACAGGAATATTTAGCCAAATAAAAGCGTGTTCGCAACCATCCGCCACACTAACAAGATTTGTGCCATGCGATTATTTTCAATTCTCAAAATTAAAGTTATCATTAAAGGGGCACCTCTTTGAGATATTGTTGACATCCATAGGGCTGTAACAAGTTATCTAATGGCTAAAACAAGTAATCACCGAAACATCTCTACATTGACGTAGGCGCTTGGGAGAGCCTCGCTCAGAATAAAACAGCATGGCGTTACAGCATTAGAACAGGAGCACTAGCGGCAGAAGAGACCAGACAAGATACTTCAAGACAGAAGTGAGCACGTAGAAAAGAAAAAACATCTCAACCTCCCATAGACACCCTCTACAGTTGTCAATTCTGTAAAAGAACATTTTGTGCGCACATTGGATTTGTTAGTCATTTAAAAACGCACTATTAACTTTTATTATTTTTATTATTTATTATTATTATTATAGTTGAGTTTTTGGTCATGGTCGATTACGGCGGACGAACATCATCATCATCGGCTAAAACAAAAGACGCCATTTAGACGCCATTCCAGTCTTTTTTTTATTGTGTCATTCGCTGTATCAATACCAAAGGGGATTACTTTAAATAAAAACACTTGAGAATGAACGCAGAAGAAGACTGCATTATGTTATTTTAATGAGCTTAAAAGTGCTGACCTCTGGGTATATTCGCAGATATTCTTTGATGAAAGCACTGGTTTCAATGTTGATATCCTCCCACACATTCTCACCTATAAGGAAAACAAATACAACAAAGTGATCTAAGACAACATCATGTATACAGTGTTAGTTCTAGTGTTTTCCAAACCTGGAACATATGGCCCCAGCGATTTCCATGAGGGGCCCCAACAGATAGGTAACCTCGTTTATTTTGGTATATTCTCAAACTTCCACTGGATCTCTCTTGTAGCAGGACAGTGGTCCTACATTTCCAGCAGGATGTAGTCCAGGTAAAGGAATTGCATGATGTCACCATTTTTTTACCAACGGCCCAGCACATCCGACTTTGGTGTGATTAATATATTAAATGTTTTGCCACTTTCATTGAATAGTGGTTGCCTCTATATGAAAATAATGTGAGCATTGATATTGATAACAATAATATTAATATTATCAACATAAGCAGTGATGATCATAAAGTTAGCCAACTCACAAGAGTCATAAGACCATAAATACGCAAGAACATTAAATTATATTGATATCACACACACTGACTATCAAGTGTATCTTAGTAAAGTGATAAATTTAGTATAAATGAGATTCACAAATTGTAAATTTTTAATGTTGGTTTCATCAAGTTTATTGACAGTTAGTTTGTCAAGAAATCATCATTACTGGACACGACCATAGGCGCTCCTATCTTCCCCTGAGTATTTCCACAATTACACAAAACTGACAGTTCCAGAGTTCTGTTGGATAGCAAACATTCTTTGCAGACTATAATAATGTTCATTTCTTGCCACACCATATTTCAAGCCCAGTACCTTTATCCTGGACACTGAAAAGGAATTATTATCTTTATTAATTTTGTTTCTTCTCCCTCAGCGTTCATTCTCAAACTCCTGTCGGATCTCTATTGTAGCAGAACAACGGTCCTACTAGATTTCCAGCAGGATTATAGTCTAGAGAATTGAAATATGATGTCATTTGCACCAATGGCCCAACACATCTGTCTTCGGAAGAATTAATTATTTTTTTATTGTGCGGTTTCTTTCAAAGAGTTCAATATGTCAGTGCAATCCATTGCCCTGCCATTCGATACAGTGGCAGAACCTGTCAATCTATCTGCTCTCTCATTGCCTTGAATACCCAAATGACCAAGCACAAAAATAAATGTGACACCCTCCAGCTGTGATCTCCCCCACAGTATCAAGCCACTGTTCACGAATACATCCAGCTTAAATTTTTCTTATCAAGCTCAATGAGTCATTGAGAATGCTGACATGAGTTGCACTCTGTGTGCATATCCAATTCAAGGCCCTGGTCACTGCCATCATTTCCACTGTCATACTACTTTGTGAAAGGTCCACTCTCCTCTCTCACAGCCTTCCCTACAAACTGTGCAGTGAATGACCATGGACTATGCCCACTATTTTGCTAACGGTTTGTGACAATTTTGTGTGAAATGGTATAGCTATTTTTCCATGTTGCGGACATCAACAACATTTATGATCTTGTGATTCATTTACTCATGATTGAATATACTATCTGAATATCATCAAAATAAAGCCATATCATGCTTTAGGAATTCTTATTTTGCCAGTATGTTGGCACAGTGAACTTATATTTTGTCATATTTAGTATATAGACTGTTTTATATTTTGTATAAAATTAAAATAACCTTCAAAGTATATCATTTTATTGAAAGATGACCAAAATAATATTTTCATTTACCTTCACATCGATGCACAATTTGTCAAAATCACTTATAAATTTAGAAAAACTACAGCTGTTTTCTTCATCAACCCTTAGAGAAGAAAATTAAATGCAAATTAATTACGTCACAGCCTATATTTTAATTCAATAACCAATGTGTTAAATAAATCATACTATGCATATAAACAGTATGTCAACAGATTAAATAAACCCGTACTTTGCATATAAACCATATGGAGCTCCCTCACTCCACAATATTGGGCATATCCATCGTCAAAAAACACCAGGAATCTGCAGGGGAAAAAACAAATTCATAATGACAACCACCAATAGAAAACTATATATCATTATATGATCAGTCATAAATCTAAATTACTTGTAATTTAACGGGAAGCACATATGTGTGCCAGGGGAGAAATCTGGTTGAGGTTTTACTGCTAGTGTGAGTGGGAGTACTGAACACTGGAGCATACAAGACAACCACTTAAGCATGTGGATGGAAGTTTAGGCAGTTACCACCACTCATAACTCGCTCTCTGGAACTTCATTTACTAAAGCAGTTATTGTGTCAGACAGTTATTGTGTTCATACTTTGAAAAATACAAAATGGTAGGTATCAATATAAGTGGCTGGCATCTATAGCTACTTCCAATTTCTGTGACCTCAAATTGATTTACTACCCAGAACATGTAGTTATTTACTGTAATGAGAGAGCAGGCAGACTTGCATACAATGAATCAATAAAAGGGGGAGTTGATGGGTAAGTTGGGGGGGGGGGGGTTCAAACTGCTGCATAAGCACCTGGTGGATGCAAACACAGGGATTAATGAGACATCTGCTCACTGTGAATACTACTGATTAGGACATTTTGGCACAGAATAGAGTAGCTAAAAATAAATCTTGTTATTGTGTTTATTGTTATTTCTTTAACATTGGTTTTTTTTTATTTGATAGTATAGATTACTGTAAAATTATTACTTTATATAGTATTTACTATAAAAATAAAGACAATGATATATAGAAAATCATTGTATATAATAACCAAAGTGTCAGAGGATATCCAACACAGAAGAGACTGTTGCAGTGACATAAATAGCAAAGGTTAACACTAAGGTTAAGATTTTAAAAATGTTACTTTGACTAAACAGTATTATTATTATATATACATTGTATCACAGAAAATCATTGTATATAATAACCAAAGTGTCAGAGGATATCCAACACAGAAGAGATTGTTGCAGTGACATAAATAGCAAAGGTTAACACTAAGGTTAAGATTTTTTAAATGTTACTTTGACTAAACAGTATTATTATTATATATACATTGTATCACACCTCTCCTACCTTTCACTACTCCCTAATTCAATATTTTTGTTCATGTTGTGCTTCTTGAAATAAAGATATTGTAGCCATATCATAGAAAATATATGTTTTTCCATTTGATTTATTATTTTTGTATATTACATTCAATGTGTAATTATTTATTAACTTTTTAGTACAGGTAACATTTTTTATCCTATTCTTAGCGTTAGAAGACAATTTGCAATACATAAAGAATATTATATAGAGCCCAACCACATGTGGAAATAGAATGTTTCATCAGTATTCCATCAGACTAAACATTATGCAACAGCAAAATCCTAATAGATTATATTCTTATATAGAGAGGCTTTTCTCATATGTTCTCATTTTCCTCCACAGCACTTCAGAATTATGGGTACATTCCCAGAAAACAAAATTGTGTAAAATTTCATACTTTTTTTTATCAAATCTGTACAGATCCCTAATTTTGAGACATCCTAACTGAAAGCACAGTCCTAGATACAAAATAGCTACCATATGTATGCTGAGCTTGCGTTCGACCGATAAAGATGCAGTACGCATGTTATGGTTGCAAGAAGTGCACCAGGATGCTATGTGTGTAGGTCCATCCAACACCTCGCTGGAAGTGCAATGTTAAGCAGCACCAATGCAAATTTAGTTGAAGGTCGACACATGCCTGCAATTCACGAAAATCCCAGTCATGATATGTCAATTCTGTTATGGTTGGACTTTTCAGATGACTTCTCCCGAGTGCTGTGCATGAGAACAGCAGATGCAACCCTCCTAACACCAGCCTCTTCCCACCAATACAACCCTCCTAAATAAAACTCCCCCTTTCCTATTATTTAACTAAATAAAAAATAAACATTGACACACCGATGTATAATTATATCCAAGGGAAATAATCCTTAAAAATGAATAACAGATTTATTCCTTTCCTTTTTTCGTGTTGCTTTCCGCAAAAAAAGGTAGCCCCTTTATCTGGAATTATACCCAATTATGTTTTCACCCCCCTCTGGTAGGAAATTTATAACCAAATCATTTAGCACTACAGAGAATTGGAGTCTTCTCAGTATGAAATAAAGCTCTAAAGCAGGTGTCTGTGGCTATGTTGATAGCAATACCTACAGCTGCGAAAATGTCAAGTATGCTTGAATATCGTTAGCACATAGGTTGATGTCCAGTATGGGAACCAGTCCTCTCGCACAGCTGGTCTACTATCGATATGGATGCAGACATCCTGTTAAAACAAGTGATAAAACACTAACATATGAAGTTAACACGCCAAAAATCAGATGTGTCAGGTCATTGGCCCACCCAAGAAAAAAGGTGCCAATGTATATCCGTTCCCTGAACTAAATTCTACTAGAAATCTAGTAGGATCATTATACTGCTACAAGAGAGATCCAGCTATAGTTCGAGAAAGAACAAAAAATGTTTAAAGAAACCTCCCAATGCACAAAAGGATACAGGAGTTATATTGCATGTAATTCCTGATGATCAGAACAAACATATAGCTCCCAACATCTTTATTTAATAAGGTAAAAAAGAATTATTGACTTGCAAGATTCAGAATCAACACATTTAGTAAAAGATGAACAAATTACAACAAAAAATTGACCAGCTATTCAGAGATAATGGGGGTCACAGATAATAGAAAAAGATACCACTACAATCACCTTCTGTTGTTCTTGATACTAGGTGCTTCTGCAATGACTCCAGCAAAGAATGTGTTTGGAGCATCATCCTCCCTGTACAAAGCTGGAAAACAAATGTATTAATGTTCGTCACAATAAAACTGGACACACAGAACATATATTGTTCTTATCCTTCCTTACGTTGTTGTGGATATTCCACCACTGTTCAGTATGCTCAGATTTCTCTTTTTGAACACACCGACACTCAATTTGTCATTTTAAGTTCATTGACAATACTGCGCATTTACAGCAAATCTGCAATGTGTCTTTCTAGCAGATCTGTTTTCAACAACATTAGGGGATGTCCCTGGCATAGTGGTTAAGCCATTAGCTTTGTGCTCAAGAGATCATCTGGCTCGAACCCCACTAGCAAAATCTTATTTACAAAGTGCATTTTTTTCTGAGATCCCTTGCTTAAAGCTATGGAGTTACATGCTATGAGTGTTATTTTTGGAAGTAAATGCAAATAAAGTAAATAGGTTACTAGAAAACTATCAATATAAAATAATAAAATATAGAAAATAACTAAAAAAAAAGAACAAATACAATTGTCAACGTGTCAGTCCAATTGGGACCTTTATTAAGACAACAAAAACAGTTAAGAACAAAAAACCATAACGAATATAAACAAAATGGATTTCTCCCACCAGGAAATCAGGAAATTTGGGTGTTGATTTCCTGGTGGGAGAAATCCATTTTGTTTATATTCGTTATGGTTTTTTGTTCTTAACTGTTTTTGTTGTCTTGATAAAGGTCCCAATTGGACTGACACATTGACAATTGTATTTGTTCTTTTTTTTTAGTTATTTTCTATATTTTATTATTTTATATTGATAGTTTTCTAGTAACCTATTTACTTTATTTGCATTTACCTCTATTTGTATGGTTACTGCGGCACTTCCTTTTTATCGGTCATCCTCCGATATTTGGGTTATTTATTTTTGGAATGTTGCATAAACTTTGTTAAGAAGGGCCAAGTATATATAGGTAATCTGAGTACAATGGAGTCAATCCTCAATATTCTTTCAACCCTTTCTTTTCTGCTTCTAACAATTGTTGTTCTTGTTTTCTATGGAATGAGTTAGTCAACCTAATGTCAACTCTCCTTGGTTATTACAACATGCATTATATGGTCCAGTCAAGTCTTCATTTGATACACAGGAACCTAAATGTATTCATTCTGTCATCACCACTGACTCTTCATATCCCATATTGGGGAGAAATGTATCATTCATTATAACCTTCTTGTATGTTTTCTTCTTCTTCTGTGTTCATTCTCAAACTCCTACAGATTAGCAGGATGTAGTCCGGAGAACGGAATGCGTTGTGTCATGGTTTACAGCATTGCTGCGATATCTGCGCCTTTCAGCCTGACACATCCGACTTCAGCATGGCTTTGGGTCACTGACCCTATATGGGATGGGACAGCCAACTCCATCCCATAACCTCCTTATTCGCCTTTTACAACATGCTATTCTTTTCTCCCCTTTCGGGCCCCGACAACACACGGGCGTTGTATATTTTAAATATAAACTATGAAGGACTGTGTACATGCCAAGCAACTACATAGAGGCATGCATGTGTCAACCACAGAGAGCTGTGCAAGTGCCCGTCCACTACAGAGAGTAATGGATAGTGTTAGACCCTTGGGCCAGTCAACTATGAAAGCTATGTAAATGCCAGTCAACTATTCAGAGCGATGTATAATCCAGTAAACTACGCAGAATCATGTCTATGCCAATAAACTACAGAGTCACGCATATGCCAGTGAACTATGAAGAGCCAAGTATATGCCAGTAAACTGCGGTGTCAGTCAACTATGGAGAGTCATGTATATACCAGTCAACTAAGGAGAGCAGTGTATATGTCAGTAAACCACTGAGAGCCACATATATGCCAGACAACTACAAAGAGTAATGTATATTCCAGTCAACTACAGAGTCATGTATATGCCTGTCAATTAAAGTCATGTATATTCCAGTCAACTAAGGAGTCATGTATATGCCTGTCAATTAAAGTCATGTATATTCCAGTCAACTACAGAGTCATGTATATGCCTGTCAATTAAAGTCATGTATATTCCAGTCAACTACAGAGTCATGTATATGCCATATAAGTGAGCAATAAAAAATAGTGTAGCAAAAAAAAACAAAAAACAGCCATTTAACATTTTAAAAAAATAATGCAATAGGAATGATCAGTGTAAAAGCATATAAATTCTTTAAATTTCCTGCAGCGAGCTCAGCTGCAGTGGTGGTTTTGTGCTCACGAAGTATCTTTGTGAGATATTCTATGACAGTGTGGTTATTACTGTATATATATGATACATGTTTATTGACATCAACAGTTTATGACATAATCACCCACCTACAACACGAGTTCCAACTCGAAGAAAGCAATTGATTGGATCTCTATAAGCCACATGTTTTCCAGGTAGAGTCTTCATACCTTTGCCATCAAATTTCACTTTGCATCGCCACTAGTGAGTGCAAAAAAAAATTCATTACAATTAAAACATAATGATGAACTAAGGCAAGAATATAAAGGATTGAGATATTTTTGTCTCTACTTACACAGAAACTTAACTTATTCACTTCATGGTTACCAGATTAGTTACTTCATGTTCTTTGAAATAACACCTTGCTTTGAAAATTGTCTAAACTGATTTATATAGAATAAGTTGTGTTTTTGTGATTAGAAAAACAACAGGAGTACTCATAATATGATTATGAAATGATCAATATTAAAAATATTCAATAACAAATGCATTAAAAATTATAATGTAAATCACAGCTGCGCCCGGAGATTAAGAAGACTTTTGGGTAGAAATAGTTAATAATGACATTCAAAGACTGGGTGGTGAGAACAACAAAAATAAACAAAGCATGGTTTGACATCAAATAGTATTGGTAACTGGATGAACAAGAACAAACACAGGTAACAAATAAACACATGGTTTAAAAAAAATTTTAAAAATCATTTAACAGCTCTTATTAATTGTATGTGTTTACCTCTAGTTTTTCCTCTGGTACAGGTTGATATATGTCTAAGATAGTTCCAGCATACCATACGTCATTGAATTTCTTGCCCAAAACTTTGTCTTGCACTTTTAGTTCAGGCCTGTAGTGAAATGGTGAGTGCAGTATGTATTACTGTGTACTTGCAAACATTAATCATAAGACGTGCATCACATAACTTTGCCATTGTCTGCCCATGAGTCTACACATGTTTTACACATGAGGAAATAGTGAGTAGAACTGCAAACTTAGACTGTGTCAGGTATAGAACATTTATAGATGAACACAAATTGATTTCTGTGAAACTAAATTACCCATAGACTGACTATGGAGATTATAGCAGTAACCAAGGACTTAAACTGGATGGGAACAGAGTGCAACTCATGTCTGCCTTCTCAAAGCCTCAATGAGCATGATCAGAAAAATATAAGTTGGTGTATTAGTGAACAGCGGTTTTGTATGTTACTACATGCTGAAGGACATACTGAATAGAGATCAGAACACCAGTGGATGGAATGCCTGATGATGATTTGATGACTAACTATAGGTTGAAGCTGTGGGGAGATCATAGTTGGAAGTAGTCACATTTATTTTTAATCCATGTCATTTGGATGTCCACGGCAATGACAGAGCGGATAGGCTGGCAAGTTCTGAAACTGTACCGAGCAGGAGAACAATGAACAGGGCTGACATATTGAACTCATTATGAGAAACTGCATGGTCAAACAAAATGAATAAGGGTGATAATTCCTTCACATATCCAGAACAACAGAGTTGGGCTTGAAATGTGGTGTTGCCAGAAATGAACTTCATTATGGATTTAAAAACATGTTTGTGTCAATCAATAGAAAACTGGAACTGTCAGTTGTCATGTAAATGTGGATACACTCAGAGGGAGATTGGAGCAACTATGGATGTGTTAAGTATGCAATAATGATATCGGACAGTTAACCCATTGTATTCAAAGAAAACATTACTCCTATAAAAAATTTCCACTTCCCTCTGGTGTTTTTTTAAAAAAAAGTGTTCATTCTTAAACTACCATCAGATCTCTCCTGTAGCAGGACATGGTCTTATTAGATTTCAAGTAGGAAGTTTTCCAGAGAACAGAGATAGTTGTGTCACCGTATTAATTGCACCAATGTTTCTACATATCCAAACTTCAGTGGTGGTATCTGTCTTCAATTTTTTACTAATTTCACTTGAATGGTGAACATCAGTATCCATTCCACTCTGTATGCTGGCTCTGTTCACCAATCCAATCTGAATGTTACCTAGAGCCAATGATGCTGGAACTTTATACCGATGTCTGTGTCTCTATCAACCTGACCACAAACGCCAACACTTCAGTATTAACAAAAAAACTGGACGGAATATTTATCCAAATTACTTAAAAATTGAACATGTTTTATATTATCAGACTCATCATCATTAAGTGCCGTCTCCGCAACGAAGGTTGGCTGCAACGTATCTCCAACATATCCTGTCTCTTGTCTTGGTGGTGCACTCTGCTATACTGTAACCTGTCCATCATGTGATGTTACTATCCCACTTGTATCTCTGCCTACCTCTTGCTCGCTTCCCTTTGACTTTACCCTCAAGTAAGGTGTCATGTCTTTTAATGTGTCCAAAGTATTTTATTTGCCTGATCTTTATTTCTCTTAGTAGTTCTTTCTTCATATTAAGTGTTTTTGCACCTCTTTGTTTCTTCTTTTTCCATGATGTTCTCCCTATGCTTCTATATACCCACATCTCAAAGTCATCAATTTTGTCTTCTAATTGTTTATTTAGTGTCCATGTTTCTGAGCCATACATTAATATGGAATAGATGTAGCATTTTATAATTCTCATTTTAAACTTGTTTGTAATTTGTTTAGATATTAATAATTTCCTCATGTCATTGAAGGTACTTTTAGCCATTCCTATTCTCCTTTTAACTTCTGTTTCACATCTGCCATCATTTGTGACTATGTGTCCAAGATATTGATACTGTTTTACTTGTAGTTTCTCTCCCTGTATGTTTATGTCTACCTCCTATTCTTCTGTGTCTTTGATGATTATCATGGTCTTTGTTTTTTTGGATATTTATATCCAGTCCACATTCATTACTTGATTTATTGACTTGATCTATTAGTCTTTGTAGTTCATGCTCACTTTCTGCCAGACTAGATTATCAGACTAGATTACCTGCAAATCTTCATTATCAGCCCAATTTACCCCACTTGATGTCATTTACCTCCCAGTTCCAAGACAGTGGCTTGTAAAGATGTTGTAAGGAGGCTGTCTCTCCAATATGATCTTCCGCTTCAAATTTTCATATTCTCCAAGTTGTGATAAACTTCGATTTTAAAGTGATTTGAATAGACAGGAGTGGTGGGAGGAGGTCTTGTCTAGCTTGATGTAATTATAAACATGATGGGAGGAGTTATTGTCTGGCTTGATGATATTCTATACAATAAATAGGCATGTTGTACTGTTTATAATAGGTTTTAACTGGCATGAGATCTGGATTAGTTGTGAACTATTCATCCCAAGAAGACTTAGATCTGTTCATGCTGGACATTCAGTTACCTAGAAAATGTTACCTAGCAGATCACAAGGTTTGACTAGTGCAGACAGGCACAGTCTACCACTTACACAATCTCCACCATTCATATGCTCACACTATGAATGTTTTAGTGGATTCTGATTCTGTGATACATTCTCTAGGGGTATCCACTAGGGGTATTCTCTACGCTATCCACAAGGACTTCCCTTAAAATGCAATCAACATGTCCTCAAATTTCACAGTAATTATATTATTACAATCTTCTTTTAAAATTGTACATTTAGTCTGTTCAGTTTTCCAAAGTTATTATTTGTACTAATAGATATTAATATATTACTTTTAATCATATTAGAAAAAGAAAAAAGTGAGTTAGAGGCAGACTGTACATGAGATATTCTCCTTCTTCTTCTTCAGGGTTCATTCTGAAACTCCCATTGGATCTCCCTTGCAGCAGGATCATGATCCTATTAGACTTCTAGCAGGATATAGTCCAGAGAATGGAAATGCATTGTGTCGCTGTTTTATTTGTACCAATGGCCCGACACATCCATCTTTGTCTGGTACATGGGATTTAAAAATGTATGCAAGGTAACAATTAACCCTTTAGATGCTACATTTTTCTCAGTAACCGATCCATGCTTTGCTAAAAAAACATCTAAAAGACAAAGGCCATATATATACATATATAGTAAGTATTATTGCAATTGCCACATGGCACCTTTTCTCCAGACATATGCATGTCAATATACAAAAACTTAAGACAGCTGCTGTACTTTATACGTTACTTCTTGTAAATCTTGCACCATAGCTATTTTTTGATAATATCTCTTTAACAATGAATTAAACTTGAATAAATAACAATATATTTACTCACCAACGAACAGGTTGAGGAGCAATAGGTCTTGGCTGCTGAAGAGATGTTTCTGACATCTAAGAAAGATTTTGAGACTTTAGCAAGATAACACTGGCTATCATACAAACAATAAAAAAATGTTTCATTAAGTTATAAATATCTTATGTACATTGCTTGTGTGACAACCAAGGGTCTAAACCTCTAGTTCACGGCCACTATTTTCTTTCCAGGAACATCAAAGGAGAGGGCTAAGGAAAGTTCAGAGACGCTGACAACTTGTTCTTTGTGGAAATAAATCCTCATTGTCACTGCATGTTGTGTCTTGATTTCTTATCTTGTCAAATGGCCCCCAAGGATGATGAAGTGTCCTTTGTCCTTTTGTGTCAAACTCCTAGGTGTAGAGACATGCTAGATGTACTTTCACTGCAAATAGGTCAACAGATCTGACAGAAGAATGATGAACTAGTTGGCCCAGAAGTATATGCTGCACTCATGACAAGATGTAATGATCCTGGGATACTGTCGCACTGGAATGCGTCCCTTCGGAGACTAAACATGCATCCATAAACCACCTAATACAACCATGTATTTGAGACAACAAACCATATGAGTCTGGTATAAATAACCCAAATATCGGAGGATGACCGACAAAAAGGAAGTGCCGCAGTAACCATACAAATAGAGGTAAATGCAAATAGAGTAGATAGGTTACTATATCAATATAAAATAATAAAATATAGAAAATAACAATAAATAAAAGGAACAAACACAACAGTCAACGTGTCGGTCAATTGGGACCATTAAAGACAAAAACAGTTAAGAACAAAAGACCAAAATGAATATAAACAAAATGGATATCTCCCACCAGGAAATCAACAAAAAGCAGCACCAGATCCAGTGCAACACAATTCCAACAAGTGCACATCAATGCGTTCAACATGTCTAAACTATGAAATTCCCAAAGATGAAAGACGCTGAACAAAAGAAAAGGGGACACCAAACAACACTGCCAAGAACGGGGAGGGGGGCAAGTGGGCAACGGGAGACAAAAGGGGGAAAGGACAGAGAAAGACAATACACATAGGAGGGGGGGCCACAAATAGACACAGGGAACACAGAAATGTACAAAGAAAAATAGCATTTGACAGCACAGGATAGACAACAAAAATATACACACATCAAAACACAATCACGAACCAAACATGCACACATTCTACCGGACAAACACAGATAACTATAAATATAAGCACATATAAATACAAACATCCAGACATATACAAAAGTATATACTGATTTCACAGTACACATTGAAACATAGACACATACATAGGTACCTGCACACACAACAACATATATATATATACACACACATATGTACATATACACATATATATACATACACACACACACATATATACACATATACATACAACACACATACACACACACACACATACATATATATATATATATATATATATATATATATATATATATATATATACACATACACACACATATACATACACACAAATGTGGATATACACACACATAAATGAGCATAACAATATATATATATATATATATATATATATATATATATACAAACATACATACAAATACAAGTATACTAGGAACAAACATAAGTATATACTATATATCTAAAATGATATTATTACTATTTACACAACTGTATTCTAAACATTAGCAACAGAAGAATTGTCAACTATTACTATTTACACAACTGTATTCTAAACATTAGCAACAATAAAGTAAAAATATTCACACAACTTTATTTTTCAAATTACCTGTTGACCCTGTAAAGAAGATACTACATTTGGCATTGATTTATTAACTGCGCTAGTAAACTGAGAACGGAGCTGATCCATTGAAGGCATCGACTGACTGTTTGGACTCTTTCCAGAATGAGCCAAAATTCTCGGCTGGTAAGATGACTGATTGCGATTTTGATTTGTTTGTCCTCCTGGAGACTTTGCCTGCTGGTCAGTGCTAACATGAAGAGAATAAAAAAACCAGAGTATTAGAAAATAGCAAAATTATTTAAATCAATAATGAAAATTGTAAAGAAAAATAAATGTTTGTATTTGTTCCATGGAATCATATACACAGTGCAACCAACCATGTGTAGAGCTGACTTACACCAAATTATTTTGTCACCAACAATTGCATTTCAATTTATATAATTATGTCTCTTTACAACTTTATATAGCGGTCAGATCAAATCAGTCTGTATTGCCTCTGCATTAAAGATGGACTTCAATGAATCTTCAATACCATCTGCACTTCATCCTATAGGTATACTCAAACAGGATGTTGATTGTCATCATTTGTTGTCCCCAACCTAAAATGCTAATTTCCTCTTGCTTTCCTTCCTTGCACCTTTTACTTGTGTTACTGCTGTCCTATTCTATTTCTAGGACACTTCCTCACATTTTGGTTACAGAATTGTATTTTATATATAAATAATAATTAACTTATGACTATTCAATGATATTCTATGTTTCACAGTTGATATTTGTCCAAACTATTACATAGACATACTGCCCTGGTCATGCATGGGTCAAAGACAATGAAAGAACAAGCTCATTGGCAGTCAATGCTGTGGTTAATGGCATAGTACCGTGGAGGGATAGGACCAATCTATAGAAGGCAAACATTGATCTATTACAGAGTAAAGAACACAATGCTGTACTAGAGATGATAACATGCATATACAAAGAATGAGAGAAAAAGGATTGACCAGGGGTGAGCTGAGAGCACACTTTACACATTTGACCAATCAGCAATTCTTTTTTTTAAAAAAGTGATTGAGTCAATACAACAAACAAGTATTTTCTCCATTCTCAAATTTTTTATTAGCATTTTTTAAATTGTCCAAATATTGACATAGCTTTTGTTTTCATTCTTTCAGAACCTTTCTACTGCTGTTTTAAAGTGAATCTTTAACTTTCATACCAAATTCAACTTCTCAGGAAGAAGTGGCTGTCACAAATTAGCTACCATCTCGTTCAAGGAATCTGCACCAATATATGACATTAAATATTGTGGTTATTTCAATACCACTTTATCTTATCTGATCCAGGATTATTAAAATCTTACATGGTCCAGAATTATAAAAGTCTTACATGGTCCTTCTTCTTCTTCCTCTCGTTCGCAGTTTGACATGTCTACACAGCAAGTCAACATGGTCCTCGATTATCAAAATCTGACATGATCCATGATTATAAAAGTCTTACATGGTCCAAAATAAGTATTATGGTTAAAGTTACAAATCTTGACTGTTTTCTTTTTTCTCGTTCTCCAGTCAGTCAGAAGTTGATATGGATTACTTTGCTGATATGGACTCACTTTCTAAAATTATTTTGCAAGGAACAGTTGAGAGTTGAAGGAGGAGAGGAGGACAGAGAAAGTCCTGGATTAATAACACCAAGAAACGATCTGGGCATTATTTTTCAACACTCCTCCGAATGACAGGACATAATTATTTGGAGAGCTTTTTGTGCTGATGTATCTATTAGTATAGTGATTATCTTGCTAGCTCATTATGAAAGTGTTTCTGGGTTCAGAATGCTTTTGCTCTTGCTAAATCTTCAAGCCAGTGGCCAGGATGATTTTCCAAATCTTCTCCTGGTCAGAGCAGCAGCAGTCATAAAGTTCCTGTGTTACCCCTATGACCCTGACAGGTTATGGGTCTTATTATTACTAATTATTATTATGGATTTCTCTTCTCCACCATCTGAAACATTTCTGATGGACAAGCTCTATGACCCTGTCACATTGCTGGTGACCACAGTACAGTTCATTGAAGAAATCCAAATCAGAGTCTGACTCCAATAGAAGAATAAGGAAGAAGACAAATGAAGTAAATGTCCAAGTCAACAACTGCTTCCAAGGCTTTACCTAAACTAACTAACACAGGACTTAATAAAAGACCATGGTACAGTAAACAAAAACATATCTAGCACTTTTATGACTTACTTCTGCTGAGATGTGAATTTTGAATCACTAACTGGTGTCACAATGGTGACATCATCATCCTCATCACTGTCAATTAGGACACAAGCTTGGCTTGAGCTTGTCTCAATATCTACAATTCTGAGTGGATGAGACAGGCAAATTTGGTCAACCATTGTCCTGAATACTTTAAATATTGCCAAGAAAAGACTATAATACTACTATTGTCTACGATCATTATCAAACTCCTGCTAAGTAGCAGGATCAATCAATCAATATCAATAAGCCCATAACCCTTCAGGGTGGTAGAGGTACCACATTGGATGTCTCAGCACACAGAGTCCTCCAGCGAATTCTATCCTCAGCGATGCGGATGAGTGTGGAAATATCTTGCCCTGTCCATTCCTTGAGTAGCAGGATATTGTCCAGAGAATAAAATGCATTGTCACGGTTTACATCTTGACTGCGATATCTGTGACTTTTCACCTATCCAACTTCGGCATGGATTCTGGTCACTTTAACTTATGAGATTGAACAGCCAATTCCCAAACAAAATATCTTCTTGGTCATCTCTTATGACATGCATGGCAGGTCAATGTCATTATTATTTGCTTCCTTTTCAGGCCACAATTAATACAGCAGTTCATGAAACTCAGGGCTCCAGTCAAATTTTGATTCCATGACCTTCAGATCTTTCCAGAAAGGATACATCATTTTTTCCTTATCCCTAGTCACTCTCATTTCTATCTCTAGTGTATAGACGGTTTCACATGAAACAATATTTTATACCAAAAAAAATAGCCGTATATAAAACATATGAATGTGTACAACTTTTTTTTTAGTCTGCGAGCCGGACTGAATAATTTCATGTGGGTCAATAAGCCTTTTTTGGGTCAGTGAGGTAATGTGCTGTTAGTGAACTTGTCTTGTATAATTATACATTATTAGACAGCATCAACACCACAGATAAAACAGACCACCCATATCTTGTCAAAGCCCACAATTATTATCATGAACTTTAGTGTCATGAAATGTTCATTCAGATGAAAATATTTTGATCAAAACATAAACTGTTTTCATCCTTATTTATTTTATTATCATTCTTTTTAATCATCTCTTTATTAGTAGTGGTAGGTAATTGTAACACTTATTTACATATTCATTATTTTATTGGTATTTGTTTTACTACGGCCCATACCGAAATGTTGGATATTTTCTGGTAATTATATGTTAGATTAATTGCTTCGCACAAGTGTTGTCGCAACCTATTTTCAGGATGCACCACCAGGAGGTTCTTTGATCTTGGTTATCTTTTAATCCTTGGATTGCATGAGAGCAATGCATATCTCTTTGCACCCCATAGATGAAAGTGATCTAAAAGCCATGCTGAAGTCAGATGTGTCAGACCAAAAGGTGCAGATATTATAACCAAGTTGTAAACTAAAACATAGCTTATTCCATTCTAAAGAGCTTATATTAATACTTTCCAAAGTTGATATTTTTTTAATTAAATAATTAAGAACAATCAATAATAGATAAAATCACTTACTCCTTTTCAATTTGGGTTGTTTCTTTGATTATACTTTGTTTGAATTCCTTCAGTCGAGTATGGCAATCCAAGAACAACTTTGAAACCGCCTGGTTAGCTCCTAATATAATGCAAAAAATAATTATTAAAAAACAATATAATGCAAAAAATAATGATTACATAACAATAGTATAATGCAAAATTAGGTTCATGTTTACTTAATTTTTGATATTATTTCAATGCCCGCCAAAAACGGATGTGTCGGGCCATTGGCACAAATAAAACGCAGACACAACACATTCCCATTCTCTGGACTGCATCTTGCTGGAAATCTAGTAGGACAATTGTCCTGGTATAAATCCAGCAGAAGTTTGAGAATGAACGCTGAAGAAGAATTTCAATGAAATAATGTGGGGAAAAAACTACTTCAAATTTTTATAGAATTTGCGCTGATAAGAAATTTTATTAAATTTTGTGACATCACTGACTATCCGCTTAGTTCTAGATACAAAATGGCTACCACATGGCTACAAAATGGTTTCTATTTCTTAAGCCTACCTGCGACAGATACACATGTAGCATGTATGTTACAAGCGAGGACTGCTGATGGATATATAGATATATTTGCAACACACTTATGTTATAAATGGAGAGCCCCTCCATTTATGTTCTATCCACTGAAAGCCCCCCCCCCCCCCCAACATCCCTTGTAAATAACTGATCTGTAATTATAGCCAAGGAAAACAATCGCTGAAAATATAAAGAACACAGATTTGCCTGCCCCTTTTACTTTATTTCATTTCGCCTCCTTTAATAAAAGTAGTCGCATTATGCAAACATGAACCCAAAATTAGCATATTATAATTGCTATTCTTTGTTCGCCTTTCAGGTCTTCTTTACTCTCCTTTTAACATGGGTGAGCATCTTTATGTGTCCAAAGTTTGTTGTGGATGTATTTTTTTAATCTTCAGCTTTTCTTCTACTTTCACAAGTGTAGTCATGCTACAACAGAAATATCTGTTATCTTCTCTAGATCAGAGCAGTTTTCTCAGATTTTTTTTGTTCAGATCTAAATCATTATTATTATACTATAGACACTAGTTGTTAAGGTGGGCCCTTTAAAGGTAAGAGGTCTTTCTCTATTTCCTCCAGGTGTAGTTGATAAGAAAAACAATGTCGATTTCTTTGATTAAAGCACAACCACAGTTTCTGCAATTTTATGTGTGTCCATATTTGTCCATGTATCAGTACCTGTACTGTAGCACTGTCTTCAGCACAATTGGATGTTTTTATATCTGGGACAGAAGAGGTCATGAATGAACATCAATGAATGAAATAAAGGAATTAACAGAACTTGAATTCTAAATACTTGTCTGCACTATGGACAAACAAGAGAAAATGGAGATCTCTATGTGTTGATGCATTCCCCACTGCACCCATAAGCCCTAGAGGGTTCTGGGGACAACTATAATCTGAGTTGTCCCCTTTGACCTATCCATCTCTTGATACCAGCTGTAACGCAACAAAATGGCTTTTCAATAAATATTCTTCTTCTTTATTCAATAGCAAACTCCTGCAGATTGGCAGGATATAGGCAGAACAGAATGTGATATGTCCTATAGCTGCAATATCTGCACTTTTCAGCCTTACACATCCAACTTCAGCATAGCTTCTAGATCGCTTTGACCATCATGGGATGGGACAGCCAACTCCAACCCAGAACCTCCTTATACACCTCTTAGGACATTCATGGCAGGTAAGTGTTGCTATTCTTGCTCCTAATTTCAAGCCTTGGCCCCACACACAAATAATTTTCTTTAACAATTCCCAGGATATTCCTATTTGTTTCTGTATAATGTCTATGAAATATATCAAATTCTTCTAATTAATGAAATGTACCATGTTATGCGACGAGGAGATCTGAAGAACATAGTTACAAGAAAGGCACCTGGATAGATCAAGGACCACAGCATGAGAAATATTAGATAGTTTGACATCCCAGCATGGCAAAGAGGCAACAACAATCCTGATAAATGATACTGGAAATAGAGAGATGTGAAGATCCATGATCACTTAAGCTAATCGGCATGTACCTTCTTCTGCGTTCGTTCTCAAACTCCTGCAGATTAGCAGGATGTGGTCAGGATAGTGGAAAACTATGTCATGGGTCACTTTGACCTGATATGGGATAGGACAGCCAATTCCACCCCATAACCTCCTTAGTCGCCTCTTATGACACGCATGGAAGGCAAAGTGTTGCTATTCTTTGCTCCCCTCTCGGGCTCCAGCAATACATAGGCTGGCATGCACCTGATGATGATGATGAATGAAATTCGCACAATGCAGTACAATGATTGCAAGTACATAGAGCAAATGTCTTCTTTATAAATTGTCTTACTTCCCAGCAATATAATGCCATCTAATGGCATTAGGTCAAAGGGCATGAGCCCATGGACCGCTGGATCAGCAACCAACCAAAAATTGTTTTCCTACTCCACTACCATATAGAGCATGAACATAGAAATCAAAACAATGGCGACAATCACCTGATTGGTGACGGAAATACCAACTCACATGGTGATGCTCACAGACTCCTAAAGTATACTGTGTTAAGAGGGAAAGATGCATGTTAAGAAAGGAATGGGTCATGCTACTGGAAAACTCGGTTGTCCAAAGCATTACATGGATATACTGACCTGGTCATGCAAGGGTCAGAGGCAGCAAAGGAGCAGACTATTTGACAGGCAATGCTGTGAGCAATGGCAGAGAACAATGAAGAGATATGGCTTACCTAACTGGCAATAATAGATTTACTACAACCTGAAAGAAGAAACCAATGTTGGGGCAGTCATGGATTTTACATAAGCCTGTGAAAAATTGTGTCACATAACCTGTGAAAAATCGTTTCACATAACCTGTGAAAAATTGTTGTCGTATCTTGTCTCAATATCTTATTTTTGTACTCTATCAAATAATCTTTATGGATGACGAAGAAGATGCAGGCCAGTGGACATCGCACCTTTCTCCTTTTCACGGTGGGAATGCTAGATGTGCCATTACTGTGAATGGGTCAACAAATCTGACAGAAGAATAATGAAATAGTTGGCCCAGAAGTGTGTGCTGTGCCTCTGGCAGGATGAGGTAATCCAAGATACTGGTGCACTGAAATGCCTTCTTTTTGGGAATAAATATGCATCCATACCCCCCCCCCCATATACATCCATGTCTTTGAGACCTTAAATGAGCTTCAGTGTCATCTCAGTTATAAAAATGATAAGAACCTATGCATTTGTCAGAAAGGATATGAGCTGTCAAGAACTATCTGCTCGCAGCCAAAGGGATTTTATTTCATCATCGTCATTCCACTATCACTACAGAGTAAAGAAGACCATGCTGGAGGTGGTAATGTACACATACAAGGAATAACATGGCGGTTACCAGGGGTGGGGGGGGGATGTGTCATCTATGGAAATATGCAAAGATAACCTACCGGGTAATCAAAATGTGACTCTTGGGACTATCTGTATGCATACTCTAGGATTGCTCCTGGAAAGGACAGTAGAGCACTTATGGGAAATTCCTGTGTGTCATGATGCTAGTTTCTAACTGGGAATCTTTTTTTCAAACTGAACTTACTCTCAATAAAATGCAGCTTGTCATCATAGATCTCAAACTCTTCCTTTGTCAGATCAAGCATCTCTTCCACAGGCAAGCTTCCTAAAACTGTATCTATCATTTTCTCTACAGATTTCACATCCATGGGCAGAGAAATTATAGTTTTAGGGTTGTCAATGAGAAAACGAAGGCTCTCAAACACAGACTCACTGAGATCTGCCTGAAATGTCCAAATATTGTTTCAGTTATGACTTTACAAAATTTGTTTACTATATTACACTATAATTACATCTTAATATTAAATTATACTTCGATTTTAATCAGTACAGTGTGCACTGTCCAAAACAGTGGAGAATTATGAGGATGATAGAACCTTCCCAAGGTAGTACAAATTTCTCACTCATTTTCTTTGCCAGAAAGTGGACATTTACTTTCAGCTCCAGATTGTTGTTTCTCAAGTATAATTTCTGAAAGAGAGGTCCCCAGAGTTTTTTCAACTTCTAGATGACTGTGACTCAATATGGATGAATGGTGCAATGTCACAAGCTGGACACGAGACTGTGAAGGGAACCTAGTGACTTTCTTGAAAACATGAAGGCACTCTGCAGATAAACCGATTGAGTCTCTTTCAGCAGTCAAGGCATAGGTCTTCAGCAGGTTTCATCACAGTGGAGATCATGGAAGTAGGGTAGCTAACCTCATGCCCAACCTCCCTAGTCATCTATGATATGCATTGCAGGTGGCAGTGTTATTATGTGCTCCCCTTTCCAGGAGACCAGCAACACAACGGTGAGAGATGGATATCAAGATTGTGTTGAGTTAGTTTTATTTTTGGTGACTACAAAGAAAATCAAAATTATTAAGCTGGCATTTAACAAATTTAACCACATTCATAGTAAAGCACATAGAAAGTATCTATTACACGATGAACTACGTAGAAGCAGCCCTGAGTGTAATACAGGAAACCAGTCATAATTTGCAAGTTGGACTTTTTATGGTCTTCTTCATAACTGGTTATAAAATGGCTATGGAACAATGTGTCTTATTTTCTTAATATTGTTGAAGCTGTCAGTGAATATTATGCTCTATAGTTCTCTGAAGCACTATAAAAAATTAATGCTTGGTGATTTTTAATTTTCCATGTCCAGAATAAAGGAACTGAGCTTGAAATGTATCATAAATGAGCGCTACTATGGCCTTAGATGAATGTTTGTCAACGTGTAATTGAGTTGTGTAATTGAGGACACACTCAAGGGGAGATAGGAGCACCTATAGTCGTGTTCAATGTGCAATGATGTTTGACAACTACCTAAAATAAACTCTACTGTACTGTCAACAGCCAGCTTTAACTCCTACCTTCATTTCTGCTTCTGCTGTTCACTAGATAATCCTTTGTCAGAGAGTCTTAAGTGACAAGAGAACTGCATGAAAACTCAACCACATGCTGTGTCAAGTAGCATAGTCGGTCATTGATCTCCCCACTATTCTGTTGACAACACTGCGTATTGGCTCTACTACTGACTCTCTACCATGTCATGATGTCAAACTATCCAGTATCTTCTCTCATTGTTCTAAATGGCACCCTCTATCTCTTTTTCACTTTATATTTTGATTGTTGTTACATTGTATTCCAAACCTCCTCTTCTCAAGATGAAGTCTATAAATGAGGAAATTTTTTTCTGATGCTGATAAAACTATCTTCTAAGTGTCAATCTCCTTCAGTACATCCCCATTACTTTTTCAGACTTTAATTATTCTATAATTTCATTTTCTCAACAACATCTCCATGGTCTCTAGTTTCCTAATTATTTGTTATCCATGACTCACTTCCATATGACAGAAATGAATGTAATCAATAGAGAAGAACTATTTTCCTTCCTTATATTGATAAGGACCTATTGTACAGAATACTTTTCACATTATGAAAAGCTGCTTTTGTCTGTCCTATTATTTTTTCCTGTTTCTGATGTACTTTTTTCCCCCATCTGATGTTATCAGGGCTCCAAGGTATTTAATATTACTGACATATTCTGATACATATGAAACAGAAGTTAAAAGGAGAATAGGAATGGCTATAAGTACTTTCAATGATATAAAGAAAATATTAATATCTAAACAAAAAATTACAAACAAGCTAAAAATGAGAATTATAAAATGCTACATCCATTCTATATTAATGTATGGCTCAGAAACATGGACAATAAACAAACAATTAGAAGACAGAATTGATGCCTCTGAGATGTGAATATATAGAAGAATAAGGAGAACATCATGGAAAGAGAAGAAAACATACAAAGAGGATCTAACAACACTTAATATTAAGAAAGAATTATTAAAGGAAATAAAAATCAAGCAAATAAAATATTTTGGACACATTATAAGACATGACACTGTGTTGAAGACCTTACTTGATGGTAAAGTCGAAGGGATGCAAACAAGAGGTAGGCAGAGATACAAGTGGGAGAGTAACATCACAAGATGGACAGGTTACAGTCTAGCTTAGTGCACTACCAAAACAAGAGATACAGGAAGTTGGAGTTCTGTTGTAGTTTATTTCATTGCAGAGATGGCACATGATTCACTTTAATGTTACCTGCTGGGTAGCCTGGCTTCTTAGAAATGGCTGCCACTTCTGTTTGTTTTTTTGTTGTTGTAATTTAGGCTAAGCGCTTTGTTTTTACATGCAGCTACTACTTTTTCTATGTTCATTTTCAAACTCCAGCAGAGTAGGAGAATGTAAACCAAAGAAAAGAATGCGATGTATTGTGGTTTACAAATTAACTGCATTATCTGTGCCATTTGGCCTGGCACATCCGACTTCAGCATGGCTTCTCTGTCACTGACCCTCTATGAGATGGGGTAGGCAACTACATCCCAAGATATCCTAATCACCTCTTACGCCTTGCATGGCAGGTAATAGTAAAGCTATTCTTTGCTTTCCTTTCAGAGAAAGAATAAAAAACAAGAAATATATTTATTGTTGATCTTCTTTGTTCTTTATAAGTACTGTCTGGGTTCTGTTAATTAAACTCTGAAGTAATTGCTGGTTAGTGGTTAGCCTTCAAAAGTCTTGAATTTTGTGTTCACATGTGCCATAAACTTTTACCGCTGTTTTGCAAACTTCTTTAGAAAAACTAGAAGGCATTTTATTGGATGGTGAACAATAAACATTAGAAATCAAACCTGCATGTTCTTTAACTCCTGTGTCAACACTGCAATCTCTGCATCAGTCACTTTGACAATATCCTTAGCGTCAGAAATAATCTTGTTGACATCATTTAAACCTTCCTGAATTCCTGACTTTTTCAAATTTTCTTCTGTCATTATAACAACATCATCATCATCATCCTTGACTTTGTGTTTATTTTCAGAAACATCCACATCCATTGCCTCCTCCCGTTTACCTCCAGTATCACTCTGTTTCAACGTTGCAATAGCTTTGCCACCTGAGACATCCATCTTCAGAAATATCAGAAGCAATCTGAAATGTACATTGGGACGCTTTATTAATCCTTTTTTAAATGCAAAATTACAACACAATACTAACAAAATTAATAACTTACATTTAGAATGAACCTGAAATCCTGGAATGAAGTCAGAGAAGTTATCAAGAATAACCAAAGAATAAATCGACAGGAATTGATACCTGAAGTAATACAGGCCTGTGAAGAGACTGGGATAACTTGATTACTTCACGTCTTTAGAAAAGTTTGGAAAGAAAGAACTATACCAACAGATTGGCAAAGAGCCATCATTGTACAAATATGGAAGAAAAAAAGGAAGCAAGCAAGATTAGGGCACATACAGAAGTATCTCCCTGCTTAGTAATGTTGGTAAAATGTTTGTTAAGATTATTGATTAATGAGGTCCATATTTATAGCCTTACTTAAGAAACCAGGGACCACCAACTGTGAAGAACACTGAACAATCAGCCTCATGCGCCAAATAACAAAATTACTTCTCAGAATCATCATGAAGAGAGTGAGAAAAAATTTTATTAAAAACACAGAACTAAGTCCAGAACAATTTGGCTTCGTAGAAGACAAAGGTACTAACAATGCAATATATATTTTGAGAACACTAATTGAGAGGTCCATTGAGGTAAAAACAGATCTGTAGACTACACGAAAGCATTTGATGAGTTAAACAAAGTGAAGTTATACACATGCTAGAGAATTTGAACATCAGCAATAAGGATTTAAGAATCATCAAGAATATGTACTGGCAACAAACAGCAGCAATAAGAGTAGGAATTCCAATTTGGCCCTTTTCAACATATAAAACAAGGAGTTAGACAGGGATGTGTACTTTCACCAGACATGTTCTCTCTATACAGTGAAAACATAATTCATGCAATAGTTGATATCCCAGGAATATCAGTAGGAGGACATAACATAAATAATTTGAGATATGCGGATGACACTGTTCTGATTGCAAAAAGTGAGGAAGACCTTCAAAGTTTAATTAATGTAGTAGTCACAGAAAGTAAAGAGAAAGGCCTCTTCCTAAATACAAAGAAAACAGAAGTAATGGTTATTTCAAAGAACGAAATTACCACACCTTGCAAGATAAAGTGAATGATATAGTATTAAAACATATCCACCAATTCAAATATTTAGGTACAACTATTACAGCAGATGGAAGAAGTTCAACAGAAATAAGAAGCAGAATAGGGCAGACAAAATCTACATTCAGAAAAATGAAAAATATATTGTGTAATATGACCTTGTCATTAGAGGTGAGAGAGAGTTCTGCAGTGCTATATAACTCCTATACTAACATATTGATGCGAGTTTTGAACAATAAACAAACTAGAAAGTGGGAAATTAGAGGCAATAGCGATGTGGTTCTACAGAAGAATGCTAAGAATACCATGGATTGCCAGAAAAATTAATATGGAGGTGTTGAAAAAGCCAAATGTGAAACAGAACTTAATCAATAATATAATAAAAATACAATCTCCATTTTTTGGCCACTTCATGAGACAGGGAGGTTTGAAGATGAGTCACAACAGGCAAGATTGAAGGCAACAGAGACAGAGGGCGATAACGTGAGAAAATATTAGACAGTTTGACAACCTGGCACAGCACGGAAACAACAACGATCTTCATACATTATACCGGAGACAGAGCTGTGGAGAGCCATGATCGCCTAAGCCAGCTGGCATGGCACCTGATAATGATGAAGATTATTGAGAAAAGGATCTATTTTGTGGATCCAGTGCCTAGTCTAGAACAGTTCAGGTTTAGAAAAGGAAGACGATGTACATATACCAATATTTTCGCTACAACAAATTAGTGAAAAGATAATAGGATACAAAAATCAAATGAATATTGCTTTTATAGATCCGGAGAAAGCTATCAGCCTAATAAATACTACTCTGAGAGAACAACTCTGGAGTATTCTAGAAAAGTATGGAACATTATTAGACTGTGTAAGAGCCATATACAAAGATAGTGAAAGTGAGTTAGAACAAATGCAGGACTTACAAAGTGGTTTTCAGTAACATTAGGAGTTAGACAGGGATGTGTCTTATCACCATTATTGTTTATCATTTATATGGATATTACAAAAGCAGTAGAAACAACACGAGAAGCTTACCATCCAAATGACATAAATGAACTAATTTTTGCTGACGATCAGTGCCTACTCCACAGTTCATGTGAAGAGCTGCAAGATCACATAACCATACTCAACGAATGCTGCCTCAATCACAACAGGAAGATCAACACAGAAAATACAGAAATAATGTCTATAGGCAGAAAGCCAAATACAATAAAAATAAAAATAAATGATCAACTACTGAAACAAGTGCAGGAATTTAAATATCTAGGGAGCATTTTTACAGCCGATGGAAGACTGGACAGAGAGCTTGAGACAAGAATTCAAAAAGCTACCCACATAAATTATGAACGTACGCCAATTTTGAAAAAACATCTATCCCGGTGGAAACCAAAAGACAAATCGTAAATTCAATATTAATCCCAACATTATTTGTTCATTGTCAGACACAGACACTAAAGAACAAGAGAGAAAGCTTACTACGTGTGAAATGAGATGTCTAGGAAAAGCAGCAAACAGAACAAGAATAGATCATTTGAGAAATGAGAAGATTACCAGAACTGTTGAAACAACATCAGTGGTTAAATATATTTAAAAACAGAAATTGAAATGGCTCAGCTACCTAATGAGAATGAACCCTTATTGGCCAGCGGCAAGAGCAAATAAACATGAAAATGGAAACAGCAAGATACAGAGTAAGACCACGAAGAAGGTAGATTGCAGGAGTTACCAACATTCTAACACAGCACAGTATTATTGCCTATCAAGTGACCAAACGTGCAAGTCTGAAAACCGATCGTCATTCAATCCTACAATGCCTCAGAGCATAAGCAGAGAAAAGTAGATAGAATAGATAGAAAATGAAACTAACTTGTGGAGGCATAACAGAAATAACACAGGGCAAGATTATGCAAATATATTGCAATAAAGAATCAGATTTTAACTGATATCACAACAGAATAAATTCCAGTCTGAATGTAAGGATGCTTTTTTCATTATATGGTTAGAATGTCTGACAAATGCATCCCAAAACTGATATATGGTGATATCTTTCAGAGCAAAATATTGTCCTGTGGACAGAATAAACACTTCAAGGACCTTCTCAATGTCTCTAAAAAGCTTCAACAACAATATCACATCCTGAGAATACATCACTCAGAAACACCAACAAAGGTGTCTGCATCAATGAGATGCATCAAATTTCAGGGGCACAGAGAAAATGTGCCGCCAAAAAAGGGTAGATAAGCAAACATACAGATGTCCAACTCAGTGAAGAGCAATTCAGTTTTAGGAAAAATAAAGGAACCAGAGAAGATATACTTAGTATCCGACTATTGATAGATAAATATATAGGTCCAAAAAAGTATCTATATTTGCTTCATAGACTACAGCAAGGCCTTTGACAGAGTCCAAAATGAAACATTAATCAAGTCTTCAAGAAAAAGGCATAGATGGAAAAGACATCAAACTGATTACAAATATGATGATGATGTTCATCTGTCATAATCGACGATGACCAAAAACTCAACCATAATAATAATAACAATAAGTAATAAAAATAATAAAGTTAAAATATTATAGTTAATATATATATAAATATATATTGGGAACAGACTGCATGATTAAGGTGTGAAAACAGCTACTTATCATACATAGAAATAAGAGGGGTAAGAAAAGGATCTATTTTATCACCCAGCCTATCTGCACATTATTGAACATATAGAAGAAATGCCATGACTCAAGATCAGTGGGAAAATAATAAACAACATGAGATATGCAGATGACACTGTTCTTTTACCAGAAAGAGAACATGAACTATAAATACTAATAGATCAAGTTGACAAATCAAGAAAAGAATATGGAATGGATATAAATATCCAAAAAACAAAAACTATGAATATCAGCAGTCACAGAAAAACAGATGCTAAACATAAAAATACATGAAAACTACAAGTAGAACATTATCAATATCTTGGACACATAATCACAAATGATGGCAGATGTGAAACATAAGTTAAAACAAGAATAGGAATGGCTAAAAGTACTTTCAATGACATGAAGAAAATATTAATATCTAAATAAATTACAAACAAGCTAAAAGTAAGAATTATAAAATGATATATCTATTCTATATTAATGTATTGGTCAGAAACATGGGCAATATACAAACAATTAGAAGACAGAATTGATGCCTTTAAGATGTGGATATAAATAATAATAGGGAGAACATCATGGAAAGAGAAGAAAACAAACTAAATGATTCTAACAACACTTAATATGAAGAAAGAATTATTAAAGGAAATAAAGATCAAACAAATAAAATATTTTAGACACATTAAAAGACATGACACCTTGTTGAAGACCTTACTTGAGGGTAAAATCGAAGGGAGGTGAGCATGAGGTAGGCATAGATACAAGTGGGGGAACAACAATATAAGATGGATAGGTTACAGTCTAGCAGAGTGCACACCAAAACAAGAGATACAGGATGTTGGAGGTCTGTTGCAGCCAACCTTCGTTGCGGAGACAGCACTTGATGATGATGATCACTCTGCAATAATTTCTATGATCCACTCAGCCACCAGGAAATGGGTACCAAAACTCCTGATATTGTCTTGGAAGGCTAATGAATATTGTTATTGCTACAGAGTTGACTGTTGAAGATGATACTAATTATGTTGTATCTGGTCAACCACTAGCTAGGCATATGAACATTTACAAGAAAACATATACATTAGAAGGAACATTTTGAAGCTACCTCATAGATTAATTAGATTTGCCTGTTCTCTCATTACACGAACATTCTAACATACAAATGTGATCATTGATGCTACCTCATAGATTAATTAGATTTGCCTGTTCTCTCATTACACGAACATTCTAACATACAAATGTGATCATTGATGATCCCACAGTCAACCTGATGACGACTTTTTAGTATTTTATTTTTCCTGACAAAAATTCAGATCAACAAACATAACCCTGGCCCAAATACATGTTAAATTATTCAAGAATTACGATAAATTAAATGTTACCAAGATGTGTAAAATGAGAGCCCTCTTTGTTACTGACCATTAAAAATATATAATTGAGTTGATCTAGTGAGAACAAGCTTTAAAATGTAAAAGATGATGTGGAGATGAAAAGTTTATTTCTTTTGATTCCTAGAAATTACAATCAATAGAGCTCTTGTATGCTTTTAATAATAGTATTTATGTAAAATACAAGGTCAATTGCAGACTCTGGGATCCCCGTTTAAGAACCTCTGATATAGATGAAATGCTGTTGCGCTTACACAGGGCCTCAATCTAAGGTCCGTAGAAATGTCATCTATGATCTATTAGGGACTGTTGGTGGTTGGTCTGGTGGGGCACCAATGAGATCTTCACTATCCAAAGGTGGCAATGGATAAGACACATTATTTATTCATTAGAGGATCTATACAAAACAAGAAGCAGTACGCACTATTAGTCTATTTGTATCCCAGCACCAGTATTAATATTATGACTAGGCCTATTTACTATTTATTTCTCCTTACCTAGGCCACGGGCTTATTATTTGTCTAACCGTTATTTAATAACTTATTATGCAACAGGCACTCATGCTGACAATTCATTGATTAGAACTAGGGTCAACAGCCTTCCCAAATTAAAAGGCCTGACAGTCCTGAAACAAAAATCAGGACTGTTGACTAACGGAGCTCCTAAAGGAAATAATGCAGATGCATATTTCGAGCCAGGTCTAGATTCACGGAAGAGAGCGGCAGCTTAGCTGATAGTGAGCTTGCTTACTATTACCGGGTTACAGTGAGGCAGTTTCAAAACCGTATCCGGATAAACAAACAAAAGACAGAGTCGTCGTCTGTCACCTGATATGACTGCTCCTCCAGTCGACCCAGCTGTAAATGGGTATCTGACGCATGAGTTAGGGAATGTAAACACAACAAGGAAGGAAACTGGCCACCCACCTAATAGTTGTTGCAGCTTTTTAACATGAAGAGTTATTTCTTCCCTGACAGCAGGTTACTGTCATGGGACTTACCTACCTTACAAACACCAAAGTAGTTTCGGAGGTGTGCATGCAACAGCAACCACACCTCTTTTACCGCTTCTGTGTTTAAAATTAGTGATGGCTGCAAATGGGATCTATGCCCATAGCTTCTGATGTATGAGCCCACATCCTGCCCAGCATCTAAAGTCTGGATGTGGCGGATGGTGCAAAGGAGCTCAACTAACAAGGACCACTGGACAGAAAGGCATCATTCAGCTAGCATCGTAAAGCGTCAAAGAACACAGTGAGACAGTAAAAAACCCTGGTCATTTACCGCACCCCAACACACGCTCGGCCATCTGGATTTATCTTTCCACTGAGACCATACGTGTAGGGGCGAGAGAGTGAGGCTGACAACATTGTGTAACTCTCCCTCACTTTAATACAATTTTCATTGCGCAAATCATGGCTTTCATCATCATCATCTCATCAATCATTGCATCTACGAACTCACATACCAAATAAGACAATCATAAAGGTTTTTTTTTCTACTTGTACATCACATTTATTGTTTTTCACGCCATGCTCATATTCGCTTGTGAAGGAGGAACATCATCATGTCACATCTTTAATAAATTGTATCAATGTGTCTGTACCTAAATGAAAGCTACTTATTACACGTCCATCAATTTTTTTTTTAAAATGTAGACCCTATGCCTAATGAACATTTAGTAGGGTTTAATATTAATTAATTTTAATAAGACTTTAGAGTGAAAATTGGCAGAATTCGCTTCTTGTGGTTAAGTTAAGTTTCAATTCATACTGGCCATTTCTATATTCCAGTAAACATGAGATCACACCTGTCATTACACTTTCAAGTCAGATCTTCATCCGGCCTGCGACCAGCTGTGTGTAAAATAAAAATGTAGGCCTATTTGAAAGTATTTTTTTATTGGAGAATCATCCCTCAGACCAAAAATATAAAGGTTGCCGGCCTCTGGAAGTGAACCTAGGGCGTGCAGACGTTGAAGCGAGTGGAATGCACGCTTCACTCGCAATGACCAGGACTCATACTGTGTTCAGACCTTGCTAGTCCTCCTTGCGGAGTACCCCATATTATTCTCATATTACCCCATACGAACATATTATTCTAGCTAAGCTAGCAAGGGTCCATGATCTCCAGCTGAGGTGGGAACCTGCTGTGAACTTGGAAACTTCCAAATTAGTGATTCATAGTATGAATCATATTCTATACTCTTTTCATCTGCAGTTCGTTCCTGATAACAAACAACCTTCAGCAACTTTCGTCAGCCTTTTCGACTTTTTCGTCAAGGCTCAAGAACTTTTCGTCAGTTCCCCGTCCGTATCAAGCGTCGTGATATTACTAAATATAGGGACTAATCCTTTTTTATGACTTAGATCTAGGTTGAAAAAGATGTGACCAGGCATCCCGAGATGGCCTGGTGGAATCCAGCAATTAACAAACAAACGTGAACCTAGAAGGAATATTAAGCCCACAGTTTTTTATTAAAAAAAAACAGATAGCAAAGAACAGTAAGTGTGGTACTTGTAGATGTGTTCTAGACGAAACTAAGAAAGGATGGAACTTTTGACATGATTTACACTCAGTTTATTTTACTTAGAACGCGGGAACCAGAGTCCAATTTTTTAAGAAAAATGCATTATCCTCCTAGACCAATTTAACGAAATTAATATCTGAAAATCATGCGATTCAAAGCATTAATAAAACTACTATTAAGGTATCACTATTTGTCCACGACAAATTATGCGATGTATACATAAAGAACATGACTTAGTGAAATAAACAAATTGAAATAGTCATTAAATTACCTCTGATACCTATTTTTAACAGACAAACCCGATATCTTCTATTAAAAACATACCGTTTATATTTCCACCAGCGTTACCACTCCATATTTTGAAAAGAACAATATTTCCGATAACAGAAAAAGACCAGATCTTACATGTAAATATCAGGGATGTGGATGTGTTTTCTGGGAGAGGGGGGGGGGGTTAATCGTCAAAAACGGGCATTCTGATTGAATTGAGAATCTTTACTGCGAATGGTTTTATCCTTCTTTTGGCTAAATTCTTAGTACTAAAATCCTAAGTATGTCGAGTGAGAATGTATTTGTTTTCCTCTGTCAGTTTAAATCGGATGTTCCTCCTGAAAGCAATGGCAAACTACAGAAGTATAGTGCCCTTGAAATGTTATATGGGGTGTTACGAACAACTATCGTCCAGAAAGGCTGGCTTATGAACAATATATTAAAGAAAAAGCTAGTTTTTTTCGATCACATTAACGTACACGACGGCATGGAGAGAGTGTTACTGGAGGGGATGATAGAAGGCAACATGGGCAAAGGCCGACCAGGACGCCGTTGGATAAAAGGCATTAAAGAATGCCTGCGAATGTCACTAGAAAAAGCAGGACAACTTACTCAAGACCGAGAGGATTCAAGAGATCCACTGGGAAGACAAAGTTATAGAAATAATTTGTCACTCGATGATGAAAAGGCATAAAAATGGATTTCCTGTGGAGGTGGGGGATTTTAACCATTCCCACACCACCATATATATATATATGTGTGTGTGTGCGTGCGTGCGTGTGTGTGTGTGTGAGTGTGCGTGCGCGCGTGTGTATTGATAGCATACCGTATTCAGGACGTGGCTTTTTGAAGACTTGCATCATACTGGAAAAATCTAACGCATTGTCCTATAGGGCCCAGGGTGGTCATCACATGCCCGAACATTTAAGGCTTAGAACATAATATGGCTTTTTAGAAATCAAAAAAACTCATAATGAAAGACATAACTCTAGCTCAATTTCAAATGTGGATATAACAAATAGTCAACATCACTTGTAATAGACGAACAATAACCCTTGCAGATTCATAGATCTCTCCCACTATATGTGAAAAATATGCACACATATAGCTCATGTTGCTCGACAACTCTATACACTCCTAATTTTCCACTGCTATAAATTTCTATTAGTGCTACATTTAACAAAGACGTCGCTGGATACGAAATATTCTGGAATGCATGCACATGTCGCTAGAGGAAGCGAGAAAATTTTCCAGAGACCGCTTGGTTTCAGGAGATTCATAAGGAAAACTACGTTCTGGAAAGAATATGTCATATGACACTATATTTAATAAATATTGAATATTGGGTTTCTCTTAATATCTGTTAGAATTTTAATAAATCGATGTGTTCGTCTCCAGCGTATATTCATGAACAGCTTCAGCATATGTGTACACCCTTAAACCCTTTGTTAATATAATATAAACAATAATGACGTCACATTGTTTGTCATTACCGCCTATGCGTGTGCAGGGGCGTGCGATAGAATTTATCAGTATGATGCTGGTCTTTGAAATGCCGCCCATTAAATGTTTTTTCATTTTTTTTATTAATGAACTCTTCAAACCGTATTTTGATTTCGCTGCTTATGTCGCGTTCTTGCTTTGCCGTTTGAGCAGCTGCGTCTATGTATTATGAATACAGTGGTGGTGTTGAGTGTGTTTATGCATGAGGTGTGTGTCATGAACACGTAAATCAATAAATATGTGTTACCTACAAAGTTGAAATTGTTAGATGACCTAACGCTTGTCATATCGTTCCTTTTGGATATCTCGAAACATGGACTGACAATCCGAGTAAATAAAATTCCAGAATGTCATTTTAGAGTAGCTGTAACAGTCTCAATTTCTATGCAATTGATTTGTAATTTCCGCTAAGCTTGTAAACCATTTATCAATAATTAATGAAATACTCACCGGTATCATCATCAGGTAGCATTTCCTGAACAGGATTTAGCAGTCATCACAGCCTTTCAAAACTTCTGTTATCTTGAGCCAGTCTTCCTGTTTTGTTGTTGTTGTTTTTTTGTTTTTTTTCAGATTGTCTTCAATGTCTTGCGTCCATCTTCTTCTTGGTCTGTCTCATGTTCGTCACTCTGACATCATCCCTCCATTATGGTTTTCTCTAGGCCAAAATATTGTAGTTTTCTGGAAAGAACCATGCTGTTTATTTAGTTTTCTTTTCCATTTATTACCGACATAGCTTATTTAAAAAATAAAACTAGAAAAACCCAGATTATTTGAAAATAACAGATTCTCCTTCTTCTGCGTTCGTTCTCAAACTCCTGCAGATTAGCTGGATGTAGTCCGGAGAACGGAATGCGTTGTGTCATGGTTTACAGCATTGCTGCGATATCTGCGCCATTCGGCCTGACACATCCGACTTCAGCATAGCTTTGGGTCACTTACCCTATATGGGATGGGATAGCCAACTCCATCCCATAACCTCCTTTTACGACATGCGTGGAAGGTAAACTGTTGCTATTCTTTGCTCCTCTTTCGGGCCCCGGCAACACAGGGCGAAAATAACCGATGATCCTCATGGATGATTGAGAAAGCCCAGATCTGGGGAAAAAGCACAGAAGTGGTAAATATAAATAACCAAATGGTCAGAGGGTGTCCGACAAAGTGGATGGTGCCGCAGTAACCTAATGAACAAATAGTAACGCAAAATGAGGTAAACAGGTTACTAAAACACTTACCTAGCCTATTAATAAAAATATATTTAAAAAAAAAAAAAAAAAAAAAAAAAAAGAAAACTAAACAGGACAATTCTCAACGTATCGGCTCAAATTGAACCTTTTTCAAGAGACAAACAACAGAAAACGACAAAATAAAAAACAAAATAGATGTCTATATTTCATCAAGCCCCGTCTCCATAATAGCGCAGGGATGGCAACGCATCTAGTAAAAGTGAAAATGCGTGCATTCATTATAAATAAAGTGATATCACTATATCACTTTTACTAGATGCGTTGCCATCCCTGCGCTATTATGGAGACGGGGCTTGATGAAATATAGACGTCTATTTTGTTTTTTATTTTGTCGTTTTCTGTTGTTTGTCTCTTGAAAAAGGTTCAATTTGAGCCGATACGTTGAGAATTGTCCTGTTTAGTTTTATTGCATGTTTTTTTTTTTTTTTTTTTTTAAATATATTTTTATTAATAGGCTAGGTAAGTGTTTTAGTAACCTGTTTACCTCATTTTGCGTTACAGGAGTGGTAACGCTGATTGTGACAGTGAAAGTCATAGCTGCCAACACGTTTTCTTAATAAAATCAGTAATCGCTTCCAGAAAAAACGCTAAAGATTAAAAACTCCAAGGCGAGAACCACACTAAAGTGCTGGAAATGCGAGGGCTGTAATAACATACGACAAATACGGAGGTTCTTTCCTATAAGTCGGGCCTATATTACATACTTTTTAAGAAATCTTCGCCGATTCGAATGTTTATGTAATCTTTGACGACACTCTGCCGGTTCATTTCTATTAGTAAAATGACTGGGATAACACTGCTGAACTTACCTTCGACCGACAAAGATGCAGTACACTTGTTACAGTTGCGAGGAGTGGGCTCGGATGCACAGTTATGCGAGAAGGGACATGATACGACCATGCAGTGGCGGATTGAGCTGAAGTCCAATAAATGTCTAAATTTCACGAAGCTCCCAGTCGTCGAATTTCTGTCCATTTTTCTATGGCTGGGCTTATCAGATAACTTCTGTCGAGTGGTACGTATGTGAACTGAAGATCTTCTTCTTCTTCTGTGTTCGTTCTCAAACTCCTGCAGATTATCAGGATGTAGTCCGGAGAACGGAATGCATTGTGTCATTGTTTACAGCATTGCTGCGATATCTGCGCCTTCGGCATGACACATCCGACTTCAGCATGGCTTTTGGTCACTGACCCTATATGGGATGGGACAGCCAACTCTATACCATAACCTCCTTAGTCGCCTCGTACGACATGCATGGAAGGTAAACAGTGTTGCTATTCTTTGCTCCCCCTTTCGGGCCCCGACAACACACGGGCGAAAAATAAGATAACATGCAATGCCCACCTTCTTCTGTGTTTATTGATCTTCCACCCAAAAACTTCTCTAGTCGCCCCCTACGACATGCGCGGTTGGTAACAGCTTGCTATTATTTGCTTTTTTTCGGGCCCTGGAAGCATACGAGCGTGAAATCACTAACCACCTAAAGCAGTGTGTCGGGCCATTGGCGCAAATAAAACGGCGACACGAGGCATTTCCATTCTCTGGACTACATCCTTCTGGAAATCTAGTATGACTATTGTTCTGCTACAAGAGAGATCCAGTGAGAGTTTTAGAAGGAACGCTGATGTAGAAGTAATCAATAAACTTTTGTGCCTGTTTATTTTAGCCCTAGAGGGCTTGAGAAAAAAAAACTATATCTATGTCGAAAAGTAACAAAATAAATGGCAACTACTTGCAATGATGTCTGCAGAGCGCGATCTTTGTGTTTGAAATTCATATTAAACCTTCTGAGCCACTTCCTCAGCAACTCAATAACAAAGATGGAAGTCGACGAAGTTGGAGCCAAAAGGAATAAAAAGAAACGACTTGGACCAATCACCGAAAAAGCAAGCGCAGATGATAATAATATGGAGCTTGGACCTGCTAAAAGGAAGCAAAAGAAAAGAGAAACAAATAGCGGCTTATCTTCACCAACACCTACTGAATCGAATGAGGTTATTTGTTAAAATAAAATATTATATTTAAATAAATAAATATGAATTTTAAGTTAAAGATAGGCCTATGATTTGAATATGAGTGAGTATGTGAAGTATGTCATGATAATAATAATATTAATCATTGTTTTAGATTATTTTATTTTAGTTAATTGTTTTTTCAGTGACTGCGAAGAAGAATCACAATAATTCGGAATGAACTAGTGATGAATTATTAATTATAGAATTCAGCAAGTTGCTGCAAGTACTTACAAAGTTACGTAAATTGTAAGGTCGATCAGTTCTACATTGAATCATTACGGCACAACTAGTCGCCAAGGTAAGGATACGGACTTTTTATGGTATGGACCTAAATTTCCTACTTTTATTTTATATCACATAATCCACAAAGGTGCAGACCAATGAACATTACATCTGTGGCAAGGACAGATGTACCATCACCACTGCAGGTGTGTCAATGAAGCCAATGGAATAATGATGAATTATTTAACTTTGAAACATATGTTACACTCCTGATAGTATGTGATGATCCTGAGAACTGTTGCACTGGAATACTTCCCTTTGAGGATGAAATAGGCATCCATAACCCTCCCCTCACAACATAACGATGCCTTCACCCTAATACAAGCTTGGGTGTCACTTCGCTTCCTTAATTTTGGAGGGCCTGTGCTTTTGTGAGAAATGCCATGGGCTGTTAAGAGCTACTTGCTCAGAGCTAAAAGGGTTAACTTGTCATCATCATCCTGATGGAGTCATGTACTGATATCAATCTCTTCACTGAACTGTAATCAGGTCACAAGTGCATCTGTCAAAACTTTTTACGATGACATTGGATTTCTTCTTGTAGAAGTGGTACAATTAGTTTTGTAGAATTAGTTCTTTGTTTTCTATAGATTTTCCATGGAGACATATACCAATGTTACAACCTCAATCTTCCTAAACATATCTTGTTTGAGTCTGTTGTGGCCTCAATCTAAAAATGACTGCTTCTTTCTTCCAAGCTTAAAGATTCTATCATATTTTTTGGCTGCATGAGTGAGTTGGGTTTCATTTCTAATCCATTTCTGGAAATCATACTTTGTCTTTTAGTTGTTCCTGCTGGTATGACTTATATTTATATGTTATTCATCATCTTTAGTAAATATCCAATTTTACTCTATTATTTCCTGTCATCAGACATTAGTCTAACCCTTTTAGCTGCTACGGATGAGTTTACTTGTTTCTCTATCTAACTGCTAAGGATGATTAGCTCATCTTTTTTGTTTTCTACATCTTTACTAAAATCAATTTTGTTATGAACTCACCAAGAACCAGTACATGTCAATCCCTGTTGTATATATTTTCTGGTGACAATGAAAAGCCAGTACCATGATAAATCTCTCATGTGTGTTGTATCTTAGGATAAGTTTTTAGGCAAATAATTGAGCACTAAGTGGATCAGTTACTGAGAACAATGTAGCAATTAAAGGGGTTAAACAAGTGATTAACATAATTTCCCATCTGGTTGCATTAATATAAAAAATGTAGTTTTTGACTAGTATAAAATATTTTTATTTGTAATCTGTAATATAATTTTACCAGAACAAGCCAGCCCCACAACAAAGACGAAAGCATTTGCCAAGTTTAAGGAATGATGAGGAGGGAAGAGAGACCCCTGTTTCACAGTTAACAGCATCAACACCTAGAAAGAAAAAGAAGAAACCACGAACAGAGGCAGTGGAGCCCAATAGCAACCAGATTTCTGCTCCCGTGAAAATTATCCAGGACCAAAATGTAATTTTGACAGATTAAATTTTATATATAATTTTTTACTTGAAATTCTACTTTGAGATAATGTGTTGATATTTATATGCTGCATGTCATTGCTATATTTTTAATGTTCATGGCTACCATAACTGCGCTCTCTTTGCTGGCTATCAGTGCTTACTCCACAGTTCAAGTGAAGAACTTCAAGATCACATAAACCTATGCAACGAAAGCTGCCTCATTCACAACATGAAGATCAATAGAGAATAAACATAAGTAATGTTTATATGCAGAGAACCCAAAACAATCAATATAAAGAAAAATGATAAAGTACTGAAACAAGTACAGAAATTTAAATATCTTAGGAGCATTTTTACAGATGGTTTGAAGAATGGACATAAATCAAGATGGTTCATTGCTGCAGTATCTTGATTGGTTAACTTATAGATGTTCTACTATATTAAAATTATAATGTTAATACAGTCTAATATCATAACAACTTAATTTGGGCCCAAAAAAATTTTATAAACAAATTTCCCTTTTACAAATTCTTTTCAAAATTCCCAATTACATTTATACAGTATAAAAAAATAAAGTATAAATGTAATTGGGAATTTTGAAAAGCGTTTGTAAAAGGGAAATTTGTTTTAAAAAAAAAGAATGCACTATACAGGATCCCACCTTATTAATACATAACAGCAGTTAATTGTTCTTCCTTGAAAGTTTCTTGTGTCTTTTTTTTTATTGAAGGATGGTCAAGGCAGCAAGACAAGCTTGATATCATCTGCAGCAACTCCAAGAAAGAAAGGAGGGAAAAAGAAAAAGAAGGTGAAGAAAGCAATAGCTGATGTGGATGACTTTAGAGAGAGTCCCTGGGCAGAGGACTTGCTCACAATGAAAGATGATATTATTACTGGGGATGGTCAAGCAGAAGGTGACTTTAAGGAGGGAGGCAAGACAGAGAGGAATAAAAATGTCATCTCCATTATTACTGCACCTGTATTGAGGAGTCAGCCTTTAGACAAGATCTTCATAGAGACCAGCAGTGAGTCATTGTTGAAACCTTGCATAAATTCTATATTATTTATACTAGTTAAGTCATTTACTTTGTGTTCAAGAGGTTGCAGGTTATAACATTGTGTTTACAAGTACATGTTTTAGGAGATAACCATTTGAAGCTTTGGAGTTACAGACAGTTAGTGGTAATCTTGGCAGGTGGCACGCCACATCATTCAGAGGGGTGGAACACATATGGAGAAACTTGAGTACAGTGAAGAGCATCAATCCTTTACTATCTGCCAATGTCGGATGTATTGGGTGAATGGTGCAAATAATAAAATGGTGACACAACTCATTTCTGTTCTCTGGACTACATTCTGCTGAAAATCTAGGACCATTATCGCGTTCTTCTGCAATGAATTCAGTGGCAGTTTGAGAACAAGCACAAACAAACAATCCTCTATGCCATTTTAACCCTGTTATACTATTTGAGTAAACAATGTGTACTCATTGGCTCCAGTATAACAATATTGTCTGGCTCTGTGGCGAAGTGGTACCTAGCTCACCTTTGATGATCAAGCTACCGAGTTCTATCCCCACCACAGGCATTTGAGTATCTGGACCATTCATAAAGCAATGGCAGACTACTGAACATATTTATATTGCCTAGAAAATCACTACAGCCAAAAATGCGGAGTTGATGGCTATGTCCTGAATAGGATGTGGTACCAATTTTATAACATTGCTTTTTGCAATTTAGTCTTGTAAACATATGTACATTGTGCTGGTAGTTTGCAAAGAAAGCTCTGATGTTTACTTCTTTTAGATCAGTACAACTTAAAATTTTAGCTCTGTGACTGTCAGGTAGTGACTGCTGCTCAGAAGTCCAAGGTAATGAATTTGAATTCATTTGTGAAAAATTGAACTGGACTATTCAGAAAGCAATGGAAACCTAAAAAAATCAATAACATCCCTATTCAAGATGTAGTGATCATCCCAACATTTTTGGGCTGTAGTGATGGCAGCTAGCTAAATGTAAATATTGTATAGGTAATTCAACAGCCAAACAATTATGTGGTTGATTGCTGCACCCTGAATAGAATATGCTATAGCACGTTTCACTAGCTTTGCCCTCAAACAAATGTAATTATCTGAATAACCGTCTAACTTATTAATGCCATGTTTTGCATACAATATTATTTTTGGTTAGACCCAACATTTATACTTTATATTTGTGCATCATGTCTAGTTTTTATGCACGAATGAAATCCTTTGATCTTTGTCAGCATACTAATTATCATGACTCTAGAAAATATATTTTACCACTTCATCACTGGATACATTTCACCAGATCAGTGGTACCACATATTTCTGATAAACCCGAGATGATGCCATCCAAAAGTAGTCCAAACCCATAGATCAACATTAAAAAAATTATTAAGGACAAACCATCATTCTTCCAATATTTATCTTCCTCTTGTAACACATGGATTTCACATTTCTTCCAATAATCCCTGGTTATATTAGAGATGGTGACATTTGTAAGTATTTCAACAATTTTTAATTTGAATGTTTTATTTCTTCTTCTTCTTCTTTCGTTCACTTGAAACAAGTCTATATCTGTAATTCTGTCTCCTTAATAAAACTCATTGTCTTTTATACAGTGGCCCATAGAGCTTTGATTCCAGTGTGGTTTCCTCTGGACAATATGTCTGCCTCAGCGTTTCATACTCAGAAGTGTATGTTTGGCACTTTGTGCTGCCTGTCCACATGGCCGTGTTGCCAATCTTTAATTTTGTGTACATGTGACTGTGGAGTCGGTTGTGTCCCATTCTGTGTCGTAGAATTGCAACTTGTTCTGATCTGTTCATAATGTGATGGTTATCCTGTGGTGGTGTTTGTGGCTTTCTTATTGACTTGATCATCTGTTTTTTCTGATGGTAGGTGAGTGGTACATCTTGTTGGTTTTCGGCAGCACCTTCCTTAGCCAGTTGGTCTGCTTTTTAATTTCCTGGTATTCCACAGTGAGAAGATATCCATTGCATGGTTATCCTATACTGGTAAGACAGTTCATTAAGTAGTATTTGCAAGTCTGTTAGTTTTCCAGACTGGAGAGCTTGAAGCACTGACCTTGCATCTGTCAGGAATACCACGGGCTGTGGGTCTGGGTTGAAGTTCAGCAGTTTTTCAATTGTGAATGTTTTTTATTTTCTGTTGCTACTTTTTCCATAATTTTAGCCCAGATTAATTCTATTGGATTTAGGTGAGATTGGTAAGGTGGTCATCTTAAACATCTGTGATCATGTTCCTGGATTGCCGTGTCTATATTAAAAATCTTTTCATGCAGTGTCATTTTTATTCAAAATTTCAAGTAATTTAAGCTTCAGAGATATTTCATTGTATGGAATGTTGTTTTTGGTAAGCAAAACCTTTATTACATCTTTAGTATTTGATGAATTTGGAACTTTATCTTCTGATGCCAATGTGTGTCTCAACGTTTATTTGATCCTGTAGTTCCCCCCTTAAACTTGATTGTCTGCTGTACTTTTATCTCCATCATTCTGTGAGGTAATTGGTAACTACTATTTGCACAAATGAATTATTCAGTTTTAGATCAGAAATTTCAGACATAAACAATTAATTTCTGATCATTTTTTCTCCTAATCCCAGGCAATTCATAAAGAAACCTTGAATTAAAACCCTCTGGTTACTACCCACTTTAAAGATGCATAAAAAACAAATACTGATTCTATAGAGATTCTACTGATTCAAATAAACAGAAAATTATTAAAATAGTGATAATTTATAGGCATTATTCCTTCCAGATTATGGTAATGTTTATGTTTTTTTAATTACACAAAAATAAGTGGATATTTAAAATCCAGTCCAAGAAACCGCAACCAGCGGAATGCAAACATTTCCAGCGGCTAGGTACTACAACTAGCCAAAGTGGATGGGAAAACAGCGGAACTGGGAGCACTACACTAGATTCACCCATAATCATTGCTGTCTTGTTTTTATGAGTACAAATTAATCAAATTTCACACTTAAATCATGCAAATTGTATGATAAACAAATCATGTGTAAATAAAGTCTTATAATTTACTGTAAAACATGTTAAAATGTGTGTGAGGTGTGTTGGAAGCAGGACAACTCGCCAGAGGCCACAGGGTTTCAGGAGATTCATAAGGAAGACTACATTCTGGAAAGAATGTCACATGACATGTGTTAACAAATAGACTTTTGGTCTATATCGCATATAACCAAAAATCGAAACCAATGGCTGTATTTCAATGAAACAATTAATTTGTAGGGTCTATAACATTTTAAATTCCCACACAAAATTTTAATTACATGTGTTATATATTTGCTGAGATCATTTTACAGTTGAACAAAGCCGCTGAAACGTGCTATAACAACATGCAGTTGATAACTATCACCATGGTTACTGTGTAAGTACATCTTACAAGGAGCAAACTGTTACTTGAGTATACCAGATGTAATTTTATCTTCATGGCTGTTATTTACAGTCTGTCATTCAAGTACTGGGTATTGTTTTTTGACCAAGTTTCATACGCCTCTGTATTTACAAATATTTATATTTGTTCAGCAGTCAATAAGCAAACTTGCAGGTTATCGAGAGTCACATTTGATGGTGGTGAAACAGAAAACTTGTTTGTATATTTAGCGAAGTATGACTCAATTTATAAAACTATTTTGCACTGAATAGTTGAGTGTGGTAAGTAAAGAGGCAGCCAGAGCAAAAACCTCAATTGACAACATCAAGGAATGGCCAGGGCATGATTTTTCTACACTCATCCAAATGACTGATAACAGAGCTGTGTGAGGGGGGGGGTGGCTTTTTTTGGGTGTTATGTCATGAATTGGCATCCCTACAACATAATTGGGGTATGGGTATTATTATTATTATTATTATTATATTTACAAATATTAGTTTTTTCAATATTTTGTCCAGATTGTACAATGTTTCTCCATTAATCTCAAAAAAATTTTTCAAAAAAATATCTTTCCATGTGTGTGTAACAAATATGCCCATTTGTATTGTTTTCCTCTATAACTGAAGTTTTGTAGTTTTGTCTCTTCTATAAACTGGACTATGTTTTGTAATTTGTACATAGGTTGGTAGAGTTTTTTCCCCACCAAAGACAGATGTGTTGGGTCATTGTTACAAATAAAACAGTGACACAATGCATTTCCATTCTCTGAATAACATCATGCTGGAAATCTAATATGCCTATTGTCCTGCTACAAGAGAGATCCAGCAGCAGTTTGAGAATGAATGCTGAAGAAGAAGGTAGAGTTGTTCTTCAGTGTTGTTTCTCTGGGCCAATGTGTTTGCCTGAGCATTTCATATTTCGGACATTCTTGAAGTACCTGTATATTCTCAGCAATATGAGGTGCCTGATCACTAATAGGCACATTCTGAGAGAATAGAAGAAAAAAACTGTCTAATACTCAAGGTTCTCTCCAGAAAGTTATATTTTGCCCATATCAAACAATACAAAAGCCTATAAAAGTTCATAATGGAGGCAATGTTGCCAAGACAAAGAAAAATAGGTAGACCATGAAGAAGATGGAAGCAAGATATCAGGCTGCTGACAAGATACTCATAGAAGCAGGAAGATTGACTCAAGATCGGCAGGAGTTTCAAAAAACTGTTGACAGCTACATCCTGTCCAAGATATTGCTATCTGATGATAACCCTTACTTTTATTTTTATCTAGAAAAACTACATTAGTACTGTAATTGATACCAGCTCACTGTAGCATCCCTGGTAACACAAAATCAGAGGAATTGACAAAAACAGGAGGCAGCCTCCCTCAGACCCACATAACTCAAAGCTTCAGGGAAGTAACATCTCTGCTAAAACAATATATGCGACTTCAGTGGAGAGAACTAAGCTGAAACTACAGCCCCGAGCAAGACAACATTAATAAATTGAATAGAAATGAACAGGTCATGATATTTCAACTGAGAATGGAACACTGCAGTCAAAAAGCACAGTTACAACAAATTGGTGTCAGCGACTGCAATACACATCAAACACATACTACAGAAATGTCTCAGTTTTACTGTTCATGGAACAACAGTCTGGTACATAATGAGTTTCTCTTCAAAACAACATGTGGGGAACCCAAGATGACTTAAAACAAACAACATTTTTAGACCATACATGACAAACAGCATACATGACTAATATTGGACTGGATGTTTAACAATTGATAGCAGATGAAATACTTTTATTTTTACGTTATTATTATCTTTATATGCTACATTTTATAACAAGTAATTTAGCATATTTCCATTGTATTCTTCTTTGCTCTGATTTCATTATCTGATAGATTGTATTACCGAGTTCTGTATATAGTACGTTAAAGTATTTTATATTTTCTTTTTTTGTGTGTTCCATCTTGATAAAGACCTACTGGTCAAAGTGTCAGTATAGTATATGTATATACAGACCTACTGGTCAAAGTGTCAGTATAGTATATGTATATACAGACCTACTGGTCAAAGCGTCAGTATAGTATATGTATATACAGACCTACTGGTCAAAGTGTCAGTATAGTATATGTATATACAGACCTACTGGTCAAAGTGTCAGTATAGTATATGTATATACAGACCTACTGGTCAAAGCGTCAGTATAGTATATGTATATACAGACCTACTGGTCAAAGTGTCAGTATAGTATATGTATATACAGACCTACTGGTCAAAGCGTCAGTATAGTATATGTATATACAGACCTACTGGTCAAAGTGTCAGTATAGTATATGTATATACAGACCTACTGGTCAAAGTGTCAGTATAGTATATGTATATACAGACCTACTGGTCAAAGCGTCAGTATAGTATATGTATATACAGACCTACTGGTCAAAGCGTCAGTATAGTATATGTATATACAGACCTACTGGTCAAAGTGTCAGTATAGTATATGTATATACAGACCTACTGGTCAAAGTGTCAGTATAGTATATGTATATACAGACCTACTGGTCAAAGCGTCAGTATAGTATATGTATATACAGACCTACTGGTCAAAGTGTCAGTATAGTATATGTATATACAGACCTACTGGTCAAAGTGTCAGTATAGTATATGTATATACAGACCTACTGGTCAAAGTGTCAGTATAGTATATGTATATACAGACCTACTGGTCAAAGTGTCAGTATAGTATATGTATATACAGACCTACTGGTCAAAGCGTCAGTATAGTATATGTATATACAGACCTACTGGTCAAAGTGTCAGTATAGTATATGTATATAACATCTAGCTGCATTTTAACCCATGTTTAAAGTATAGGAATCTATGGTAAAGTCAATAGTGACTCAGACAGTGGCAAAACAAGCCAAGCAATGAAGGCTGCTGCTACTATTAGGATAGGTGGCCAAATAGGTTAGTGGGCTGTGTACGCTATGTTGATAAACAAGTTGTGACATACAGACCGGCCTACTAGGAAGGAAATTGAGAAAAAGAGAAATTGATGAAATCCTCAATGAATGCATAGCACTGCTGAAGTCAGATATGTCAGGCCATTGACATGGACAAATACATCTGCAACACATTTCAATTCTGTGGACAATTTGTCATTTAAAATGGAAGATTTTTAGATATTAACATCTCATATATCAACTCATTCTATGCAAATGGGTACCAGATCATATGTGAAAGTAAATACAGCACATGTGATGCTGACCACATCATTCCTAGGTATGTCATTGTTTAAGAAATAGACAACATAACACTGTATTCTACTTTAAACGTCAATGGTAGTCAAAATAGACTATTTTACTTTTATTTTTCTTTAATATTTAATATATAAGTTATCCAATTTTCATTTCTTTTCAGACAAGTTTAAAGGACAAAGGAAGAGTACATTGATGAGGCAGAGAGTTGAAGAAATCAGACCAGTAGAACAAGCACCCACTGCAAGGAAGACTACTATAGACTTTGCTGTTAACACTCACAAAATATTTCAGGTCATTACATTGTTCTTGCATGGACTAACAGCAGGACTAGCTCTATGGCACCTGGTCATAATTTTTGTACTGTCTTCATTCTCTGATGATGACTTTCTGGAGCACTACTACAGGCTGTCATTACCTCTTCAGAGTTCATACTACTTCCTGCTGGTGATGTGTACCGTATCTGCTTGTGATAGGTGAGAATCAAGACACTTGTTATATTAAATTACATAATAACTGTTTTCACAATTAAAGAGATTTTTTTAGTACGACTGTGGTGGCATGGTACAGAGCTCATCTGTGATGGCCAAAGTACTGGGTTTAAATCTCACCACAGTCAGTTGTGCATGCGGTCCATTTAGAAAGCAATGGAAAACTACTGAATATATTTATATTGCCTAGAAAATTACAGCCAAAAAATGATGGGCTGATGACTTATGTTTTGTGATGAAGGGTAATATATTCATTATCTACAGTCAGAAAGAGTGGATGGTGGTCGATTCCTCAAAGCTGTTTTCTAACAACATGATTGATGTTCCACTACAAATTTAGTGAGTGGAATGCCTAGTCTAGTGTAGTGGTAGTATGTCATGATCTGAAGTAGAAGGTTGGGAGGTCAATTGGTTGGTTGATAAGGATAAGTTCATGCTCATCCTGCCAATGTTATAGTTCCTCATCACTCCTATCCATGTAATCATAGCCCCAACTCTTTGAGTGGCTATTGAAGTCTCCACATGCAATCAGTTTTCCTTGCACTGAGACTGTGTCTAGTGCTAATGGACAATTATTCGGACAGTAGTAATGGAGGGGATAGAATTCTGTACTTTCTGTCCTGAGATGGTAGTATCTGATATTTTCTGCTTCCTCCATATACGTTTCTAACAGGAGTGCATTGATATTGTTCTTAATAAGCACAAGTATTCCATATTTTCATGTCTTTGTAATATGATCATTAGTATTGGAGACTTATTTTGAAAGCTATATATATATATATATATTCTTGAGATGGGTTTCTTGCAAACAGTATACATTTATTTACTTTCCATTCCGGATATTTTTAAGTTCCACTGTTTTGCTGAACATAGACAGCAAGTAAAATGGTTCGGTCACCTTATGAGAATGAAGCCAAACCAAATACCAATAAGAGCATATAATACAAGAATATCCAGGTGTAAGACCAAAGGTAGACCAAGAAAACGGTGGATAGAAAACATCAAGATAGCCTTGAACAAACATGGACTAAATGCATCCACAGCGACATATCTGGCCTTGGAGCGACAGCTTAAGCTCCCACTCCTATGCTTAACGGCAAGTGTGAATGCGATCAACAATCATTCACCTGGGGAAAGACAATAGACTGTTTTGCTGTTGAGACATTCATCACCCAGTGCATTATTTTTAGTGGTCTTGTTTTTTGATAAGTTTCTGTATTCTCATGCCTCTTGGCTCCTCTGGACAATTTAGAAGTTCTAGTAGCTTGTGGTTAGATCCATTCAAGGCATGAGGTCTGTCACAGGGCAGGTACCATAACATACATTAGATATAAATATATTCCCATTGCATGGATTATACTTGGCATCCTGCTTGGTTTGCTTCTTGGCTTGTTGCCTATTATTTATTATTATTATTATTATTACTATTATTTTTACTATTATTATTATTACTATTATTATTACTATTATTACTATTATTATTATTACTATTATTATTACTATTATTATTATTATTATTATTATTATTATTACTATTATTATTACTATTATTATTATTATTATTACTATTATTATTATTATTACTATTATTACTATTATTATTATTACTATTGTTATTATTATTATTATTATTATATTATTATTACTATTATTATTATTATTATTACTATTATTATTATTATTATTATTATTATTATTACTATTATTATTACTATTATTATTATTACTATTACTATTATTATAATTATTATTATTACTATTATTACTATTATTATTATTACTATTATTATTATGATGATTATTATTATTATTATTATTACTATTATTACTATTATTATTATTATTATTATTATTATTACGTATGTTACCAGTGAGTAGCAAAACTTTATTGCTCTGTTCCAAATTTTACCTGTTCAATAACAGTTTTGCTGCATATTTTATTAGTGAAGTTTTGAGAAATTTATTAAAAGACAGTATCACATCATAGCTCTTTGAAATTTGCAATGGGCCACATTGAATGTTTGCATTATCTGAAAAACCTTTAAAAACCATAGTTTATTCCAAGAACCAGAATCATATTATTTTTAAAAAGTGACAATTGTCAAAATTGGTCACGAAGGTTCTATAATGGAAATTTGACGGTTGTTGAAATTGGTCAGGAAAGTTGTTAAAAGATCACCAATAAACCATACTAGAACACTGTATTCTATGTGCATACTAGAACACTGTATTCTATGTGCATACTAGAACACTGTATTCTATGTGCATACTAGAACACTGTATTCTATGTGCATACTAGAACACTGTATTCTATGTGCATTCTAGAACACTGTATTCTATGTGCATACTAGAACACTGTATTCTATGTGCATACTAGAACACTGTATTCTATGTGCATACTAGAACACTGTATTCTATGTGCATACTAGAACACTGTATTCTATGTGCATGCCCCATATTTTAATGTTGATGGGGCATCCCAGAAATTATATTTTGAATAATAATTTTGCTATATTTGCCGATTACATTTACATAATTACTGAATTATCATAACAAAAAAGATAATTGTTAAAGTTTTTTCCAAAGATAGATACCAGAAATGTTAAAATCATGTATTTCTTCAGCAAAATGTTAATTCTCTACAGCTACAGCTGATTTTCAAAGGGAGGTAACTGTAAAAAAAACTGTCAATACTGCATTTATCAGTTCAGGTGTTGCAGGGAGGGGATTGAAGGGAGGTAATAGTTTTGAAAATGTAATCTAATTCTTTCACCAGGTTTGACATAGGCAATCCTACTCCTAGATTTGTGCTTCGTGCACTGACAATGCAGAATGGAGCAGTATCAATTGTACTATATCTTGTTGCATTCATCCTGAACATTGTAGCTATTCGCTATGAAGACCGGATGTACCTGTACAAGGAATTTGCAGATTTATTCTCGGATAGTTCTGTAAGTCTTCGGTTTTTTGGTTATATATTTAAAAACATAATTTTATGAATTTCCATCTAATACTGTACTCACTCTGCATCTTTTATACCCCTCTGAGTAGGATCAGACCTCACACATGTGATCCAACACAGAGCTTTCAACTATGCACCATACTTTTGTTTGCCAGAGTAAGAGGCTTTTTCTCAAAACATTCCACACCAATGGGAATTATAGTCTTCTGGGTATGAAATTCTTGAGACACCTTCACATTAAAAATAAGAAGCAGTAGCTAATTATGGAGAAACCTTCACATTTACAAATAAGAAATAATAGCTAATTCTGGAGAAACCTTCACATTACACAAAGAAAGTAATTGTTTTTTCTTGTTTGTAATACCTGTGGATTAAAACAACCAACAACAACAATTTAGCACCACTATGTTGTGAAAAGAAGTTTCACCCGAAATATGTTTACTATAAATGATAAAGACTATTTTTCTACCAACACTCCGTTACCAATGCCAGACTTCACATTATATGCATGCCATTTATCTGATATCGCAGTATTTTCTGAACCCAACACTATTACCAATTCCAGACTTGGACAATGACATCATCGTTTGTGTGTGTGTGTGTGTGAATTATTCACAGTTTTGTGTTTTATGCCATGTAGTGTTCAACTGCATTATATGCGTGCCATTTATCTGATATCACATTACTTTCTGGACTAATTTGTTCTTTTATAATAGGTAGCAAAGTTGCCGCTGATATTTGGTACAGTAATGATAAAACATTCACCTGTCTCACGACACATTCCCTGAAGACCTGCACTAAAAAGACACGAGCAGCAGAATAGATTCCTGAAGAAATTTCACACACAAATTTTTAGTTTCAATAAACATTTGTAACTTATTGGAATTCCTATTTGTACAATTCAACAAACAAATAATAGTGAGATGTCGCAGCAGATGAAACTCACACAGAGAGCTCCATGTGATGAAATGACAAATTATAGCAAAAATTACAAGCATACATTTTAGGGCAAGATTTTTAAGGTATGTAATAAGAAAAGGAAAACTTGAACATTTAGTAACTACTGGAAAGATCAAGGGAAGAAGAGACAGAAGAAGATAAAGAGAGAAAAGAGAGGATGGGTTGTCACTGTGGCACAAAAGATGTCACCAACTTATTAACAACACAAGAGACAGAGATTTGTGGAGAAGTATGGTCACCTATGCCACTCTGCACTTTATTGATAGTAGGGCAGTGAGTGTCTTTGTTGTTCCATTTCATGACCTGTTCTTGATAGAACATCTGCTTTCTCACTTCCCATGATTCCACATTGTGATGGTATTCATTGAAGGGTAATAGCTAAAGATTTTTGGATAAGTCTGAAATTTTGTCTAATGTGCAGAAAGCTTTTATTTCAGGTGTTATGGATTGATTCTAGTAGGGATCTGAAATCTGTGAATATAGCTATCGTCTTTGGTCTTGGAAGTTCTGGTTCTGTGAGGACCTTTAGTGTATGATGGAGTGCGTCTGCTTCTGCTCTAAAGTTGGAGTATTTCCCAGTTTGAAAAGCTTTAGATGTTGTCTTCACATCTTTTGCGTCCTATCAATATGCCACCCCCGCTATTTGTTACTGTTCCTTCTGCAGATCCATCTGTATAGATATTCCTTGGAATTGTATTTTATTTCTATCATCTCTAGTGTCAATGCTTTTAGTTGAGGTGGAATCTTGTATTCCAGGAACTTCTATTATTATGGAGATATTTTGGGGACTTGTCTGGCTCATAAATATCAGTGTTTCATTTTCAGTTGGTAGATTTGTGAGAATATCTTTGTGTTATTGGTGAAGATAGTTGGAGAGATGACAGACGCTGGTTCTCTTCTGTCTTCTTGTGGTTGATCAAGAAATTTGGGCATTCATCAGATGGTTTGTTTACAAATAATTTTTCTGTGATTCTAATTAAAGAAATAGTATATAAATACAACAGGTAAAGCTTTGGAATAGGAAAATGAAGTTTTGCTAATCTCTGGAAACACATAATAACACACATAAATTTACGCTTCGACCAAAAGATCTTTTTCAAGACTACATACACACACAAAAAATGACGAGCAAGACCAGCACTATTTACGTTCACATAGCAGAGATAAATGTATAAAAATTCATCAACCGATTTTACTTCTTTTCTACACAGATGAAGTCAGATCAGATCACCACCTTTAAAGGTATAAACACTGCCAGAAGCATTCTAATGATAATCCCTTGGTTTGTCCTGTCCATCACGCCCAACTCCGACAGGCTACGAAAAAACCTGAAATCTGGAGAAACTGGGTTGGAGAAGGAGCATGAGATGACTGGGGTGTCATCTGCATAAGAGATCACCCAATGTGAGGTAGTTATTAGTTGATGTTCTATTCTACAACTGAATTTGTTAGTTAGTTAATTTTGCTTTGCCCCATAATAAGTTAGTTTTTAGTTATTTTTACCACACCCCATAGTGAGTTGGTTATTTAGTTAATTTTGTCATTTCCCATAGCACATTGTTTCTTACATTTGCCATGATCCATAGTGAGTTATTTGTTAATTTTGCTATACCCCATAGTGAGTTAGTTAATTTTGTAATGTCCCATAGCACATTGTTTCTTATGTTTGCAATGATACATAGCAAGTTATTTATTAATTTTGCCATTCCCCACAGAGAAAAAAAAAATGGTATTATATCCTATTCTGGGTGTGCGTTTTTTGGCTGTATTGATTTCCTAATCAATATAAAAATATTCAGTAGTTTGCCATTGCATTCTGAACGGTCTGGATACACAATTGCTTTTGTTGGGATTCTAGCCCGCTATCTTGGCCATCACAGATTAGCACCGTACCGTGCTGCTATAGCGCCAGACAGTGAGGAATTTGTTAATTTGTCCATGCCCCATAGCGTTTGTAGAATTAAAAAACTTTCTATGCCTCTCAGTCATGTTTGCCACCATCAGTATTCCACATAATTGATATATTTCTTAGTTCCGCGGCGCTCATGAGTACATCCTGCTAATCTGCAGGAGTTGAGAATGAACGAAGAAGTATATGAAATTTCCATATTTAACAATACTTTTACACATTCCCAATTATTTGAATTCTGTATTATTATTTTAGAGAAGAATGTTGAGAAAACAACGGACTGCCAGAAAAACTAATGTGGAGGTGTTGAAAGAGTCAAATCTGAGATGAAGCTTAATCAATAATATAAGAAAAAGACAATCTGATTTTTTTTGCCACATTATGGGATAAGGAGGTTTGGAGAGAAGTCACAACAGGCAAGATTGAAGGCAACAGAGACAAAGGGCGACAATGTGAGAAAATATTAGACAGTTTAACAACCTAACATGGCAGGGAAACACCAATGATCCTGATACATCATAGTGAAGATAGGAGCTGTGGAGAGTCATGATCGCCTACGCTAGCCAGCATATCACCTGATGATGATGATTATAATTTGTATACAGTATATAGTGAATTTCTGTTATTGCATGCATATTTTGTCCATCCAGTCCAAGTTTTTATAATGGGTTTTAACTGTACTAAATCTTATCTGACCCACAAGTATAAGCTCACCTGTATCTTAATGCATGTCTAAGTGTCAACGGAATAACTTTAATTATGTTTTCTTGCAGGTCATGATAGCAGTCTACCTGCTGTGAATTACAGTCTAAGAGATTTCATGTTAGATGTTATATTCATCAGCATAGAATCAGAACTTGCAACCCGGTATAATATTTTGCCACTGTGCCTCTACACATGTTATGGAGAGAAGTGTTTCAAGTGAAAAGTTTCATAGAGAAAACTGTCTGTATATATTAAATGTCACAGGTTTACTTTTCCATTTCGTAGACATGTAACAGTCAAAATATTATCTTTGTTGTGCAGCTGCTCACCTGCTTTGAGAGTGCCATGCACAAAATTTAGCATTTAGAGAATTTCTCTAAGAAAATCTAGAACTATGGACATAAAAAATGTTCTCATACGCCACACACTGAAGAAGTCGCATATGTCGGACCATTAACGCAAATAAAACGGCAACAAATTGCATTTCCATTGTCTGGACTACATCCTGCTGGAAATCTAGTGGGACCATCCTACTACATGAGAGATCCAGAATTTAGAGAATTAATGGGGGAAAAATATGTCACATAAAGAGTACTTTGAATATGTGAATGTGTAACTGCCAAAACTGCAGTCTTATTTGCATATTAATAAGAAATTCTAGAGGGAATGTAGATAACAGCTCCACCTACCATGAAAGACAATATCTAAAGTGTCATGATGATGATTTTATGACCAACATATACTATAAAAAATAACAGAATAGTATGTAAGTTTCAACTTTTATTGTTACATCTGAAATTTTGATACAACCCAAAACAATAATCATCATTATTCATTCATTATATCGTGCCAACTGTAGCATAGCATTGCAAATGTTGCATTGTGTCTTTTGATTTGAGTACCCTTGTATGGTTACTGAACTCCATGTTCCTCTTCAAAATAATACATCATCACTAGAAAACAAGTGCACAACACTACATAACAACACTTCTCCAGGTCACATGTAAAAGTAAATTACCCTGTGGAAGAAATTGAACTCTAGAGTTAGACCTAGTGTTGCCAATAGTCAATGTCAATTCATTAGTTCTATACTTGTCTGGTGTTATTTCATAACAACCACATCGTGTTACCATATATAATTTGAAAAACCAATGTCATTCCCAAGAATTCTTTACTATTGGAATCACAATCTATAATGATTTACATCAATTATACATATTGATGGCCAGCCATTTCAATCTGCTGATGGATTCCTATCTCTATTTGATTTGTACAATTATTTCTATGACATGTCTCCTATATTTCATAATGACATTTTCTGAAGCAGAATGCTATTGCTAACTGATTTGCTGATCCCGTTCACATGACATTAACGTTTGGTACAGTACAAGTAGATGACACTACGTGTTTAATTATTTCCCTTGTCTATGTTTGTAAATTTCATGTTGATCATTTAATAATTGACATATTTATTTATTTAGGGTTGGCTTTAAGGTTAGTTATGTAAAATACAACTATCCTAACCCAAACCCTAAAATAAATTAATATTTAAATGATTAAATGATCAACATGAAATTTACAAAGACAAGGGAAATAACTTGACTCTATGGTGTCATCTACTTGCACTGTACCGTATGATTTTAACTTCATGAAAAATAGTTATAGTAATTGGGGAATAAATTCTCCCACAGCTGTAAGAAACAGGGAAATTTTTGGGGAATAAATCCACCCATGGCGTGCTAATTAAATACTATAATAACGTAATAATATATTCCCCCCCCCCCCCCATTTTGTGTTAGTTTTTTTACATAATGAAGTGTTGAAACTTCTTCTACGTTAGTTCCCAAACTGTTGCAGATTAGCAGGATATAGTCCTGATAATGAAATGCATTGTGTCATGGTTTACAGCTTAGCTGCAATATCTACACCTTTTGACACAACACATCCGACTCAGCATGGCTTCTGGGTCACTTTGACCCTATTTGGGATGGGACAGCCAACTCCACCCCAAAACCTTCTTAGTCTCCTCATGTGACGTGTGAAAGGTAAATCGTGTTGCTATTCTTTTCTCTCTTTTTGGGCCCCAGCATCACACAGGCAATTATTAATACAATTTCTAATTTTTCTATGGACACATAATACTGAATGGCAGAGATGTCAAGAACATGATACAACGTACAAAAGACTTAAATAATGTGCCAGAGAGTATCTGACAAACGGGTGAGGACCACAGTAACACAAACAGAAACTGATACTGACAAGAATCAATAATGATGTGTTACTTTTAACCACTAAGCTGCGGAGGTATCCTTAAGGATGCAATGAGGGGTTGCTGCCATTTTGCAGAGATCTTTTCCTCTTAGTTTCCCAGGAAACAATTTGTCTGAATGCTTTAGTATATGCATCCAGACAGATTTTTTCCCTGGGAAGCTAAGAAGAGGAAGATCTTCACAAAATGGCTGCGGTTTTTCATCGTATCCTTAAGAATGCCTCCGCAGCTAAGTGTTTAATGAAAATCAAACAAATAAGTTTAAATAGTAATATAGTGATGGACATCAATGGCAATGTTGATGGCATCGCAGATAGCGGCAAAAAGGTTAAGCAAGTTTGAGCATGATTAGTTTTGAGAATGGTGACCAGTGTGTAGTACAGGAACTAGTTCTCTTGTACCACTGACCTTTGAGCCATATGAGATGGTTACAGACGTCTACTGTTCAGTGAAAATGATAAAAACACTTAATGTATTTAAGTGTTTTGTTAAGTGAACAAATAAATCTTATTTGTTCGTTCTCAAAGTTACCACAATTGAAGTCAGATGTGTCAGATCATTGACTCGAATAAATGACTATGCAATGCATTTCCATTCACTGGACTACATCCTGATGGAAATCTTGTACGACTGTTGTCCTGCTATAAGAGAGGGATCCGGTAAGAGTTTGAGAACACACAAAAAAAAAAAAGCAATACAGTTGAATCCCTTTATAGCAGATATGTTTATAACAACATTCCCTACATAACAACACTTTTTCACCATCCCCAATTAGTACACTCATTATTGTATATAACACATTTTGGTTAATATATAAATATTTTATCAGTCTGGAGATCAATATGTTATAAAGTAAATGTTATAAATTTCACTGTAAATATAAATGGTTGAAATCATCTTTGTTTGTAACATTTAAATCTATTATATATGCATTACTATTTGTGCTTATTTATTTGTTTGATTTGTATTAGTGGTAACATATAACTATTCTTGTTGGTATGTAAAGAATTAAATTTGATAGTCATCAAATGTTACATATCTATTTATTCAAACTACCTGACCAACATATGGCTTTAATAAAACTTATTTGTTTGCATACCTGTCATATTCTTGGAGTATAATCCTAAATTTCAACCAAATATACTCCCTAAATTATGTATAAGAAACTCTTTAGGAGAGATAAAACCTCTATATCACTACAGATATGTTTAAAAAAAGCATGAAAATAAAAAAAAAACTTTTGTTACTGCACATTTTCCTTACAACAACAACGAACATCCTGTATAGGTACGGGATCTGATATGTCCAACCTGTACGGGATGTTCGTTGTTGTTGTAATAGTCCTTGTCTCGATTGGTCTGTTCTCAGTGACTTGAGTGCACAGTTTGAATATCTTGACAAAATCGCATCTTTTTTTTGGAGATGCGGTTAGTCAAGTACGGAAAATCTCGTGTACAAGAGTTGCTAGGCGATTTGGTGCCGTTGAACGGACTGGTTCAATTTCCATTAGACTCAAAAATGAAGGAATGTGGATTTAAAATGACATATTTGAGTTTTTTTTTCCCTGAAGACACTTAAATTTATCTTCTACTTCCATTAAGAGCTGCCAGTTTTCACTCTTGGGAATCTGATACCTAGTTTGTATGTCTATGTTTTTTAGTTGTGATAAACTTTCATATAAAGTTTTTTGAATAGATGATGAGAGTAGTTCATGTCTAGCTTGATGTAGTCATATACATTTAAAAAAGACATGCTTTACTCTTTAACCTATTTTAACTGGCTTGAGATCTGATTTGGTTGTTGTGACCTCTTCAACCCAAAGAAGTTTCAGAACTTGTATCTCCTGCTGGACATCTTGTTATCCATAGACAACAGAGATGACAGGTGTTTGCTAATGAAGGCATGAATGTGCACCACCTTCAAAATCTTGCCTAGATGTATGTGTACTATTTGTAGACTTTACACAGATTCTTATTCTGTGCACATCAGAATAGTTCTTCTCCACAACCATATCACATTATGTACTTAGGTGCTTTTGCAAGACTACCTTTCAACTTCTTCCCCTGTCAAACTTCATCCAGTGTAACAGTGTGCTATGTTGTGATGTAATTTTTCTGGCTAAGTGCAATATCAACTGTCTGGAACTGTTTTATCACAACTGAGAAATATGTGCTCCCTTTAGACTTGATTTACTTTGCTAGGGCAGACAGTAGTTTTGCTCAGAATTTGATGGGACTAAAAAGACTGTTTTCAGCCACTGGTGGCATACAAAAGACCCATTTCCATTACAAGGCGTTAACCTTTATAGGTTACTTAACTCGTAGAGAGATTATGTATGATATAGATATGGTGAAGAGATGTAAAGATTGACAAATGCCTCATATTTCTTAACAGAATGCTTGTATTTTATTGTGACGAGACACATTTATTGTGAAATAAACATGTTAACAAAGAATGTAAATATTAAAATATTTAACTCCTAGTATACCACATATCTATTTGATAGTCACAGAAGTGGATTTAGTGCTACCATGCATCTACTGAATAGATATTTTCACACTTTCTGTCTATGAGCTATACAATTGTGATTTTAAACTGCGTATAATGAGTTATCTTATCTTATCCTTGTAACTGGTTATTGTGGTTGAAAGGTAAAAAAAGTGTAGAGGATTTACTTCATTGTACTCATGTTACTTCCATATGTACTCTGTCCCTCTCATTGAAGCGGCATGACACATACTTGGAGTACCAATCCTAGCACGTAACTTTGTAGCTTCAAGTGATAATCCCCAGGATTGTCTTTAAAACTTCACTTTGTAAACAAGACGTCACAATCAGAATTTGAACCCACAAACTCATAAACATGAAACAAATGACTTAATCACTACTCCAGGGATATCCATTTTCTCTAGTACCTTCAGATGTACTAAAGACAATAAAATACTGTGGTGTCTGTGCATCAAATTTTTAAATGAAGTCTTAATCTCAAATTAGTGACAACACTGTGTATGAAAAAAAAGAACTATTAAAGGAAATTAAAAAATGACACCTTCTTGAAGATATTACTAGAAAATACTAGTAGAGTTGTTGGGTGAAGAGCAAGACAAGAATTAGACTTAATAGATACATGGTGGAGGGAAATGTCATGAGGAACAGATTAAAGTCTGCCAGAGTTCACCATCAAGGTGAGAAACAGAGGATGTTGGAGTTTCATGCAGCCAACCTTTGGTGGCATTTAATGATGATAAATCCTCAATAAATATAACGATAGAAAATTATGGAAGCTTATGGTATCATATGCCAGCTGATATGACATACAAGATGTTTATCATTGATGTTGATATCAGGATCTATTACCAAACATTGATCTTCCATCAGTAATACACGTATGCATGTGACATTATTTTCAGCTGCTCTGGTGGTATATTAAATATTGTAGGAATTTGTTGTAAACAATCAAGAGTTTTAAACAAGGCTCAAACCTGATCCGTTCAACCAGCAACTCAGCCTTGCTTGAAAGACAGTTTGTTTACTAACTTAGCCAATGACATCCTCAAAAGAGAACTCCATTTCTACCAAGTCATCTCTTTCACCACTTTGTTGTTGTCAGCGATGAAACATGTATATCATATCTAGACCAAGATCAGTCTACAGTGGTCATTCCATGCCCAAACTATCACAAGAAAATTTACAGCTCGAATAGGGCTCAATAGCCATCTACGAACTCATAATCAAGGACATAACTCTAATTGAATTTTCAAAAGTGGATGTAACAAATGGTCATCATCACTTGTAATGGACGAACAACAACAATATCATATCAAGATAATCAACTAGATTTATTATCACAGATATCACTTTTTACCTGATATTAAACAGCATAAACAACATTTGTTGAAGACTCATATCGTACAAATGTTACCATATATGGTATATCATTTCAGGACAGTACTGATATTTCTCTAGAGCTGTGTCATTCACACTCTATAGATTTAAACAGTGGGAAATACAAGAGATCAAGTCTTTTACATGGTAATATTATAAATAACTGCAGCAAAACTAACCCAACTGGTGTAACTTGGAAAGGGGTAATAAAATTGTGTTAATCACTGGTAAGACACATGATAACACATCAATGATTAGCAAAACGTGATTATCCTGTTCCAAGTTTTGTGTATATAGTTGGAATATATATATATATATATATATATATGTGTGAGTAAGTGTGTGTATATTTTAGCTCATTTGCTTATCATTCCCTCCAAATGTTCTTCTTCAAGGACAATCACTTTCTAATAGCTCCAGTTGTATCCAAAAACTCATCAGCTGGTACAGATAAGCTTATAATTGACACAAAGATGTTTCATTTTCAGAATCCTATCCCTGTAAGATGCATTCCTATGAATTTTTCATGATTAGAATATTTTCATGTCATTCATAGTGTTATTCTCCTAGTGATTTTCAAGATCGTACATTATGTGATCTACCAATGTTTGACTGATCATAGCTTTGAACTATGAACGTAACATCGCAATATTTGTGATTAAAGTAGCTTGAACCTGTTAGTCTGTTGATTTCTTTGCATTATAAATGGGAAATATCTCTGTAGCGCTGGAACATTTTAATTTTATAGTTAGCTCCCTTTATTGATGACATGAAACATGTTTTCATCATGATCTCATGGCAAACATTGTGTCAGTAATTTAGGTAATTTTTAACCTTTTTTCAGATGATGGAGCCATGTGCCTATAAAGGATCATCTTCACCTCAAATTAGAGATTTGAAGGAACTGATGGATGGTCACTTCGCATCCCAAATTCCACCAACAGCTTTAAACTTAAAACTCAAAAGAAGATGCACCTGTGGGGCAGCCATGAGGTCCTCCTGCTGATGATTGAATTAATTGCGCCGGCCCACCTTTCTGTATAGACTTCTGAGCATAGGAAACTGTTTGCAGAAGAAAATGCACAATAGAAAGAAACATTTAGTAATGCATTTTTCCTGTTAAGGAGTTGCAGGGAGTTTGCGAGTATCTTGTGTGATAAAAGCCACATGTCCTTGCCATCACCAAGTCATGCCAAAGTGACTTTTAATATTTACCCATTGACAGTAAAAAACTTAGTCCTTAACGGGAATCAAACCCTAGACAGCGTGTGTGATACCAATGCTCTAACTAAAGATGGATGATATTTTTAATAAAGGCACATATTAAACTCCGGAAACAAAATTGGGCACAAAGGGGTAATGACAAGTTACTAGTATAGGGAATGTCAGGTGCCCTTTGTATAGACCTGATGTGCACAACTTTAATTATTAGATTATTTGACTTCTACATCAACATAATCTGTTAAACTATGGAAACATGGTAATTCAGTTTTATTAATCACTGGAATCACACATGATAGCACACAGAAATTGACATTCTGACCAAAAGGTCTTTATCAAGAACACAACATAATACATGACAAATAAATAACAGAATTTTACATGAACACATAATGGAACTATAAGGGATCCTTTGTTAAACTATGTAGAGAAACATTTACATTGGAAAAAGGAACTCTAACTGCAGAGAATATGACATTTTACATCAAAAGTCAACAGTTAATATTCAAGTCTCACAACGTCTCCACTAAAAAAATATAGTTTCTTAATAGTTGTAGCTTTATTTTCCTTTGTTTGTGTTCTAGACTTGTGAAACTTCTTGATATGAAGACAGTTTCCTCTGCCTACTTGCTTTCTGGAATTTCATAACCCTTGCTATTAAGATGGTGAAACTGTTTATAATATTGGTCTCTTCCTACACCCTGCTTGATCTTCTCTGTGTACATCTTACACTGATATGACCACAGGATGCATATATTTTGGACCTCAAACCAATCAGATTCCCATGATATAAACGAATGCCTGCTGTTCCTGATAAAGCATTGTAAGGAGTGATGTAAGACAATGTGGGGAAACCCATCCTTTACATTTCTGGTGAATATATGTGTTGAATTATCTACACTCTTCTATTATACTTCTGATATTGACGTGGTTTTCATTAATAATTCTGTCAGGGCAGCAGATAGGACTTTGATAAGGAGGAGGGTGGAGAAAAGTTTTTCCCAATTAGAAAAAAAAAGATAATCACTTCTTTCTTCTGGGATTTATAATATTTTTTGGGGAGTTGGGAGCAGCCTAGGATGGTGTGTTTTTAGGAGTTGGGAGCAACCAGGGATGGGATGTTGGGAGCAGAAGGAATGGGGTATTTGGGGAGTAGGCAGGGATGGGGTGTTTTGGGGATTTGGGAGCAGCCAAGGATGATGTGTTTTTGGGAGTTGGGACCAGTCAGAGATGGGGTTGGTTTTGGGAGCAGACAGGTATGGAGTGATTGTGGAAATTTGGAGCAGCCAGGGATGGAGTGTTGTTGGGAGCAGCCAGAAATGGGGTGTTTTGGGGGATAGGCAGGGATGGGGTGTTTTTGGGAGTTAGGAGCAGCCAGAAATGGGGTGCTGTTGGGGGATAGGCAAGGATGGGGTGTTTTGAGAGCAACCAGGATGGGGTGTTTTTGGGAGTTGGGAGCAGCAAGAAATGGGGGTTTTGGGGGATAGGGAGGGATGGGGTGTTTTTGGGAGCAGCCAGGGATGGGGTGTTTTCATGACTTTAGACACATCTTCAGTAAGAACTGGGGATTTTACCTAAAATAAAGGGTCAATGACCCATTTTCTATGAAATTCCATATTTTTCATTAGAATTGTAATGACCTTTGGAGAAAAAATGTTGGGGGACCCTTTGGCTAAATCCCTAGTACTAAAAGTCATGTTCTAATTTCCCCCAAATCTATGGTGTTTTACACTCTGATTTATCCATTTTGTAACACTAATTCTATTTTCCTGAGAAGTTGGTGTAAACTCCCTCAAATCCACAGCTTATATACGGCACTCAATTCTGTTGTCTAACCTGGTCTTTGTCAATGAAACTAACGTTCATCTCTGATAAGACTGGCCACTTAAAAGCAACTTCATATGACCAGAATTCACTTTTTTGTCAATTGCCTCAACGTTAAAACAAACTAAAACATCGTTAAACATCGTGACCTCAGCACAGTGGCATACTCAACATCAGGTCTATGTCTAGTAAGGCACACATGAATACATACATTCGATAAATTACATTGATCAATAATCTATTTGTGACATTTTTCATACAAGGACAGATGCAATAATCCCATTGAAAACTCGTTTAACTGACTCTAGCAACTGTTTGCAGAAAAACCTGGTGGTGTCAGGGATAAACATCCGCTCTGTTGAACGTTTGACTTCAGCAATTTGCATACAGACTGACTTGGCCTGCAGCTGTTCCATGTGCAACGTTTGAACGCGATTATGCTTGAGTTTTCTGCAAAATGATATTAAAAAGTGGTGATATCTTAAAATTTGTTAAACAGAATACATAAAATTATGTATATGTCACCAGATCCAAAATGGAGCATAGAATAGCAACAATGTTATTTGTCATTCATAAGGCTCAGGGTCGTAGAGATAAATGTTCCAGTGTAGGGTAAGAACCCTAAACAGGAAGTAGGTGGCTGGAGTAACACATGGCAAATATCAAGATAAACAAAAATAGGTAGATGTGTTACCAAAATAAAACATAAAACAACCTAACAACGAGATACAGAGACAGACGACGTTTCGACTAAAAAGCCTTCATCAGGACAAAGACAACAGTACAACAAATCTTTTATGGATACAAACGTGGTTATGATAGGGAAAAGCGGAGATAGCGGATGAAGCAAAGATGGAGCAGCATAGCTGGGAGGAAGAGGGTGTGAGGATAAGTGAGGAGGAGAAAGTGCACAGAAGTATGTGAAGTGTGAAAATACATAAGGTGTGGTAGCAAGTAAATAAGATAAATAAGGATAAATTAAGATACTTACCACAAAAGTGGCCACAGGCAATGAGTATTAGCATACAATCGTAATAGGAGAGCAAAAGAGCATGGTACGAGAGATCTGATGAAAGAGGCCAATACGGCAAGAACAGTTGAGAAAAAGCCACAGAGCATATATGAGCAGTGAAGAACAACTATTAGTATGAGCAGATAATGGTGGAAAGAAAATACAGTGATGATATATGCAAGTTAGATAGTAAAATATTAGTGATAATAAGTAAAAACGAGTAACTTATCTGAGATTCGTCCAGTACGAGCTTGCTTGAAACGAATGGTCACATACCTAGGGCTATCGAAGTCAAAAAGTGGACAATGGAAGCCATTGGGGCTGTCTCGCCAGGTGACAGAAAACACAAGCATAGCAAATTTACCACATTAAAGGAGGTAAGGATTAAGGAAAACATCCGTAGGTAAGAAAGAGCAATAAAGATTATACAATATCATAGTTCATCGAAAGACGAACCAACGGTAGAGACAGGGGCGTAGAGCAAAACGAGGGAAAATGGGGGGGGGGGGGGGTGTAAAATTTAAATCATGACTCAAACCAAATGGACATAGAGAGATAACAGGGGATAAGAGAAAGGGGTGGATAGACGTGGGCCCCGAGACAGAGATACGTCACGCAAGGAAGGAATATGGAATTGTTAGGAGCCCAAACGACACATAGAGGGCAAAGCAGAAGAGGGTGGTGGGGGCTATCACAGGGAAGCACGTCGTACGAAGGTATCTGGCTGATATAGCGAGACATAGGAAGATGGTGCCGAAAAAAGGGCACAAGATTAGGGGGAGAAAAGAGAAACAGGAAATGGAGGCCATGGCAGATGGACACAGGCCCGGAACTACAGCCAAAACATGCTTCTATATCTATCTTATCTTATCTTATCTTCTATATATATATATATATATATATATATCACTGTTCTGTTTCTGGAAAATAGGGAAACTTCAAAAAAAAAAGAAGAAAGAAAATGAAGTATTAAAATAAAACTAAAACATTAAAAGTTCAACACAGTTAATTGCCGGGGAAAAATACGATACTACGAAAAAAATAATTTAAAAAATAGTTTACTGTATCAATATTACAAACACCCAATGTAAGATCACTATTTTCCAAATGATATATCTTTAAAAAAGCTATTAATTTAATCATAAACAGTGATCATAAAAGATAGGACTCACGGATTTGGTCAAAATATAAACAGTTTTGACTTAACCTATCAGCCGATTTGTATACGTGAATATAACGTTTATATACAGTATCAAATAACTGTTTAAAGTATATGTGTTACTTATTTTAAACAAGCTGAATAATAGATTGTGACATTTATGTGCTAGTTTCAGTTTTAAAAATAATGGATTAGTTTCGAATCTATGGATCGGAGGGATGTTTGTAAATTTGAAAACGTTTTTTTTTATATACTTCAGCGTATGATCCACGAAGCAAGCTGCTCTATCATAACGAATACCATACTCGTTACATTTAGAAATATGATTACGTTTGTTTGATTCGCTATTGAAAATGATGATGGTGAAGTCCAAACGGAGCATGAGTTTGTCACTCTTGATCCTTATGCCAGGTGACAGTTTGACTTTTAGTTCCAAATTGTATGTTTTCTGGCATTCTTGTTCATGGGCAGGTTTACGAAAGTTTTTGCAAGTCCTAGATGAACGTTTCATGTATGAACATAATATGTAAGAAAAATGCAATCTTCTTTTTTTGGCCACTTCATGAGACAGGCAGGTTTAGAGAACATAGTCACAACAGGCAACATTGAAGGCAACAGAGTCAGAGGGCGACAACGTGAGAAAATATTAGACAGCCTGTCACGGCAAGGAAACAACAACGACCTTGATACATAATACTGTGGACAGAGAGCTGTGGAGAGCCATGACTGCATACGCCAACCAGCATGGCACCTGATGATGATGGTGAGATGAACGTTCGACTCAATGTTGCAAATAACAGGGTTGATTCTCTCCCAGCAGTTCAAACATCCTGCAGGTAACAGTGTTAATTCTCTCAGTTGCTCAGGAATGCTGAAGATAAGTGATGATTCTCTCTCAGTTGTTCAACATGCCGCAGATAACAGGGTTCATTCTCTTGCATATGTTCAAACATAAGACAGAGGGTTCGACTGGGGTCGCAGCACAAAGAGTGCCGTAACAGCTGCAGAGAACCTCAGACATCAAGCTGCATAACACAAACTGGAAGAGAGGAAAGAGCTGCTCAATGTCCCACAGACTCATCCCACACATACTCAGAGTATAATGGACAATTCCAAGCACGTGTATGACTCATTAGTCACGGTCGAGCACACCGCAGACATCATCATCTTCATCATCATCCCAGTTGAGCTGAATGGTCATCATCGACTCTGACGGACGAACAACAAACAACTTTGTGTCTCCTGCAACGCCGACTTAGGAAATTATCGGAAATAATCGACAACATGACGCTAAAAGGCTTTTTAAAAAATTAATATCGTAGGTCTTCTATTGGCGTAGGTCATATATCGCTCCATTGTTCTATGTTGTCCACAGCTTCGTAGGTCTTCTATTGGTGTATGTTATATATCACTCCATTGTTCTATGTTGTCCACAGCTTTGTAGGTCTTCTATTGGTGTAGGTCATATATCGCTCCATTGTTCTATGTTGTCCACAGCTTCGTAGGTCTTCTATTGGTGTAGGTCATATATCGCTCCATTGTTCTATGTTGCCCACAGCTTTGTAGGTCTTCTATGGGGTATGTTATATATCACTCCATTGTTCTATGTTGTCCACAGCTTTGTAGGTCTTCTATTGGGGTATGTTATATATCACTCCATTGTTCTATGTTGTCCACATATTTCGACAGCTCAATATACGTATACGTGTTGCACGCATGTTGTAAAGTTCTTAATTTGTACATTTACTTCTTTTGCCTCAAATAATGGGTTCCAAACAAGGTCATCTTTTAAAAACATACATCTGTCAAAGCCCAGACATAATATGTAAACAATTAATAATTAAAATGCTCACTTTTTCTGCACTGACTGTTTGATCAATACATTGTCAATCATAGCCACGATGACATTACAGGCATATATCTATCGTACAGTGTCTGCACGTGGAGGGTGTGAAAGTCTCACTATTGGTTTATCAGATTAAACCATCAACGTAACAGTTAACACTCAGTTGAGACTGTGCCAATATAGTGAGGCGTTCCTCTTGTTGAAGCTCCACAACATTTCAGATGTAGAATTCTTATTCTGAACAGGATGTAACAGTAATCACAGCTTTTCGAAACTTCTGTCGACCTTGAACCAGTCTTTGTGCGTTTGTTGCTGTCATGCTTAGCTGGTCTTTGATGTCTTGCGTATATCTTCTTCATGATCTGCCTCTTGTTCGTCTCCCTGACATCATCCACTCCATTATAGTCTTCTCTAGGTTCATGGAGTTTGATATGGCCAAAATATTGTAGTTTTCTGGAAAGAACTATGCAGTTTAGCCAATTTTCCGCTACATTAATTTCTCTCATGATCTTTTCGGTCCATGGTATTCTGATGATTTTCTGTAACATTTTGTTTCAAATGTTGCAATTTTATTTTTCACTTTGTTGGTAATTGTCCAGGATTCACACCGATATATTGCCACTGGGAATATGCCACTTAGGAATGTTAGTTTTGTTGTTTTGCAACAGCTCAACCATATGTTTTTCATTTGTATCAGCTTCTTTGACGCGATAGCCAATCTCCTTCTCACTTCTTATAGCAATCACCGGTACTGCCGATAAGAGAACCAAGGTATTCAAAACTATTGACTCTTTCTAATTCGCTGTTGTGGATAATGATTGAGAACATGCTAGTGGTTTTGTCGCTTGTCATAATCGTGGTCTTGTTTCCATTCAGAATTATGAATCAGAATATATACAATTACGTTTCCTTTTGTGGTGCAATATTCAGAGAACCCAGCATTGCACACTACGCTTGGGGGGGGGGGGTGCGGGTAAGTAATGGGAAGAACACATGAACTACGACCATGATCATGGGTCCTGACTGCCAACGTGTACATTGTGCCCCGGTCATGAAGAGGTGCTGGCACATGGATTCTGGTGAAAGGAAACTTTCCGCATTACGCGAATTCACTGGGAATGCCAGAAATTATGCAAAGATGTTATCCCTCCATAATTTGAGAACCCTCTTGAATAGTAGGTAATACATAGTTGGTTGCAACACCCATCTCGATAACCATGACTCAGAGTTGGTTGCAACACCCATCTCGATAACCATGACTCAGAGTTGGTTGCAACACCCATCTCGATAACCATGACTCAGAGTTGGTAGCAACACCCATCTCGATAACCATGACTCAGAGCTGGTTGCAACACCCATCTCGATAACCATGACTCAGAGCTGGTTGCAACACCCATCTCGATAACCATGACTCAGAGCTGGTAGCAACACCCATCTCGATAACCATGACTCAGAGCTGGTTGCAACACCCATCTCGATAACCATGACTCAGAGCTGGTTGCAACACCCATCTCGATAACCATGACTCAGAGCTGGTAGCAACACCCATCTCGATAACCATGACTCAGAGCTGGTTGCAACACCCATCTCGATAACCATGACTCAGAGCTGGTAGCAACACCCATCTCGATAACCATGACTCAGAGCTGGTTGCAACACCCATCTCGATAACCATGACTCAGAGCTGGTTGCAACACCCATCTCGATAACCATGACTCAGAGTTGGTTGCTATGGACAACACTTATTAAATCATGTTTGGCAGGAGAGATGAAGCCAGTGACGCCCATTCTGTATGTTGCAGAAAGTTAGAAAAGCCACAAAGTCCCTATAATTTACTAAATTTGAGTAGGAGACCGTCTCAAAGCATTGCACACCGCTGGTAGTTGGATGCTTTTCAGAATGAAAGCTCTTGAGAAAGCATTCCATTATACAAGTGGTAAGAACTAACCATTCATAAATCCCCCGGGGGGTGGGGGTGGGACAGCAACAACAGTCGTATAGTGCAGAGGTTAGCAACCTTAATGGGCCGGATTGCGCTTTTGTTTCGCATGGCAAAGAAAACCTTCTTGATTCCGTAGTCCTATGAAGCTTTAAATTTTTTTGGGGGATTATAGTTAACGCATACATTACTTTATCTGCCTATGTGGCTTGGAGGACCGGATTAGGCCAGCGGGAAGTATTTTGCACACCACTGGTATAGGGTGTCCCTTTGCCACATCATTAAGGCGAATTTCGAATAAGGTGTAAGAGCAGTGTTCTTTGTTGACCAATTGTATACACATGGACGATGTGGATAGCATCACGTCCATTACATTTACTTCTGAAGATCTGATCTATAGGTTGAGTTGATTAAGAAGCCGTTGGTGGTCTTCGTCTACGATAAATTACTACGCATGTAGTCCGATATTGATCATGTATAGAGCGATTTATTTTAGGTCGATGTAGGTTTCCAGAACTTGTTTCACAGGGATACATCATATGGACCATTTTTCATAGCATCGGAATATTCCAACAAATTTCACAAAATTCCCTTCCTGTCTAGGAATATATTGCAATAACATTAAATCTAACACTTTTCTCTTAATGACTGGAGATAGTGACTGTGAGTACAGTATAAGTAGACACCACCAAATATTTTACGGAACAATATTTAGCGTAACGAAGCTCTCTGGTAACTAGGGTGCTAAGGGAAATAACATACTATACAAGGAACGCAATAAGAAATAATGCAACAGGTTTTATTGGGATTAGTAATCCTGCATAAGAACGAGAGTATCGTGAAATTTAGTGTCTGTAGTTGTTGTACTTGATGTTCACATAAATTCTGCATGATAACTTTCAAGATAGTATAGAAATTTGATACAATGTTTATTGTTTCTTTATTTGACGCTACCCCAAACTCCCTCAATGTGCAGAGCGCCATTATTTTCATTAGCGGCAATGATGTTTGTTATTGTAGCAACGAATATCAGTGAATTATCATGCGCAGTCATTAACTAAAAATTAAGATTAAAAAACTAACTGAACGATGTGGTTGCGTCTACTTGTATTGAAACTAGCTGTATTATATTCAAGATCACAGAATGGAACTATCAGTATTAAAACACAGACAGCTAAATCATTACTTGACGAAGTTTAGAACAGATAATGAAGTTTTTATTATTTCTTTAACCTGTTCCAAGCTAGTTTGGTATGTTGGAATATATAGTTTTCCTGCAGTTATTACCTATTTTCAGTTATCACTTACATACTTTCTCACATATTTTTACCTTCAAACGATTCCAAGCATGAAACTAAATCTGTGTTTTCCAAGAAAAATGAGCACGAATTCAAGGCTGTTACTTTCTTTTCCTCGGTATCACAGTATGATCTGAATATCTGTGCTGTGTCCTCACACTCAAAGCCATCTGCAGTACTTGAAAACATGGAGAAAGTTTGCAAGGAAGGTGAATTACATGCTAAAGATTTTCATTATAAGTAGTTCAAAAATGGCAGTTAAGGAAGGCGAGTGTTAGTGATGTATAAAATTAGTACTGCTGGTGTATTCAAAACAATTAGGCCACTCAATTAGAAGTAATCTTGTACTCTATATTTCATTATTTATGTCACAACTTATCATCCATGTAAAGTACAATTACATTAGATTGTTTTGCATGTGTCAGAGATAACGAAACATGCAACACAGAGCTGTAAAATATACCAATGGTAGAGGCCTATCCAGCACATTCAGCGCATCTGGAAAGATGCAATCTTTTTTTGGAGATGTAATTAGTCAAGTACGGAAAAACCCGTGTACGATAGTTGTTAGGCGATTTGGTGCCGTTGAACGGACTAGTTCAATTCCCGTTAGTCTCAAGAATTGTCTCTGCGTTCACCAAGTGTTTGCATTCTTCCCATTTTCTGCATCTCTACTATTGGTGTTGATTTAATTGCTCCCAGCATTATCCTAAGCGCCTGATTTTTGAACTTTATCTAGATCTTGTAAAGTCTTTGATGCAGGACACCACGCAGCTGAACCATATTCCCGATGTGGTTTTATGCCTTGCTGGTACACTTTATGGAGTATATTCCCACTGGCTCCCCATGTGGTTCAACTTAGTTTTCTCAAGATAGCTAACTTCCTCCTGGCTTTTGTTGTTGCTTTGTTTATGTGTTGCTTCCATGTCAGCTTATCATCAAAAGTAACTACGAGGTATATGGGTTGTTTGTCTTCTTTCAAAAGTTATCCATCTATATTGATATCACCGGCGTTTTGTTTTGGTGACTTATCTGTGTTAACGCTGACGCACCATATATTTGCCCGACATCAATATCTCTTTGTATTTGTTTAGTGGCCACATTCGCGTGTTCTTCCGTGCACCAGATGACCAGGTCGTCAGCATACATTGCCACTTTGATCATGTGTGGTAGTTCGGCAACTAGGTCATTGATGTAAACCAAGAAAAGTGCGGGTGACAAGACTCCTCCCTGTGGGACTCTATGACACAGTAGGATTTTCTTGCTCTTGCGACCATTCAATTATATCCTGGCTCTTCTATTATGCACGTATGTTTTTACCCATTTGTACATTCTTGAGTTACTCCTTAAATTTTGCATTTTTTTTAAAGTCCTTTTTTACAAACCTTGTCAAATGCTTTCCGGAGGTCTATCCATGATGCTAGTACTAGTTTATTATCTTGGAAGGCGTCCTCAATCTCTTAGGAGAGGTAGGTTGCCTAATCTTCGGCAGAGTAGCACTGTCTGAAACCTGCTTGCTGCGATACCAGAAGTTTTAACTTTCACGGTACCACTGTATCCTAAGATTGATAATGCGTTCTATTGTTCTGCATAAACAGCATGTGAGGCTGATGGGCCTTTAGTTGGAGACTGTGTTGCCATATTTTCCTGATTTAAGGAGTGGTATCATTATTGCTTCCCTCCATGCTTTTGGAACATTACCTGTGTTCAAACTTGTATTGAAGATCTGCAGTAGCTTTGCTCTTGCTGCAGTTCCCAGGTTTTTATTCATTTCACTGGACATTCCATCATCTCCTTGAAACTTTTTCATTTTCAATTTGGATATTGCATGCTCCAGTTCTTTCATTGTGATTGGTGCCTCCATGACTTCAGATATAGGTTTTCCTTGTCAATGTTTTGCTGGTTCTATGGCATCTCATGTTGTCTGTCTGGGATAACTTAGACGTTATTGTCTTCTGCAAAGGAATCTGCAAAGTAATCAGCTGTATAAACATTAGACCTGTTATAATGTTTCTATCTTTGTAAAGTGTGATCCTTGTATTTCTCCATGTACCTTCATCATTTAATTGTTTTACCAGTTTCCATTTACCATTGCAAGGACATATGAACTGACTCCACATAACATGCCGAAAATTCAACATGAAGATTGAAGAGACTAAAATAATGACAATAGCAAAGAGAGAAAGAAATATCACTATCTCTATCGATAATAAACACCTTAAACGAATTAAGGAGTTCAGTTACTTAGGAAGCATTATAACGAGTGAAGGGAAAAACAGTAAAGAGATACAAAATAGATGCAGCAAAACATACCAGATCCTAGGACAGATGAGACGTATTTTCAAGAACAAAAATGGAAACATAGAAGCTAAAGTTGCATTATACAAGACTATTACTATCCCGTCACTGCGCTACCAGTGCCAAACCTGGACAATGACAGCACAAGACAAAAGAACAATTAGAAACGATGTCATAAGAGAAAGAGTGGGTGCATATCGATTTTACAATACATACAAAACCAACAGATGCAATGGGTTGGTCATCTGGAAAGAATGCCGTGTGATTCATTAGTTTATAAAGCATATATGAAGAGAGGAGAAGCAGAAAGAAGAGCTAAGGGTAGACCTAGAGTACGCTGGATCGGCAAAATCAAAGAGACATTACACGAAGACCAAATAACATTATTATAGTTGCCAGAAAAGCGAGAACAAGAACATTGTATCTCCCACGACACCCATAAAGGGTAAAAGAGGAGGGAAAGAAGAAGAATGTACACATACAAAGAATGACAGAAGTGGTAGGGTTGTGATCAGGGGTGAGGGGAGATAGTATTTTTTCTCTGGAAAGATCCGAAAATCAAAGAATCAATACCTGACCTGGACTTCGAGTGTTTATAGACCTACTGCTGGATGGCAGCTAGACCGGAGAGCGGAACACTTATAAGAATGTCCCACGTGCCATGATGCTGATTTCTAATCAAGAATCGAGAGTTTCAACACTCGCAATTACTTGAGATCGCAAAAATAAACAGTTTAATAGAATTTACGACGATGTCCTGATGTGTTTCAAGAAAATGTGAATTAGAGAACTAGAGAGACATGCAGACAGAGAACTAGAGAGACATGCAGACAGAGAACTAGAGAGACATGCAGACAGAGAACTAGAGAGACATGCAGAGAACTAGAGAGACATGCAGACAGAGAACTAGAGAGACATGCAGACAGAGAACTAGAGAGACATGCAGACAGAGAACTAGAGAGACATGCAGACATAGAACTAGAGAGACATGCAGACAGAGAACTAGAGAGACATGCAGACAGAGAACTAGAGAGACATGCAGACAGAGAGCTAGAGAGACATGCAGACAGAGAACTAGAGAGACATACAGACAGAGAACTAGAGAGACATACAGACAGAGAACTAGAGAGACATACAGACAGAGGTAGGTAGATCGGTTAGATATATGAATGGATGAATAAATAGATGAATAGATGGATAGATGGATAAAGACAAACACAGATAAATGAGAGAATTAGTAAAATATAATACAGATTGATAGCCAGGTAGAATGATTGGCACTGATTTACCTGCGCTGACTGGCTGCGTTTACCATGGCCCGATATAACAGTTCTTGTTCTACTCTCAGGTTTTTCCTCCTGGCATTGTTGCTTAACTCACTCTCAGGTGATTCAGCCAAGTAAGTGAATGGATTGATGAAATCCGCTTTTCATGAAAACAAACAAAAACTAAATATAATCTGAACTTCGACATTTCCCAATTGACATTTGATTACACTCCTTAAATAACCAAAATATATTTATTTTCATAGTTTAATGTGTTTATAGAGATGTTGTGTTTCCATAGCAACCGTAATCTATAAACATTTTTAGGAAAATAAATTTGAGATAGGGCATGAATTATGCAAGCTAGAGAAATAATTTAGAAATAATGATTTGTGGAGACCTATGATCACCTACGCCAGTCGGCACTGAATTCTATAATTGTCTTTTTTTTATTATGGTTTAAGAAAAATCCTGTCAATTTTTTATACCTTAAAATTAGATTGTAAGTCTAATCGTATCAATACCATATGTAAAAATATGTAGAAGGTGGGATGGTTCAAATCAGAACAAAACAGCAATTTGGTACCAGAAACCATGTAAAACACTCATTTAGTACTAGGAAGCAAGTAAAAACAAGCGGGTAACACTCACCTCCCCCCTTCCACACACACAATTTTAATAAAAAATGGCCTCCCTCCCATAAAATTAACCAAAAGTGTAACAAAATAAAATTAAAAAACCGCAAATGGCTAACATGAAGAAAAGATATGTTTTTATAGGTACGTATAACGTAGTTACGGCCCTGACTTTACTTAATTTTCGTGTCATCAGCTTGTCTTAACTTTTGCAGAAGCACATGGGACATCTGAGTTTATTTTCTGTCTTAAATAGATCAAAGTACTTGACCTCTTTGCGATCAGGGGTCATTTGGAATGTTTATAATTGATTCCATTTATTTCAAACTCAAAATGAGAATTAAACTCATTAAAGAACATAAGGCGAGAGGCCAGTTTCTAACTACTGCGTCAGGTGACATGGTGTTTGATCATCGCAACTGAGGTTAATGTTGACCTGTATTTAGGAAGACGTTGGAAACGTGCTGTGGAGAACCATAAGCTAACGACTTTCAGACTCTAAACTCCCACCGAAGACGGATGTGCCGAACCATTTGCGTAAATAAAACGGCGATAAAACGCATTTCCAATTCTCTGGACCACATCCTACTATAAATCTAGTAGGACCATGGTCCTGCTACAAGGGAGTTTGAGAATGAACGCTGATGAAGAAGAATAAGAAGACTCTACACTGATGTTTGTGACATAAACATCTGACGAATATGCAAGTGGGCAAATATGCAAGTTAGCAAATATGCAAGTGAGCAAATATGCAAGTGAGCAAATATGCAAGTGAGCAAATATGCAAGTGAGCAAATATGCAAGTGGGCAAATATGCAAGTGGGCATATATGCAAGTGGGCAAATATGCAAGTGAGCAAATATGCAAATGAGCAAATATGCAAGTGAGAAAATATGCAAGTGAGCAAATATGCATGTATGTAAATATGAACGAGGACAAATATGCAAGTGGGCAAATATGCAAGTGGGCAAATATGCAAGTGAGCAAATATGCAAGTGAGCAAATATGCAAGTGAGCAAATATGCAAGTGGGCAAATATGCAAGTGAGCAAATATGAAAGTGAGCAAATATGCATGTATGTAAATATGAACGAGGACCTATATGCAAGCGGGCATGAGTGTAAATATGCAAGTGTTCAGATATAGAAGTATACAAATATGCAAATTGGCAATTGTGTAAATATGCACGTAGGCGAGTGTGTAAATATGCAAGTGGAGAAGTGTGTAAATATGAAAGTGGGCAAGTGTGTAAATATGCAAGTGTGCAAATATGTCAGCGGGATAGTGTGCAGATATGCAAGCGGACAAGTGTGTAATTATGCAAACGGGCAAGAGTAAAAAAGTGCAAGTGAGGAAATATCAGAGTATTACCAAAATATTTTACATAGATAGTTTTAACAGGAGTTTACAGAAGTGTACAATGTATAATCACTATGTGTTGCCATATTAGCAATTTCATAGCAGAATGTGTTACATTGTCTATTGTCTATCGCGAGGTTTGTTGTAGTTTCCATACTTGCCGTTGAGCGTAGGGGTTTGTGAAGTTGATGAGGTCTTCATTTCAGAGCTAGGTGTGTTGCTCTGGTTGAAGTGAAGTCATGTTTATTCAGGATGTTCTTGATGTTGTCCACATTGTAGCATATCGAATTGGCACTGGTTTCGAAATTGGTTTTAGTTAATTTTTATATGTGTGTGTGTGTTGTTTTAACCAATCTATTTTTTTTTCTGATACATTTTTCATATTCTCTTGGGAAAATTAATGTGAATAATCAGGTCACATTGTCGTGTAATCAGGGCCGGCCCTAACAATCGCGGGGCCCAGTCTGGGTAGGGAAGAGGATAATAAAATAAATTCTAATATGAATTTATGGTCCTATGAAGTTTGGGGCCCAATGCGGCCGCATAGGTTGCAATGGCCTAAGACCGGCCCTGCGTGTAATGATATTGTTATATAACTGTTTCTCTCGTACTTGCTTCCAAAACAGAGCCACAAAATAAAATGTCACGTAATAATCTAGAAGCAGTTATTGACATTTGGCTTTTAGTTTGAAATTAACTGAATACTACTCTGTTTTATTGTTTTCAGTGATTTATTTAAATACAATTTAGTCTTTTGGTCACTTTTATGTGTTTTTTTAAACCTAAATTATACCGATACATAGTTTCCGTTCTCTGGCAACCCTGATGCAAAATTCCCCAACGTATTTTTTATTACATTTTTTATAATAGATATTTCCATTCAACAATGGGGCTTTCTTCAACCGACATATGTTATCTTGGTGAAGAATAAAATAAGATTGAAGATAATAGTTGAGAATGAATGAATTGTCTATTGTCTATGCCCAGGTGGATGATGGTCAGAATATTCACACTTGTCGTTAAGCGTAGGGTCGGTGACTGGTAGTTTCAGCAAACTATCCAAGGCTAGATCTGTAGTTTTGACTGTTTAATCCATATCTGTTCAGGGTTTCTTTGATATTATCTATCCCAATTGTTCTAGGTCTTCCTCTGGCCTTGTATTCAGATCTTGTCATGTTATATGTTTTAGTCGGTAGTTGGTATGGTTCATTCTCATAAATTGTCTAAACCATTTTATCTGTTGTTTCTTGATATATTCTGTGCATGGTCGTATACCGATTCAACTTCTGATCTCGTCATTCCTTATTTTGTCTAGATTTGTCACTATTTCGGCTTTTCTCAGATATTTAATCTCACATGTAATTTTACTCTGCTGGGCTTTTGTCAGCGTCCATGTCTGGCATTAATAATAAAGAGTTTGCATAAAAATACTGTTTACAATCTGTCTCTTGATTTCTATCTTGATTTTTGTGTTGAGCTGTAATGGTGATAGCTGGTATGTCATTGTTTGATTTCTGGCATTTTCTCTCGATTTATCTGTCTAATTTTCAGTTGTCTGTGAATATACTTCCCAGGTATTTAAATTCAGAAGTTCGTTTCACTTTAGTTTTGTTTATAGTTATATTCACCGGATTTGGTCACTTGCTGATTTCTGCATATCTATTTTCATGTTATACTCTGTGCATGTTGTTGTGAGTTCGTTAATATGATTTTGTGACTGCTGTTCATCTTCGTAAATGATACAATTACCATCAGCAAATAACAGTTCCTTGATTGTGTTATTTAATTCCTCCTCAGATTAGTCTCTTATTTCTGTACTGTTGACTTTCTTCATTTGTTATTGTTTCCATGTATATGTAATGAATGAATGTATACAAAATAAGAGCATTTAGAATTGCGTAAAAGAGCCAGGGAATTCATACAGAAAAGCCACGTACCCTTGCCGTCGCTGATGATTACCGAGAGACCAGAAACCTGTGTTTGCTGGGCAGGATTGACGCTGGCAGCTCTAAACCTAGTGCTTGTACTGCAGTCTAGGGCAGAAATAGTCACGAAATTGTTCTCATCAATTTCACTGTGAATTGTCTCGCCACCCCCTATGTCTATTTCTTCTGGTGGTCCCCACTCATACCCGCTGTCTTCCACATCTAGAAATGCGCCGTCACCGCTGCCGCTACCATCAATGCCCGAGAGAATATCATCTATATCCTGGGGAACACAACACATATAGAGTACTATTTTAATGGCTTCCATCCTCAGCAAAAAGTCGTACATTCACAAATGATAACAATACAAAAGTAGGTACTTAAAATAAAAACAATAAAATTGTGATCGAAATTAGAATATCCTGGGGAGTATCTTGTAATTTGTCAATATTGTTGTTAAGGATGTCAAGCCTGCACGTGTTATCACGGTGCGGACAAACTCCTGATATTTTTTTAATGGAGATTTGCATAAATTTTTGTATTTCGGGAAGTTGTAGGGAAGACTTTAAATTCCGATTAAGAGGTGCGGGTGGTGCAGGAGTTTAGACACGCAACCAAGACATTCTATTCTCTTTATGAATCCAAGAATTGCATAGGTACTTGAGAACTTCAAACGAACGCAATGGTTACTACGTCGTAAAAAAATACTGTTATATTTGGCTTTTTAAAGAATATTTACACTCAGCTAAAATGTTTAAATTTTCCTTCCCCATTCCACCTGTATAATTTCAATAGCAATCCACAACATTTCAACATGAAATCAAATGTGCAAATGATTAGATGAAGCAACGCAATGAGCACTACGAGTATGAGTAGTCCCATTTCTTTCAGCAGATGGAGAAAGGTATGCACACCATGCAGGATAGTTCAACAACCCACACTCATATACTCTTTATTCAATCTGTTCTCAGTGTCATCACCCGTCTTTAGATATAAGGATATGTTCTACGACATGTGTGACTTGGAGTTACGTTTGTCAGTTGTAAACACAAACATTGCTGGGATTTCCTTTACAGTATATACATTTTCTAGCTATGTTTGTGCACATTCGCGCCATCATGTTGTAACAGGCGCAACATGTTTTCACCATTCATTAAAATTTACTGTAACCTCCACATGTCACATTTTCTAGCAGCCTTGTTCACAATTTACGTTAACTTCCACTTGTCATATTTTCTAGTACCTTCATTAACCATCTTCTCCATATAATATTCTTCTTATGGTCTTATATTTTGCGTGCTGTCAATAATTTCTGATCTGATACCGATGTTCACTCATGCCACATTGTTAGTTTGCCAAGCATCTTCTCTTTTGGTTTTCCCCTACCCTTCTTGCTCTTCAGCTTGTTGTTGCAATGTGTACCATAAATTTCTTCTTCTCATGATGTGTCCATAAAATGTGGACGGTCTTTTTCTGACACGTGTAAGCAGCTCTCTTTTTGAAGTAACTTCTTTCAAGATATCTCAATCAATCAGGTGCCATGCCGAATGGCGTAGGCGAGAAATGGGAGTATCTAGAGGGGAGGGAAGAAAAAGTAATTTTTTTGAAAGGCTCCGAATATCACGCAATCAACACCTGACCGGGACATACACTGAGATGGCTGCTGAAACGGTGGGCGGAGCAGGTATGGGAATGCCCCACGTTATGTGAAGCTAGTTTCTAATCAGGAATCAAGAATGGGTCTCACTATTATTTCACTATATACATTGAACACATCGAAAGACAGCACAACCTTGTCTGACCCCTTATTTGATGTGTATAGAGAATAAGTATGTACGTAGAAAGAAAGTAAATTATGATTTTCTTTATCAAAAACTGTCAGATTCTGTGACAGAGAGAAAGTAAATTATGATTTTCTTTATCAAAAACTGTCAGATTCTGTGACAGAGAGAAAGTAAATTATGATTTTCTTTATCAAAAACTGTCAGATTCTGTGACAGAGAGAAAGTAAATTATGATTTTCTTTATCAAAAACTGTCAGATTCTGTGACAGAGAGAAAGTAAATTATGATTTTCTTTATAAAAAACTGTCAGATTCTGTGACAGAGAGAAAGTAAATTATGATTTTCTTTATCAAAAACTGTCAGATTCTGTGACAGAGAGAAAGTAAATTATGATTTTCTTTATCAAAAACTGTCAGATTCTGTGACAGAGAGGAAGAGCACAACCGGAACGAACAATGTTTCAAGTTCAATCTTCGCGGCAGACAATTGTGCATCTGGACAGTTCACAAAGTAATAGCAGCCTACTGGACGTAAATATTACGTAGAAAATACTACAAGCAAATAATTCTGGGTTGATAACTACCTGTTACTTATGCTATATTATCAACTTTATCAGAGGCATGCGGCTAAACTGTATCATTTTCTTTATTCAGCTGATACTCAAATCAACAAATATGTCTGCAGATTAGACAACAAATAAGCATAGATGTGCAATCTACTGCTGATGATTTGGGATTATTGATTTCTAGTTAAGACATTTCTAATAAAAAATTACCTCCTATGATGAGCTAGCTAGCTACGCTCCTCCCAACCGCTAACGTTAGTACGCTTAGGTTATATCAGAGTTTTTCACTATCAAAGTATAGTGGAGATTGATTCTGATAACTCAGTCATCATTATGTTTTTTTTACAATTATAGAACAAGTTAGATTGATTTCTAGTTTTTAGGTGAGTAAATATTGCCTATTATGTTGTTTTTTTTACAATTGTAGAACAAGTTAGATTGATTTCTAGTTTTTAGTTGAGTAAATATTGCCTATTATGTTTGTTTTTTTTACAATTGTAGAACAAGTTAGATTGATTTCTAGTTTTTAGTTGAGTAAATATTGCCTATTATGTTTTTTTTTTTACAATTGTAGAACAAGTTAGATTGATTTCTAGTTTTTAGTTGAGTAAATATTGCCTATTATGGTGAGGTATGCTCATATCAGTCTCGGACGTTAGTCCAACTAGGTTATATCAAAGTATTTTGACCATAAAAATAATAGTGGTTGTGGTTTTGTGAAGTAACTGGGTATTTGATTCTGATCGCTAGTGATCTGACTTACCTGGAATGTTACTGGGGATTCTATTAGAAACTGGTTCCTGCCCCATTCTGTGTACTGAAACAGACAAGAAAAGTTATGGCTGGGGACATAAGATGTTTTCAACAATTATTGTCAATTAATAAATATAACTTTTAGTTTATATATATATATATATATATATATATATATATATATATATATATATATATATATATATATATATATATATATATATATATATATATATATATATATATATATATATATATATATATATATATATATATTATATATATATATATATATATATATATATATATATATATATATATATATATATATATATATATATCGTGCATATTTTTCCAGAACGTTATCTTTATCGATGATACTCAGAACGCCTCTCTGTCCCAGACATCCAGGCTTGCACTGGCCAGAGACATGTGCATACATTCTTCGAAGTCGCGGGTCCATCGATTTCTTGATCTTCCTCTTCTTCTCTCATCTGGTACCCTGCCCTCCAGAATCAACCTTACGATCCCATCATGTCGTTTTAAGTTTCCAAAATACTGTAACTTCCTTCATATGATGGTACAGTGGAATCCCTCTATAGAGCACTCCTTTATAACAAATTTCCCTACATAACAACACTTCAAAATCGTCAAATATATTTATTCACTATTGTTTGTACTGTATATAGCAAATTTCTGTTATTACATACATACTTTGTCGGTCCGGACCAAGTTGTTATGATGGGATTCCACTGTATTTAGAAGCCACCATTCACTTAGTTTCAGTAATTTCAAAAAGGCAATGTTCTTGTTTTTCTCTATTCATGCTATTCTTGTGATCTTTATACAAGACCAATATCTCTTCTACATGTGTGTGTGTTATGCGTAATCTAGTTAATTTGTTATGTATTGTGGTAGCTGGTGTGTTTTTCCAACCCAAAATGAGGTAAAGAATATTAACACTGTCTTCTGTCATGCATTTTGTAAGATGCAACTAAGAATTTAAGCGTTGGATTTTCTGCTCTACTCATAATTTCCGCTATGGTGGATTCTGAAGACTAACGAGAATTGAACCAGGTCTGTTATAACGGCACCGAATCGCCTTGAAACTCGAGTAAGCGGGTTTTTTCGTACTTGTCTAACCGCATCACCAAAAATAAAAAAAATAAAAAAAAAAAAAGATGCGATTTTGTCAAGACATTAACATTTTGTACTCAAGTCACTGAGAACGACATGAGTATGTTTTCATTGGTTTGCGTACACAGTTTGAATGTCTTGACAAAATCGCCTTTTTTAGATGCGGTTAGTCAAGTACGGAAAAACCCGCTTACTCGAATTGCAAGGCGATTCGGTGCCGTTAGAACGGACCTGGTTCAATTCTCGTTAGTCACAAGAATTTTTAATTAATCCTTTTGCTTCCTACTTGAATTTACTTGATGGATTCTGCTGCATGTACATTTCTTCACTGCTTCATCTAGATTTCTTCACTACTTCATGCACATTTCTTCACTTCTGCATGTACATTTCCTCATTGATGCGAGGGAATAATTACTTTAATTTGTAACACGTTTTCGGATTACAAGGGAATCAAAGCAAATGATATCACGAGATAACAAGAACGTGACTGAAGAGTACACTATCGAGTAAAAGAGTCCCCAGCTCGTGGCATAGTACCATACATCAACAGAGATTAAAATCATTTTCTGGAATTTAACAGAAATCACGAACAATTTCCATCAAATTTATATCACTGAAGTACCTATACGAAGGTAAGATAAATGCCCCTTCCAACCCTTCTCTAAAAAATTATAACGTGATATTTAATACTAGGAAGCAAGACACACAAAAGAACGAGTAACCCCTCCACCTTTTAAAAAAAATAAAATAACGGATTTATCAAGAAAAGGTCACTCAAAGTCACACAGAAATGAAGAAATGATCTTTCTTAGGGTAATCTATCCTTTGTCGGACGTATCTGCGGTGCTCTCCCCCCCCCCCCACTCTCCGTCGAAGCTGAATAAAACGAATTCCATCTTCTAGTTTCCTATATAGTAAGAACTGTTAAATACTGCAAGTTTCTGGTTAGGGAGTTCAAGGGAGGGTTTTGTAGTTGAGTGATAAAAGCCGTATGCTCTTACTGTCGTCATGTCACGTACAGAGTGAATGTAAGAACACGAGTGATAAATCCGTACTCTCATGTTTTCCTATTATATCATCGTTGTGCCCATACAAAAGCTACCAATATGGTGATTTTTATGTTGATGGTGTAGCTATTTCCTTACTTTGTTTAGAAACAAATCAGAAGGCAGTAGACGTGATTTGAACCAGGTTCGTCCAGCTGACACCTATTCGCCTCGAATTTTGAGTAAATAAGAGACACACGTTTTACGAATACGACCACATTGCATCTCCTAGACAAGCGTACTCAACCTTGAGCTCTCGTAAGTGCATGTGCTCGCACCATGCGAGTTAACAAGTTCTCTCAAGCACGAAAGTTTACATGTGTGGGGGGGGGCGGTTGTTCTCGCCGTCTGAATAGGTTGATATCTCATGTCTTAGATGGATAGATCTCATGTCTTAGATGGGTAGATCTCATGTCTTAGATGGGTATATCTCATGTCTTATATGGATATATCTCATAGTAAGGGTCGGTTCTCAAAAATGTTTGCTGTATTTCCTTCTGGATTTCCTGTCTTACGTCTGCTTAATTCTCACTAGTATAGCTAGAAAACACGTCCTTCTCCAGAACAGACTTGTGCGCTGATATCTCAAATATTGGTATATCCAACTGTTTCATTGGCTGAAGGCACAAAAAATACGCACAGTAAGAAATTATCAGTAACATGAACAAACATGAGTGGCTATGTGTCAGATCAGTACGCAATACTATTGTGGGGGAAGAACTTTGTAAATACTGTATATAAAATCCCGGCAATAATCGTTTACGACCGCCCTTTACTAATACGCCCGTGGTTAACCATTTTGTAAATCTAAATAGGTACATTCAAATATCACGGGCCTACCGCACTCGCAGTTTTTAAGTAATCTTTCGTAATTATTTAGTAGTTTGTGATGTTATTGCCGATTACAATTATATACTAGATTCTGACGTCACTCTGGTGATTCATTTCTATTAGCGAAAAGGCTGTACTAACCAATGCTGAACTAACCTTCGGCTGATAAGGATGCAATACTGGAGGAAATAAAAAAACTACTGGCCACATGCCTTACTCGACAATACAACCCTTCTACTCTAACCCCAGCATGTTCTCACCCATACAACCCTCCTTAATAAATTCGCCTCCCATTTCTTGTTTTCAAATACTTATAAATACAAATGCACCCTCTGTTTGATAAATGTAAAAGTAGGAAGAATACAGTTTCTATCTTCCTTGAGACAGAAATGCATAGAGTTTAGGAAAAAAGAGATGGGGATGGACTTGGTGTTAAGATTAGGATTAGGTCTAATCCTTCTTCTAACACCCACCACTTCTAAACTCTAGGATTATCCGCTCTCCTCCAATGTACATTCGTGGCATTAAATCGTGGCATAATTTAATCACCACCATTAGCCATTTTGTTTTTCGGGCAACATGGTCTGCTAGTGACGTAATTTCATTTACTGTACAAAAACTGTACGCACTATAACAAACTTTAATGAAGCTGCACAAAAATAGCAAACTTCGTTCACATTTCAGATATAGGCGAATTATTAGGTAGGCCCATGATGCATGATCGTACCTTTAAATGTCTTCGGATAAAGCTTAGCTGGTTACTATTTTGCTTAATGACTGCTTACAACAGGACAAAAATGTCACATATTAATGTACATTTTTCACTGCGCATGCTCATCGTACATAAAAATTCACTACATGAACATTTTAGTTTTAAACAAAACAATTCTCACTTTGAATACGCCGTTATTTTCTTTGCCTGCAATACGTATTCCAATTCCGCTTGTGACTTGTGAAGTATCAGTTACCTGAATATGAACTTCAAAGCCAACAAGTGCTATTTTACCTGCGAGTATTTGGTTGACTCCAATCACCTAAAAACGAGACAGAAAATAAAACACAAGTAATGCATCTACCAGTGTAATTTATAAATTAATAAAGAAATTTAATCAAAAAGTAGAAAGACGAGTTTGGAACCAGATCAGTTCACCTGGTATCGATTCGTCTCGTAACTTTAATGAACACTATTTTTTATCGATTTCGACCATTCCTAATCCCTAAAACGGTTACGATTTTAGTCAAGTCATCCTTTTACATACTAAATTTATGATTTTACATACTATGAATGTATATCAGCTGATTACTGACAACAGTAAAATACCCATTGCAGAAATATGTATATTCCTCGTGGACCACATACATTTAACACAAGTACGTACTATTAGGCATTAATAGTAGAAAACGATCAACATTATCTCTCTTTGGAACACAAATAACAAATAAACAGAAACGAAGTTGCTCCATGTGCAACATAGCTAAATGAATGCTATAAATAAGAAGCATCAATAAATAAATGGAAAATAATACAATCTGACTGACTAAATTTGAACCAGGCCTGTTCTGCTCAATTAAGCAAGACATTTATGAGAATGTTTCTTTTATTTTATACTCCGCGTGGCTCACGGGTTTTCAAAACATCTTCTATTGTTTCATGCATTTAGCTTTCGTACCGGATTTTTCATGTTGTACTCATTCCTTTTATATCTGTTTCCACCTGTAATTATTTATAATTTGTTCCTCTTTTCCGTTTTCCCACTGATTCTAGAACAATTTTTACTTGACAATGTTTTCCGATGGTCGTCTGAAGCAGTGAGGGATCATGGCGAATTGCAAGTTTGAAATGGAGGAAAAATTTGATGTGGCCACAGACCCGTCCAGGAAAACTACGAGATGGTAGTTTTATTTTAAAAATTGAGTACCAAATGTGTTAGTAAACCTCAAAACAATATTTCTTGGCCCCATAAACAAAATAGTAACGTTTTAAGAATTAAAAAAAAATTATCCCTTAAGCCACTGTAAAATAAATGGTCGGTAACGACCAATATAAATCATGCACTAGCCATCCCCAGAGCCGTATCTAAGTTCTCTCTATTGATGCCTGTTTAGCTCTTTTCTTGTGTTACTTATTAGTGAATCTAGTATACCATTTTAAAACGTGTATGCGGATAATTTCATAACAGTTTAAACTGCAGCAAAACTATGATCTCACTGACAAAAATTGAAACACTCGGTAACCAAGTTTTAAAACCACTAGACACACATAGTAAACACACACAAACTGCAATTTTAGACCAGAAGACATTTATTACGAACACAAAACAATGTTTCTTCAGCTTCGAATACAGTAACCAATGCTCTCCAGCTTGAGAATCAGTGGCGCTGCTGTATATATTTCGTGCATGTTGTAGACACCCATATTCATACTCTGTTTGATGGTTGTTCTGTGAAGAGTTTATATTTGTTTTCCTCTCTACAGGAACACTATAAAAGACGTTGAGGGGTGACGTAATTGTACTCTGGTTACCCAAAATATACCCCGTCCCTCTCAACGAAGCGGGGTTCGCCTGTGGAGTATACCACACATATCACGTAAATGCATAGCTTCAAGCAATAATCCCCAGGGATCTGTGACAAAAATCAACTTGATAATCAAGTTGTTGTGAGGGAATCCGAACTCTCACCTCTTGAGCACAAATCGAAACGCTTAACCACTACAGTAGGCTGCTAACGAGAAGAAGAAGAAGAACCATCACACTAGAGAGATGCCAACCCCCTCCCTTATTCCTGTCTATAACACAGTACATGAAGATTTTAGGCATCACTGCCTCTGGTCACTTCACAATACTCAAAGAAAACGCAAAAAAAAAAATATTAAAAAAAATATTTTAAAAAAATACCAGAATAAGATACATTATAAATGGTACGCTTCCAAATAAACTTAACCAATCTTGAAATACATCTATGCAGATGGAAACCAAAAGACAAATCGTAAATTCAATCTTCATACAGACAATGTATGTCAGACGTATACATTAACTACAGAACAAGAGATAACGCTTACTGCGTGTGAAATGAGATGTCTAAGAAAAACAGCAACAGAACAAGAAGAGATCGTGTGAGAAATGAAGAGATTATACGAGCTGTTGGAGCAACAATTGTAGTCAAATATATTGAAAAACAAAGACTGAGATGGTTCAGTCCTTTAAAGAAGGGAATTCATATTGGCCAATAACAAGAGCAGACAATATGAGAATGGAAACAACCAGAGGACGACCAAGAAGGAGGTGGATTGAAGGAAATAACAACGTTCTTGAGACGTCACAATATTACTACATATCAAATGGGCAAACGTGCCATAGCCCGAAAACTGATCGTCATTCAATCCTGCAACGCTTAGCAGCAAAAACAGAACAAACAAACCAAAGATATTTTCCTGCACAATTATTACATATTAATATGTACTGTTCTTATGCTAGATTTATATATATATATATACTAGATTTGTTTGGAACCCGTCGTTTCGTCCAGACGAAATTTATTGGGTTGATATATCCCACATTGCCAATGTTCTTGCTAACCCGGCTCACCATACGGGATCAAAAGCAAGTATGACATCATACAGTCCATAACCAATTCATCGAATACAGTCTATAGCCAATATTTTATGAATGAATAAATGCAACTGTCGCGGTGAAAGGGTGGTTCTCCATCGTTGTTAACGAAAACCATTGCAACCTCGTTAGATGTTGGTTCATTATAGCGATGTTGATCAGATTGACGATTATGATTGCGTTTGAAGACCATTTTTACTATTGGGATGTCTTTTTCAGTTTGAGCAGCATTCTGAATCTCTCTTGTTTCGATATCACGCATTAACTGATACGACTGTGCTAGTCTATTGTGTTGACGAATAAATCGATCGATTTTATCAAGTATTTCTCTTTCGCATGTAGCATTTGCTGCATGTGCTTGTCGAAAGTCTGTTGCTTGAGAACTGTCCAAAACATACAACTGAGCGAAACGTGGAACCTTGGTGTATCGCGGTTTTATATATGAGAAATTCGATTATAAATATGTCCATGAACATTTAAAACATCTGGAGTTAGACCTTGACAATCCGTAATTTTTTAAAATCCCAGTAACGCGAAGAAAGAGCTCTATTATAAGAGCAAATATTCTCGCAAAGATGTGTGTATTTAGGGTGTGTGTATTATCCGAGAGCATCAAGTGCAGGAACTCGGGATACTTCAGCTTATTACGATAAATGTTTTGTGTTTTTGGAGCATGATCTTTCCCTTTCGGCAACAACTTATAAACATGCCATAGTTATGACGTTCGACCAAAGAATTTTTAGTACCACAAAATCGACATATAATATCGAAAATTCCAGTTATGTGCAGCAACACAATACTCAACAAAATTTGCTGCTTCATTTGAAATTACTTGACTTCGACACATTTATGACAATGAGTGAACCTCGGCATCTGCAACTTGACGTCTCTGCATTTGCCTAATTGTTTCATGCTTTTTGTGATGACGTTGGTACTCTCTATTCATATCTTGTCAATTTTCTCTTTGAGCTGGTGATTCTAGCTTAGCTCAACGCCAATGCAACTCAGCATCCTTAGCAAGTCACGTTTGTCTTTGGGTTTCTTGATCAATTCTTTTCATCTACTCTTTCAATTCAATGTCTATGGCCTACAGCATTTGCGGCACGATCCCGAGCGAGTGACTCTTTGACCTTGACGACTCAATCATCTAGCTTCTCGCTCTTTTTTGTGTGTGGACACTTTCTTGCGATTGGATCATCTTCATCCATCATTTAAAACAAATTATATGTATATTTGAAATATAATGCATTTTAGATAACTTTAACCACAAGTCGATACAGAAGTTTACCTGTTAGCGCATCAATAACATTTGTATACAAAAATGTCGTCTTTGAATAACGTCCCGACACCAATCGTTATGATTGGATGTCGCACGGGAATTCCGTAACGTAAATGCGCTATTTATAGAGTGTTCTGGAGATGACAGAACACGGCTATTATATATATATATACATACATATATAATTATATATTATACACGGTTAAATCCACGGTTGGGATAGGATTTTTTTATTTCAGAGGTACAATCAAAATCCTTCTTGTACATGTCGCGGCGTCTGCTATGGCAAAGCGGCCTTTATTTCCACAGCTCATAGAAAACCTTCCTGCAACTCCTTCACAGGAAAACATGCAGTAATGGAAGTTTTATATTGTATTTCTATATATATCTTCCTGCACAATTACTACATTACCATGCACTGTTCTTAAACTCTTGAGCTAGTACAACTCATTGATACTATCTTTATTATAAATACTGACCTGAAAGTGACACTTCTGACCGTTACTTCTTCGAAGTGTGACAAACTCTGTTATTCGAATTCTGCAGGGCCAGTATAATACGGCACTTGTGTTGTTAAATGTTCTTATTTTCTGTGGAGTCCCAGATATTTCAGCACGTATGCTATCTGAAAAGGACAATGCCAGTTATTTCATTGAATTTTCCCTCCAGAAAATTAGTCCGTTAGTTAAATATCAATTTTATTATACAATGTAATACAAGCTAACCATTTGCAGAAAGTAAGAGCTAATAGCTCGTTGTTGAAAGGGATCGAAATAGCAATCACAATCGTCTGTGTTCTCAGGAGCCAGAAAGCGAAGCACAGAATAGTAAACCTGTTACCTACCATACGTGGTGCACGAAGCAAACCATGGAGGTTTAGGGCATTAGTGGGATAAACCAACCTATGTACGATCAAAGGTACCCAGAAACCTTGTTAAAATTGTATGTGCAATGCCGAAAGTTGCAGATATCGCAATTAAGTTGTTAATAATGACAATATCATTCCGTTATGTGGATTAAATCCTGCTAGTCTTCAGGAGTTTGAGAACGAACACAGGCAAAGTAGAAGAAATTTCGCCGATTGTGGTTTCTAGTTTTGTATCTTCCATTCCATTTAAAGATGGACTTATTTCTTTTTCCATTTCTTGTTGCATTTGTTTCTATCCCTCTAGTAAGGTATTACACTTTTCTTACATTTGCCTTGAATTCATCCTCATAACTATTTTCTCTGAAAGATAATCTCTCTATATTTGCCAGAGGTTAACACAGTATTAGGTATTAGATATGTAGATTTTCCTCTTCCCACACCGGACTCGCCCACAGGTTTTCAGATCTCCGCTTCAGTAAATCTCTTAGGGTATAATGGCTGATGGTTCCGGTTCTATGTTGGTTCACTGCTATTTTTGAAATCTTTGTGAGGTGTTCTCTACGGGCCACGCTAATTTTCACTCCCAATTCGCGCATTCTCAATATTGACTCATGCGATTTCATCTAAAAATCCTCTGATCGTGCGGACACACGAAAAGCAATGAGTATGTCTACTCGGTTCATACCCTGACCATTTGTTATGGTGGAGAGGCCTAGCTAATTGGTCGACCCGTTCGTTTCCCTCAACATCCGCGTGTCCAGGGACAAAGATAAACGTGAGTTCTCGTAGTAATGCCCGAAGTTTAGCTCTCGCTAATGACGCCCCTACGTACATTACCAGTTTTTACTTCCTGAATTACATTTATTGTCACTTAGTATGCACGCATGGGAATAGGCTTGCGATTCCAGCCTGTTAAGTGCCTGTGTTACGACAAATACTTTATCAAGGATAACGATGTAAGATTCACACCCTGCAGCATGAAGTAGTGCATCTAGAAATGAACAGAAAATTGGCAACACTGAACGTATTTATGTTGCCTAGAAAATTGTTACAGCCCAGTACTGCTGGGCTGGCTGATTACTATGTCCTCAATATGATATGCTACCAGCAACAAAGTTCTACTATAAATATAATATGCTACCAGCTACAATGTTCTACTGTAAATATGATATGCTACCAGCTACAATGTTCTACTGTAAATATTATATGCTACCAGCTACAATGTTCTACTGTAAAAATGATATGCTACCAGCTATAATGTTCTACTGTATAAATGATATGCTACCAGCTACAATGTTCTACTGTAAAAATGATATACTACCAGCTACAATGTTCTACTGTAAATAAACATGTGAGGCTGTCCATAAATTACGCCAACTTTAGAAGCTAGAGGGGCTCTGAACACGTTTTACAGTTGTGGATAAGGGGAAGGGGAGAGCTCGATAAAAGTTGACGCCAAGAATATTGTTTTTATACACCAATTAAATTGTATGAATGTGAAACCATTTTCGAAACATCGGGGGGGGGGGGACGTTTCGTTTATGGTACAGTTTTAGCTAAAACAGTTTTTAAGGAGCTGGGAGGCGGAGTGTTTAGAAATGTTTTGACATAATTACGTAGGGAAAGCGCCCCCCCCCCCATATTCGTGACAATTTCGCAAGAGGGGGGGGGGAGGTAGAATTGGCACACAAATTATTGACACAATATATATACAGTTGCCAAGAGCTCAGCTGAGGACTTCGACAAATTGAGATCGCGAACAAGATCGTTAAGCTCATTTTGGTAAAACAGGATGTGGAGCATCATCGCTAAAAGTCTCTTTTTCTTCATTCTTCTCTTGACCTTCTAGAACACTGGAAGAATCTCCATCACTGATGTCAGGGAGTTCTGCATAGACAGCTACTGGACATTCATCAGAGTGAGCTACAGGACGACGTGCTGATTCAAGATCAGGATACTTGAGGACATTTCGATTCTTTCTATTGATCCCAGTCACATCAATAACGCTGAAATAAGAGTCAGAGACAAGGTTTGTGGGCTCCCTTCAAACCATGGGTATTCCAAATTTCAGACTGCTCTTCTTTCCTTTAATCCACTGACGCAGGTATTCAGTGCATGACTTGCACACCATGTGAGGAGCCCAAGCTTTATCCTGGTCACAAAGTTTTATACCAAAATACGCATGGTAAGCTTGCTTTATGAAAGTTGTGACTGAATTCCTATTAGGAACGAGGGTATATTCACCGCAGATGTAGCAGAAGATGTTAGGTTTATTTCTGCAAGATCTTCTAGTTGAAGCCATTTGAACCACTTAAAACCTTAAAAGAAAAAGAAAATTAGTAATACTAGTAAGTTTAAACATGTGACATCTTCATAATTTGTATATTCCAAGATAGATTAAGAAATTTTGTAACATATGACGTGAAAATATCCATACATGTGACAATAAAATACTTGATTTCTATATCATTTGTCCTTTTAAATAGGAAAAAAACCCACTTTTGATCAAATGTGTGGAAATCAGTTGTTCTTTTACTGATTGATTTGACATGGAATATTACCCACCTATGAAACAACATCACGTGGTGCTAGATAAAAAACCTCACCTGATTGAGCAAAACCAATGTGATTTTTGGATTCAGCATAATAAAATGATCCTTAATCTGTATTAAAAAAACCATAGACAGCAAATTTGATGTTGACCAGTGTTATGTTACACTCAGACTGTGATTGTTATCTCATATCTTAGATGGAAGCTTTTCACTTAGACTGTGGTTTTTGGGACGTTCTGTAAGGTTCATGCTATATAAAAATGTCCAATTTAAGTTTCTCTTGAAAGATGTATTCAATGTCTCGCTAACTCATTACTGTCACCACGAAATGTTCAAACATCAATATTAAGTGCATGATCTTCTATATGATTGTCATTGTAGGATGCAATAAATCTCAGCCGTTGCTACATACACGACCTGGGTGTTGTCATGTAGGCTATTAAAACGTCGTAACATTTATATCTGATTGAGGTGGAGAAGTCATTAGGTTACATAGAAATATTGTATTAAATTATATTACTGGACTAGACAGAAGGAAGGTGTTTGAAAACTCGATTTACCATCATCAACAACAACAATCATCAATATAAAAAATGAATTGTATATTGTCTTTGATGGGATGTTTATATTGGCAACTTGTATCTTGTCTTTGATGGGATGTTTATATTGGCAACTTGTATCTTGTCTTTGATGGGATGTTTATATTGGCAACTTGTATCTTGTCTTTGATGGGATGTTTATATTGGCAACTTGTATCTTGTCTTTGATGGGATGTTTATATTGGCAACTTGTATCTTGTCTTTGATGGGATGTTTATATTGGCAACTTATCTATGATGTTTGTTTTTTTAAATATCTAATACAATCATATATTGTTTGTTAGTGGCAAAATAAATCCGCACACAAAAATACATTTTCAGTGCTCGTAAATATTTTAAATATTTAGATGGTGTGTAGTTTGTGTATTAGTTTGTAAATCGGAAGCAGAGTTTTTGGGGCATGAAATATGAGAAATGAATTGCAACGATATGACTTACAATGCTTGATGTTGTATGAGGCTTCAAATGAGTTTGGGGAAGAGAAAGCTGACGTATTGTATAGGTTACAGAGACCGCCAGTCTCCTTGAAAGTCGGATGCAGCCATAAAGACGCAAATATCACAGTCAAGCTGTAAAGCCACGAGAATATATTCCGTTGTCGAAACTAGATCCTGCTAAGCAGCAGTAGTTTAAGAATGAACATATAAGAAGAAAACATTCATAAGACTAGAGCTCATTGCATAAAAGTTCCTGATGTTAGTTTTTGTGTGTCAGCCGATTCATATATTCTTATCACTGGTACGTCCGGCAAAGTAACAGATAAAAAAAACCTAGAGGTTTCCACAGAAGGTTACACACTTTCAAAGACGAAGAACGACAAAATATTATGAGGTTTGCCCAGCAGTTATACGCTTTCAAAGACGGAGAACGACAAAAAAATAACTATGAGGTTTTCACAAAAGTGACACACTTTCAAAGACGGAGAAAAACAAAAATTATAAAGGGGTTTGCACAGATGTTACACACTTTGAAAGACGAAGAAAGAATGAAAAAACTATAAGGTTTGCGCAGAAATTGCACGCCAAAGACTGAGGAATATAAAAATTGTAAGGTTTTCACAAAAGTGGTACGCGTTCAAAAGCCCTTTAATTAGTAACATATCCCTTCACGTCCTTTTGATCAAGCCAGACATTTATTTCTGTAGTGATTTTCTAGGCAATATAAATATGTTCAATAGGTTGCCAATGTTTTCTGAACAGTTCTGATGTACAGTTGCCTACATTTAAAACGTGCGGTTTAAACTACGAGGTCTGTACCACTACGTCACAATGGTGTATCGAAAATTAAGAAAAATGAAAATGGAGAACTATGTCACATACCAAAGTGTAAGGGGTGAAAGTTACATACCAAAGTGTAAGGGGTGAAAGTTGCATACCATATAGAGTCAAAGTGATCTAGAAGCGATGCTGAAGCCGGATATGACAAACCAAAAGTCTCAGATATCACAGCTACGCTGTAAAACATGGTACGACGCATTCCGACGAAACATAACAAGGTAGGGGGTACTGGGCAGCTTCCCCAGTTGTGGGCGCTAATCATAATCCCCAGTGGAGACCCAAGCGAAATAAATTTAGTGTATTTAAGAAGGTGGTGCCAGAGCTTGTCCAGAGTGTAATTCTGCCTAGCTTCGGCGTCACAAACTATCTCTACCACAACATGGTTTAGAAAGGTACAAAGTCCAGCAAGGTAGAACTTCATTGGCACGACCTCTGTGTTCGTGAATTGTTCAAAGAGTCCATGGGTTATGTGTATATGTATAAGATATGTATGCCACATTAGTCATTGTATCCTTGTTTTAAAATACCAAAGAAGATTTTACGATTGGTCTCTGTTTTAAATTAGATTCACTCACTGTTCACGAAAAAATAGACTTTTCGACCGTAAACGACTTTAGGAGTGACGCAACCTCAAAAAATGAGTACCAGAACAAATATTGGAAATGTAACGAGGCTGAAGTGATACTGCTCACACTCCGTTACTTGCTGCTCATCTAAAAAAAATAGAACAATTAAGGTAGTCTCAACACGTGTCAGTCGTACGGAAGTGTGCCTTGCTTCGATATAGGTAAAACAAGACAGATAAAACATGACATCATTCATTTATAGGTCATGTCAACAAGTCAGACACAGAGTCACTCACCTTGGCTGATGAAACTGATCCAGCTTTCAGTTGGTCACGTTGCTTGTGCTTTGTGTTACCATCCAATGAGAAATGGGATCAGACACTGAGTTTATGCGTGATATGTATGCCTATACACGAGACCACGTGTGATGTGTATACATGAGGCTATATGTGGTGTGCGTATATAATATTATATGTGGTGTGTGTACATAAGACTATATGTGGTGTGTGTACATAAGACTATATGTTGTGTGTGTATTACTTACTTCTTGGGTAACAGGCAAAATCTCCATCTCCGAAAATTTCATTAGGACACTTGCAAATATTTACTTGAGAGCAACTTGATTCTTTTAAGCACCTCCGTGATCCACACTGCAATCCGGAGGCTGAAAAGGAAATCGGTGAATTGAAATAATTACATTTGGATAATTTCTGGTGGTTTCGTGCCCTCATGTTTCGTTGACATTTGGATATTTTCTGGTGGTTTCGTGCCCTCGTGTTTCGTTGACATTTGGATAATGTCTGGTGGTTTCATGCCCTTATGTTTTGTTGACATTTGGATAATTGCAGGTGGTTTCATGCCCTTATGTTTTGTTGACATTTGGATAATTGCAGGTGGTTTCATGCCCACGTATTTCGTTGAGATTTCTTGAAGCAAATAGAAATAGGACACCAACAACTTGTTCTTCTTCTACATATGTCGTGTTCTTTGTTGAGTATTGTCATCATTGCCATTCTTAAGTCCAGATTCAGTGATACAGCTCTGCTTCCTGCAATGTCAGAATTAGAAGGTCTTTTGTCTTGTCTAATGACATGATGGGGGCTCCCTCATCCGACTTCCTATCAATGCAGTCTCGGGGATTCACCAGGAGTGATCCTTCTAAAGTGACTATTTTTGACTTACTCCGTAATTTTAATTGTCCACTTTGTGTTGACAGATAATGACAATCAACGGGATAAGTCGAATAGCGTCACTTTAGAAGGATGATTTTCGATGGTTCTCAAAGATTATATTGTTGATTGACACGCCACGATATAGATTAAGGGAGGGCAAGTGAACATTTCCCCTTAATAACTATAGTTTTTTTAATTTAAATTGTTACAACATATTATGAATGATATAGGACGTGTTAACTTGCTGTCAGCTAAATATTATTTCCTTGCTACTCGTCATTATTGTCTCGCTGCATCCACTTTTCTGGGAAATTGCATGCACTGATGAATACCTTGAGACTAGCCTTGGCTACTCGCGAGCATGGATGATGAACGTGTTTGTGGATTGTGTTTGCCGATCGTTTATCGTTACGTACAAAAAACATCAAGACTGAGTTTAAACAGAAAGTAATGGACATCTTTGGGAGTAATGAAAGCCCAGATGGAATGAACGCATATTATATTTACTTTACCGAGATTGATGAATGTATAATGTGTATACATGAGTTTGTACCAGTTCGTTGGTAGATTAGCGCATACTTGTCTGTAGGAGTTTGTACCAGTTCCCTGCCGAAGACGGATGTGTCGGGCCATTGGCGCAAATTAAACGGCGACACAACGCATTTCCATTCTCTGGACTACATCCTACTGGAAATTTAGAGGACATGTCCTGCTAAAGAGACTTCAGCAGGAGTTTGAGAATGAACGCTGAAGAAGAAGAAGAAGTACCAGTTCGTTGGTAGATTAGCGCATACTTGTCTGTAGGAGTTTGTACCAGTTCGTTGGTAGATTAGCGCATACTTGTCTGTAGGAGTTTGTACGATCTCGTTTGTGGTTTATCTCACAGTTTGGAATGATTGTTGTCTGTATTTCTTGTTATTCCACTGCGAAGGTCAAATAAATAGCAATAAATATTAATACAATCTATCTATCTATCTATAAACCCATAACCCTTCAGGGTCGTAGTTGTACCACATTGGATGCCTCATCACACAGAGTCCTCCAGCGAATTCTATCCTCAGCGATGCGAATGAGTGTGGAAATATCTTGCCCTGTCCATTCCTTGATGTCTGTCCATGTCTGTCCATGTCTTTTTTTGCTATCCTCTGCTTCTTCCACCCTCGACAGTTCCCTGCAGTAAAATTCGTAGAATTCGTCTGTAGCATTTTACTCGAAAGCCTGTAATCTTCTCTCCATGTCCGCAGTGAGTGTCCAACTCTCACAACCATACAACACAACAGAAAGCACCAGCGACTTATACAGTTTGATTTTCACTCCAACACTGATGTTGCTTTTCCAAATCACAGTTAGCCTTGACAAGGACGCTAAAGCCATCTCCAGCCTTATTTTTAGTTCTGCTTTGCATTTACCATCGCTGCATATACTGAATCCGAGGTATTTGAAGGTATTCACCTCCTCAAGCTTATTTCCTTTCATCATATTAGTCTGGTTTTCTGTGTCTCTGATGTTTACCAAGATTTTGCTCTTATCTGTATTGATTTCCATTCCTGGTAATCCCATTGCTGGTAACGTTTTCCAACTTTGATGTTAATTCTTGCAATGCTTGTTCTGACCCAGCTATAAGATCAATATCATCAGCGAAACGCAAGTTGCAAATAGGGCGACCTCCAATCAATATATAAGTGTTGTAATCATGTAATGTTTCTTGTATGATGTGCTCTAAGTATATGTTAAAAAGTACTTAAATCCTCTAGTTCTCAATATTACATGTTATCTCCTTACAGTGACTGATAGATAGACCCACTTCTTGTATGTATATATATATATATATATATATATGCCAAAAAAATGTGGGCACCTAATTACAATGACATTTTTTTGCGGTCTATTTTTTCCATTTCAGAAACGCTCCCTTGAAATAAATGTATCTTCTTCAACAATGATTCTCAAACATAAAAACACTTGCCAAAAAAAACCCACTTCCAAAGCACTTCACAAACACATTTCTAAAAATGTGTCCACATAAACATTTTACAAACAACACATATTCTCCCACAACATTCTATCATAAACACACAACAGAACACACACCTGAATACTATACATTCGACACACCCCCCGCACACACGTATTCCACATAAATGAAGATTGAAATGAGCTAGAAAATATAAAGATAGCCTTATGCTGTGGTTAATACATTGATTGTATTTATGAAAGTACACGACAGGTGTGAGTCTCCTTACACGCTGTCAGCGTGTCAATATATAGGTAGGGGGAGCTGTCCATTTATGAATATGTATTTATATTGTTTTATTCCTAAAAAGTTTTTTTTCGAATTTCGTCTGTTTTTGCTTGGAAATTATATATATATGTTTTCTTATAAATCTATAGACTTTACATTTGTCATTTTTTTTCAAAAAGCCCACAACGTGTAGCGATGCGTTAGGAGATGTCCATTATCCATGCCAACTTTTCTTTCATAATTTCATGCTTAATTATGTGAAAAACAGTTAACCCCACCTATAAAATAATTTTTCTTATTGGAAAACATACGAAAGAAATAAATGTTTCAGATATTTATAAAACTTGTTCACGTCAATTTCCGTAAACTTTAACTTGTCAACAACTGCCTAGTTTTTTTCAAACCCCCGTCCCCACTTTTCTGTTGACGTAATTAATGGGTAGATCCTGTCTATCCAGATCATTCTGTGTCGTGTACTGACAATAATTCTGCCTTGTGTACTGACAATAATTCTGCCTTGTGTACTGACAATAATTCTGCCTTGTGTACTGACAATCATTCTGCATCGTGTACTGCCAATAATTCTGCCTCGTGTACTAGCAATCATTCTGCCTTGTGTACACATAACTACAATTATTATCGCTACCTATGTTAAGCTAATTCCACATTACCAGTGCTGCATATTACTGTAAATATTTTTTGGGGGCTTCCCAGATCCCTTCCAACTTTTCACCATGTCTGTTGTAACGATATGTTTCATTTTCCCCCTCTTATAACGAAATGTCCACAGAATGCGACTTGTCTTCTGATGGGCGTGAACAGCTGGCTATCTGAATTAACTTATTTCCACATTTTAATCTTTTTATAAAACAGCACCTCTACTGCCTTTACATAATTTTATTTTACTGTTCTGCTGATTGTCGAAGAGGTGCTTCCATACCTCCAAATGTGTGGGTTTTTTGGTTTTAGTTTTTGTTTTTGCGTTCGTTCTTAAACTCCCACCGGAAATCTCTTAAAGCTGTTCAGGACAATGGCCTTACAACATTTCCAGCAGGATGTGTCCCAGAGATCTCTCTTATAGCAGGACAATGATCCTACAGCATTTTCAGCATGTGTCCCAGAGATCTCTCTTATAGCTGTACATGACAATGGCCCTACATTTCCAGCAGGATGTGTCCCAGAGACCTCTCTTATAGCTGTACAGAACAATGGACCTACAACATTTCTAGCAAGATGTGTCCCAGTGATATCTCTTATAGCAGGACAATGGTCCTACAACACTTCCAGCAAGATGTGTCCCAGTGATATCTCTTATAGCAGGACAATGGTCCTACAACACTTCCAGCAAGATGTGTCCCAGTGATATCTCTTATAGCAGGACAATGGTCCTACAACACTTCCAGCAAGATGTGTCCCAGTGATATCTCTTATAGCAGGACAATGGTCCTACAACACTTCCAGCAAGATGTGTCCCAGAGATCTCACTTATAGCAGGGCAATGGTCCTACAACATTTCCAGCAGAATGTATCCCAGAGAACTAAAATGCGCCGTGTCACCGTTTTATTAGCGACAAGCCCGATACATCCAACGTCGGTGTTGGTAGCTAATACATTGAGTGTTTTAATATTTCCACTGATGGGTGGACGTCTGTAACCATATCGATAGAGTGTACGTCCACATAATTGGTTCTATGTTCGGGGAACTCCGTCGCGTAGTAGTTACCCTGTTCCCTGTGCTTATCATAGGAGTTACGCGTTATGTGGCATACTCTCTGCAGGCGACGTAACAATTTATTGAGAATAGGAGGCCCGACGAGTATCTATCTATTCGTTAAACCTTTTGTTGCCTTTCAGCGTCAGGGGTAGAAGAGTTTTATGAGTATAATTAAGTTTATTCTCTAATGTATGTTTCGAAATATAAGTAATAATATTTCCACTAGTGCATATTGTCAATAATTATCATCACGTGCCGTTTCCGCAACGAAGGTTGGCCGCAACAGACCTCTAACATCCCCTGTCTCTTGTTTTAGTGGTGCACTCATTTATACTGTAACCCGTCCATCTTTTGATGTTACTCTCCCAGTTTTATCTTTGTATTGCTCACGCCAATGCGGCATTCGGAAGCCTTCGTGCTAACGTCTGAATCAGGCGTGGTCTCAGTTTGACAAATAAGTTGGATGTCGACAGCGCAGTGGTTCTACCAACATTGCTTTATGCTGCGTCATCCTGGGCTATGCAAGACACGCTCAACAGCTTAACTCTTTCCACCTTCGGTGCCTAAGAAACCTCATGGCAGTACGTTGACTGATCTTGAGTCCTGGCATTCCATCTATATGTTTAAAGATATTGTCTATGTGGAAATACATCCTTGTCCTACCCCTCTTCTTATTGTTATGCATGACGAGTAACTGTTTTCACACCTTATTGTATTATATCGATATTGCGCATATCGACCCCTTAAAGACAAATATCAAGATCAAACTTTTCAATTCATGCGTGATTCCTGTACTAATCTACGAATGTGAAAGCTGGATATTCATTCAATCAATAGAATAAAGACTCGATAATTTTGATAATACCTCGTACATGTCTACAGAAAATCCTGAACATAGATTGGAAAAATGTTGTCACACCCATTTACACTCAAAAACAAAGACACGTTATATGAACAGTTGAATACAACTATTAATAGAACACCCAAACACGATGTTATAGCTATGATGGGGGGACTTCAACGCAGAGATAGGTGACAATAACTCAGGAGTGGAAAAATACATGGGGACTCATGGTGTAGGCGATATTAACCAAAATGGAGAAAGAATGTTGAAGTCTTGTGAATTAAATAATATTTTAATAGCAAGTACAATTCTTCCATATAAACGCATTCACAAAATAACATGGTACTCGCCAGACAATATCACCAAGAATCAAATAGAGTTGACGCCTGTTGTTGCCAGGGACCGAAAGGGGAGCAAAGAATACCTTTGTAGACCACTGTTTACCTTCCACGCATGTCGTAAAAGGCGACTAAAGTGGTTATGGGATGGACTGGTTGTCCTATCCCATATAGGGTCAGTGACTCAAAGCCACGCTGAAGTCGGATGTGTCAGGCCGAAAGGCGCAGATATCGCAGCAATGCTGTAAACCATGCCATAACGCATTCCGTTCTCCGGACTACATCCTGCTAATCTGCAGGAGTTTGAGAACGAGCGCAGAAGAAGAAGAAATAGACCAGTACTGTATCAACACAAAATTTCGTTCCTCAGTAAAAGATGTTAGAGGGTACGTCCTGAAATTGGCAATGATCGCAATCTATGTATTGCTAATATTAAAACTAAAACTTAAGAAAATTTAAAAAAAGCAACTAGATGTAAGAAAATTAACTCACAGCTGTTACAAATAAAAGACAATCATATACCATACAACAAATTGATCCATGCCAAATATTCTACTCAAGAAGAAGATGCAGTAATAAATTAATAGCACGGATATAATTGAACAGCAATGGAAAGTGATAAAAAACACAGCAAAAGAAGCCGCAGTAAATATAGAAGGCTATGAAATAAACCAAAAGAAAAAAATGGTTGTGGAGATACATGAAAAAATAATACAAGAGAGAAAACACGTCAAGCTAACTCTATTATCTTCAGAAGATCTGCTCTCGAAAGAACATAACAAACAGAAATATAGAATACTGGATAAAGAAGTTTAAAACAGCGTAAGAAAAGACAAACAAAACTTTATTAACGAACTAGCTAATGAAACAGAAACAGCAGCTACAACTGGAAAAAGCAAATCACTATTTCACATAATGAAACAACTCTACAACCATAAACCAACAACAAATAATGAAATTAAAGATAAACATGGACAGTTATTAACATCCGAAGAAGACAACAACAACAAAAAACACAGATGGGCTGAATTCTTTAAAGAGATACTAAATAGACCACAACCGACAGCCTCTACAAGTAAAACAAAGAAAATGCCTTCCCTAGACGCCACGTGTGATTTATTCACCATAAAAGAACTGCAATTAGCCATAAAAAAAGCTTTAAAACAACAAAGCAGCTGGAAACGATGAGATCTCTGCAGAAATGTTAAAAGCAGCAGATGAAAATACCCTGCAATATTTATTACAACTGTTTAATGAAATATGGTTGAAAGAAGCACCACCAGCACAATGGAAGGATATGATTATTTTCAAACTCCCCCAAAAATGTGACCTAACCGATTGCAACAACTGGAGGGGTATCACATTACTCTCAATACAAGGAAAAGTGTTCTGTAGTATGGTACTGGAAATAATTAAAACATCAATAGACAAAAGATTTAGAGAAGAACAGGCAGGTTTTAGACCAAACAGTTCATGTGTTGACCAAATATTTACACTCAGGACAATAATAGAAGAATCAGTAGAACACCAATCACAGCTGATTATAAACTTTGTTGACTTTCAAAAGACCTTTGATAGTATACATAGACCTTCACTCTGGAACATTCTTGAAATATATAGATTCCAACAGAAAATATGTGAACATTATAAAAGCATTTTATGACAACTCACGATGCTGTGTAAGAACAGAATCTGGCAATACTGAATGGTTCCCATTAACTACAGGAGTGAAGCAAGGATGTGTCATGTCGCCGATGTTATTTAGAATTGCTATGGATTGTGTCAATCGAAATTGCACAGCCGATACAGATCGTGGTATGGAGTGGCTCGGAAATAAAAGTCTGGAAGATCTCGACTTTGCAGACGACCTATCATTACTTAGCTCAACTCACGAAGATGCCCAAGAAAAAATAAACGGTCTTCAATTATTCTCTGCACAACTTGGGATTGAAATCAACACATCCAAAACAAAGGTATTTGACCTTACCAACAAACCAACGGACATCAAACTAAACGACAACACTCTTGAAAAAGTCAACAACTTCACATACCTTGGTAGCAAACTATCAACAACAGGAGATTCATCAACAGAAATATCACACAGTATTGTACTAGCTGCTAACTCATTCAACAAGCTATCAAATATCTGTCATTCAAAAACACTAAGAAATAACACAAAACTCAAAATCTCAACTCCAACATGATTCCAACATTTAACATATGGATGCGAAAGCTGGAAAGCAACATCAAACATAGAACAAAGACTAAATGCCTTTGAAAATAAATGTCGTAGAAGGCTACTGAACGTACGTTGGTCAGACTTCAAAGCAACACAGTTGTCTGACAAGAATCAAAACAAGAATATGTATCCACCTATATTAGATGTTGCACTATATTAGGAACAAATCAGAAACTCAGATATTATAAACACATTGAAGATTCCAGAGTGTTGGTTACTAAACACAATAACAAAAAGAAAATTACGCCTGTTTGGTCATATAAAGAGACAACTGTTTAGAAAGACAAATAATTGAGGGAAGAGTACCTAGGGAGAGGAGAAAGGGCAGACCAAGAAGACGATGGACGGACGACATTAAAGATAACATGAATACATCGCTAGAAAATGCAAGTCACATCGCCAAAGACAGAGAGAGGTTCAGAGTTCATTGAGAAGACAACGTTCTGGAAGGAATACGTCACATGACAATATTAGAAAGCGTCGCTGGAATTACATCGGACACGCGCTACGAATGGATACTGAAAGACTCCCCTGTCAAGCTGTTATGTGGTCACAAAAGGGCAAGAGAAAACGAGGAAGACCAAAAGTAACTTTACGAAGAACTATTACAAGAGAACGTTTCACCATCGGTATCAGAAACAATGAAGATCTAAAGTAAATTGCAATAAAATGAGAGACATGGAGATATATGATATCCACCCTGTGTGCCGTCTTTGTCCCTAGAGGAATAACTAACTAACTGGAACAGTCGTTGGGACACCTTCAATCATCAGGTATTTTTAGCTAACTACTGGAACAGTCGTTAGGACACCTTCAATCATCAGGTATTTTTAGCTAACTACTGGAACAGTCGTTAAGGCACTTTCAATTTTTCTCCGACAATAATTCCGAATGTTTGATTCTTCCTGATTAGAAACTGGCATCACAGCACGTGGGAATTCCCATAAGTGCTCCGCCCTCTGCTCCAGCAGCCATCCGACCCGATGGTGTTTCAAGTCTAATGCCGCCGAAACAGACGTCGACATCAGGGTACAACTGTGGCCCTTGCGATAGGTTTCTTTGTTGTACGCCCACCCACGCCGTGCCGATTAATAAACTATACACTAGTGAATCAATTAAGCAAGAACACATATATACATAAATATGTGGACATACTTAATCATGCATGACAATTGCGTGACAGTTTGTCTTGTGACCCACAATCTCCAAGATTTATAAGCAATAACAGTCTTGTTTTCTATGTACAGTTTTTCCAGAACACTCTTTCATATCCAAAACTCGCCATCTCTCAGAGATTTAATATTCTTACATCTTGAGATCCGTATCTGAACACACTAGAAACCCATGCTTGGTGAAGTAAAACGTAACACTCTTACAGTAAGATACGCATTTAAAACGTGGACTCTAGTCCAATTTAGTTATATCAGAACTTTTATCCATATAAATAGTGGAGGTCGAGGTTCCAGTAATCCAATCACCACAATCTTCCATTACTAAATTACCCAAATGAACAATGGAATACTAGTTTACATTCAATTATCCGGCCCATGTGTATCGTCATGAGATCGATTTCGGTATAGGACTATTCGATTACTTCTTCCACTTGTGTTATAATGACCTAACATGTGTCATGGTCATTTTTTTTAAATGTCGGAGATCTGATGGTTGACATATTTTATTTTATCTGGGTGGTCACCTCTACACTTTTATTGCGAGTGGTTTTAATTGTTGCTTTGCCTACATCATACCTTGTTATATGCTACTTTATTGCATTGCCCCAACATCAAACAGCTACTCTGCTTCTTCACTAATCAGTGAGGGACATGGTGAGTTGTTTTGTACATTTGATCTTACTTTTTCCTTCGCGATGGTGCATCACTGGAGCATTGGTCACGTGATTTGTCCTATATTAACATACTCATCGATTACCACAATCAATCAATAAATCCACCAATCAATCAATCCACCAATCAATCAATCAATCAATCGAGATGCATTCCGAGTGTCGTATGCAATCATATTTTTTTACATACATGGCCCTGTTAATATTTACAGTTGGTGACATTCTTCCATGCAAGGATGATAACTTACTCATAAAACAATTATTCCATACCAGGATGACAACTTCCTCATCCAACACATTCTTCCATGCTAAGATGACAACTTACTCATCCAACAAATTATCTTTGTGTCTTCTTCTGCCTTTTCTATCACAAGTACGTTTTCTATAAAATGCACGTTTATATTATAATTCGAAACAATAACCTCATGAGCACATAGTTTACCTTCTTCTCCACTGATATCTTCAAGTTTTTATTAAATATGAAACTCGCTACTTACAATATCACGGGGCCCGGTATATATATATGTGTATATATATATATATATATATATATATATATATATATATATATATATATATATATATATATATATATATATATATATATATGTGCGTGCGCGCGTGCATGCATGCATGCATGTATGTATGTATGTATGTATGTATGTATGTATAATTTGATTTTAAACTCACGTATGAAAGTTAAAAATTCAAAATGTGCTTTAAATAAGAGTCGTCACGATTGTGAGACTGGCGTTCGACCACGCGTATATATATATATATATAACCTAAATCAATGGTCCTCAAAGTGGGAATTATTTCCCAATTGGGGGGAACGAGGATTTACAGGGGTAACACAGAAAAATGTATAAATTAGTGGGCCACAGAATAGTGGAAGGGGCCACAGAAAATAAATTATTACTATAATAAATAGCAAGATTTATATCGATAAAGCTCAATAAAGTATTTGTGGACTGTAAAAAATGACAACGATATATGTTTCTGGTGTTTAGGGGTCTAACATAATATTGTGCTCGAAATGTGTGAGAATCGGTATATCCACAACAACAATTTGGTACACTGCAGCCTTTTGGGATTAACATTTGTCATTCCCGCGTGTAGATACTCTACTATGTTCTGTGATATTTCTTTTTTTGTTTCGACTCTTTCACTCTAGTTTTTTTTCCAGTCTTGTTATCATTCATACTCTTCCGAACTTCCGGTACTTATTCATTTTAGCTCTGGCATATGATCGTGAACAATGTCGTTCTTTACTCGTCGTGTATTAATGTTGTATTTTTGATAAGCTTTTTGGTCGAAACGTATTTTTGTGTGTTTCAAATGATTAACAAAAATGTATTAGCCCTTTTTTAAGTTTCGTATATTTGAGCACAGTTTTGCTACAGATGCTACCTATAATCGATTATTATACTTGGAGATTTTCATTTAATTTCACTGAATAGGCGTTATATCATATCTTGAATGTATCATGCTACATCTATGTTATATTAATGTGTAGCTCAGAATCATGGACAATAAACACACAATTAGATGACAAAATTGATGTTTTGAGATGTGGTGATTACCACGTATATTCTACTATATATATATATAGAGAGAGAGAGAAGAAGAAGAAGAAGAAGAAGAAGAATAGGGAGAACATCATGGAAAGAAAAGAAAAAAAACAAAGAGGTTCTAACAACACTTAATATGAAGAAAGAGTTATTAAAGGAAATAAAAATCTCTCAAATAAAATGTTCTGGACACATTAAAAGACATGACATCTTGTTGAAGGCATTATTTGAGGGTAAAATCGAAGGGAGTCGAGCAAGAGGTAGGCAGAGATACAAGTGGGAGAGTAACATCACAAGATGGACATGTTACAATCTAGCAGAGTGCACCACGAAAACAAGATACAGGAGATATTGTAGATCTGTTGTAGCCAAAGATCGTTGCGGAGACGACACTTGGGAATCATGAATGTATCAAGAGATAATAATTAATATGGATTGAACATCTTATTAGAACAGAATACACCCAACTCCTTACAAGCATACACAATATAATACGATCATTTTGCAGAACTAGAAGAAAACCAATAACGAAATGGATTCCAACTTCAAAGACATTTCGAATAAACACGAGTATAGTACAATATCAGTATATTAATGCTCCCACCTTTATACTTAAACGGCAATTGTGGACCGCTAATGTCATCATTTACCTTGGGTACACAATAGATAATCTTGTGTTATTATATTTTCATTAGTATGTGTGTATCACGACCGGGCTCAAATGATATACTTATAGCACTATATCTATACGTCTTTAGTACGGTCTATAGTACTGTCCATGGTCACGTGTGTATACTCGTAATGAGTTCGGTAAGTTTTTGACCATTTTAACTTAAATTTGGTTATAAACTGCTACGTCTATCTGGCAACACTGGATGGATTAAGTTATAAACATTCACATTCATTGTTTAATGACAAGACGGTGTATGTAGTTCTCGGCTGGAAAATTATCACTGATCTTATCTTACAAATATTGCGCATCTGAGGTGTATCATTGCGCGTGTAAGGCCTCAGTTGAACTATTGATTGCAGGCGTAAAGCTGCTGATATAGGGAGTTTTAACAACTCTCTGTCCATTCATCGATTCAACCATCTATTCACCCACCTAATTTTCGTTGAAATCAGAAAAGCAAATAGATAAGGATGGGGGTTGGGGCGGGGGGGCGGGGGGGGGGGCGGGTTCAACTCCACTTCTGTAAGAAATTATACCATCATTGTAGTACTAGACACTAAGCCAAAAGATGAGTACCCCCCTCCCCCCTTTTCCCCGTAAGAATTTTCTGGAATTCAATATACACATTCTTATATGACATCTGTCTGAAAGATAAAATAAGGTATGGTAATGGTAGATCCCATGGCAGATAAGGTTAAGATAGGTCCCATGGTAGATAAGGTTAAGATTGGTCCCAGAGGGCCCAACTATCTGTGGGGAATGACGATAGCTCTTCATGTACTAAACTGCAACAACTATTAGACGGGGTGTCAGTTCCCTTACCTGTTGTATTTTCTTTCCTCAACTTATGCTTCAGGTACCCATTTTCAGCTGGGACGATAGGAGGAGCAGTCGTGTCAGGCGAGAAATCACGACTCGGATATTTTTTTATACGGACGTGGTTTCGAACCTGGCACGCTGTAACCGGTGATATTAAGTGAGTTCCGTATCAACTAGGCTGCCGCGCTCCACAAGATAATATACTAATATATTGCTCCATTAATTTTGTTTCCTGTCTATCTTTATATGTAACCACCATATACGTCTTTAGATGCGGGATTGGGTTGGGAAAGTGGAGGAGGGGGAGTACATTCCCCTCCTCCCAGAAAACTAAATCACTAAAAACCAAAAAATGAAAAACGAAAAATTAGGGCTTGCATACAGGAATAACTATGAATAAATATAACAAATGGATCAAAAATATCACTAATAAAATCATCCTGAGAGAAATTAATGTAAAAAAAAACAACTGGCTAAACAGTGTGGTTGTTTCCAGAAAACAACAATATTTTTGACATATCAAACGCCATGACAGCCTAGAGAAGACCATAATGGAGGGGATGATGCCAGGGAGACGAAGAGAGCCAGACCAAGAAGAAGATGAAAAAAGACATCGAAAACCACCTGAACATGACAGTAACAGAAGCAGAAAGACTGGCTGAAGATCTACAGAAGTTTCTGAGGACTGTGATGACTGCTACATCCTGTTCAGCTTCTATGGTCTAAATAATGGTAATATTTTAGCGTCATTGATATTCACATGCAGCATGCTAAAAATCACTGCGATTTAACAGGTAGTTTTGGAGAAAATCGATTCCAACCATGTTATTGACGTCATATGATTTAACAATTTAATTATAACCCTTTTATCCCTTGTGTTATCACTATAAGCAACAATTTTTGTCTTTTTTAAATATTACTAGAAGCAAGAGGTTCTTTTTACCCTTTTGGTATCACTAAAACGATAACTTTTATTCGTTTTGGTATCACTGGAACAAGCAAGAACTTTTATCCGTTTTAACATTACTGGAAGAAAGGAGAGTGTCGAGAGACGACAGGGAAAACAACGAGAATACGACGATGTGAGGAGAGAAGACTAGAAATGAAAGAAAACTGACGAAGTACCAGAGAGGGAAGATGATGGAGTATATAATAATATATATGGGAAGAAAGCGAGAGAGAGAGAGAGAGAGAGAGTTAATGAATATGTTGAGTTATCTATATAGGTAACATAAAATATGTAATTATAGAATAACATTCAGAACAGGATGTTTATAGAATCACATTCAGAACATGATGTTTTTCTGTTATTTCAGATTTGTAGGGTACACGTATACATTTACTGACATTGAAAGAGCTACGTTGGGTATTACGACTAGATCTACACCATGCATCGAAACTCCGACCAAGTTCGATCGAATCGCGACTACTTTATCATGAAATGTGTGTCAAATAAAATGTGAGTGAATTTTATGAGCCGAAGTTGCATAATGTTCGTATCGTGACCGTGTGGCAAATAACTGGCATACCCTCGCCATTTACATGCATAGAAATTTAAATTATTTATTTCAAAGTCAGCCATGACAACTGGAGTAGACGACTACGTATCTCCACACACGTCGGTGTGGAATGTTGAATATCATATTCCATGTCAACTTTGAGACTACGTATCTCCATACACGTCGGTGTGTAATGTTGAATATCATATTCCATGTCAACTTTGAGACTACGTATCTCCATACACGTCGGTGTGTAATGTTGAATATCATATTCCATGTCAACTTTGAGACTACGTATCTCCATACACGTCGGTGTGGAATGTTGACCAACAGTTTCCATGTTACCATGTGACCATGCATATCCTCAGAATGGAAATACTCACAATGGAGATACTGACAATAGATATATAATAGAGATACTTATAGATAATAGAAATACTCACAGTGGAGATACAGATAATGGAGATACACTTACAAACAATCAAGATGCTTACAAACAATGGAGATACTTTCTGACAATGGATATACTTCAGTCAATGGAGATACTTACAGACAATGGACATACAGACAATAGACATACAGACAATAGACATACAGACAATAGACATACAGACAATAGACATACTTACGGACACTTTAGATATTTACATACCATTTAGATGTGTACAAACAATGGAAATACGAGATGAATATACTTCAGACAATGGATATACTTCAGACTATGGAAATACATTCAAACAATGGATATACTTCAGACAATGGATATACTTCAGACTATGGAAATACATTCAAACAATGGATATACTTCAGACAATAGACATACTTACAGACAATAGACACTTACAAATGATCAAGATACAGACAATTTAGATACTTACTGACAATGGAGAGATATATTTATCTGCCTGTGTGTCTGTGTGCGCGCATGTATATGTTTATCCACAGCAGTGCTAACTTTAAACAAAATTATCAACAATAGCATTACTTCTTGTGTTTAAAAAGGCAGTAATGACGACATAGGCAGGAAATATATTGTACCTGTATCTTCTACTGTCTCTAAAAATAATACAAATGTGTGACCAAAGAGACGAAACAACTTACGATTTGTAGATGTTGTGACGAAACCTGGCACATCATCGCAGCCAACAGTCTGTAGCAACAAACTAAAAATTACTGGCCATATCAACATTATAAATACTTCGCTGTCCTTCTGCTGTTTTGTCCTGTTAATTTTGTCTTGTTTGTTTTCTTGCTGCAGAAGACAACACAATCTGTATGAAGTTAAACAATGTCGTGTTTTGACGAGTCGAAGATGAGTCGCGGTGCAGCGAGTAGATCCGCTTCAGCCCTGGATACTCAAGAAGACTGTGATTACACGACAGCTGATTCAGCTTTTATCGGATGATATCGCGGATTCGTCCATGTCTGTAAGTTCAACAACTACAATCTCACGCACTCCCCTCGCGCACTTTAACTATCCCACAATCCATCCATTCAATATTGTATTTTATAGTTAGTTCATGTTAGGAGTATGAATGTATAGCAACAAATGTCTCGTCACTTGTGTCGTAGTTAGTATAGCTGGCGACTGGGGCCAAACTTACAATTTGGCACCCGTAAGGCGGGGAATTGGGTTTTTCTGAAATTTTGTCGCCCCCTAATAAGACCTCATTAGATGTGTGGAGAGGTAAAGAGCACATATGTGACAGCCAAGGTGCCAGGTTCAAATCCCGCTGCAGGCAATTATTCTACCTTAACGTTCAGAAAGAAATGGCAAACTACTGAGAACATCACAACATCCACACACACAAAATTATCGGTTGATGGCTAAATCTTCAATATATACTACCATTTTGTATATTCATTTTTTTAAATAAGACTCGCTAATCGCGACGCCTGGGTCAGACGATCCGCCCTCACTAGACCATTAGTCATGAATATGTCTATATGACCATCTCGCATGAAATGATGCCAGATATTTTAGTATAATATGCGTCCATGAGTTTGCCAATGCTCAAAATGGCAGCAAATAATAACGTACTATGACTTACAATGCGTGACGTAAGAGTTGACTAAAGAGGTTTTTCGGAAGAAGTTAGGGTGTTCTATTCCATTAAAGATAGAAATGACCAAGAAGACATCTTGAAATTGGATGTTGGGTCGAAAACTACAGAAATCGCAGCTACTGTTGTAAGAAATGATGCAATTCATTTCGTTGTCCAGATTGCATCCTACTAATCTGCAATAGTGTGACAGCAAACACAGAAGAAATAGAAACAGATGAAGATGATAAATACCTCAAATATACAGGGATTTGAAGAGAGAGAGAACTGTTGATGTATTCTCAAATATACAGGGATGTGAAGGTAGAGAGAACTGTTGATGTATACCTAAAATATACAGGGATGTGAAGGTAGAGAGAACTGTTGATGTATACCTAAAATATACAGGGATGTGAAGGTAGAGAGAACTGTTGATGTATTCTCAAATATACAGGTATATGAAGGTAGAGAGAACTATTGATGTATACCTAAAATATACAGGGATGTGAAGGTACAGAGAACTGTTGATGTATACCTAAAATATACAGGGATGTGAAGGTAGAGAGAACTATTGATGTATACCTAAAATATACAGGTATGTGAAGGTACAGAGAACTGTTGATGTATACCTAAAATATACAGGGATGTGAAGGTACAGAGAACTGTTGATGTATACCTAAAATATACAGGGATGTGAAGGTAGTGAGAACTGTTGATGTATACCTAAAATATACAGGGATGTGAAGGTAGAGAGAACTATTGATGTATACCTCAAATATACAGGGATGTGAAGGTAGAGAGGACTGTTGATGTATACCTAAAATATACAGGGATGTGAAGGTAGAGAGAACTATTGGTGTATACCTCAAATATACAGGGATGTGAAGGTAGAGAGAACTATTGATGTATACCTCAAATATACAGGGATGTGAAGGTAGTGAGAACTGTTGATGTATACCTAAAATATACAGGGATGTGAAGGTAGAGAGAACTATTGATGTATACCTCAAATATACAGGGATGTGAAGGTAGAGAGGACTGTTGATGTATACCTAAAATATACAGGGATGTGAAGGTAGTGAGAACTGTTGATGTGGACAAAAGCCGATGTCAACTAATAAGATGATATATAGCATAGTTAACTCTCATGAGGTTTCCCTGGCGTAGTGATTAAGCCGTTCGCTGTGTCTCACGAGGTCGCGGGTTCGAATACTACTCGCGTCGTCTTGTTTTTAAAATCTTGTGGTGTTCTTTCCCCCAGAAATCCATGGGGACTATCGCTTGAAGCTACACAGTTAAATGCTATGAATAGTACTCTGAACAGGCGGCGCTTCTCCTGTTGTGAGAGATGGAGTACATATGGGTAAATCGAGTACAATGAAGCCAATCATCTACACTTTTTCAACATTTCAAACTCGTAACACTCAACTGACGTGGATTAAGAAGATGATTTTCTTTATGGTTAACACTCAACTTGAGCATGTTGCTTATGTTGAGGATAGAACAGGGTTTCCATATTGGCCATTTTAATTTTTACATTTCTCAAATTATCTTGTTTAGGTTTGATTGTACATTGTGTGGCATGTTTTGTGTGGCACTTTGTGAATTTTTACTAATTTTTAAACACTGTATATTTTACTCATGTATAAATTAGATTGAAGAGTTCATGTCACAAACATGTATTTGATAATACCTTTTTCGGTGGATGCTGTGTTACTTTAGTAAAACCGGATATAGCAAACAATAAGAACAGACATGTTCGTGGTAACAAAAACACTAAATAATAGTTGGTAAAATACTTTAATTGAAAATGTAATTATTACCTAATGAAAATTAATTGTTTAATTTTAACGTTCACACAACTTTTAAGTAAGCTCATTGATTTCTTGTCTAGAGAAAGTTCAATAGACTTTCAAAATAACATTAAAATGAGTAAAATTAAGTTAACAACAACATATTTGTGATTGTAAAATGAATGTTCATAATTAGAGAAAAGTAATACGTGTTTACAGATAGGTAGCAATCTTGAACATTCAGAATGTTTTTAGTAATTTATACACACATTTTTAATTTGGCTTTTCTTGGCCAAATTACTTAGATCTATATATTATTTATTTATTTACTAACAATTTTGTATTAACAATTTTAGCCATGTATTAACCCTGTAATATAACTTCAAGCTATTTCATATATGTGACGTATAGTTTCCCCATCTATATTACTGCGAGTGTGTCACTGCTTTTAATTCCATAAACGTGAATAGTTTCCCCATCAACATAAATGCGAATTTGTCATTTTCATATTCCATGTATGTGACATATAGTTTTCCCATCTATATTAATGCGAGTTTTTCACTGTTTTTATTTCATATATGTGGCACGTAGTTTCCCCATCTACATTAATGCGAGTCTGTATTTGTTCTTATTTGATGTATGTGATATCTAGTTTCCTATGGGGAGGCTTTCTATGGGCTGTGGAAATAAAAGTCGCTTTGCTATAGCAGATGCAACGACATGAACAGGAAGGATTTTGATTGTACCTCCGAAAGAAAAAAATCCTGTCTCAACCGCGGATTTAACCTGGGATCGAAGTGGTCTGAGAACGACGTTCTAACCACACGACCATGCGCTCCACAATAGAAAAAATGACGGACTCATAGAAATCTGTTTTTGTGCTTTATTAGACCTACTTCTAAAGATAAATAACACAGAAACAATGTTGGTTCAGATGTGACATGGACATATTATTAATATAACTAGTAAGCACCGATGAGTTATAGAAAGATACCAGAAGGCAGCAGGCGGAATTAAACCAGTTCAGCTCGTGCCGGTTTACCTCGCAACCGGAGAAAACAAGTGTTCTGAACTTGACAAATCTACATTAAGAAGGTTCTACGGTTAGCATCTTCATGTCTTTCATTGAAAACTAACAGCCTTTCTCACTGAAATGGCAAAGAATAGCAACACTGATTTGCAATGCATGTCGTAAGGCAGATGTCTCGGGCCAAACTGCGCAGACATCGTAAACAAGTTGCAAATAATGAATTAAACGGATTAATTTTCCGGACTACATCCAGTTAATTCCCAGAAGTTTGAGAAAGATTGCTAGACTTTTGAACAATTATTAGAACAAATACTAAATGCGACTGATAGACACTCATACCTTTTAAACTTTCTGGAGATTTTCGATACAGAATCTTGAATAGTCCTGGAAGGATATCAGATGTTTCCCAATGCTTGAAGTCAGTTGCCTAGTTTATCATGTAACTAAGCAACCAACTGTACCGGAATGTAATTACTGTCTATAGATGGTGTTCAAACATTGGTCTTTGTACGAGAGTTAATTATCACGTCTCGGAAATACAGGACAATTAGTTGAATGTTAGATAGAATCGGAAGTTCGGAAAACAATGGCAAACTACTTAACACAAAAATATTGCACAGATAATCGCTAAAGATAAAGATTGATTGGGATGTTTTGAATCTGAAACCAGCTTAAACAGAGTTCATTGCCACGGAGCTGTACTGACTTTAAAAGTATAGTTGACCTGCATCTATACGCACAACGTTTACAGAAATCAGAAATTTTCTAAACCAGGCCACGCTGACGCAGGTATTGATTTCAATTAATATATTTGTGTTCTAAAATGTTATTCTTTTCTGACATTTTATTATCTGTTTTCCGTGGTTAATTTATTTCTATGTCCATCCACGCATCAGGTATATAAACTCACACAGATAATAAACTGGATTATCACGCTAGTGAACACATGCCGTTTATCTTGAGTTCGATATTACATGAAATGCTAATTAATCAGATATAAATCAGGCAATCAAGATACATACAGATAAATCAGTTGTTTGTTTTTTTTAAAATTGATTTTCGGAGTCATGGTGACAGAATTAGCTGAAACCACGTTCTTCATCATTTTCATACGCATGCAGTTGCGTCTGTGAGTTTCACCAAAGGCCCAATAGACAAACAACCCGGGCAACATAAAATCCGGTAGATGACATGCTGTTATATTGACACAGATGTTGTGATCTACACGGATGGGTCGGTCATCCGTCACCACCGATACGCATGGGCCTTTACTGTCAGATCAAAAGGAAGAGCAGTACGTGAAGCAAGTGGTGCCTTTACCGCAACAACAAGCAGCCTAGCAATGTAAGTATTCGCAGTAACGCAGGCACTTAACTGGCTGGTCCTCGCAAGCCTATTCCCATGCATGCATACTAAGTGATTCTCTGAATATGATTCAGAAAGTCAAAACAGGTGATGTACGTAGATAATGGGCAGAGTCATTTGAGAGAGAAGGAATGCGGGCATCACTACGAAGACTCACGCTTATTTTTGTCCCCGGACACGCGGGCGTGGAGGGAAACAAACGAGCCGACCACTTAGCTAGCCTCGCACCGCAACAGACGGTCAGCCTATGGACCGAACAGACATACTCATTGCTCTTCGTGAATCCTCACGATCAGAGGATTTTGAGATAAATGAGCATGAGTCAATATCGAGAATGCGCGAATTGGGAGTGAGGATGGGTGTGGCCCGTAGAGAACCCCTGACAAAGACTTCAAAAAGAGCAGTGAACCAACATAGAACAAGAACCATCAGCCGGTTTACCCTGAGAGATTTACTGAAGCGGAGATCTGAGCACCTATGGACTTGTCCGGTGTGCGAAGAGGATAATCAACATACCTAATACCTATATTGAGGCTATCTTATGGAAGCGTTGTAGCATGCCATCTATACAATTAAAGTAGAAGAGTAGAAGGTTCTTTCAATAGTTATTGCGCTAAACCGAAAGTTGAAATCTTCTGGGTATGAAAGAAAGTTCAGAAAAACCACCACTCTGCAATTATTATTTTCATGGTAACAAATCTCTGATATAACGAATTTGATTTACGTCCGTAGTTGAAAGGAGAGAACCTCACCACATTGGGTACACAATAAATGACCAAATAATTGTGATATGAACATTATCGACTCAAGGGGAAGTAATACATTTCGTGTTGATTCTGAGGGGTCGAAGGTACTAAGGAACGACGAGTTTTAGTACACACTGAACAAATGAAGAGGTATACTTCTTCTTCTTCAGCGTTCATTCTCAAACTCCCGCTGGATTTCTCTTGTAACAGGACAATTGTCCTACAAGATTTCCAGTTGAATATAGTCCAGAGAATGGAAATGCGTTGTGTTGCCGTTTTATTTGCGCCAATGGCCCAACACATCCGTCTTCGGCGGTAAGAGGTATACAAAAGTGAAGCAACTTGCTGCCTTGTAAGTACGTAAAGGAAACGATGATTAATAAAAAATGTATCACTAGTTGAGAATCTTGGACTAGACTTTGCTAATTGAGAGCAGTACCGAGCTACTTCTGGAAAGGAGCAACTATGGACGTGTCCTGTTTGCAGTGATGATGATCCGACCACTAACTAACTAACTAACTAACTAACTAACTAACTAACTAACTAACTGACTGACTGACTGACTGACTGACTGACTGAATGACTGACTGACTGACTGACTGACTGACTGAGTGACTGATTGACTGACTGATTGACTGACTTCTGGAAAGGAAGTAGTTCTGTGTTTGTGTTCCTGAAGATACTTTAATACTTGTACGGGATGTTCGTTGATGTTGCAATAGCCCTTGTTTCGACTGGTCTGTTCTCAGTGACTTGAGTACACAGGCTGAAAGTCTTGACGAGATCACATCTTTTTTGAGGATGTGGTTGGTCAAGTACGGAAAACCTGTTTACTTGTGTTGCAAAGCGATTCGGTACTGCTAGAACAGACCTGGTTCAATTCCTGTCAGTTGTAAGAATTATTTTCATTTATCCTCATGCTTCCTACTTGAATTTACTTCTGGAAAGAGAAGGCTATCTTTACCTAATATAATTAGATACTATATAGTTATCTCTTTATATCATTATCATTTTATAATTCCTATTTTAGATAGTTTGTAATTTGTTTAGTTATTAATATTTTCCTCACGTCATTGAAAGTACTGTTAGCCATTCCTATTCTCCTTTTAATTTCTGTTTCACATCTGCCATCATTCGTGATTTTATGTCCGAGTTATTGATAATCTTCAACGTGTAGTTTCTCTCCATGTATTTTTATGTTTAGCATTTGTTCGTCAGTGATTTTGCTGATTATTATTGTTGTTTTTTTTGTGTTTTTTTGGGGGGGGGGATGTTTATATCCAGTCCATATTCTTTACTTCATTTATTGATAACCTATTAGTCTTTGTAGTTCCTGTTCACTTTCTGCTAAATTGACAGTGTCATCTACATATCTCAGGTTGTTTATTATTTCCCACTGATCTTGAGTCCTGATATTCCTTCTATTAGTTTAAAGATATTCTCTGTGTAGATATTAAATAGGTTGGTTGATAAAATACATCCTTTTCTTAACCCTCTTTTTATTTCTATAATTCTTTCAACACCTCCTCGCTAGTTTTTCTAGCTGTCCATACTATTCAGCATTCTCATATAGACCCACATCTCTGTTGCGGCTACCGATGTAGCAACAGCTTAATCTATTACAGTAAGGCAAGAATGCCGTATATGTAAAGGTAATGGTTTAGGCAGACCATCATATTTCGACATAGAACTGGCAACTGCAGACAATAGTGCTGCCTGTACCGTGTCAGGCTGGTCCACACAATTGATTGTCCATGTGGAAAAGGAATGCAGACTCCTGAGCACATAATCCAAGACTGTCTAGTTTTGAAATAACTGGGAAGCAAGACATGTGCACACTGGACTGAACCGAGGCCAATACTTATGGGTGGCCGCTCTGACCTGGAGAAGACTGGGGGTTTCGTCCTGGCGACTGGCCTGAAGATCTAACAACACCAAAAGAATACTGAGCGCAGAAGAAGAAGTCAAGGTAAAGGTAAGTAGTGTTATGAACCATCGTCGCCATAGCACTTGATTTCCCATAAGTGTTCAACAACTGCCAAATCAATGGTTGGCCAGCTGTCGCCTACACCACTTGCTCATCAGCTTTAGCGCAATTTCTCAAATCTTCCCAGAGCATCTATCTATCCATTAACCAATCTATCCATTAATTAATCCATCCCTCATCCATCATCAATCCATCCATATATCCACCCATTCTTTCATCCTTCCATCCATCTATCTTTTCTTTAGATGATGAAATAATTCTATACCCATAGGAATATATTTTTTTGAATCTATCCATCCAATTATTCAGTCATATATATCTATTTCTCTACCAGATTTTCTCCAGATAACACACAAAAGTATCTTATAAATAAACCATTTATCAATCATCTATCATTCATTCATTTATCAATCAATCATTTATCACTCATCTATCATTCATTTATCAATCAATCATTTATCAATCATCTATAATTCATTCATTTATCAATCAATCATTTATCAATCATCTATCATTCATTCATTTATCAATCAATCATTTATCAATCATCTATCATTCATTCATTTATCAATCAATCATTTATCAATCATCTATCATTCATTCATTTATCAATCATTTATCAATCATCTATCATTCATTCATTTATCAATCAATCATTTATCAATCATCTATCATTCATTCATTTATCAATCAATCATTTATCAATCATCTATCATTCATTCATTTATCAATCATTCATTTATCAATCATCTATCATTCATTCATTTATCAATCAATCATTTATCAATCACCTATCGACAATATCGATACTAAGACGTATAAAAAAACTGTTTGGAGAAAACACAATTAACTAAATTCAGGTCGACGCCCTGGGAACACACTCTGACCTCCAAGAAGTAAAAAACAGAACGTGTTCACTTTTGCATTCTTGATGAAGAACATGACAGACACAACGTATTTAATTGAGAAGTTATTTGTTTAATTTAATTTTTTTTTAAAAGCACTACTTACTATTCCTTGGTCGTGTGTACTGTCACCACTTACTGACTATTCCTTGGTCGTGTGTACTGTCACCACTTACTGACTATTCCTTGGTCGTGTGTACTGTCACCACTTACTGACTATTCCTTGGTCGTGTGTACTGTCACCACTTACTGACTATTCCTTGGTCGTGTGTACTGTCACCACTTACTGACTATTCCTTGGTCGTGTGTACTGTCACCACTTACTGACTATTCCTTGGTCGTGTGTACTGTCACCACTTACTGACTCTCATATAAACTGGTGAGTTTCCTACTTTTTTGTGTGTATTGTACCAGAGTTAGTTCTTCATATTACTCTCAGAAGACTAGCATGTGCAGGATTACCATACGTCCCTCTTTGAAGAGGCGTCCCGAACCGTCTTGATTCTGGTCAAATTTTGTTCACAGTTGACCTAAAACACGATTTTTAACGTATTTTTGTTTTAGTTTGTTTGAATCACAATAGTTACGCTGCATGCACGACAGCAAAAAGAAGTGCTGAGACATCCAATCTATTTATCTATATAGCAAAGTGATTGCAGTATTTTTTCTGTGGACTTGTTATTTCACCATTGTATATGATTGTCAAACATCTTCCCATGAATAGCATATATTCCCAACAAGACTGCTCTCTGTTAGTTTTCACATTAAAAATAGTAAATTTCATTTTTTTTAAATTCACAAAATTGTCAAATACTGCATGTCTCCTGTCAGGGAGTTCCAGGGAGACAGCGTACAATTCATAGAAAAGTTATTTCTAGTGTAAAATGTGAAAGAACTTGTAATTTAATAAAATATAAAAGCACTGATAATTTAATAAAATATGAAAGCACTGGTAATTTAATAAAATACAAATTTACAATAACAATTTTCGTGAGTATTTTTATAATATCATGTGCCAATTTTACGTGGATGAGGTTGAACATAAACTACCTCACAGATTGTTACCCTCGCGCTTGTCGATAACTGTCAATAATTCTGGAGCTCTCCCTTTTTAATTATATAAAAATAAAAAAGACACTAAATAAAAAAATATTTGCAAAAAAAATACATACGGAAAACTATATAAAGTGTTTCACCGTTGTAGAAAAATATTTCCAATTCACACAATTCAATTGATGCATAAAACAGCAGTAACGTTCTCTGCGCATTCCTGCCAACTTGCTCATTATTTAAGACAGTACCGCAAACAGGGCGACGTTAAGGGGTTCAAACACGCTATATTGAAATTAAAACATAGAATTTAGTACTAGGAAGATAGAAAAAAACTCGGGTGGTACCCCCATAGATCCCAACCCCACCCCTAAAATATAATTGAACACATCTCATGAACGAGATGGTGAGCTTTGTTTATTTAATAGATAACCCCCAGGCAATTTCTAAAATATATACTACGTCTATACTTCAAGATCATGTATCTGTTTTCCTAGACCACGTTTATTCTGCATTGAATCACAATAATGCTGGTAAAACAGTTGAGTTTCGTGGTGATTATGGTGCTGGCCATGAATAGATGGTTGGGGTCGGGGGTATAGTGCTGGCCTTGAATAGATGGGGGGGGGGTATGGTGCTGGCCTTGAATAGATGATGGAGATATGGTGCTGGGCTTTAATAGATAATGGAGATATGGTGCTGGGCTTGAATAGATAATGGAGATATGGTGCTGGGCTTGAATAGATAATGGAGATATGGTGCTGGGCTTGAATAGATAATGGAGATATGGTGCTGGGCTTTAATAGATAATGGAGATATGGTGCTGGGCTTGAATAGATAATGGAGATATGGTGCTGGGCTTGAATAGATAATGGAGATATGGTGCTGGGCTTGAATAGATAATGGAGATATGGTGCTGGGCTTGAATAGATAATGGAGATATGGTGCTGGGCTTGAATAGATAATGGAGATATGGTGCTGGGCTTGAATAGATAAAGGGGGTCGGAGGTATGTTCCTTCTAAATATTTTAATGTTTGCGCGGATCGGGCGGTGGCTTGAGCAGCAACAAGATAGCATGTAGAAAGTGATATCAAAGAACCATTTACTAGATATGCAGTTCTAAATCTTATACGCGGAGTGTTAAATTGTACGCGAAAATCTATCCATCTAGGTAGCTTAGAAGGATCGTTGGGGGGGGGAGGAAGGTCTAACGAATATTAAAAGACTTGGTGACTATGCTAGGATACACGGTATGCAGATGCATTCCAGAGTGCAGAAAATTGTCATGGAGATTGGCTTAGTACGCCATCAGTATCTGAAGAACTAAGCCCACCTGCATCTGAGTAACACCCATGTCTGACTTTACATGCTGTCCAAAGCGGACTTAATAAATTTTGCAACTTTGATAAGAGACTATGGAACAGACGGTATTGACTGCACCGGAAATATACCTCTCACCATAATACATTATTACAGTGAATGCATTTTAATTGGTGAAAAAGTTGAATAGAAAAGTCTCACACAAACACCGAACTTGATGTGACACGTGATGTGACACGGCCATGGGGGGATGTAACACAGTCATGGATATGTGTGTAGCGGAGATTGTGCGAGTAGTACACTGCGCCTATCTCCACCAGCCCTAACCCTGACATCTATGCATATTGGTCAATGCAGTCTTAAACAGATTATATGGGCACGTAACCTGGGAGATCTTCCAAAGACTATATATATACACCAGTTACTTCCCCTACAACAAGAGATATTTCGCACCCATATTTTTCGTGAGAATTTTTTCTTAGCATAATAATACTAATAATAATAATAATAATAATAATAATAATAATAATAATAATAATAAGGTCCATAACCAGCAAGGGTCGTATATTGCTACACTGGAGACATATGCACAAAAATCTTTCCACACATCTCTATTCTCAGCCATTAGAAAAAGTGTAGAAAAATCACGTTACTTGATGTTATTCCTTGATGTTATCAATCCCAGATTTTCTTTCACTTCATCTCCTTTCTTTCTCAACTGTTTCTTGTAAGAAAAGTTCATAAACTGAGTCGTGTGTCGTTACATATTCAAACTACACAAGTTTACACCGGCTCACTAATACCAAAAGTAGTTCTTGATACACTGCAAGCTTGTTTATTTGCTGCCGCACGATATATATTTGTCGTGTATTCTATACTAGAAATCCTTAAAACGCATCAGAATGTTTTTACATAAGAGCACGTGCTGAATTAAAATTAGCTAAAATTCGACTTCACATTTATGAAGTATTTGCTGAAGCAAATCTGCTGTCTTTTCAAAAAAAGGAAACCTTGGAGGCTGAATTTTGTGTTGGGCCTACGACAATCTGTTGGTTATCTTCCGTCTAGTAAGGATAGGACTAGTGTTAGGAATTATTGTTGCAAGCAAGAGAAGTGAAGTCCCTTTCGGACAGTGTTCGTGATAATAAGCACGACTGTGTATGAGCTGCTGTCTTGAGTTGCTGTTTGGAGGCCGTTGCGTAGATGCATCAGTACAATACGAGGATCTTGAGCCAGTATTGTTACGCAAGATTGACCAGATCTGGCGCGGTCATCGGTGGTACCTATCAGCAGAAATCTTTGGTGCAGCCTTACTATAGTGGACTGATCACATTTGAAATATCTGGCAATGTCTCTGGTCACCATTCCACTGACAAACATACCAGCAGCTTGCCATCACTCTCGTAACGTCAGTCGAAGCATGCAAAAAAAAAAAAAATAATAATAATTTAATATACCTTCTTCCAATTAAAAACCAGATAATGTCATTAACTCACCTAAATTGTATTAATTCATCTGCGAAATTTGAACCTGTTTTGACTTTTAATAGCGTCAGACTTGGTTTATTTGATGTTTTGTAGGTGAAGCACAACAAAATGCGAAACATCACGTCAACATAACAATGAGACTACACAAACGTCATCACTTGTACACATTCTGGATTGAAGATCGCTCACGTACATAAACATTTTAAACGTGAAAACAAATCACGTTTTATACGTATTTTAATGATTTGTTGAATAACTTGTTTTCAAAAGTTCGTATTCTTCTTCCCGTGTCTGCATAGAACGTTCATCCAACTTTCACATCCGTATAAAAATATACTTTGAACTAAAAACTTTAATTACTGCAAACTTTCCTGTGAAAGAGAGCATGGAGGCTTTCTATGGGCTGTGGAAATAAAGGCCACTTTGCCACAGCAGACGCCGAGGCATGTACAGGAAGGATTTTGATTGTACCTCCGAGAGAAAAAATATTGTCCCAACCGTGGATTGAACCCGGGAATTCAAGGGTCTGAAAATGACATTCTAACCACACAGACATAGTGGGATTTTGCTTGGTTTTACTAGTCACCAATAGTTTGTTTTTATCAATGCTAATTTCCATGCCATATTTCCGACTAACTTCTTCCAACTTTGAGTTGAGTTCCTGGAGTTCATATGTGTAACTAGTCAAGAGATCAATATCATTAACATAACTCAAGCTACAATGTGATCTACCACCAATAGTTATTGATGTCTGGAAATCTTGTAATGTCTCCTGTATTATATGTTAAAGTTACAAGTTAATATTTTATGTGAAAGTATGCAACCATGACGCACTCCTATATTCGACCTGAAAATTTAACCAATATCATTATCTCCCAATGACCAGCATACCCGGGTTTCGAATTCACTCCTTATTAGTGGTTTGAAAAACAAAAATTACTCTCTTGGTTCACCCAGTCACTAGGGAGCAGGGTACCAGGGCTTATTCATAATTCAGTGTTGGCTTATTCCACAGTGTCGACTTATTCCACAGTGTCGGGTTATTCCACAGTGTCGGATTATTCCACAGTGTCGGCTTATTTTACGTCTGCTTATGATCTGTTGAATCTTCAATTGAGTTACACTCTACAAATGTTCAATAAATTAAGTATCGTTATACTCGATAATGATCCAATAAATGAAGTATCGTTATACGAGACAGTTGGCTCGCCCGTGTTCTGCCGAGGCCCGAAAGGGGAGCAAAGAATAGCAACACTGTTTACCTTCCACTCATGGGATGGAGTTGGATGTCCCATCCCATATAGGGTCAGAGACCCAAAGCCATGCTGAAGTCGGATGTGTCAGGCCGAAAGGAGCAGATATCGCAGCAATGTTGTAACCCATGACACAACGCATTTTGTTCTCCGGACCACATCCTGCTAATCTGCAGGAGTTTGAGAACGAACGCAGAAGAAGAAGAAGATATTCGACAGTTATCCAATAAATGAAGTATCGTTATACGCGACAATTATCCAATAAATCTTCTTCCTCTTGTTCTCAGATTAACATGTCTACACAGCAAGTCCGGTTTTCTTGTTCTCAGATTAACATGTCTACACAGCAAGTCCGGTTTTCTTGTTCTCAGATTAACATGTCTACACAGCAAGTCCGGTTTTCTTAATAAAGTTTGCTGTTGTATTTCAAAGCTACTCCGTGTTTTTCATCAATGCTTTCTGTGCTATACAAGCTTTCTGTGCTATACAAGCTTTCTGGGCTATACAAGCTTTCTGTGCTATACAAGCTTTCTGTGCTATACAAGCTTTCTGTGCTATACAAGCTTTCTGTGCTATACAAGCTTTCTGTGCTATACAAGCTTTCTGTGCTATACAAGCTTTCTGTGCTATACAAGCTTTCTGTGCTATACAAGCTTTCTGTGCTATACAAGCTTTCTGTGCTATACAAGCTTTATGTGCTATACAAGCTTTCTGTGCTATACAAGCTTTCTGTGCTATACATGCTTTCTGTGCTATACAAGCTTTCTGTGGAAACCATCTCTGTGGGCCAGTGTTCCTGATTTAGTGTAATACAGTCTTGCAGGATATGTTCCGCGGTCTGTGCCGCCTGCCCACGTGGATACAGAGCTGATGGAACTAGTCTGAGTCTATTTAAGATGCTGTTTAGTCTGTTGTGTCCTGTCCTCACGAGGAATATCTTGCTCAGCTCTGTCAAAATAGTGGTGTTTGTGTTTTGGATGGTAAAACTAGTGGTGTTTGTGTTTTGGATGGTAAATCTAGTGGTGTTTGTGTTTTCGATGGTAAATCTAGTGGTGTTTGTGATTTGGATGGCAAAACTAATGGTGTTTGTGTTTTGGATGGTAAAACTAATGGTGTTTGTGTTTTGGATGGTAAAACTAGTGGTGTTTGTGTTTTGGATGGTAAAACTAGTGGTGTTTGTGTTTTGGATGGTAAAACTAATGGTGTTTGTGTTTTGGATGGTAAAACTAGTGGTGTTTGTGTTTTGGATGGTAAAACTAATGGTGTTTGTGTTTTGGATGGTAAAACTAGTGGTGTTTGTGTTTGTGTTTTGGATGGTAAAACTAGTGGTGTTTGTGTTTTGGATGGTAAAACTAATGGTGTTTGTGTTTTGGATGGTAAAACTAGTGGTGTTTGTGTTTGTGTTTTGGATGGTCGTAGCTTTGATAAGGGTCATCTTTTCTTGGTAGGTGATCTCTTGGTTCAATAAATGAAGCCTCATAATTTTTTGGAGAGAGTAACGTGTGCATAAGAGATGGTGTTCTTAAATTTCTGCCGGATCTCTCTTATAGCTGGACAATTGTCATATCCCTCTTATAGCTGGACAATTGTCAATTCCCTCTTGTAGCAGGACAATTGTCACATCACTCTTGTAGCAGGACAATTGTCACATCACTCTTGTAGCAGGACAATTGTCACATCACTCTTGTAGCAGGACAATTGTCACATCACTCTTGTAGCAGGACAATTGTCACATCACTCTTGTAGCAGGACAATTGTCACATCACTCTTGTAGCTGGACAATGGGCCTAATAGACTTCCACTTCTATTTAGTCCAGTGAGCGAAAATGCGTTGTGTCACCATTTTATTTTCAGAAATGGCCCGACTCATCTGCCTTCGGTGGGAAATTACGTATATTTTAGGATATATTTTGATACTTCAATTAAGTAAAAGTCATTATCATTTAGTGCATGTCGGATGTGGTAGACATCGTGTATTTCCAAATTAAGACAGCAGTGTCGCGGTTTAATTAATACTCAAATATTATGAAACACTATGGTCACATTGTTAGTTTTCTTTCTCTTATCATCTGCTTCTATTTGCCTCATTTCTTTCTGTCACTCTCTGCTTCTATCTTCCTCATATTTTCTTTCTGCTATCATCTGCTTCTATTTCCTTCACATTTTCTTTCTGTTGCTTCCTACTCATTCTTCCAGACTACCATCAGACAGTGCCCCTTAAAAAGTATTACTATACAGACACGATGGATACAAAGTCAGTGGCAGACCATACAAATGACGGATTACAGAAATAAAAGTCAACAAAAACAAACATATATGAAGCACACAAAAAGTCATCTCCAGAGAACTCTTCTACCCCTGAACCTGCAAGACAAAATGGGTATAAATCGAAAAGAAAGACGAAGACCCCATATTTCTACTTCCCTCACAAATTCTTTCTGCCACTCTCTGCTTCTACTTCCCTCAAAAATTCTTTCTGCCACTCTCTGCTTCTACTTCCCTCACAAATTCTTTCTGCCACTCTCTGCTTCTACTTCCCTCACAAATTCTTTCTGCCACTCTCTGCTTCTAATTCCCTCAAAATTTCTTTCTCTCACTCTCTGTTTATTTTTTCCTCACATTTTTTGCTTCACTGAACTAGTAGCCGATTCTTCTTTTAAATTGACTAATACATGCTAGTAAATAAAAGGTGGGGGCTTGTAATGTAAGCCCCCCTACCACAGTTTACAAAACTTGGACAAGACTTCTAGTATTGATAGATAATTCGAATGTAATGTAAACATATCACCTTCCCCACCCCCCCCCCCACCCCCATTCCTAGTCCTGTAATTTTCTTTAAAAGATTAGAAAAATTCCAGTTTAACTAAACTATTAATTACATTTTGAAGTTGTATTTATGACAATGAGCTAATGATGTGGTTCCCAACCTCTGTTGGACCAGGACCGCTATAGATGCGTGTAACGAATTTACTGGTTAATTAAAAAATATTTTGTTTTTAAAGGCATTTACTTTCTTTACCAGCACCCAATGTTTATTTTTTAGGTGTATCGCTATAATTGTTATTGTTTTACTTGTAACGTGTGTTGTTTTATTGCTATCATTAGCGTTGTTTTATCCATAATCATTGTGGTTTTGTCGCTTGAATTCGTGACGAATACGTGACCTCTCAGATCGAGGCAGGTCACCTCGCCCGGAGTTCAGAAGCTCAATAAAAAAAAAGTCTTCGTTCTGGAAAGAATTGTCACCTGAGATATACATATATATATATTCACAGTATATGGCAGAAATCTATCTATATATATATATATTTATATAAATTATCACGGTATATGGTAGGTAGACAAACACACACACACACATATATATATATATATATATATAAATGTTCACAGTATATGATATATATATATATATATATATATGTGTCTGTGTGTGTGTATGTGTCTGTGTTTATGTATTGCTGTGATATCATCAAATTGTGGTAATAGCTAAGATAACAGTTTCTGAACATGTCAACTTTAACATGGAGTAAATGTATTGTCTGTTGTCTAGTCTATGATCCGTGTAATATTTGACATAGGGTCATAGACACGTCTTTAAGAGGTTGGTGGGGGACACCTAAAACATAAGATGCAGCCATTTTCTTGTGCAATTCCCTGTTGTTCATGAGATGTTTGACTGATAACCTTTTGTGGAAAATCTTTAATGGAGAGTGGGATTGGGGGGGGGGGGCGGGGGGATTAGCCCACCTTTTGGTTGAAATTCAATTATTAAAAATTTCTTAAGGGGAGTAGAAGTTTGAACACCCCCCCCCCAACACCTTCCCGTATCTACTGGCTTCATTTAGCGCCAATTGCAACAGCATATATACATCGTGCACTCGCTTCTATTGTCATTAAGGAACACGTGAGTTACGTAACCCTAACTTCAGAGGTCATGAACTTTATTGCACGCGAGTCGGATATGCCTCGTAAATAACGAGCGCGCATCGAGTTTTATGCTTAAACTTATATATATTTCCTACATCTAGTAGCAGATGTCAACGACAGTTGGACGTTGAGATGTGAATTTACTGCTAATTTAATGTTCCCTGTCTCAAGGTTGCCAAAAATTTGTGGATATCCCTTAACTTTACGTCATTATCGTGCGAGCGAATAAAAAAAACTACGTGACAAAGCAGCTGCATATAATTTGTGGTCTATTTGAAAATGTTTTCTAATTTACTTAAAATTTCTAATTCAAATCTTCAGTACGTAGATTACATCCGGGTCTTGTAATGACTAGAATTGAGAAATAAATTTATTTCAGACATGGAAACTAGCATATTTGAGATCCACCATATGTTGTCATGTTTCGAAAGGGGAGTGGAGAACAATGACACAGGGAATCACGCTGTATGTCATTAGATCCGACTGTGAATGTCAATAGGTAAAGTAGGCTGTCCCCTCTCATAGGTAAAGTGGTCCTAAAGTAGGCTGTCCCATCTCATTGTTAAAGTGGTCCTAAAGTAGGCTGTCCCCTCTCATAGGTAAAGTGGTCCTAAAGTAGGCTGTCCCCTCTCATAGGTAAAGTGGTCCTAAAGTAGGCTGTCCCATCTCACAGGTAAAGTGGTCCTAAAGTAGGCTGTCCCCTCTCACAGGTAAAGTGGTCCTAAAGTAGGCTGTCCCATCTCATAGGTAAAGTGGTCCTAAAGTAGGCTGTCCCCTCTCATAGGTAAAGTGGTCCTAAAGCAGGCTGTCCTATCGCACAGGTAAAGTGGTCCTAAAGTAGGCTGTCCCACCTCACAGGTAAAGTGATCCTAAAGTAGGATGTCCCATCTCATAGGTAAAGTGGTCCTAAAGCAGGCTGTCCTATCGCACAGGTAAAGTGGTCCTAAAGTAGGCTGTCCCATCTCATAGGCAAGGTGGTCCTAAAGTAGGCTGTCCCATCGCACAGGTAAAGTGGTCCTAAAGTAGGTTGTCCAATCGTACAGGTAAAGTGGTCCTAAATTAGGCTGTCCCATCTCATAGGTAATGTGGTCCTAAAGTCATGATGAAGTTGTATGTTTCAGACAAAAAGGCTCATGAATCATTTTCACGTTGTAAATTGTGATACGGCGCATTCCATTATCAGTACTCCTTCACTCAGTGTGTTAAAATTCATACCCGTCTCCGCATCCACTGTGTTCTTGTCTGCGCACATTTCCTCCCTCACTCCGTATGTTAATATTGATGCACATCTCCTCCCTCACTCCTGTATGTTAATATTGATTCACATCTCCTCCCTCACTCTCGTATGTTAATATTAATGCACATCTCCTCACTCACTCCCGTATGTTAATATTGATTCACATCTCCTCCCTCACTCCCGTATGTTAATATTAACGTACATTATCTCACTCCATGTGTCCATCTCTGTACATATATACTAACTCTTTCTATGTTTAATACGCAACTTCTTCCTGACTCAGTGTGTACATGTATATTTAAGATTACAAGTTTGTACACATGTTATAACTCACTACCGACCGGTGCTCATATTAACACATACATTCTCTATCACTCCGTGCTCTCATATAATACACAACTTATACCCCTATCAAGTGTTCATATTCATATACCTCCACTCTATCACACTCTATTCTTGTTTATACACCCCCTCTCCCTTCCCCTCTCCAACACCACTACAAAGTAACACCGGTGTCTCATAATCTGTCCCAGCAGGAAGTATTCAACTAGAATCTTGAAGTACGCATGCGTAATACTATCCAACTTGATCCGGACAACAAATCCCAGAGATTTTGACAAACTCCTCTATTAGCTTCGCCAAGGACTACAGCCTGGAATTTAACTATCATCACATTACATCCAAGGCATCGTCTTCTTCTGAGCATCTCCCTTACTCCTCCGTGTCTAGGGCCTTGGCCAATCACCAACTCTACTTCCGGCTGCTGGGTCACACTATCCGCGCGAGCTGAGATTAGCTCTGGAAGACGATCTAAGACTCCAGACAGGAATCCTCGAAACCGTAGAAATAAGATCTCAGGTTTTGTTTTTAATGGGTCGCTGAGACGGTCCAGGGATTGGGACTACGATTTAAGATTCTGAAAACGAGGGAAATGAGGGTCTGAAGATTAACACTAGAACGGTAATGAAGCTTCGTCTTGTATAGTACTATCGCTAAGGTCAAAGGTCACTGAAATAATTTGGCTATATTTGTGAGTAGGGAAGACATGAGATTGAATATAAGTCTTATTTTATTTCACTTGAAATTCATTTGGAAATAAATATCTTGGAAAATAATTCAATATTGGTTGGGAAAATTTCACGTCAAACTTGGAAGAAAAGACACCAAAACAGCAATATAGTTCTACAAAACTAAGAAGAAAATAATAGACTTACATCGGACATGTACTTAGAATGAATGAAAACAGACTGGCATTACAAGTATTAAAATGGGTACCAGATGGCACAATAAAAAAAGGAAGACAAAGAGAGAGGCTCTGCGCAGAACAACCATCAAAGAGGGTATGAATATGGGTATCAACAACATGCAAGAATTACACACCAGACAATAGCATGATATCGCTCGAACTGGAGAGCTCTGGCTTCAACACTATGCACCGTGTTCGGAAGTGAAAGAACACAGATAGATAGAATTGTGCCTCACCACTCTCATCTCAGCTACATTCACCACTCTTTAATCAACTGTCTCCACTCTTATCTCTAATATATACACCACTCTTTAATCAACTGTCTCCACTCTTATCTCTAATATATACACCACTCTTTAATCAACTGTCTCCACTCTTATCTCTACACCACTCTTTAATCAAATATCCCCACTCTCCTCTCTTCTATATACACCACTCTTTAATCAACTGTCTCCACTCTCATCTCTACTACACCAACCACTCTTGCAGTCAATTGTCCCCAATAGTGTCACAACTACAACAATCACTTTTCATTGAACAGTCTTCTCTAGTGTCACAACTACAACAATCACTTTTCATTGAACAGTCTTCTCTAGTGTCACAACTACAACAATCACTTTTCATTGAACAGTCTTCTCTAGTGTCACAACTACAACAATCACTTTTCATTGAACAGTCTTCTCTAGTGTCACAACTACAACAATCACTTTTCATTGAACAGTCTTCTCTAGTCTCACAACTACAACAATCACTTTTCATTGAACAGTCTTCTCTAGTGTCACAACTACAACAATCACTTTTCATTGAACAGTCTTCTCTAGTCTCACAACTACAACAATCACTTTTCATTGAACAGTCTTCTCTAGTCTCACAACTACAACAATCACTTTTCATTGAACAGTCTTCTCTAGTCTCACAACTACAACAATCACTTTTCATTGAACAGTCTTCTCTAGTCTCACAACTACAACAATCACTTTTCATTGAACAGTCTTCTCTAGTGTCACAACTACAACAATCACTTTTCATTGAACAGTCTTCTCTAGTCTCACAACTACAACAATCACTTTTCATTGAACAGTCTTCTCTAGTCTCACAACTACAACAATCACTTTTCATTGAACAGTCTTCTCTAGTCTCACAACTACAACAATCACTTTTCATTGAACAGTCTTCTCTAGTCTCACAACTACAACAATCACTTTTCATTGAACAGTCTTCTCTAGTCTCACAACTACAACAATCACTTTTCATTGAACAGTCTTCTCTAGTGTCACAACTACAACAATCACTTTTCATTGAACAGTCTTCTCTAGTCTCACAACTACAACAATCACTTTTCATTGAACAGTCTTCTCTAGTGTCACAACTACAACAATCACTTTTCATTGAACAGTCTTCTCTAGTCTCACAACTATACGAACCACTCTTCTCCACAGAAAGCGAAGGTCATCCACCTTCCCAGAGCATCAGTTCTGGTACCCTATGTCCTAGCGACTGGACAAGATACGGAGATAATGTGTGTTTCAAACCATGAATAGCCAGTGAATTCTAAACCCAGGTTTGCTGGTCAGCTGGTGAAGACTTAACATGACGCTACCGCGGCTTCAAACCCAGGTTTGCTGGTCAGCTGGTGAAGACTTAACATGACGCTACCGTGGCTCCAAACCCAGGTGTGCTGGTCAGCTGGTGAATGACTTAACATGACACTACCGCGGCTCCAAACCCAGGTTTGCTGGTCAGCTGGTGAATGACTTAACATGACACTACCGCGGCTCCAAACCCAGGTTTGCTGGTCAGCTGGTGAATGACTTAACATGACGCTACCGCGGCTCCAAACCCAGGTTTGCTGGTCAGCTGGTGAATGACTTAACATGACGCTACCGCGGCTCCAAATAATATAACTTAAGCTAGATAATGATCGTAATATTTACAAAAAGACAGCCTTCATCCGCTCACGTGACAATTTTATTCAACAGGTCTTTACTATCGACGGTCACGGCTGGTATCAAGTGGAAAAAATGGCCCCCACCGAGACAATAAAGAAGAGAATATGTCAGTGTTTTTAAATGTCCTGGGAATTGTTTTATATACATTCTGGGAAGAGTGCTCTCTCTCTCTCTCTCTCTCTCTCTTTCTATGTGGCATGTCCTTTGCAGAACGTTGTCCTCACTGCCATTATATAAGTCTCACGGTTCTGTGCGAGCCGCCCAGCTTTTTCCAGTGTCATGTTCAGAAGGTCTTCGATGTGATGTGTCCATCGTAGTCTTGGCATGACTCTTATTCTCTTCCCTGGAACTTTCCTCTACATGATTAACATTTCCAACACATTGTCTTATTATATGTCCGAAATATGTACGTTTGCTTTTTTTAATAGTTTTGAGGAGTCAGTATTCTTCTATGTTCAGATCTTTGTGGACATCTGCGTTAGTTCTTTTTTTTACTTTTCTATAGCATTTCATTTCGAATGCAGATAATTTATTATCCATTGTCGATGTCCTTTCCCACAACCGTATGTTGCCACTGGAAAGATATGGCTTCTTAGTATTTGTAACGTTGTTTTTTTGTTTGCTCCATGTCATAGATTTTTCATCTGATATTTTTTGTAGTGCCATTGTTAATCTCTTTCTTATCTCTGCCGAGCAATCTCCTGTGGTGTTGATGGTTGATCCTAGATATTCAAAGTTGTTTACATTTTCTAGTTGCACTTTGTCAATGACTATTTTATGTCAAATTTCATATCTGCATACATGTATTGTTTTTGTCTTTCTTGCATTGAAAAAAAAATGTTTTGTGCCTCGTTGTGATATTTGACTGACATAATCATTTGTTCTAAACCTGTGGAATTCCTTGATATTAGTTTGGTATCATCTGCATACCTGATTTCTGGAATTTCGTCTCCTCCGATATTAAGGGTTAAAACTGTTCATAACGTGGGTCTTCTCGTACATTTTGCAAGATGTTTTCTGCACAAATGTTGAACAGGTGTGGCGAGAGGATGCCTCCCTGTCTGACTCCTTTTTGGACCTCAAACCAGTTAGATGTTTCTCCGTCGCGACGAACAGAAGCCTGTTGTTTCTGATAAACCATTTTAATGAGCGATATGAGACACAGTGGGAAACCCATCTTTCCCAGAGTGTGCTACCTGAACATAATACTCAACAATACAGTAACTATGCAACTGTCACATTGCATAGCTGACTTGTCGGAAATACTGAAGAGCAGTTCATTCCTCATTTACAGAGATTTTCATTTAATTTGTGATACGGCACGCTAAAAATAAACATCTAAGCCCCCAATTGTAGGTTAGGGCGGTTAAGTGCTTAGTCTATCAGAAACGAATGATAAACGTGGATGTGCGTTGTCTAAATCCAACTTGTTAAATAGCTTTGACAGTTCAGACATGAATAGAAAAATGGCTGATTACGCCACTGCTCGTACAGATAAGATGTGATAGATAAATTTGTATGTAGTACTGCTAAAGTCCTTCTCCAAAATAGTCATGTGCGTATATCCCTAACAGCGACACTTAATTTGTCCGATCCGACTTTTTCTGTGATTTCCATTTGCTGGCGACACATACGTGACCAATGATCAGGTGATTCAGCCACGACCGACACCAGTAGACCTGTCATCTAGAATTGTCACGTGACCGGACGGGGGTCCTTATTGAAATTTCGGTTGTCAATTATTTATTTCCTTGGAGTCGCCTTAGACATTTTTGGCATGCGATTACAAGTATATAAATAGTGACAAACCAAAAGCCCAACAATAATGACAAACATACCAAATGGGAACCTAATTATTTCAATTGAACGGTCTTTAGTGGAGACGGTCAGGAAACAGCAAAGCTAAGTGACATATTGTCTGAGATCTGCGCTTAGGATTACCTAGAGAAGGACCTGCTCTACCGAAAATACGTTGACAGGGTCCTTAAGTGAATGAAAAAGAAGTGATGAAGAAAATAAGCGATAAAGAGGGTTTGACGTGGAGTAACTACTGAATCCTATAAAAAGTTACCTAAAATAAAGTATATATCAGAGTTACGATATGGACATTTTACGGTTAAATTTTGGGAATTTGCCTAACATAATTCTAACCATCTAGCAACACTGCTACATAATCAAGTTCTTTTGCTTGTGATAAAAATTTCATGCATCGTATCCCAGATACAGGAGTTTGAGAAGAAAAACAAAAAGGTAATACATCGAAGATAAAATATTTTAAAAACCTAGACATTTAGGCTACACCTACGACCCTGGCCGGTGCTAAGTCTTTGTACACTATTGCTGAAGTCTTCCTGTATTAGAGATCAGATCACAAACGACTAATGTACGAAAGTGCAGCAGTTGATGGTCGTAACAAACTTTTAAAATATAGGTGTTAACTTAATGCAGATACTTTTGATGAATATCGATAACTATACTTCGATTCACAGGCGACATCACCCAAGTTAGTTTCTATTTTTATATTAATCCTGCACGATTAATTGACGCTGATGTGAAAGTTACCTTCTAATTTATTGCCCAGTCAAGAAGTGTATAAATATCTTCCCCATTCCCCACATCCGTCTAAATAGCCAATGTTAACGACTTCTCTGGTGCTATGAAGCGGAAGTGACCCCCACGATTTGCATTTCCCGCTCGTCTTGACTCTCAGCATCCTGTTTCCGGTTCCAATGTTTACGTATACAAGAAATAGCAAGTCTGTTGTGAAGTGCTTCCGAGAAACGCGTTGATTACAGAGCGATAAAAGAGAGAGCAGGCCTAACTATCGCTATCATTGTGTCCTGGAGCAATAGAACACGACAATTGATGGCATAAGATGAGTGTTGCAGAACACAGTCAGAGAATGAAAAGGTACTCTTTCATAATGCGATCAACAGGAAAAGCAGTCAAGCTTCTAAGATTATGCCGACGTATGCAACTGAAGGGTGTGATGTTGGAAACTATTGTCCTACCCTGAATAGATCTATACTTATTCTCCTGGGTTAGACATCGAACCCAGGCAGGGGTAAATAATAAATGTTTGCCAAAGATCCTGAGACAAAAAAAAAGAACAATTCTAGTAGTTGAGATACTATGCACAGCGTATGCATGTCTTATTGTGAGCGTTTCTTTGTCACATCGCGTACTCAAAGCGCGGAAAACGACATTGATGTATGAATAGACCAGGACAATGTCCACGGGAGGTGATGACGTGCACAGGTCTATAGGCGCTGAAAACGTAGGTCATCAATGCCAGTCACTGTTGACTTGTTTTCCTCAGATCGTAGTTCACTTTATTTTACTGCATCTTTCTCAAATTCAAGTTAAGTATTTCTTTAGTTTACAAAAATTAATTGCAAAAACAAAGAAAACGGGGTTTTAGGGGTTGGATGGGGAAACAAAGAAAGCTGTAATAAATGTACAAAGATCCGCTACCTGGAAATTCAAGAAAAGAGAACTTACTAAACTAGTCAATATGAAGTATAATGACAGAAATATTCTTTTATGAATAGCGATCTACAAAACAAAGAAACCGATAAACAATTCTAAGATTAGTATGTTTTACAAAACAAAGAAACCGATAAACAATTATAAGATTAGTATGTTTTACAAAAGAGACAGCATCCCATGAATGTGGTATTGACACAAGTTTACAACAACAATACTGTTTTTATACACGCATTTATTTGTTTGCATTTGAATTATTTTCGAAAAATGTGAAGAAATAAATTGTGTAATTTCTCGTAAATTTTTCTGCTAAAACTTTTAATAGGAAGGAAAGAGGTTAAAATTATTTTGACATAATTGAACTTGGTGAGGAGAATTCCTTAAATTTGCGACAGTTGTTGACAAGATGGAGAGGGTGTGAGCAATTGTTGACAAGAGGGAGAGTGTGTGAGCAATTGTTGACAAGAGGGAGAGTGTGTGAGCAATTGTTGAGAAGAGGGAGAGGGTGTGAGCAATTGTTGACAAGAGGGAGAGTGTGTGAGCAATTGTTGACAAGAGGGAGAGTGTGTGAGCAATTGTTGACAAGAGGGAGAGTGTGTGAGCAATTGACAAACAATTGTTGATATAATTTATAGAGTACCCATATTTTACTAGAATTATGAAATAAATAGATATGTTGTTCCATGAGGTTAACGGATTTGTAAAATAGACAGCAGGGTTTGTGTGATAACAGATTCAGTGCATTTTTGTTTTAGAAATAAATAGCTGGGAGTATGAGATATACAAAAAATAGCTGGGGGTATTTTATATACAGAAATAGCTGGTGGTATAGTATAAACATAAACAGCTGGGATATGGTATATTCAGAAATAGGTGGGATATGGTATATAAAAAATAGCTGGGGGTATGGTATATACACAAATAGCTGGGGGGGGTATGGTATATACACTAATAGCTGGGGGGTATGGTATATACACAAATAGTTGGTGGTATGGCATATACACAAACAGTTGGTGGTATGGTATATACAGAAAAATCTGGGGGGATGGCATATACACAAATAGCTGGGGGTATGGTATATACTGCCTTGTGATAGCTCTCCCTCATGATGCGTGCGTTTAGATGATAGTTTTTGTTTGACGCAGTTTGTTTAGTTATGTCACTTACGTAATTCTTAATGATTTTGTACATTTTTTCACAAATGACCATGTTTTTCAGTTTTAGCAATAGTCACTTTCTCCGTACCTTATCATATTCTTGCATTAGGTCTACAAAGACAGCTACTGTACTTTTCCCTTGCTGAAAACTGTCCTTCATATTCTGGGTGAAGAAAACAGTTAACTCCAGTCACTGTTCCTCTTCGGAAGCCTGTTTGAGAGTTGTTGAGGTACGATGAAGCTTAAAACTACCAGTATAATCTGTTGTTCAGCATTCGTTCTGCAAGTGTACTGATGTTAGAAGTTAAAGAAATTAGATGTAAGCTTTTAATGTCATCTGCAGCCGTATTCATTGTAAATATTGGCCTGACAATAGCGGTCTTCCAGACTATTAATATGGTTCTACTGTGCCAAGTTGTATTTGTGAAGTTAAGGAGCGTGGTTTTTCCTTTGGTTCGTAGGTGGTGGATCATCTCATTGTATATTTTATCAGGACCTGGTGTTTTTCTTTGGCTGTAGTTTCTTTAGTGCAGTCTGGAGTTCTTGAATGGTGAAGATTTTATCGAAGAATGTTGTCTTTCTTGGTTCTCTTCTCTTTTTGACAAGTTCTTTACGTTTCTTTGTCCTTAATGGGCTTTACTCCTTTATGCATCCTCGGAAGATTATTATGTAGGCTTCATTGAGCGTGGTTGCAGTGATGTTTTTTTTTGTATGGGATATTTATATCTGTGTTTTTGTCAATCTTCGCTAGGATTTGGTCTGTGAAAGTTTTGAATTGTTCCCAGTCTGCACGTTTGTAGTTCCAGCGAGGTATTTTTCGTATTGGTTTGTGTCTTGTTTGTAAAGATTTGGAGGAGTATGAGACCGTGATCATTTCCTATGTCACCAAGGACTCTCAGTATACAGTCATTTTGGAGGTTTGCAGATATGATAGCAAGGTCGGGTCTGAATGTTGATGCAATGGCTCTGTGGAGGAGTGTGGGTGTGGATGAATAATCGTATAATATTATTAAGCATCTCGTGTTTCATAGTTCCTCTATGTTGTTTCCCATAACGTTTCTGTCTTTGTATCTTGAGACAGGTATGTGTGCATTGAAGTCTCCTGCAATGATAGTCATTTTGGCATCTGTGGTTTTGATGTCGTTTTGTTTCTTGGAGTTAGATGGGCAATATGCATGTAACAGTGTATATCGCAGACCATGGTATCATATACATATTTTGTGTATATCGATTTTAGTTGTGTTTTTTTCATGTTTATGACTTCTTTTTGCATGAGTGTTGCAATGTCTCTGCATTTATGATATTTACATTTGTGTATGGTATAGCATGTTTTTAGTGGTCTTTCTTTGCTAGTAGTGTTTCCTGCAGTAGTGCGATGTGGGTATCATGTTTGTTCAGTGTTCCACTCATTTACAGTGTCTTATTTCTGAGACCAAATATGTTAAGTTGTATATTTAGTGTGCCCCTCGTGCCTGATTTTTCGCTCTAGGCAGCCGGTGTTCAAACTGCCCGATGCGGACCTTTTATGAGGCGATGTCCGAGGTCATATGATATTTTGTGTTTAGGCACTTTCATGTTGGAGTCATTTTTCTAGAACTTGTTTTCAAACCCAGAGTACTGATCCAACAAAGTAGGGCCTGGGACCAGGAACACCATTTTCCAACTGGTACGATGCTGTTTTATCTCTTCACAGACTCCCATCTATGGGTAGTGGATCTGAAGAGTGTTTCATTACTCTCCATTCCCCGACAACTAGTTTGCCGGCACACAAGACGTGTACCAAATCTGAAAAGACATGTAGGATCGTCACGTCCTGAATCGAATGGTTTCATCTCAGATTTCTCCTTTCTCAAGTTGGTTTCTGGGTGTCCGACATTTAACACCAAACCGATGAGGTCTTAACAGTCCTGGTCACAGGACCTAATTTATATGACGGAGTGCAAAGCCACAAATTTGACGGTCCTCTACTCCAGGGTAGATAAACAACTGGACATTACGACATAAAAACATAGAACTGTAGAGATATAATGCTGCTGGAATTTTCACCACCAAAAAAAACAACCTCACTATGCAGTCATATCATCTAAAAATATAATTGTGCACGGCGGTTAGTCTTGTGGTTAGTCTGGTGGTTAGTCTGGTGGTTAGTCTGGTGGCCAATGGTAGTTGCCACCCGACCATTCGTATGTTGGCTGGAGGGCCTGGCCATTCTTTGTGTCCAGCTTCTGGTGGCTGGACAGAGCTCATCTCCGCGACAAGAAGCTGGCCTCGATGGGAAGTGTGTTAGAGTATGCACGAGTGTGTGCATGAATGTGTATTCGTGTGTGTAACAGGGTGTACTAGTGCGTATCAGTGTGTATGCGTATGTGTGTGGGTTTGTGAGAAAGTGTGAGTGTGTGTTTGTGAGTGTGTGTGTGTGAAAGTGTGTGTGTGTAAGTGTGTTATAAGTGTTTCTGTGAATGTGTATGCAATTGTGTGAGTGTGTGTTAGTGTGAGTTTGTGTGTATTTGTGTGAGAGTATTCTTCTTAATACAAAAGTTATTCTTATCTTCTATAACACAAACGTTATTGTGTCTTCAGCCGTGGAACGTATGTACTTTGTGTTGCTAGTTTATAGTATAGCTGTGTTATATGTACCATGAACGTCCAGCACATCCGTTTTCGTCGTGCCTTTAATTCGGGTGGGCTTCTCTAGCTTGTGACAGACTTTCTATCTCTCGCCAGATGGCGAATGTTTCGATAACAGTTACCATGTTATTCCGACAGGCTGACGTTGTGCTTGAACTAGTTACGGGCACAGCGAGGGTGGGCGGAACAACAAAGAAACCTGTCGCAAGGGCCAGAGTTGTGCCCTGATGTCGACGTCTGTTTTTTGCTGCATTGGACTAGAAACACCATTGAGTCGAATGGCTGCTGAAACAGAGGGCGGAGCACTTATGAGAATGCCCCACATGCTGTGAGGCTAGTTTTTAATCAAGAATCAAGAAGAATGAAGAGGAATGAGAAAATTAGACAAAGAATCGACACCACCCAAATCTTTGATTATATTAACAGGCAACATATCAATTTATTTACACATATCAGCAGATTAATATCAAACAACATACCACAGTAAGCTATGCTACACAGATACAGTGAAAGCAGACCTAGAGGCCGACCACGGAAGTAAAAGAGGCGACAAATTCCACAATATACTTAGCACACACGACGGCCATCTTCAGAAAACGTTTCTAATCTTGACGCTAAAAGACAACAAGGGGTTTAGCGAAAAGATGCCTTTTTTCGCTGTGTTACCCTGTCATTGTACTCAATACGTTATACTTACGGAGACTAGCTCACGCCGCTCATTGTTCGTTTTTCGTCATGACATGTACAAATTTCGCGTCTGTATAGCACTTCTATTTAAGGGGCACTATCTGATGTTAGTCTGCAAACCTGTGAGAACCACTTAATCTGTTGTCTTCTGATGTAATCCAAGATTGACATTGTGTTTGTTAAGCTTCTGATGTTTTCATTTCTGATTCTGTCTCTTATTGTTGCTCTGAGAATTTGACGTAGAGAAGTCCTTTTTGTTGTAACAAGTTTTGAAGCGTGCTAAGGAGATTGTTTTCTTCAATTGGTGTTGCCAATTTTACATACACAATCAATATATGTAATGAATAGCAAAAGAGATAGAACACATCCTTGTCGCACTCCAAAGTGTATGTGGAATGTGTCTGAAAGCGCTGCACATTGACTACCCGTGTAACTACTCATGCACAAGTAGATTAGGTATTGTCGAATCCCATGTTTTGATAGTATTTGCCATAGTTATTGTCTGTCTCCTTTTCTTGGTAGACAAAGGCGATATACAATTTGTTGTTGCTTTCAGTTGTTGTTTTTTCTGCCAGTTTAGTCTTCTTCTTCTTCTGCGTTCGTTCTCAAACTCCTACAGATTAGCAGGAATGTAGTCCTGAGAACGGAATGAGTTGTGTCATAGTTTACAGCATTACTCTGATATCTGCGCCTTTCGGTCTGACACATGCGACTTCAGCCTGGTTTTAGGTCACTGACCCTATATGGGATGGGACAGCCAACTCCATCCCATTACCTCCTTAGTCGCCTCTTACGACATGCATGAAAGGTAAAAAGTATTCCTATTCTTTGCTCCCCTTTCGGGCTCGGCAGCACACGGGCGCAGTTGAGTCTGAAAATGGCATCTGTACACTTTTATTATAACGTTTTTTTTTCCTATTCCATTTGAGTGTTGTTGTTAACCTTGTCATAATCATTTTTATCATGACAATTTAAAGTAAAATAAGTCACACAAGTCACATACAACAATAGTTTTGTGTGTGTGTGTGTGTGTGTGTGTGTCGCGATTTGCAGAGATACGGAAGTATACGGAGAGTGACAAGTAGATGTATAGGTTGGTTTCGATGTAGATGAAGCAATGTTAAATATGTCTAACACTGTTATCTTCTCCATTGTCTGTCTTGTTTTGATGTTTCATAAATAGTCCATTGTTTTTCTTAATAATTCTCTCCTAACTTGTGCACCCCTACCTCTACCACATGACCGGCTCCAACTGTTTCACAGAGCCCTCTTCTCACCCTCGTTACGGTACCCTATAATGGCGCATCAACTTCAAAACCTTCCAGCAATCAGGGACGATAATCGATGTGCGAAAAGCCTTGATTGGATTACTTCGCTTGAGTCCTTCCAAACCTCCCCCATCCCCTAACGTAGTGCTTGCACCGTTTTGCACCCTACAAGATTACGGGTTGAGCACCTGACATCAGCCTTAGGCCACTGATTGGATAGTTGAGCACGTGGAAACGACTGCGTAATCACATGTCTCTCTGCCGCACAAAACACAGCCCACTCTTGCTGGATAATCGGGCCCACTAATTTAATTAAACCTTTCGGTCTTATCCGCCTCTTTCAGCACAACTACCCGCCTTGTTCCTAATTTACTCGAACAATTTTTGGATTCTATATTACCGACATCACCATGGCTACCCTGACCGTTAGCACTGCAGTTACTGCCACTGAATGGGTGTCTGGAATGTCTTTATTCCTGGTAGTGTTTCAGTTTTTAAAAAAAATGTTAGACAAGGTAGCTGGAACATTTTCTCAGCGAGAAAACTTGTCAGAAAAATTCTGCTGATTTATATTTTCAGGGACAAATCACACGAACAGGTGTACATTCGTGGCAAAGTTATAAAAAAGCAGGCCCGTAGGTTTAAAAAAAATGTTAGGGGGGGGGATTTGGGGTGTTAATCCCCAGCACATCGGAACATATGACTGTTAACTTTATCAAAAGTCTGGCAGAGAAGTCAACCCACCAACCCCTTTCAGCGATTTTCACAAAAAGTTCGTCAAATTTAAAAAAATAAAAAACACAATTTGACACATATCTATAGCCATCGAAAGGAAGTTTCTCATTGGTGAAGTCTCAAAAGTTGAGTTTCTTAATTGTGAAGTCTCCAATTTTTGATCAATCGTGAAGCTTTTCAGTGGTGAAAACTGTCATTGATGAAGTCTCTAAGTGATGAAGTCGCCATTAGTGAAGTCTCTAATTAGTTGAGTTTTGTATTAGTGAAGTTTCTCATTGTGTATTCTCTCATTTGCGAAGTACCGTAAGTCTTTTCTCATTATAAAGTATCTCAATTATGAAACCTCTCAATGGTGAAGTCTGTCATTGGTGAAGTATCTCAATTGTGAAGTCTCCAGATCGTGAAGTCTCTCACTGACGGAGTAACACATTGATGAAGTATCTTATATGTGAAGTATCTTATTAACGAAGTACGTCATCAGTAAAGTGTTTCATTAGTAAAGTTTTGATTGGTGAAGTTTATAATTGGTTAAGTTTATCTTTGATCAAGTTTATTATTAATGAAGTCTCTCATTAATGACGTTTCTCATTGTCCTAGTTTCTTATTTAGGAACTCACTCATTGGGGCACTCGTGAAGCGCATGGCCGTGTGGTTAGAACGCCGTTCTCAGACCCTTGAGGTCCCGGGTTAAATCCACGGTTGGTACAGGAAATTTTACTTTCCGAAGTACAATCAAAATCCTTCCTGTACATGTCGCGGCGTCTGCTATGGCAAAACGGTCTTTATTTCTACAGCCCATAGAAAATCTCCCTGCAACTCCTTCACAGGAAAACATGCAGTAACGAATTGGTGAAGATTCTAGTTGGTGATGTTTCTTACTGTGATGTTTTCGTTACTGAAATCTCTCATTGGTGACTTTTCGTATTCGTCTCCGAGTTCCTGCAGATTAGTAGCAGTTCGGAAAATGGAATATGCTGTGTCTTGGATGATATATCTTCACCTTCCGATCTGAAATATCCAACTTCAGCATGTCATCGTGTTGCTTTGATTCTCTGTGGGATGGAACCCCATCCTCACATGCTTTTTTTGTGGTCTCTAACATCATACATGGAAAGTCACAATGTCGCTATTATTTGCTTTTCGGTCGGTGCCCGGACAGGCGGTGATGTTATTTGCTTTTCTGTCGGTGCCCGGACATGCGGTGATGTTATTTGCTTTTCTGTCGGTGCCCGGACATGCGGTGATGTTATTTGCTTTTCTGTCGGTGCCCGGACATGCGGTGATGTTATTTGCTTTTCTGTCGGTGCCCGGACATGCGGTGATGTTATTTGCTTTTCTGTCGGTGCCCGGACATGCGGTGATGTTATTTGCTTTTCTGTCGATGCCCGGACATGCGGTGATGTTTCTTTATTTTATTCGTTCAAGTGTTCTTGATGTTCTTTGAAATATAAGGGAAACAGCGCGAAACCCCGATTCCTCCACGGATCAAAAGTGGTTCCGCTCCGAATACGTCAGACTAGGAATGTTTTCTGTTTGGATAGATCATAAATAGATAATATGACCATTGACAGCGACAGTATAGAAGACCTTTCAACAGAATTCATTTTCGTTCGTTCGTTTTGATTATTTTTGTGTTTAGATTGGTTAACATTTATATACTTTAGAGTCGACGTAGCTATTTATGATATGCGATTCCAAGTATGTAAATAGGGACCAAACGAAAGCCCAAACAACAAATGGGTTCCTAATTAGTTCTATTGGATATTCTTTATTGGAGACGGTCATGGATGGCCTTACTGGATTAGAGTGTTTGATCTAAATTTGATATCCACAACCTGAACAGTTTCAAAAGTAGATGGTTGTGCTGTATTCGAGTGTATTAAAGTGTTTGATCTAAACTTTATCTCCAGCAATAGAGCAGTATCAAAAATAGATCCAGCCGTACTGGATTATAGTGTTTGATCTAAACTTGATCTCCAGCAATAGAGCAGTATCAAAAATAGATAGCCATACTCGATTAGAGCGTTTGATCTAAACTTGATCTCCACAACCTGAACATTATCAAAGATAGATGGCCTTACTGGACCATCTGTTTGATTTCCACAACCTGAAAAGTATAAAAGACAGATGACCTTACTGGATTAGAGTGTTCGATCTAAACTTGATTTTCACCACCTGAACAGTATCAAAGATAGATGACTTTATTGGACTAGAGTGTTTGATCTAAATTTGATCTCCACCATGTGCACAGTCTGTTATTCGACTATTTGTCTATATTATCGCTCATTTGGTGAAGTTTATGTGATAAAGTTACTCATTATTAGTCTTGCATTGGTGAAGTCTTATAACTGATGATATCTATATTTGCTGAATTCTATATTTGGTGTAATATATAATTGATGAAGTCTATATATTGTGAAGTCTATACTTAGTGATCTATTATTGATGACGTCTATAAATGGTGAAATTTATGGTTGGTGAAGTCTATTATTTAAGTCTATTAAATATGTGTCTATTATTTGTGAATTAGTTCAGTACAGAAATCTTTCAATGGTGAAATTTATTATTGAAAAAAATGGCGATTTAGAAGTCTTTAATTTGCAGTTTTTCACTGGCTGGATGGACATTGCTTAGTTTCATTGCAGTATCTCATTGGCTAGATGGACATTGCGTAGTTTCATTGCAGTATCTCATTGGCTAGATGGACATTGCTTTGTTTCATTGCAGTATCTCATTGGCTGGATGGACATTGCTTTGTTTCATTGCAGTATCTCATTGGCTAGATAGACATTGCTATGTTTCATTTTCATTGGCCCTGCTGAAATAGTTTCATCAACAGTCAGCAAGGTCACTCATCTTGTATCACATTTTATTCATATTGTAGTCATACTAAGTCACTCTGTAGATACGAAATTGAAGAAACTCAAATCGCCTTCCATTTAGGAAATTAAAACATAAAATCTAATACTAGAAAACTAGTGAAAAAGTGGATTATCAAACTCCACAAAGTATAACGCTTTTATAAAAATGAAACCCCCATTCCCTTCCGCAAAGTCATACCTACAGCTCCGCTTACTCTCACAAAGTCATACCCACAGCTCCGCTTACTCTCACAAAAGCATACCTACAGCTCCGCTTACTCTCACAAAGTCATACCTACAGCTCCGCTTACTCTCACAAAGTCATACCTACAGCTCCGCTTACTCTCACAAAGTCATACCTACAGGTGCGCTTACTCTCACACAGTCATACCTACAGCTCCGCTTACTCTCACAAAGTCATACCTACACCTCCGTTTACTCTCACAAAGTCATACCTACAACTCCGCTTACTTTTACAAAAGCATACCAACAGCTCTGCTTACTCTCTCCAGCAGAAAACAAATTAGCCTCCCTAAATATACCATATTTTACCACATTCACAATTATCTTCCAAAACGTTTAAAGTTTAAAAGAGTTTAAAAGAGAAAACGCCATTATCTTCACAAACGTAATCTTCACTGAAATACAATCACATAGCTTCCGCATATAACGACTACATCTACAACACTGCTTGGTTGTTACATCAGATGTAATAACCGAATATACTATCACATCCCCATCCACATAAAAATTTGCTAACAAATGAACGATTATAAATATTTAAAAAAAAAAGACTGTCATCCAAACAGACAAAGAGGAAGCACAAAGGTTGCAACTTTTCGATAAGTTGACTGCTAGATCTAGCCTGATACAGCCAGAATGATGATCAAAGACCCCGAAAGCTAGCTTCACTTAATAAGGTTAATTTAGCTCGTCAGCAGCTCGACCAAGAGTTAAGACTCGTGAGATTAATGACGTCAAGTAGGCCCATCTTTAGATCCTCGGCATGCGAGGAGTGTGCCAGTCTCACAGGCAGGGATTTGAGTTCTTCGAGAAGTCGATCATGTCCTATGTGAACCACGAGAAGTCGATCATGTCCTATGTGAACCACGAGAAATCTACTAGTTTTAAAACTCCAGAAAAACATCAGAATTATGGTTATGCTGAAAGTCGGTTTATATGAGTTAAGGGGGGGGGGGATGGTGGGAGGGGGATGGTGGGGGTGGGGGGTCCATAAATTAGGGGGTGAGCGCGTCATTTTCTTATGTGTTTGTTTTGAAACTTCTGCATGATGTAGTCCGGGGAGGATCTGAAACAGTTGAACACGTGTCGATAGCGGGAGGGGAGTTAGTAAAAGATAATGTCAACAACACTGGGTTTTTTTTGTACAGTAACTAAATTGCATTTGCATAATTTCAAATAACAATCGGAATTTTTTTTTATAGTTTCAGTGCACTTTCTCTGTTAAAAAAATGCCTGGGAGGGGGTGGGGTGTCATGTGTTGATAATTGGAGGGTGGGGGAATAAAAATTGGCACAAAATTATTGATGTAACTTATCGACATCACCTAGTTATATACACGTTATATATATATATATATGTGTGTGTGTGTGTGTGTGTGGCTAAGTTTATCTGGTGAGAAGCAGCAGGATTGTGGCTACATTTCTCTATCAAGTGAGATGAAGTACAGTTGTGGCTAAGTTCCGATCAGGAGACCTGCAAAAATTCAATATTCGGCAGACGAGGAAAAACATTTGCGAGTGACCTAGTCTCCTAGACCAGGGGTGGGCAAACTTTTTGTGCAGAGGGCCGCATTGAAAATTGTAAAGCTATTGGAGGGCCGCATATAATATTATGTATATTTGGCAATATATATATATATATAAATATTTAAATGATGTCAAATTGTGAAAAAAACATTGTATATATAATATATAAGAAAGTCGAATTAAAATTCCAATGGATTTCTGTGTAATATTAATGGGGGAAAAATCATTTTTGACGATCGTCCGTTTATTTAAAAATGTGTTTGAGGGCCGCAAAATATCAAATGGCGGGCCGTAGTTTGCCCACCCCTGTCCTAGACGAAAAGAACGTTGAGGGATAGCGCACTCGTTATCCATAGATCACACATCAACAATTAGTAGTGAGGTCTGAACAAGTTTGAAAGCTGTTGACAAAAACGAGGAATTTCGGGGGGGGGGGGGGGGGGTTGGGGTGGCAAACGTTGTCGTCAACACAAATTTGTTTGTAGATAATTAAATTGTTTGAATTCGATTTTATTTTTCGTTCAAAATACCTGAACATTTTGTAGTTTTTCAGTTCGTTTTTTCTGTTAATTTGGGGAGGTGGGAGGAGGTATAACATTTTATCATAATTAAGCAGGGGGTGCCCTTGAATTCTTGACAGTCTGTTGACAAAGGAGGAGGGTAAAGAAGTTGCGAAAGCTATTGACGTAGTGTATGCACAGCCATATAGAGTACGTGTTAATCGAATAAAATATCAGTTTCTATTCAACCACGGAAATGGTAGACAATAACTTATGAGCTGTGGTCAACGATGACGCTAACCCATAACTTAACTACCTAAGTTATGAGTCGTCTTCAACGCTAACCCATAACTTAACTACCTAAGTTATGAGCCGTCTTCAACGCTAACCCATAACTTAACTACCTAAGTTATGAGTCGTCTTCAACGCTAACCCATAACTTAACTACCTAAGTTATGAACCACCCTTAGCGCGGATGCTCACCCATAACTCCGATACATAACATATGACCCACCTCCAGCGCTGACCCATAACTCATCTATCTTCATATTTAATTCTTCTTAATTTGGTTCATTCTCAAACTCCTGCAGATTCGCAGGATGTATTCCAGAGAACGAATTGTGTTGTTTTATGGTTTACAGCTTGACTGTGGTATTCACATCTTTCGTTCTACTTCAGTATGGCTTCTGAGTCATTTTGACACTATATGGGATGGGACTTCAAACTCTACCACAAAACCTCCTTAGTCGACTCGTAAAACATACATGGCAGGCAGGGCCGGCCCTAACAATTGAGGGGCCCAATGCGAAACGGATTTCGCGGGGCCCAGTCTGGGTAGGGAAGAGGATAATAAAATAAATTATAATATGAATTTATGGGCCTATGAAGTGCGGGACCCAATACGGTCGCATAGGTTGCAATGGCCTAAGACCGGCCCTGATGGCAGATACAACTTTGCAATTATTTTCTCCCCTCTGATGAGACGACATCAATTAATTTAAGTCCTCTGTTCTTTTTTTAATATAGTCTTAACAAACTAGCGAGTATTGAACTATTTACAACTGTAGTCTGCTAAAACCTTCAGTTAGACTTAAAGTCTAGTTTAGACTTAAAACCTTCAGTTAAAACCTTCAGTTAGACACACCCTCCATGCGACAAAATTCCTCTGTTCTGTCAAAAACTGGTTGCTTATGCATATCCTATTCAGGATGTAGATCAACTCAGCAATTACAATCCAATAAACTTCCAGAGTTAAAAGAAGTATTGGCCATAGTACAAAATAGGTGTAGAGTTATACTGCAATAGATTCCATCACACTGTGGAATAGCAGGAAATGAGAGAGCTTATCAACTCGCCAAGGAAGGTGCTAACATGCAGAAACCAAATGTACCAATCAGCTATCACTAAAAGAAATCCATGATAAAGGCACAACGAAAGCCTAACTTACCTCCACGGGATGACTACCACCTACTTAACAGACAAGAACAGGTCATCATATTTCGACTGAGAACTGGACACAATAGACTAAACAGCCATATGTATACAAAATTTAAAATTGGCACAACAGCAAAGTGTAATTGTGGACAAGACAACCAGACTTCAGAACATATCCTTCAAGAATGTGCAAACTATGACACATTAAGATACACATACTGGCCTTCTGATACACCAATGAATGTTAAACTTTATGGTACAAAACAAGAAATGGAAAACACTGTCCGATTTATACAAGAAACAACACTGCAGATATAGACATTATTAGCGAACGAAAGACGAAGAAGAAAGAACTCAGCAATTTTTGACTAGCGATTTTCTATGCAATATAAATATGTTCAATAGTTTGCCACGGATTTTTCTGAACTTTCCGGATGCATAATTGCCTTTGGCCGTCATGGACGCGTCCTTTACCACGCCGCCACAGTCTTAAGTGATTTCTAAATATATGACGTCAGAACTAGAACGCACTTTCAAGGGTTAAGGGTTCACGCACGACTTTCTACAACATATCGCTGTATAGAATCTGTTCTACATAACATCTAGTACATCTCAATGTATAAGATCTGTTCTACATAATATCTTCTAGTACATCTAGCTGTTTAAGATCTATTCTACATAACATATTCTAGTACATCTCGCTGTATATTTCTGTTCTACATAACAACTTCTAGTACATCTCGCTGTTTAAGATCTATTCTACATAACATCTTCTAGTACATCTCGCTGTATAATATAAGATCTATTCTACATACCATAACAACATGAAACTTCGAAACTTGTTTTCACCTTGATGTTGTCTATTTGTAAGTTTAATTAAATATACAGTCCCATCCGATTATAACATTTTGGTTCGGACAGACGAAATAATAATATATATGCAATAAAATAAATTAGCTATATATGATACAAATAAGAAGGAATAAATATAATTGGGGATTTCGAAATGTGTTGTTGAATAGAGAGATTTGTTAGAAAAAGATGCCAGAAGAGAGAGATTCCACTGTTTAATCTTGTTGTGAAATGAGATGTCTAGGAAGAGAGAGATTCCACTATTTAATCTTGTTGTGAAATGAGATGTCTAGGAAGAGAGAGAGATTCCACTGTTTAATCTTGTTGTGAAATGAGATGTCTAGGAAGAGAGAGATTCCACTGTTTAATCTTGTTGTGACATGAGATGTCTAGGAAGAGAGAGATTCCACTGTTTAATCTTGTTGTGAAATGAGATGTCTAGGAAGAGAGAGAGATTCCACTGTTTAATCTTGTTGTGAAATGAGATGTCTAGGAAGAGAGAGATTCCACTGTTTAATCTTGTTGTGAAATGAGATGTCTAGGAAGAGAGAGATTCCACTGTTTAATCTTGTTGTGAAATGAGATGTCTAGGAAGAGAGAGAGATTCCACTGTTTAATCTTGTTGTGAAATGAGATGTCTAGGAAGAGAGAGATTCCACTGTTTAATCTTGTTGTGAAATGAGATGTCTAGGAAGAGAGAGATTCCACTGTTTAATCTTGTTGTGAAATGAGATGTCTAGGAAGAGAGAGAGATTCCACTGTTTAATCTTGTTGTGAAATGAGATGTCTAGGAAGAGAGAGAGATTCCACTGTTTAATCTTGTTGTGAAATGAGATGTCTAGGAAGAGAGAGATTCCACTGTTTAATCTTGTTGTGAAATGAGATGTCTAGGAAGAGAGAGAGATTCCACTGTTTAATCTTGTTGTGAAATGAGATGTCTAGGAAGAGAGAGAGATTCCACTGTTTAATCTTGTTGTGAAATGAGATGTCTAGGAAGAGAGAGATTCCACTGTTTAATCTTGTTGTGAAATGAGATGTCTAGGAAGAGAGAGAGATTCCACTGTTTAATCTTGTTGTGAAATGAGATGTCTAGGAAGAGAGAGATTCCACTGTTTAATCTTGTTGTGAAATGAGATGTCTAGGAAGAGAGAGATTCCACTGTTTAATCTTGTTGTGAAATGAGATGTCTAGGAAGAGAGAGAGATTCCACTGTTTAATCTTGTTGTGAAATGAGATGTCTAGGAAGAGAGAGATTCCACTGTTTAATCTTGTTGTGAAATGAGATGTCTAGGAAGAGAGAGAGATTCCACTGTTTAATCTTGTTGTGAAATGAGATGTCTAGGAAGAGAGAGATTCCACTGTTTAATCTTGTTGTGAAATTAGATGTCTAGGAAGAGAGAGAGATTCCACTGTTTAATCTTGTTGTGAAATGAGATGTCTAGGAAGAGAGAGAGATTCCACTGTTTAATCTTGTTGTGAAATGAGATGTCTAGGAAGAGAGAGATTCCACTGTTTAATCTTGTTGTGAAATGAGATGTCTAGGAAGAGAGAGAGATTCCACTGTTTAATCTTGTTGTGAAATGAGATGTCTAGGAAGAGAGAGAGATTCCACTGTTTAATCTTGTTGTGAAATGAGATGTCTAGGAAGAGAGAGATTCCACTGTTTAATCTTGTTGTGAAATGAGATGTCTAGGAAGAGAGAGAGATTCCACTGTTTAATCTTGTTGTGAAATGAGATGTCTAGGAAGAGAGAGATTCCACTGTTTAATCTTGTTGTGAAATGAGATGTCTAGGAAGAGAGAGATTCCACTGTTTAATCTTGTTGTGAAATGAGATGTCTAGGAAGAGAGAGAGATTCCACTGTTTAATCTTGTTGTGAAATTAGATGTCTAGGAAGAGAGAGATTCCACTGTTTAATCTTGTTGTGAAATGAGATGTCTAGGAAGAGAGAGATTCCACTGTTTAATCTTGTTGTGAAATGAGATGTCTAGGAAGAGAGAGATTCCACTGTTTAATCTTGTTGTGAAATGAGATGTCTAGGAAGAGAGAGATTCCACTGTTTAATCTTGTTGTGAAATGAGATGTCTAGGAAGAGAGAGATTCCACTGTTTAATCTTGTTGTGAAATGAGATGTCTAGGAAGAGAGAGAGATTCCACTGTTTAATCTTGTTGTGAAATTAGATGTCTAGGAAGAGAGAGATTCCACTGTTTAATCTTGTTGTGAAATGAGATGTCTAGGAAGAGAGAGAGAGAGATTCCACTGTTTAATCTTGTTGTGAAATGAGATGTCTAGGAAGAGAGAGATTCCACTGTTTAATCTTGTTGTGAAATGAGATGTCTAGGAAGAGAGAGATTCCACTGTTTAATCTTGTTGTGAAATGAGATGTCTAGGAAGAGAGAGAGATTCCACTGTTTAATCTTGTTGTGAAATGAGATGTCTAGGAAGAGAGAGATTCCACTGTTTAATCTTGTTGTGAAATGAGATGTCTAGGAAGAGAGAGAGATTCCACTGTTTAATCTTGTTGTGAAATGAGATGTCTAGGAAGAGAGAGAGATTCCACTGTTTAATCTTGTTGTGAAATGAGATGTCTAGGAAGAGAGAGATTCCACTGTTTAATCTTGTTGTGAAATGAGATGTCTAGGAAGAGAGAGAGATTCCACTGTTTAATCTTGTTGTGAAATGAGATGTCTAGGAAGAGCAACAAACAAAATAAGAAGAGACTGAGGAATGAAGAGATTACACGAACTTTTGGAACAACGTCTGTAGTCAAGTATATTGAAACATAGACTGAAATGGTTCGACCACTTAATGAGAATGAACTAAGGAGGACGGCAGAAAGAGTATACAACAGAATGGAAATACCGAGAGGCAAAGGAAGACCAAGAAGAAGGTGGCATGAAGGAGTTACAACATCCTGAGATGTCACAATATTACTGCATATCAAATGATCAAACGTGTAATAGACCGCAAACCGATTGTGATTCCATCCCGCAAGGCCCAGCAACAAAAACAGAGAAAAGACATAAGATCATCTTAGGATTGAATTTTTCTATAAACAATAACAGTGGAATCCCTGTATTATTCATTTTTTAATAACAAATTTATAAATTCACAAAACTTTTCAAAATCCCTAATTATATTTATTCTTTATTGTTTGTACTGTTTATAGCGTATATCTGTTATTACATACATATTCGTTACTCCGGACGAAGTTGTTGTAATGGGATTGACGTGTGCTATTGTTAAGGACCATTAATGATGATGATGATTCCTTTACCATTTCCAGAATAAAAAAAACTGGGCCCGAGAAGTGGCGTTGCTAGAAGTAAGCGCTACTGTGGACTTTGAAAAATGTTGGTCAGCCAACAGAGAGCTGGAACTGTTACTTGTCGTATAATACATTCAAGTGGAGATCAGATCATTTATGGACGTATGCAGAGTGCAATGAAGATGATCCGACGACTAATTAACATTCTGGAGAACGTCTTTACTTGCCCAGATTTGATCTGGTACCAATTTTCTGAAACTGGCTCGATTGAGGAGCCGTTTGTGTTTGTCAAGAAATCCCTCAACTGGTAATAAAATCTTGGATCACTATGCCAGGAAGGCTGAACACTTAAACTGAACAACTACGGCTCCCGCTAATATCTCGTACAGTGTATACTTTTAACATAACATCTCGTTTTCTCATGTGTGTAAGTGAGAGGGAGAAAGAGATTCCATGTTTTAACATCAGTACATTCCTGATGTACTTACATATGTATAAGTTTGTCATCATCTCTCACAAGCACATGCCCACTCATCATATATCACAGTGCTTCTCCTTTTCCCACCTAGCTACTTTCAGAACTTTTTCCCCTACCAACTTTCAGGATAACTTTTTTCCGTGACCTTTCGGGGTAAACATATTTCTGTACCCACTTTTGTGATGAATTTTGCCTGACCAACATTCGAGATACTTGAAAAAGTACACAAATTCTTCTATCTAGGAAGCAAATTAACACTCGACGGTGATGTCATGACAGAAATTACAACTCGCATTGCCCTAGTATCAAGTACATTTAACAAACTGTCTAATATCTGGAAGTCAAAGTCAAACAGCACACGCACGAAAATGCGCTTATTTAATTCCGGTGCTATCATATGTATGTGAGAGCTGGAGAAGCTCTTTGTCTTCAGAAAAGATATTACTGAGTTTCGAGAGCAAATGTCTTCGTAGGATAACTAACACCCATTGGAGTGAATTCAAATCGAATGATTAAATCAGAGACGAGACACATCAAAATTTCATCACAGATGTTATCAGAAAACGCTGTTGGTCCTAATCGGGCATGTCCTACGCGCAGACATCAACAGAATACACCACCAATCTCTTGAATGGATACCTACAGGCAAAAGAGCAAGGGGTAGACCAAAAGAAACACTCAGAAGAACAATACTTAGAGAAAGTAAAACAACCAATTTTCATACTATTCAAGAACTGCATAGAATAGCTTTGAATAGACAGAATTGGAGAGATCTGACCTCTGCGCTAACTTCAGCGTAAAAGGAAAATGAATGAATGAATGAACATTCGAAATAAATTTTCTTCGGTCGCCATCCAGGATTTAAATCAAATTTTTAAATCAACTTTCTTCAAGGCTTTATTTATCATTATAAATCTGTTAAAATATCAGTTTTAATGTTATCTTTTTCTAGCACGCCTAGTAAATTACTGTGGACCCATATTCTCAACAGAATTGTTCTGAAGAATTTTTCCTGGACTACTGGGAGTGAGACAAATTTATCTGCCTGGAGAAATGGATGTAAACGCATTCATCTGCCTGTCCCAAGTTGAGAACCACTGCTTTAGTCCACACACACACACACACGCACTTCTTCCTGCACATCCAACGTGTACGCAGCCAACAGAAAACATAAACACTGAACAAACTAAAATTCTGCAAATTTTATTTTTCTTTCCATTCTATACTTTCTTATGCTTCTTTCCCGTCTGAGCACTTTCGCGCTCGGCTGTCAGTCGCTTTGAATTGTTCTTATGCTTGCTATCTTCCTGGTATGTGGGTTTCCAGAGAGAAGGCATTAGGTCCAGGGAGATTGGGGGTACTGAAACGTAGAGGCAATTTGAGAAATTGTACTAGTTTACTAATACAGGTGAGAAGTGAGATAGGTAAAAAAGTGAAACAGGGGAGGTAGTGAGACAGGCAGAACAAGTGGGAGAGAAGTATATGAATGAACAAGACAGGTGAGCGGATTTGCATGGGTGGGGGAGAGGGAGATGAGACATGTAGGAACAGGACAGGTGAGATGAGTAGCACATGTAAGCGACAGATAAGTAACAAGACAGGTGAGACAGGAAGCATAGATTAGACGTGAGGCAGGTAGAAAAAGAGACATGTAGGAAAAACGACACAAATGAGAAACGAGACAGATGAGAGAAGAGAAGAAAAATACAATTCAGGTGGGAAGTGATGTATGCAGGAAACGAGACAGGTAAGATTCAGATGAGAAGTGAGATTCAAGCGAGAAGTAAGATATGCAGAAAAGCAGACAGGTGAGCATATTTGTACCAGGATGTCCAACGGAGAACTTGCCTAGTAAGTCGAGGACTTGCCTATAAGTCGATGACTTGCCTAGTAAGTCGAGGACTTGCCTATAAGTCGATGACTTGCCTAGTAAGTCGAGGACCTGCCTAGTAAGTCGAGGACCTGCCTAATAAGTCGAGGACTTGCCTAGTAAGTCGAGGACTTGCCTAGTAAGTCGATGACTTGCCTAGTAAGTCGATGACTTGGCTAATAGGTTTAAAATCCAGAAACAAACTGGACTTACTTGCATCACATTAATTGTTTTATAACCAATAATTCACTTAATGATTGTCTTCCGTGTTATATTTCCGTCGTCTATTATTTTTGTTTTATCTTCTCAGTTTATCTTCAATTTTTCTTCTTCATCGTTCTTCAGTCAGATATCAGGTTACAGCACCAATAGCTTCAATGAATTGTGTGATTCGCTTCAGATCATCCATGGAACTCCTCAGGTCTGGAAGTTGTGCCGTCTCAGTTGGTCATATTTTCACCCTCTCTTCTTGGTAGAGTTGACATGCATGAAGATCTGTTTATCTGAACTGTATTATTGTTATCCAAACGATACTTTTATATTTGTATACATTGCTTGCCCCATGTGAGATCAAGAATTCGATTCCTGAACTTAAGTTTGTTTCTTGTATACAGTGCTTACTCCATGTGAGATCCAGGGTTCGACTCCTGGTAAGAACTTAGTTTGTTTCTTGTATACAGTGCTTACTCCATGTGAGATCCAGGGTTCGACTCCTGGTAAGAACTTAGTTTGTTTCTTGTATACAGTGCTTACTCCATGTGAGATCCAGGGTTCGACTCCTGGTAAGAACTTAGTTTGTTTCTTGATGGAGAGTAAATTAGAAAACTCACTCTGCACATGATGTGGCAAAAGCAAAGAAATGAAACATTTATTACATGCCACATGAAGCCTCTTTGACAGACTACTTACTATATGCTTGGGAGATTTCTGTTGCACAGTATTTAAGCTGTTTGACTTGTGCTTAAAGGTCGCTATTTCGAATATGACAGTGACCTCCTGTTTATAAAGATTATTTTTTTCTGAGATCGCTTAATGAAGCTATGGAATTATGTGCTGTGAGGGAACTATCAGCAGGTGACACACCGCTTCGTTGAGAGGTATGGATTAGATATGGGGAATCATGAGTACCAGGAAGTCAATCCTCTATATCATATTCTCTGCACTGACTGCACTCTGGGCAGACTCATAGGTGTTTAGTCTCCCCAGAAAATATCAAAGGGTATTCAAGTTAATACCACAGGCCAAACCAGCATTTCAAAAAGCTTAGAAACATTTTATGCAATGGAGTAATATCAATGCATACACAGGTTCGCGTCCTAGGATGTTATATTGAGCCAATCCTTCTTTATGGAAACAAAGCATGGACAGTAAACAAAAGTCCTCAAGATAAGCTGAAGGCAACTGAGGTGTGATTTTTAAGAAGAATGATGAAAACTTCATGGACAGACAAGAAAACAAATGTAGAAGTTCTCAGAGATGCTGGAGTAAAAAGACAAATTTAAGCGAAAATTAGAAACAACAATCACAAATTTTAGGGCAAGTGATGAGAAAAGTAAAACTTGAACATTTAGTAATCACAGGAAAGATCAAGGGGATAAGAGACAGAGGAAGACAAAGAGAGAAATGTCGGGATGTGTTGTTACTACGGCACAAAAAGGAGTTACCAACTGAACTTCTAACAATACAAGAGACAGAGAGTTGTGAAGCAGCATGATTGCCTACACCAATCTGCATGAAACTTGATTGATTTATTTATGTTAATGACTCCTGGATTTCTCTTTCAGCCCTACATCTGGTCAAATCTAATACATAGGTCTCTATCATACTTGTACAACTTTGGGATATATCCTACTTGTACAACTTTGGGATATATCCTACTTGTACAACTTTGGATCTCTATCATACTTGTAGAACTTTGGGTATATATCATACTTGTACAACCTTGGCTATCTGTCAACATGTGCAACCTGGGCTATCTATCAAACCTACGCAACCATTGCTATCTATCATACTTGTACAACCTTGACTATTATACTTGTACAACTTTGGCTATGTATCATACCTGTACAACCATGGCTATCTATCATACTTGTACAGCATTGGCTATATATCATAATTGTACAATATTGGCTATCATACTTGTATACAATTTTGGCTATCTATTATACTTGTACAACTTTGGCTATTTATAATATGTGTACAATTTTGGCTATTTATAATATGTGTACAACTTTGGCTATTTATAATATGTGTACAACTGTGGCTATTTATAATATGTGTACAACTTTGGCTATTTATAATATTTGTACAACTTTGGCTATTTATAATATGTGTACAACTTTGGCTATTTATAATATGTGTACAACTTTGGCTATTTATAATATGTTTACAACTTTGGCTATTTATAATATGTGTACAACTTTGGCTATTTATAATATGTGTACAACTTTGGCTATTTATAATATGTGTACAACTTTGGCTATTTATAATATGTGTACAGTTTTGGCTATTTATAATATGTGTACAACTTTGGCTATTTATAATATGTGTACAATTTTGGCTATTTATAATATGTGTACAACTTTGGCTATTTATAATATGTGTACAACTTTGGCTATTTATAATATGTGTACAACTTTGGCTATTTATAATATGTGTACAACTTTGGCTATTTATAATATGTGTACAACTTTGGCTATTTATAATATGTGTACAACTTTGGCTATTTATAATATGTGTACAACTTTAGGGGTCTACCATAATTATAATTACTAATGGTCATCAGGTGACCTAATGACCGCTCAAGAAACAAGAAAACAGAATCTTGGAAAATAATGACGATGTGTTTAATGTTGGCTACATCACCCCTAGGTTTAGACCAAAAGATCACCTACTAGGAAAAGAGGACCCTAGTCAAAGTTATTAGAAAAGTCTACCCCCGAAAAGACAAACTCATCTCGACAGAGCGGAGCAAGTTATATCTTCTACACCTGAATATTGGACACACCAGACTAAACAGCCACCTAAATAGACTGAGACTAGTTCCATCACCTGTGTCCACGTGAGCAAGTAGCACAACCTGCTGAACGTATTCTTCAAGACTGAATTACACTAAAAACTTTATCTCACCTTGTAGTAGTTGGTCGTGGTTGGTGAAAGTCCGAACTGCTAAAAACTCATTGCTTGTATCATCAGAGACAGGCTTGATCTGGTACACACATAAACAAAACATAATCAGAGGTTTGCAATGATAACTTATCAAATGAAATATTTGTCCTGTGATTTTATCACAAGCAGTGCCATCCTTTACTCGTCATGCACTATTTTTATTCTTGATAAAGGGTTTTTTGGGTGAAACGTCAATCTGTGACTTTCCAGTGTGACTTCACATGAGCTAAATAATTTATCATTTTTCTCAAGTTTTGACAGCTAAATCATAGTTTTTCTGCAGTTTTATTTGCTGTGAAATAAAACTTAGCCTTCATCATCATCATCTACCGGACACATGCAAGGACCACTTTATACGTGTGATGGCTAGCTGGTACATAAATGGGCTACCTAACACATGCTAAAATGGCAATTCTTACAGCTATCTGGCACATGTTAAAATGGCAATTCTTACAGCTACCTGGCACATGTTAAAATGGCAATTCTTACAGCTACCTGGCACATGTTAAAATGGCAATTCTTACAGCTACTTGACATGTTAAAATGACAATTCTAACAGCTTTTATCTTATAAATATCTACATACCTGAACAATGCCTTCCACTGACTGTACCCGGTATGCTGAAACACTCAGCCTTGACATTCCTTGCCTGACAACCCAGACAACACTGTCGCTAACACACAAGCTGACAACAATATCCTGACCACTCATAACAGAGATAAGTTGTGTGGTTAAATGACCGTTGTCACCTGCATCCAATAGCTTGTATGCCAAAATGTGAGGGCATCTATGGGCAGAAATAATAGAGAATATTAAGAGATTTCATATTCATTATTTCTTAAGAGTAATTTTTGGGAAGTTGAACCTTTCCATGCGCACTTTGTACATTTGTTGAACTAGCCTATTAAAATATAGACAATTTTTAGTTGCAGCTGAGCTAACTTCTTGAATTGTTGGATTATTGAATTGTTGGATTATTAAATTGTTGGATTATTTAATTGTTGGATTATTGAATTGTTGGATGATTGAATTGTTGACAGAAGATAAAAGTAAAAAAACGAGACAAGACATGCGGTGATAATGACGTTTACACAGAAGACATGTTGTCAGACAATCCTTAGTCACATTCTACGACATGTCTGGAAAGAAGAGAGTGGATCTATTCTTTGCAACCTGAACTAGAAGCTCAGACCACGTTTGCCACACAGGAAGAAAGGAGGGGGGGGGGGTTTAACACAGCTTTCTTTCATGCTCAGAAGACTACAATCTTCAGCCAGAAAGAAATGCTATGAGAAAACGCCTCCTACTCAAGTGGGGGATGTGTGTATGTACAAGCTTTGCTCTACTCAAGTGGGGGATGTGTGTATGTACAAGCTATGCTCTACTCAAGTGGGGGATGTGTGTATGTACAAGCTATGCTCTACTCAAGTGGGACCGTGTGTGTGTGTGTATGTAGACGATATGTTCTACTCAAGCGGGGACATGTGTGTATGTAGAAGCTATGACTACTAAAGTGGAGTCATGTGTGTATGTAGAAGCTATGACTACTAAAGTGGAGTCATGTGTGCGTGTGTAGACGCTATATTCTACTAAAATGAAACGTGTATGTAGAATCTATGTTCCACCTTTGTATGCAAGCAAACATTCAGTCACATGAAACCACTGGATGTGTCAAAATTAATTTCTAAAATGCCAGAAAAGATCCAACAATCAGGTATGGACCGTAGTAACACAAATACTAAAGTAATTACAGTAAGTAATGTGTGTTACGCAACAACTACAGCTAGTAACAGAAAGATGATAAATATAAATATAATAAATTGAATATGGACGAAACGGTTGACGTATGGATCGATGTTCAGATGAAGATCATAGATCAAAACGTCAACCGTTTTGTTATTATTCATTTTATTATAATTGTGTTTTTATCATATTTCTATTAGAAGTAGTTGTATATGTTTGCAGCAATTATTTACTTATTTACTGTAATTGCTTGATGTCATATCAGCGTTAGTCAATTTTGACTACACAGACTGCATGGCTTCACATATGTCTGCATGGTTTCAATACAGACAAACCTATAATTTATAAATAATGAAGAATCCATTAAGAAATACCACATTTAAAAACAACAGTAATCTGTTGGGAGACAGATAACTGCGATGAAGTTGATGGGGTTGGAGACATACATATGATAACTGCGATGAAGTTGATGGGGTTGGAGACATACATATGATAACTGCGATGAAGTTGATGAGAATGATAACTGCGATGAAGTTGATGGGGTTGGAGACATACATATGATAACTGCGATGAAGTTGATGGGGTTGGAGACATACATATGATAACTGCAATGAAGTTGATGGTATTGACGTTGATGGCTAAAGAATGAACACTTTTTTCCTTAAGTCTTGCATGATACCAGGATCCTTCCCCCAACTGTCTACCTTAGTTCTGTTGTTGACTTTCCTAGGAGCCATGATAGAATTCTATCCAGTATACTCTGCCGTTGTCACCCTGTTTTTTTCTCTCATTTCATTTAACATTGTATCCATGATATGTATATTAATCGTTCCTGCAATTCAGTGGTTAGCACACTAGGAGATGACCACAGACTCAATTTAATGATCTGAACAGATAGACTCTTTTATAAATGACCACAAACAGATCTAATGGTCTGAGCAGACAGACAAACATACAAACCTATAGAAGACCACACGCAGGATCTAATGAGCAGACAGACAGAAGAACGTAAGACTGCCACAAACAGCATCTGATGAGCAGACATACATACTTACTTATAGATGACCACAAACAGGATCTGATGATCTGGGCAGAAAGAAATCTGTTTAATCGTAGTCTGAGATTGATGACTATCAGACTTGACATCCCTTGGTTCTTTATTATCCACTTGTACTGCATTTACGTCTGTTGAGGTTACACTATCATCTAGAGTAGATATATTATAGAGTAGAAAACGAATATATTTATGAAAACAAAGTTAACTTTCTTATGCAATGTGATAACTTACGCTCCGGTTGAACAGTTGCCTTTGGTGGGATTTAAACCTGATTCGTTGACATACGCTCTGTAGCACTCCGCCACAGAGTCGTACTTATAACAATAAGTGTAGAAGAACAAACGCAGAACCCGAACCATAAGACGTCAAACCCTAAAGATCTTACCGAAGCGAAGATCTTAGCACCTATGGGCGTGTGCTATATGGTGTCTGAAGATAATCAATATATCCAATATATAAATATAAATTAGACAATACCAAGATAGAATGTGTGGATAAATTTGAATACTTAGGAGCAAACATCAACGGTGCAGGAGATTGCATGACAGTAATAAGGAAAAGATTGCCAATGACATATTGTAAAATAACACAGTTGAAAAACATACTGAAAAAACAACAACAAAAAAGAAACGAAACTGCTAATGTTACGTTAACTTTTATTTTTCTGGTTGCATTATACGGCTGTGAAACATGGACCCTAAATAAAATAGCGGCAAAGAAGATCAACGCTTTTCAGATGAAATGCTACAGAAAGATATTTAGAATATCATGGAAGGAAAAAAAGAGAAACTCAGATATTATAAACACATTATAGATTCCAGAGTGTTGGTTACTAAACACAATAGCAAAAAGTAAACTACGCCTGTTTGGTTATATAAAGAGACACAACTGTTTAGAAAGATACATAATGGAGGGAAGGGTACCTGGGACGAGGAGAAAGGGCAAACCAAGAAGACGATGGACAGATGATATTAAAGATAACATGAATACATCGTTGGAAAATGCAAACCGCATCGATCAAGACAGAAGGGGGTTCAGAGAGTTCATTGGAAGGACAACGTTCTGGAAAGAATACGTCATATGACGAATATAAATTAATTACAAGAATACTTCCATGTGATGACTACACGTGCTCTGAGATATAACATTACCAGTAACATTAACAAATAGTTTGTATACAAAAATGATAATAGGCGTCCATCGCAAGCAATGATGATAACAGTTTCAAACACGTTTTGTTGCATCTCTATGGTGTGTACGTCTGTCCATGGCAGGGGCTGACGTTTCAAACACGTTTTGTTGCATCTCTATGGTGTGTACGTCTGTCCATGGCAGGGGCTGACGTTTCAAACACGTTTTGTTGCATCTCTATGGTGTGTACGTCTGTCCATGGCAGGGGCTGACGTTTCAAACACGTTTTGTTGCATCTCTATGGTGTGTACGTCTGTCCATGGCAGGGGCTGACGTTTCAAACACGTTTTGTTGCATCTCTATAGTGTGTGCGGAGATGAGTGAAGAGTCTAATCCTGGCATAGAATTCCCTGTATGCAAGAATACACTCAACAACGATCACAGCAGCAAGATACGATCCTTTACAGGGTGAGGAACTTCTGGGTTATTTTGGTTTGACCCGCGGAAGGCAAACCGACCCTGGCCTAAAAATTCTATAAATCTAGTGCATTGTTTCATAGCATTATAAATTTGTATCAAGTGAATCACAAAAATAATAATGTACATACACGCCTCACCACAGAGAAGCATCTCCAGCAATCAAATTATGGGTAAGTTACTTAAATGTTTCAGCAAACATTTCTGGCTTATTAAGTTAATAATTGTATATGGCTCGCAAATGATGTTATAAATGTACAAATGGTCTTTGGCACACACACACACAAAAGATTACCCCGCCAATGCTTCACAGAGATGGCTCGTGCATAAGCGGTAAAGAAACGTGCTACTGAGTTCTACTGCCTACCAACATGGCAGGAAAAGTATTGGGAGAATCTACTGCCTATCATACAATTATATCATGAGAATGGAGATAATGGTGGTGGCAGCAGAGCTCAAGTGGCTGGTATATCAACTACCAGCACAATCTGTGATTCCAGCACACTTTCAGAGCATGTGGCACTAGATATAATAACAAACAAGACGTATAATAAGAATCCCGTAGTCCTAACCTTCGATAACAGTTACCATGTTGTTCCGACAGGTCGACGTTGTGCTTGAACTAGATATAGGCACGACGTGGGTGGGCGGAACAACAAATAAACCTGTCGCAAGGGCAAGAGTTGTGCCCTGATGTCGACGTCTGTTTCGGCTGCATTGGACTAGAAACACCATCGAGTCGAATGGCTGATTGAACAGAGGGCGGAGCACTTATGGGAATGCCCCACGTGCTGTGAGGCCAGTTTTCTCATCAAGAATCAAGAAGATCACATTTGTCAGCATGACAAAACATGACACGAATCTAGTTTCCAGGTCATGAGGGAATCAGAGACAAGTAAAAAAAACAACAACAATGCATAGGCAGGAAACGTAAAAGTAGATCAAATGACACAATGGCGAGAAGAGATATCAGTAACTTCATTATGACAGTTATGTCTATTGAAAGTTGTCTTTTTCCAGGTGAATGTTGGTTGGTCATATCCACACTTTCCGTTGAGAGTATGAGTGGAAGTCTCAGTCGTTTCTCCAAGTCCAGATGTGTCGTTTTGGTTGTGTTGTATCCATGTTTGTTCAAGATTATCTTGACGTTTTTTATCTAGTTTTTTTGGTCTGTCATTGAGTAATATCCGGATTTATTGCTATATGCTCTTATTGGTATAGTCCATTCTTATCAGGTGACCGAATAATTGTTCTTCCTTCTGTGTCCAGCCATGTGCACTATAAAGTAATGAAGAGCAGGCTGAAATAGAGAACGTTCATGTTCAGAGAATGGAAGTTACCAAATGCAAGGGAAGAAAGTGCCACCTCTCTGTGAAGATCTGAAGAATCCAAAGACATGAGGACACTGAACTCATAAACGTTATAATATCTGATGTTCTGGTGAGCACAGGGAACATATGGGAATGTCCCCAGTGTCATGATGCTGGTTCCTCTTAGTCAAAATTGTATAAACAGTATTTAACCAACGCGTGATATGAATATTTACTGACTGAATGTTTAACATATATTCCTTGCTATATTGACAAAACTTCTTAAGACGGTTGGAAGATCATTCATTCAGCAATGAACACACGCAATGCTATCGTAACCACACGTGCGTTTACTGATATTCCCAGCCAAATATTCTTCGTGGTCTATCTATCTATACGCTGTGTCCAATGTTTTCCTTGTGGCGTCAGGGGTAGAAGAGTCCTCTGGAGATGGCCTTCTTGTGCGCTGTTTGTAAGCTTCTTCCTGTGGCTGCTTTGATTTCTGTGATCTATCTTTTACATGGTCTGCCTCTAGCTTTATAACCGTTATGTCTATGTGTCATGGCCATTTGTGGCATGCTATATGTCTACCGTCTGGAAGCGTATGAAAACCACTTGATCTGTTGTCTTTTGATGTGTTCCAATACTGGTATTGTTTTGGTTATCTGTCTGATGTTATCGTTTCTAATTCTATCTCTTAATGACACTCCGAGTATTCTTCGTGGTGTTCAGCCAAAATATATTATAGACAAATTCAACACAATATTTGTTTATCCTACCATTCCCATAATTGTCTCCACCAATTGTTTTCTAGAGTTAATCTTCTAGTGATCTAGTTATTATTACGACATGATAAATCCGGCTTTATATCTTCATTATGTTCAGTTGAACATTTGGACTATCTAGTCAGCATCACGTATTCGGCTTGTTTGTGGTAAATTTAGAAGCCTGCAAACATTAGCGGAAGTTCAGCTTTGATGTTCATATTCCCACATGGTTGTCTGTTTGTATTTATATAAATGTGTGATCTAGATTTACTAATGAGCAAAGTACTTGTCAGTGTTTCTGTATTTCTATCTTTATATATGTCTATCTTTCTCTTGTAACCGTTAAAGTTCAAAATTTCTTCCAGCCTTCTCGAAACCATAAGACACCGTCTGTTTTTTCCCCGGACAACAGGTTCAGAACTACTTGATTACGTATCGCCTGTGTGTTGTCGGATTCCAATAGGGGAGCAGAGAATAGCAACACTGTTTACCTTCCATGCATGTCGTACGAGGCAACTAAGGAGGTTATGGGATGGGACAGCCAACTCCATTGGTCAGTAACCCAAAGCCATGCGGAAGTCGAATGTGTCAGGCCGAAATGCGCAGATATCGCAGCAATGCTGTAAACCATGACACAACGCATTCCGTTCTCCGGACTACGTCCTGCTTATCTGCAGGAGTTTGAGAACGAACGCAGAAGAAAAAGATTACGTATTAAATACTATCCGCTAAACCCTGTATTGCTTTCAGCGTCAGGGGTAGAAGAGTTATCTGGAGATGACCCTCCCGTGTGCATAGTATATTGTGGAATTTGTCGCCTCTTTTATTTCGGTGGTCCATCGGATTCAAGGTCGGCCTCTAGGTCTACCTTCACTGTATCTGTGTAGCATAGCTTGCTGTGGTATACTGTCTGGTGGTAGTCTTCTGATGTGTAAAAACCATTTGATCTGTTGGCTCTTAATATATTCCAAGATTGGGGCGGTGCCGGTTCTTTGTCTAATGTCCTCATTTCTCACTCTGTCTCTTAGCGATATTCCTATGACTTAGCGATATTCCTATGACTTAGCGATATTCCTATGACTTAGCGATATTCCTAGGATTCTGCGTAAGCAGAATACGAATATTAAATAGGAACGTGGATATTTATCACTGAAGTAATTGATATTGTACGTATTATGTCCCTTTGATTATAAAAAAAAATATTCATATCATTGAGTTGGTTTATGTATGATGTTATTTCAACTCATCTCAACATATCATTGAGTTGTTTTATGTATGATGTATTTCAACTCATCTCAACATATCATTGAGTTGCTTTATGTATGATGTTATTTCAACTCATCTCAACATATCATTGAGTTGGTTTATGTATGATGTATTTCAACTCATCTCAACATATCATTGAGTTGGTTTATGTATGATGTATTTCAACTCATCTCAACATATCATTGACTTGTTTTATGTATGATGTTATTTCAACTCATCTCAACATATCATTGAGTTGTTTAAGTAAAATGTACATTTCAACTGCGGAAGTTAGTCCAATTTTGTATATCAGAGCTTTAAAGCCATGTAAAAATAGTTGAGGTCGCGGTTATGGTAATAAAATCGCCACAACCTCTGGAATAAAAATTATATAACTCCGCGGGCCTGTTTAAGAAATTAAGAGGTTGAGCTAGGTACACATCCTCATTCTCCCCCTCCCCTCCAGTTAAATACGAGAGCTGCTTGGGAATCTTAAATAAATTAAACAAATCAAATATGAACTTAAACAAACAAAAACATCACAACACAAATCGGATAACACGATCTTAATGGTAGGTCATCAATGTGTACTTGCATTCACGTCATAATTACACGGCAGGCAGAAATTTTACTCTGCAATTAAGGTTAAAATTATTCAAAGGATTATCAAAGCAGCCCTAAGGCATCAGAACGTATCGACAGCTAAGATCAATTGACGGAAACTGCAGTGCCCAACAGAAGATCGAACCACGCTTAAAGGGTATCAAAGACTACCATCAATAGGCAACTGAAATTAAAATCGGTGGGTTATGAGCAGCGCTGAAAACTTCGAATAAAGGGGCTTGAGGGGGCAAAATGTGACCAGCAAAAGAGACCTGATATATTTAGAGTGCAACAGAATCAAACTGATTCTAGAGATCTCGTTCGCTTGCTGACACCCTAAGGCTGTGAAACCACGTTGAAGAAACAATCACCATTCTCCCCTGCACCGTTCCATTAAGATGCTAAAACTGAACAAACAAAAGAAACCTCAATAAAAACATTAAAAGTGTTTAAATTCATTCAAACCGTGTTTACTCTTTGACAAAAAATTGACACTATCGTCTATTGAGACTCGGCACTTATAAATACTCGCCATTTTAAGTCTTGCCTCTATAAACATGAGCCGTCGTAAAGTAAACAAGATCACACACAATAAGACACGTCAATGAATGGAAAGTATAGATCACCATTCACAATAGATGATTCAGCAGAGAAACAATAGCAGATTCCCATGATCACCGGGTATACCAAAATAATCAATACATGAAAGAGAAGAAATGATTGGATCAATAATCAGGTCTTGAAGGAAATGTATGATATACACAATGCTACACTAGGTATGTGTTATACTCCCCGTTTGATAAATGGGAGGTAGGTGTAAAAATGAAGGTGGAAAACGAGTATGAACTATATAATAATGAGGATGAAATACTGGGTAGCTGTAATAATGAAGGTGGAAACTCTAGGTGTAATCATAAAGGTGGAAAAATGGGCAGGTGTAATAATGAATGTGAAATATGGGTGTGTGTTATAATTATGGTGGAAATCTGGGCAGGTATAATAATGATGGTGGAAAATTGGGTAGATGTAATAATGAAGGTGAGGATAATAGGTGACAATAATAAAGGTGAGAAAACTGGTTAGGTGTAATAACGATGGTGGGAAACGTGCATAGTTATAATAATAATAATAAAGATGGAAAACGGCGTATGTGCAATACTGAAGGTGGAAAACTGAGGGTAGAGGTAACAATAAACGTGAACAAACAGGTGATAGGGATAATAATGAAGGTGGGAACGCAGAGTATGTGGAATAATGTGGAAAAATGGAGTGTATATGTAATACTTAAAAAAGAATAACGGAGTGTAGATGTAATAACGAAAAAGGAAAACGGAGTGTAGGTGTAATAATTAACAAGAAAACGGAGTGTAGGTGTAATAATTAACAAGAAAACGGAGAGTAGGTGTTATAGTGAAAAATAAAATGGAGAGTAGGTGTAATAATGAAAAATAAAATGGAGAGTAGGTGTAATAATGAAGGTGGAAAACAGAATAGAGGTAATAATGAAGGTAGGAAATGGAGTGTAGGTGTAATAATGAAGGTGGAAAACTGAGAATAGAGGTAATAATGAAGGTAGGAAATGGAGTGTAGGTGTAATAATGAAGGTAGGAAATGGAGTGTAGGTGTAATAATGAAGGTAGGAAATGGAGTGTAGGTGTAATAATGAAGGTAGGAAATGGAGTGTAGGTGTAATAATGAAGGTAGGAAATGGAGTGTAGGTGTAATAATGAAAGTAGGAAATGGAGTGTAGGTGTAATAATAAGGTAGGAAATGGAGTGTAGGTGTAATAATGCACGGGGAAAAAAAATTGCCAGAATATATAAAGAATGCATAATAAATATAAAAGGGGAAAGGGGAGGGGGCAATGTTTTCTAACATTTAAAAAAGGGCAGGAGGAAGAGTGCTTATTAAGTTAAAGATAGAGGGAGTTAGACTAATACAGAGATGGAGCGAGCTAGTCTTAATTAGAAAAGGAGAGAGCTATAATAATAAAGAGATGGAGGGAACTATACAAATATAGAGATGGAGGGAACTATACAAATATAGAGATGGAGGGAACTATACAAATATAGAGATGGAGGGAACTATACAAATATAGAGATGGAGGGAACTATACAAATATAGAGATGGAGGGAACTATACAAATATAGAGATGGAGGGAACTATACTAATATAGAGATGGAGGGAACTATACTAATATAGAGATAGTGGGTGCTAGAATATTATAGAGATGAGAGAGCTGGAATAGCATAGAGATGGAGTGAGTTAAACTAATATAGAGATGGTGGGATGGTTTAGATGGTTTATATACTGCCCAGGTCATGTCGGGGTCAGAGGAAATAGAGAGCCGACTTATTGATAGAAAATGCGGTAATAGACTTGACAATGCTGAGAAAAGAAAGCAGACTTGATCAAGACAGTAATAAATTTATTCCAATATGAAGTTGATGTCAGTGAGGCTGAGAACGTACAGATACAGAGAATGTCAGAAATGGGAGTGTCTAGGGTGAGGGGAGGAAAAGTATTTTTTGGGGGGGGGGGGGAGACCCGAAGATCACACAATCAACACATGACCGGGACTATGAGTCTACATACACTGGAATGGCTGCTGGAACGGAGAGCGGATCACTTATGGGAATTTCCCACGTGCTGTGATAAAACTGTAAATTCGTTTCTAATCAAGAAGAGATGGTGAGAGCATACCTACGGTAGAGGCAGATGGTAGATACACAAGTACGGCAAATATGGAGGACATATCACCAAACTAATATTTCCGCTACTTGACTAAATTGGAGATAGAGGGAACAAAATGTGGTGAAGAGCAGGAGCAGAATAGAAGATCTCTAAAATTCGCTCTCTGACAACCAACACGAAATTTCATGTGACTCCGCCGGGGAGCGTGAAGTACGTTGTGCTGCTAGTTCCACAGAAGAGCTGTGGTATTTGTATCTTGGTTGACACAGCATATCTGAGGTCCGAAATCCGAGTCCAACATATCAGTTTTCGCCATACCTTTAACTTGGGTAGTAGGCTTTACTAGTCTGTGACAGCATTCTTATATATCGACAGGCGGTTAATCTGCATCGACTGTACTCAGTGACAGTTTATCACCCACTGTTCCGCTGGCCTTTTCAGGCCAAAACATGCATGCCTTGATGGCAGTTTCCGTGGAGACTGTAGTCAGGGATTTAGGCTTGGGTCGACTACTCCTATCTCGCATGACGTATTCCGCTGCCACTGAACTCGTCTCGCGCAATTAGACGTATCGTACCTGTGCCCATCGGCTACAGAACCTTTTCTCTCCGCGAGAATGATTCCGGTATAGGACATCTACGGTAGAGTTGGGTCAGGGTGCTGTGATATCTGCGTCATTTGTACCGACATTCGACGTCAGCACATCAGCACAGCTGTTGTATCACCAAATCTGAGTACAGTAAAACCCACTATGGAACCTACTTAGTCAGTCACTTCTTATGACATGCATATCAAGCAAGCCTGTAGATAAGGGGAGAAAGGTTTTCCCTACCACCAATCAGGAAGTCAGAGCATACATTTAAAAAATGTAACCAAAATACTACCAAAAACAATTAAATAGCGTTTAGCGCCCCCCCCCCCTATTCCCCCTTACGGGAGACGTATCTATGATCCTGATGGCAGGTAACTGTGTCAAGCTTCACTTCAATGGTTCACCTCTAGAACAAGTAGGCGGTGCTTGGGTCTGTCGTTTATAATGAACGTATTGAGTCAGCTGTCCATGTACAGTTCTTCTTTTTCCTCTTCTGTGTTCGGTCTCAAACTCCTGGAGACTAATAGAATGTAGTCCGGAGAACGGATTGAGTTGTGTCATGACTTACAATATTGCTGTGGTATCTGCGCCTTTCATCCTGACACAGCCGATGAAAGACCCTATATGGGATAGGGCAGCCAACTCCACCCCATAACCTCCTTAATCGCCTCTTACAACATGCACGGTAGGTAAATAGCGTTGCTATTCTTTGCTTCCCTCTCGGGCTCCCGGAAAAACCCGAGCGACGCACAGATGTGTTGATTTACACACGGCGGACACACTCGGCCATGATCACATAGATCTTCCCTATCACTCTACGGGATATGTGGACGAAATATCCCGGCGGGCTAAGTCTGGCACGTCAAATCATTTTAACTGACCCTCTAATCCGATTACAAATTACTAATATACTGACCCTCTAATCCGATTACAAATTACTAATATACTGACCCTCTAATCCGATTACAAATTACTAATATACTGACCCTCTAATCCGATTACAAATTACTAATATACTGACCCTCTAATCCGATTACAAATTACTAATATACTGAGTATTGCCGTGACCGGAAAGGAAAACAAATAATAGTGATTATTATCTGCTATACATTTCATAGGAGGCTACTAAGGAGGTTTTGGGTTTGAGTTGGTTGTTCCATCCCTTATATTGTCAGTGTCCAAAAAAAATGCTGAAGACGGATTTGACCGAACTAAAGGCGCCGATATCGATGAATATATGACAAATCAAAAAATAAAAGACGGGTTTTGAACCAAGTCCAAACAGTTGACACAGGAAAAAAACATTTCGAGGCATTTTTTAAGGTTCCATGGAATGGAATAATATGGAGGAAGGGGGTATGGAAGAAAATTAGTCCCGAAACATGGTCACGGGGGGAAAATAATGCGAGAACCCCTATTTTAAACAGATAAATGTGAAAACTTACCCATAGGTATATCTGGCAAAACATTCCTTCGGTGAAGTTCCTTGCCATCAGTGTTCCAGAATCGAACAGTAGCATCCTGGGCGACGTTCAGGACAGAAAAGGGAAAAAAGGGGGGGGGGTAATATTGGATATTATATTGTGGTAACACAATGAAAATGATTTGAGACGAGACACAATAATTAAAAAAAGTAATGATAGATAATGTAAGACATGTGAGACATTGGCAGAAAGAAATTAGCAAGGCAGATACAGATACCAGAAGTAAGACGTGAAAACATTGAGACAGACACTGAGGCGGACACTACAATGAATGAAAACATTGAGACGAGACACAATAATTAAAAAACGTAATGATAGATAATGTAAGACATGTGAGACATGTAAGACATGTGAGACATGTGAGACATGTGAGACATGTGAGACATGTGAGACATGTGAGACATGTGAGACATTGGCAGAAAGAAAATAGCAAGACAGATACAGATACCAGAAGTAAGACGTGAAAACATTGAGACGAGACACAATAATTAAAAAACGTAATGATAGATAATGTAAGACATGTGAGACATTGGCAGAAAGAAATTAGCAAGACAGATACAGATACCAGAAGTAAGACGTGAAAACATTGAGACGAGACACAATAATTAAAAAACGTAATGATAGATAATGTAAGACATGTGAGACATTGGCAGAAAGAAATTAGCAAGACAGATACAGATACCAGAAGTAAGACGTGAAAACATTGAGACGAGACACAATAATTAAAAAACGTAATGATAGATAATGTAAGACATGTGAGACATTGGCAGAAAGAAAATAGCAAGACAGATACAGATACCAGAAGTAAGACGTGAAAACATTGAGACGAGACACAATAATTAAAAAACGTAATGATAGATAATGTAAGACATGTGAGACATTGGCAGAAAGAAAATAGCAAGACAGATACAGATACCAGAAGTAAGACGTGAAAACATTGAGACGAGACACAATAATTAAAAAACGTAATGATAGATAATGTAAGACATGTGAGACATTGGCAGAAAGAAAATAGCAAGACAGATACAGATACCAGAAGTAAGACGTGAAAACATTGAGACGAGACACAATAATTAAAAAACGTAATGATAGATAATGTAAGACATGTGAGACATTGGCAGAAAGAAATTAGCAAGACAGATACAGATACCAGAAGTAAGACGTGAAAACATTGAGACGAGACACAATAATTAAAAAACGTAATGATAGATAATGTAAGACATGTGAGACATTGGCAGAAAGAAATTAGCAAGACAGATACAGATACCAGAAGTAAGACGTGAAAACATTGAGACGAGACACAATAATTAAAAAACGTAATGATAGATAATGTAAGACATGTGAGACATTGGCAGAAAGAAATTAGCAAGACAGATACAGATACCAGAAGTAAGACGTGAAAACATTGAGACAGACACTGAGGCGGACACTACAATGAATGAAAACATTGAGACAGACACTGAGGCGGACACTACAATGAATGAAAACATTGAGACGAGACACAATAATTAAAAAACGTAATGATAGATAATGTAAGACATGTGAGACATTGGCAGAAAGAAAATAACAAGACAGATACAGATACCAGAAGTAAGACGTGAAAACATTGAGACAGACACTGAGGCGGACACTACAATGAATGAAAACATTGAGACGAGACACAATAATTAAAAAACGTAATGATAGATAATGTAAGACATGTGAGACATTGGCAGAAAGAAATTAGCAAGACAGATACAGATACCAGAAGTAAGACGTGAAAACATTGAGACAGACACTGAGGCGGACACTACAATGAATGAAAACATTGAGACGAGACACAATAATTAAAAAACGTAATGATAGATAATGTAAGACATGTGAGACATTGGCAGAAAGAAATTAGCAAGACAGATACAGATACCAGAAGTAAGACGTGAAAACATTGAGACAGACACTGAGGCGGACACTACAATGAATGAAAACATTGAGACAGACAGTGGAAGACATGGAAACAGACAATAATACAAACTTACAAACATTGAGAGAAAAAACACTGGAAGACACCGAGACATATATGAATACAAACTTGCAAACATTGAGACAAACACTTGAAGACACCGAGACAGACAGAAATACAAACTTGAAAACATTGAGACAAACACTCGAAGACACCGAGACATATATGAATACAAACTTGAAAACATTGAGACAAACACTCGAAGACACCGAGACATATATGAATACAAACTTGAAAACATTGAGACAAACACTGGAAGACAATGAGACATACACTGAAAGAAAGAGAAATACAAGACATAGATAGTGATACTAGAAGACAGACACCGAGAAAGACATGAGAATACTGCGAACCATACACCACATTGCGCAAAATGGCGAGCACTACAGTAATATATACATCAACAATAACAATAACAAATACAACACCAACACAAACATAAAAACTAGACTACATAACATGTACTTCTACTGTCAGTTGTACCGTGGCTATCGACAGAATACTACATGCCTTCTAACATAATTAATGAGGCCTTCATTTGTTACTTCTCTTGATTATTCCCGTGTTTTCTGTTGGCCGATATTTATATACTTGGAATCGAATGCCATAAAATAGCCGAGGCTACTCCAAGTATATACATAGTAACCAATAGAAAATGTGACAATAATACAAAAGAACACACTAAATGAAGGCCTGTTTATGTTTAGCAGTCCTCTATATCTGTCGACGGTCACGGCTGTACTGTCCAAATTAACTTACCCCAGATCCTGACATTAGAATCTTCCTCGTTTCGTCATAAGCAAGAGACACAACAAACCTGTATTCAAACCAAGCAAAAACATGTATTTGTCACATGAAAGATAACGTCATTTCATAATTTCAAAATGTTAGTACAATATAACAGAGAAAACTTGATTTACAGCCATTAGATCTATTTCCACAATGACTATTTTCTTAGATCTATTTCCACAATGACTATTTTCTTAGATCTATTTCCACAATGACTATTTTCTAATACAGTGTGCACCATTCTTCTTCTTGTTGTAGTCCAGGACGTGTGGCGTTAGTTATCATGGCTCTCAACGGCCTTCTATTTCATATGTGCTGTCAGTCATTTCCAATACAAATATCCTCCCATGCCACAACGCCAGGTTGTCACACATCTCTCGTAATCTTCCTTTATCACTCTTGCTCCTCGGCATGCTTATTGTTACGATGCGCCCTATTTTTCCTCCTACCTTGATTTTGACGTTCTTCCCGTTAACAGGATTATTGCGTGTGGGCATGGTTATTTTCTGTGCACTAATACTCACAGTAGATTGTAGTTTCTGTGAGGGCAGTTATCAAGTGGACGTGTTATCCTAGCTCATAGGTTCCCAAACTGTTTCGAGCCACCGCCCACTTTGCAAGACATACATGTCGTAACCCCCCCCCCCCCCAATTATAACAGTTTTACGCGGTCAGAATTGTTATTTTTTTAATGTTACATTACTACTTTTCCCGTGAAATTATTGAAAAGTAGTGACGAATATGTGACTTGAACACAAATTTTCTTCTGATTTTTGTTAAAACATAGCCCAGATATAAAAATTGTAAAGTGTGTGCTCAAATAACATTATGCAGTTTCATACAAAGGTTTACCGCCGAAAACGGATGTGCCGGGTCAATAGCGCAAATAAAACGGCGACACAACGTATTTTCATTCTCTGGAAAAAAAACCTGCTGAAAATCTTGTAGGATCATTGTCCTGCTACAAGAGAGATTCAGCGGGATTTTGAGAATGAACTTTGAAGATTATAAAGAAGACACACTGACCTAAATATGAACACTCGGTGTACATATTCAGAGATTGCGCTACATTAGTAAGAATCTTATTGTAATAATTAAAACACCATCAAATAATATGAAAAAAGAATTAATGTGAAGAAGGGTCCTGGTGTATTTTTAAAAGTGCGCTAATGTCGGGTTCAACCTTCGTTAAAAACAGTCGTAAATCGCCACGCTCAGTTAATTAGTTATATGCAATCGGGGTTTTTTTCTTAGAAAGTAAAATCGCTATAGCAATAAATCCAGTCTCAGCCAAATAGGACGATGGAAACGCAATCAATAATTTGAAATAATCAATTAATCAATTTTGAAATGATTAAATAATCACAATAGAAAATTTATGAAAAATTGGATCGAGTAAGATGACATAAGATGAATTAAAATGAAGAATTAAAATTTTAAATGATTATCCAATCGCAAAATCACGAAAATAATTGAACTATCTTTAATTAATTTCTTCTATATAGATTCACCAACCTCTAGACCGTTCGAACGACCCCCAATTGTTTCTGGAAACCCCCCCCCCCCCCAACCCAGAAGACTTCAACACCCACTGGAGCGGTAACGCCCACTTTGGGAACCTATGTCCTAGCCATTATGCCTATAATTTCATGCACTACCTAACACAACTGAAGTGGTGACCAGTACTGAAAATCAAGTAGGAAGCATGAGGATAAATTACAATTTTTTAGACCTACAGGAATTGAACCAGATTTGTTCCAGCTGCACCGAACCGCCCCGCAATTCGAACAAGCCCCTACGCACCTGACCAACCACCCCCCCCCCGGAATAAATACAAACCCGTCAAGACATTAAAACTATGCACTCAAGTCAATGAGAACGGACCAATCGAGACAATTACTACCACAAGAACAACGAACATCCCATCCCGCACAATCACTTAAGCACCCCCAGGACGTTACCGTTAGTTTCAGGAACCAGTACTGAAACAATTTCTCAGCTGATCGCCACTTCTACCTATCATTACCTTGCCGCGACTTCACGTTTTTATCCGTCTCAGTGCCCATGTGACTTAAGCCAGTGGTTCTCAACGTGAAATATATGCTACCCTCCTGAGACAGACATTATGCTAGGTGACCATGGTGAAAGAACTTGAAATTGTGGTGCCACATCTATGGAGGGCATCAGAAAGGTAAGAATGTGACATTCAGCTCTGCCATGTGAACGTCAATCGTTCTTGCTCGTCGTTTTGTTTTATGTATGTAGTCTTGATAAAAGCCTTTTGGACGAAACATCGATTTGTGTGTGATATTATGTGTTTCCGATGATTAGCAAAACTACATTACCAGAAAGGTAAATTGGCAAATATCTTATAAGATATATTATAACACTGGAAGAAAACTTAACTGTCTTTTATGTCACAGGAAGGACACAGGCGACAGTTTTTCCTAAATATGGGTCACGGCGCCCCACACCCCCAAAAGCAACAACAAAAAAACTACACACACGCACACACGCAGAGGAGAAGAGAATATGCGTTTGTGTGATGATTGACAGATTTACTGCTATGTTTGTGCCATCCGGCATGGCTTCTGTGTCATTCTAAGGTATGGGACAGAAAACTGCAAGTCCAGATTTCTGTACTCGTCTCTTTAGGCATACATACGCAGATCAAACTATTATTATAATTTGCTCCTTTTACGGGCCCCGACAACTTAAGGGCGCATACATGACAAATGTAGAACAGTATGGGTAGTAATTGATTCAGATGAAGAATCTAGAACATTACGGGTAGTAATTGTTCGCAGAAGAAGAAACGTGTACAACAGTACGGGTAGTAATTGTTCGCAGAAGAAGAAACGTGTACAACAGTACGGGTAGTAATTGTTCGCAGAAGAAGAAGAATCATCTCTAGTTTCTTGACTTAAGAAGTACACAGAAACTTAAAAAAAGGACCTCGTCTAATGTTTGTATAAACAATAAACAAAACCTCTGGATATTAAGAAAAGCACTCCAACAATATGGTTGTCGACATTAAATCCAACATCTGTTACCATTTGAAAATGATACCAGTCTCAGTAAAATATAACTATGCAACTAACTATCTTGACAGGGATTAAGTTCTCGTGCAGAAGCGAAGATAACCATTGCAACAGTTGTGTGTATGTGAGGAGGGTATTTAAGGATTAATCTAGGATTTAATCTGTCTCTCAGTTCGTTCTGATATAACTGGAAATACAATGGAGGCCTAGGTATAGGGCACTTTATCGAAGTAATAACTTATTTAAACGGTTTTTCTTCTTCTTATTTAATAAACTAAGAACACATGTTGCAAGGTATAACAAACAAGGATGGAGGTGTGGCGATGATAAGAATAGGTATTATTCAATACGGTGTGCCATGAGATGTGTACCATAGTATACTTTTTTTATGGATGCGATTTGGAAAATAGTAAATACAATACAGATATAAATGAAGCGACTTAGGAAAATAGTAAATACAATCCTGATATAAATAAAGCGATTTAGGAAAATAGTAAATACAATCCTGATATAAATAAAGCGACTTGGGAAAATAGTAAATACAATCCTGATATAAATAAAGCGACTTGGGAAAATAGTAAATACAATCCTGATATAAATGAAGCGATTTAGGAAAATAGTAAATACAATCCTGATATAAATAAAGCGACTTGGGAAAATAGTAAATACAATCCTGATATAAATAAAGCGACTTGGGAAAATAGTAAATACAATCCTGATATAAATAAAGCGATGTAGCGTTTATGATCAAAAGAGGCTTTAGTCTCGCGAGGATTTAAATACATTCTTTCATTTTACTGCCAAGAGCATTATTACATTCCGGAAGCTGTGGTAACCTGGTTACCAGAACTGTGACCTCCACTATGTTGTGACAGCTGCAAAACTGATATAACAAACGTGGAGTAAAGTTTGTGGTTGAAAGTAACGTACCACACTGTAAGAGGTATATTTTACTTCACCAAAAATCTGCCAAGAGTAGATACCAAACACAGCTTTCTCTAGGTAGCGGTCATGTGGACTCGTGATACACAACGTCACTCATTTTGGCTGATCGGACTTTTCATTGGTCACTGCGTGTATTTAGTATAACCAGCCAATAGTAAACGCGGATTAATTGCATCAAGAAAGATGAGACATGCTGTGTGTCACCAGTCTGCAAGACTGTCTTCCTCTGTTTTCGTTCTCACGCTTCTGAAGATTATCAGGATGTAGTGTACAGAGTGGAATACGCCATACCATGATTGATAGCTTAATTTCGACATATGCGCCTTTCGTCCTGACCAATTCGTCTTTAGCACGGCTCATGGTAAGTAACTTTGTCCTTTTATGGGATGGGACATTAGACTCCACCCCAAAACCTCTATATGTGATGGGCCAGGAAAATCAATCCACCTTAGTCGCCTTGTACGACATATATGGCATCTGAAGTATTATACTGTGCCCTCTTTCGGGTACCAGCACAACACGAGCGAAAAACTGGGCACTGATGGTGATCAGCAGATGTTCAACATTTTCCACTGTTCACGAATACTAATCACAAGGCTAACGCTACTACAATTATTATTGTATAAGTCACGTCTTGATGACCGAAAACCATTGTATCTGTGTTTTTGTACTGCTGTATCCGTGTGTGTACAGTTGTATGTGTGTGCACTGTTGTATTTGTGATTGTACTGTTATATTTGTCCGTGTGTGCTGTTGTATATGTGCATGTACAGTTGTATCTACGTGTACTAGTGTATATATATGTATGTACCGCTGTACACGTGTGTGCTACTGTATCTGTGCAGGTATTGTTGTATATGTGTGCGTATGGACTCCTGTGCATTTTTTGGAATGTTGCATTTGTGAGTGCGCTGTTTTATCTGTGAATATACTGTTGTGTCTACGAGTGCAGTAATATATCTGTGCATGCACTTCTCTATCTACGAGTGTACTGTTATATCTGTACATGTACTGTTGTATCTGTTTTTGTACTGCTGTATGTCTTTTAAGTCCTTTTGTTTCTGATTTTCTACAATTGTAGCTGTGCATGTACTATCAACATATATATTGCATATGTGCTTGTACTGATGTATGTTTTTATATAATTGTATGTTTTTGTGATGAATCTGTACATGTACTGCTGGATCTGTGTAAGGAATGTTATATTTGCGTTTTAAATTTTCTAAATCTGAAAGTGTACTGTTGTATCTTTTTTGTTTTTGTGTGTGTTTGTGTGCGTGCGTGTATGATATATATATATATGATTGTGTGTACTGCTATACCTGTATGTCAACTGTATTGTAACTGTGTATGTCCTTTCTAATCTGTGTATGTACAGTTATATCTCTGTATGTAGTGTTATATATATGTGAGTACTGGTTTGTGTACTGTTGAATATGTGGGGTATACTGTTATATCCGTGTGTATTGTTCTATCTTTGCATACTGTTGTATCTGTGTGTGTATCTGCGCGTAGTCTGCTATATATGGGTGTGTACTGTTGTGTATATTCCGTGCACTGTTGTACTTGTGTGTATCTATTGTTGTTTATGTGCGTGTACTTATGTATACGTGTGTATTACGTTATGTGCGTGTGTAGAGCTGCATGTTTTGGCTTTTGCTGTATGTATTTGTGTGCGTAGATGAATATATTAGATACACAAATTAGATAGATAGATATATATATATATAGATAGATAGATAGATAGATAGATAGATGGATAGATAGATAGATGATAGATAGATAGATGATAGATGGATAGATAGATAGATAGATAGATAGATAGATAGATGGATGGATGAATGGATGGATGGATGGATAGATGGATAGATAGATAGATAGATAGATAGATAGATAGATAGATAGATAGATAGATGGATGGATGGATGGATGGATGGATGGATAGATAGATATAAGATAGATAGATAGATAGATGATAGATGGATAGATAGATAGATAGATAGATAGATAGATAGATAGATGGATGGATGAATGGATGGATGGATGGATAGATAGATAGATAGATAGATAGATAGATAGATAGATAGATAGATAGATAGATAGATAGATGGATGGATGGATGGATGGATAGATAGATAAATGTATTGGATATATTAAATATATATATAGATGTGCTAATTCCCATCTAAGGAAACTGACATCAAAACTCTGAAGCCCCACACGCACGCTAAAGTAGCTCCTAACAAACAATTAGACTGAAAGGTTTCTGCGGGGAACAAACATTTAGTAGAACATATACAACTTTATTTTTAAAATGTAGATAATTAAGCTGGATTTAAAACGCAATCTTGAGCTCCAATCACCCATACGATTAATCGCAAGAGTGGATAACAAACCACCTGGGGAAAGACAATAGACATTAGATAGATAATTAAGACACTATCGCACACAATAACGTATTATGGCAACTTCCACCGGCAAAGCAGTGGTCGTGTTCTGCCACCGATATCTTCCCTAGTTAAATAAAAAGAGCAGAGGATACACTGTCATGCTACTGGCCGAAAGTTTAATTATATTGGCACTAACAGAGACCTTCGACAATATGCGACCTATTGTCTTATGATAAAACAACCTTCTAAATTGACTCATTTGGCTTGTCTTGTAATTATATTGGCTGTCTACACAAAGAATAATCATAGTGACCAGTAAAAATTACGGGTAAAGTCAAATGAATCATTTTAGAAGGCTCTTTTGCCATTAGGCAACAGGTTTTATATTGGTGACGCTCTCGCACTAACATACAAAAGCACGAGGAGCTGTCAAGACCAAACTCTTGTAAGCAAATCGTCCAACTGTCTTGGTCTCTGGCGACAAATGACAATGTGGCAATCAGCTCCGGCTGTGTACGCGATCAATACTATTTTACTCTCGGTTTACCGTGGCTTATTGTTGCTGCTATTAGGTAATTACGATTCGGTGATTTCCTGCAACAAGGGCTTGATTGTTTGAATTGCTGAATTATGACCTTTGATGTCTGTAGAATGTGTGCTCAATGTGCTCTTTTACTTCAGCATTTTATTTTACTTACTGCTAGATAATCCAGCTTATGCATATGTGTATGTGGAGTGGGGTGGCGTCCTAGGGCTCTTTTTTTCTTATACATACGAGAATTCAGCACTTGGCTAAATGTCATGCCTACTGAAGTCCTCTACTCGGAGGGAATCACGTCTCAGCGTTAAGAGTGGGCAGTCTCACAAAACCAACTTCAGTAGAATTAGTTCGCGGATCGAATGCTTATCGTCCATATTGTACTAGCGATACTATAATAATATTTTAGTGTTGCTTAAACATTCAGGGTAACTACTTGGCGTGGTGGTTAAACCGTTCGCTGTGTGCAAAACAGGTCGTGGGTTCAAATATTGTAAGCAACACTGTTTATAAAGTGGATTTTCTCGGAGTAACTTGGGGTTGTCGCTTGAGCATGACCGTCTCCAATAAAGACATTTCATCAGAACTAATTAGGTCCCCCATTGGTTACGTTTTTGATTACCGTTGGAATTTCGATTGGTCACTATTTACATACTTGGATCCGCATGCCAAAAATAGCATAGGCGACTCCAAATATATATAAATAGTTTCCAACCGAAATCCAAACAAGGACCCCGGTTCGGTCACGTGACAATTCTAGATAACATGTCCTACTATACTCTGTTCACTCTAAGAATGAAGAAGGTCAAAACATACCCTCATATTGCTGTCCTCGACAAAGGGTGAGTTTAAAGAGTTGATGACGTAAAAGCAATATTATTTACATTTAAAAACAATATTTCAACAACATTAAAAAACACATTTAGAAACGAAACTTAAAAACAATATTATTGGGCACTTAATAATCGATTAACGCGTTCTGCGTTCAACAACCAATCAGAAACTCTGACAAAATTCATTCTTAAAGTGAACAGAGTACAGAGACTGTGTTGCTTGAAGTTACAGAGTCATGTGCTATCAGTGGTACACTGAAGTCAATCCTCTACGCCAGTTGGACTCGTTCTAAAAATAAATAAATTCAACAATGGTTGAAAAGCAATGTCCTATACACGGTAACCGGACAAAATATATCCAAAACAAATTACACAGATAATATATGAAACATTTTATATAAACTGTAATGAACAATATAACAAGTAAATATTTATAATAAAGTCTTCAAATGACATGAATTGTCTCATACGTCATAGACATGAAATTAAGTTACTGGCTGGGTGTAAGACAGAGAGAGATTTCTGGATTGGTTGTCAAGCGGCACAAAAAGAAGTCACCAACTAAACTTATTAACAACACAAGAGACAGAGTTGTGGAGAAGCATGATCGCCTACGCCACTCGGTACGTAGTGTGCTGACTACGCCACTTGATTTATTGGGTTTACTATATAGCATTAATGTTCAAAACACGTGCTATGTTTTTCAAGAAGATGACAGGTTCTGCTGGATCGTACCGTTCAATCATTGCTTTAATAGCATCATCGAGACATTGGTAAACTTTTCGTTTCTTTGTTGTTGGTTGACCAGTGGCAATCTTACTTCCCAGTAGTGCAGATGTATGTTGTTGCTGCATCTTCCTGGCAAGTCTTGCTGCTGTTGGATGAGATACGTTCATCATTGAATTAAATGAATTGTGCCAAACTTCTACAGCATTGTTGCTTTTTGGCAGTTTATTCATGACACAATTGTGTTGACTCCAAGGGTTCCCTGGAAATCCAGGCTGCGAACGACGACCACGACAAACTCGTCCAATGTATTAATCTTCAAAGTAATCGATGAGGAAATCCAGTCTAAGAAACTGTCAATATTGGTGAGTTGTTAATGACAACGGTTTGCGGCACACATATCAAAGCCATCAGTTGTTTTACTCTGATTGTATAATTGTCATTAGAAATGTACAACGCTCACTTTTGCCGTCAGATTGCAGTTTTCACCAAAATTTCTGTCAAAAGTGAAAATAACATCCTGATATTTGAGCTCGTGGAAATGCATTCTCAGAATCACGGATTGTATGCAGTTGATCGAATGAGGGAATGTTTCATCGACAAACCAATGTCGCTCTGACAAATAAATCAACATGTTACTGTGCTGCAAACAGAACGAAATTTGGTTCTATTACGCTCAGAATGAGACAGCCACCAACTATATTTCTATATTCGTCAATGACTTGATCATTGATTACATTTCCTTGACGACATCTCCAAATATCCCTAGTTAGAGATTATTGTTCAGTTCGAAGGTGTGCATGCTGGATTTATACGTGTCTTAAAGCCTACTGCACAATGAATCTTGTGTGTTACTCTATACTTTCAGCACGTTGCCTCATTTTTTTGTTGCCTCACGTTGCCATGCAAAAATTTCCAGTATACCAGTCCCTTATTCTTACTCACTCATAGGGACACACCTGGTGGATGTACATATAGAATAGTCCTTTTTATTACGTTTCACAGGACTTTTAATAAATGCCTCTAATCGATCATTTTGTTTGAATCTATCTTTTTTTTCAACTACACGTGGCAGACAGGCACTAGCTTCAATGAAAAAAGTCAGCCAATAAACAATTCTAAATCTGAACAAAGTTACACCTTACTCATGTACGAATGGCTTGGAGGTACTTCGAATCACTCAACTAAAACGTTGACATAGCCTACTACTAGAAATATTTCCATTGAAATACTATTGTCTATTCCCAGGTGAATGATTGTTGATCGCATTCACACTTGTCGTTAAGCGTAGGGGTGATATCTTAAGCTGTCGTTTCAAAGGCCAGATGTGTCGCCGAGGTTGCATTTAGTCCATGTTTGTTCAAGGTTATCTTAATGTTTTCTATATTAGACAATAATTAACTTGTTGAATGTGGTCTAGAGACACTAATCAACTTACTGTGTGTGATCTAGAGACACTAATCAACTTACTGTGTGTGGTCTAGAGACACGAATTAACTTACTGTGTGTGGTCTAGAGACACGAATTAACTTACTGTGTGTGGTCTAGAGACACTAATTAACTTATTGTATGTGGTCTAGAGACACTAATTAACTTACTGTGTGTGGTCTAGAGACACTAATCAACATACTGTGTGTGGTCTAGAGACACTAATTAACTTACTGTGTGTGACCCAGACAGAATGCCTGGATGTTGTGTGCATCTGGATAATGGCTGATTCTAATCTTTTCATCCCTGTCACATGTCGCAACGAACTTGTCACAGTCAACCATCAGCTGTGAACAACAGAAGTTAGCAACTAATAGCTGTCACAGTAACATAGAGACACAGTCCAGCCAGAACAGTTATCTCATGAACACATTGCGGCAAAATTTCTGGTCATTTTTTTAAAATGTACATGAGATGAGGAGTTGGCTAAAGTACATGAGATGAGGAGTTGGCTAAAGTACATGAGATGAGGAGTTGGCTAAAGTACATGAGATGAGGAGTTGGCTAAAGTACATGAGATGAGGAGTTGGCTAAAGTACATGAGATGAGGAGTTGGCTAAAGTACATGAGATGAGGAGTTGGCTAAAGTACATGAGATGAGGAGTTGGCTAAAGTACATGAGATGAGGAGTTGGCTAATGTACATGAGATGAGAAGTTGGCTAATGTACATAAGATGAGGAGTTGGCTAACGTACATGAGTAGGTGGCTAATGTACATACGATGAGGAGTTGGCTAACATACATAAGATGAGGAGTTGGCTAACGTACATGAGATGAGAAGTTGGCTAATGTACATGAGACAATGACCAATGTATAAGACAACAAACTTACCACATCTATAAGCATTGAATGATGGCCTAACAGAAGTGAGCCTCCTCTACTGTCGTTCTTGTCCTGACTATCTACAACTCCATCTTCAACTTCCTGTAACGATCCCTCAAAGTTGCTCTTTGACACCTGACCCGTAACTTGATCAATGACATTGAAGGCATATGCGTCCCCTGATTTGTCAGCAACAATGACGCACTCGTTGTCTCTAGTTATGGTTGCAGAAGTGCATCTGTGGACTAAAGGGCTGTAAAAACGTGGGGTGGGAGACGAATCGTGTATTAGAAATACGATTTTTAAAGAAAAAAGCACAATATGTAATTTACATGTGCGCTATTTCTGAAAACTCTCGGAGATTACCAGGCCAAAGAATACATAGAAAACGTTCTGCCACGGTTTACAGTTTAGCTTCGATATCTGAAGTTTTCGCACCTAAACGTTCGAATTCAGCATAGCTTATGGTCACCGTGACCGTTTTTAAGTTGGAACAAAAGTCGAGATCCCACATCTCCTTAGTCGCATTTTGCGGCATGCATGGCATATCACAAAATCTCTATTCTTGCTTTCCTATCAGACCCTGGTAACACTGGAGCATGTAAAAAGCTGTAAACAAGCTGTTTATTTACAAGCTGCCAAACATGTCTCACCATTTTGATAGATGGAAATTGTAAATAATGCTTGTGAATCTACAACATTGAGCATCCTACAAGACATGTCATGAGGGAGAACTCAAACAAGAGTTACGCATATAACCAGAAGAAAACCCACACAGATGGTCCATGACCGGACTCCAGTATAACAGACCTGTGTACAGATGACCGGAAAGGTCGATTTTTATTATTTCCACGATTTTCGATGGTCGAACTTGGCTATTTTGGCAGACGACTCTAGGCATATAAATGTCCAACGAAAATCACGACAATAATAAAAAACGTAACGAATGAGGTCCTGTTTATTTTCTGTACAGAGGTCTTCTACTGACGAATGTCACAGGTGGTCAGTCGCTCTACACAGAGGTGTATCTTGAGGGGAAAGATTGGAAAACAGGCATAGTTCGAGGTTTAATAAAAAGGATGATATGTCGACTAGTATGCAAACATTTGGTGGTATAAATGTCGTCCACTATTGACCACATAGTCCGTTGCATGCATTACATACGACCAAAGTGGCTCCTTAACACTTTAACTGTTACACTGTTCCCATTAACTGATCACAGCTGTGCTAAACTCTTTCCCCAATGATGTTTCCCTATGCTTTATCATTTACTTGTCCTACAAAAATAAAGGAGCTTCCACGATACTGGTTTATTGATACCAGAAAATATATACAGCAGGGATGGTATGGTTGACTAACACTAGCACTGAGCAATTTAAGAATGAAATTGTTGGAAGCAATGAGGGGATATATATCACACACTAGCGCTGAGCAATTTAAGAATGAAATTGTTGGAAGCAATGAGGGGATATATATCACACACTAGCGCTGAGAAATTTAAGAATGAAATTATTGGAAGCAATGAGGGGATATATATATCACACACTAGCGCACAAAAAAATAACAAAAACTGATTAACTCGTCCAAAAAAAATAATAATTAAGATGGACGAGTAAACTTGTGTTTAGCAGATACAGGGTTAAAACTGAATAATAGTTAAATACGAAGTACGTAGTTTAAATACGCAGCAAACAAACCTTTGATTTACCTGTATTGATTTGTTAAGTGACATAAATACGTTCAGTAGTTTGCATTTATATGTACCGCTGGATCTGCACCCATCTATTGTTTTATGAACGTCCGGAAGCACATCTGCTTGAGATGGGGTTTGAGCCGGGTAACCGTTCAAGACGTGCTCTGTATCACTCCGCCAATGAGGACTTGTCACTTTATATCTTATTTAATATTGTCTAAATATTTCTTTTATGATAATAATCAATGTTCTTCTTTGTGATAGGATGTGAACCACTGGTATCAGGGGCGTATCAGACTTGAACATAGAAGAAGAGTGGCTTCTCAACCCCCCCCCCCAAAAAAAAAATATTAAAAAAAAATTATAAATTACATATTATGGCCATATTAAAAGATAATGGTTTAGACAGATTAATCACGGAGGGTAAAGTTCCAGGCAAGAGAACAATATGCAAACCAAGATTACGATGGCCACATGTTATCGAAGATCTTCTGAACATTATACAGGAAGAGACTGGCAGCTTGCAAATAACTGAGAGGTTTACAGCGCGGCATTGAGAAATACGTTCTGTAAAGGGTAATTTACATAGATGATTAAAGGCAGGGTGTGTGTATCTGGAAGGGGGGAGGAGGCGTTTACTAGCTTTTTTCAACGTTACAGGGGTGGGGGTTTGAATCATCCTATCTTCAATGACATGAGGAAAACAGTAACATCTAAACAAATTACAAAAAAATTTACAAATGAGAATTATAAAATGCTACATCTATTATTATATTAATGTATGGCTCAAAAACATGGACACTAAATAAACAATTAGAAGACAGAGTTGATGCCTTTGAGATGTGGATATATATAGAAGAATATGGAGAACACCACGGACAGAAATGAAAACAAAGGGGTTCAAAAAACATTTAATATGAAGAAATAATTACTAAGAGAAATAAAGAACAGGCAAATAAAATATTTTGGACACATTAAAAGACATGACATCTTTTTGAAGACCTTACTTGAGAGTAAAGTCGAAATGAAGCAAGAAAGAAGTAGGCAGAGATACACGTTGGAGAGTAACGTCACATGATGGACAGGTTACAGTCTAGCAGAGTGCACCACCAAAACAAGGGACAGGGGATGTTGGAGATCTGTTGCAGCCAACCTTCGTTGCGGAGACGGCACTTGTTGATGATGATGGTTTGACTAGAATGCATGATATGTTTCAATTTGCACCTACTTAATAAGACAGGTTAAAAACATGCAACGGATTGACTATATTGTACTCGGATTATTGCATATATATTCCATTTTTCTCAACGATGCGAAACTCTTCGATAGTACTACTCACATCACATAACTCCGTAGTTTCAAGTAATAATACTCAGGAAAACCGGGAAAAAATCCACTTTATGAACTGCATTCGAACCACAACCTCTTTAATACAAATGGAGGACCTCTTCAGCGTTCATTCTCAAATTCCAACTGGATATCTCATGTATCAGGATAATTGCTTTATATTTCCAGCAGAATATATTCCAGGGAATAGAAGAAATACGTTGTGTCTTCGTTTTATTTGAGTCAATGGTCTGACACATCCGTCTTTGGAGGTAAAATGGTGGAACTTAATGACTACGACAGGGATATCCCCAATTTACAAAGTATCATAGGACAATTGACAATATTGCAAGAAAACATCTGGAGGCCACAGAGATGTGGTTTTATAGAAGAATGTTGAAAATATCATGGACAGCTAAATGGAATAAAAGGAGTAATGCTATAATTCTACAACTGGGCAACTCAAATAGAGAACTTATTAACTGTATTAGAAGATGGCAATCACAGTTCCTGGGTCATGTCATGAGAAGAGGTGGGTTGGAGAACATCGTAACAACTGGAAAGATCGAGGGTAAGAGAGACAGAGGAAAACACCATGAGAAAATGTTGGATGGCTTGAAAGCCTGGAATGATACAGAATCATCAGAAACTATATTTAAATGTATAACAAATAGAGGACTGTGGAGAGACATGATCGCCTACGCCGGAAGGCATGGTACCAATGAATGAAAGAATCCTAGGAAATTTTAAAAAAAACAACGAAAAAAAGTATAGAAAAAATAAAGAAAGAAACGTCGGTGATGGAGGAGATATACAGATAGAAATGTTGAAAAGGTTGAAACCAGCAATACAGGCACACATTGATAAATGTAACCGGTTAATGGGAAACATTTCTCAGACCAGCTGTAAGGCCATAGATGACAGTATGACTGGAAACGGACATTGAAAAGGACTATCCTCGTGAACGTGTGAACGACCTTCAATGACTGCGGCGCGTGCAAGTGTGGCATAATGCGTATTAGAGCGTGGCACCGACATAATAGAGCCGGCGAGGACCTCGCGACGATTACAAGATACGCGTTCGGATATCGTACAGTATTTTTATTCCGCGTGGATAACAACGCACGTTCAACTGGATACTAAATGCCCAGGTGAGAGCTCATCCCTCTGAAATAGTCAGCATCCAGCATGGAACAAAGGTGAGGTCGTTGGTCCACTTCCACGAAATGATCGATCGTGGAAACAATAAAGTCCATTATGTGGCTTGGGCATTGGTGGTTCTGCGCGGACTGATTTCATGACATCCTGGCAACCGCCGTCCCTTTTAGAGTTTACCGTCAGCTACTAGTTGAATGTCTTCTTTGTTCTGTTTTCGTTTCTTAATCACAATACATTTCTCATATGCTATCCTTCTCTCTCTTTCTCTCTCCAATCTCTCTTTTTTTTTAAATAATTAACTTGATTATCAATTACCATATTTTTCTATTTCTTGATGTAACATTATAAATAGCATCTATATTTCTTGATGTAACATTATAAATGTATCTATATTTCTTAATGTAGCATTATAAATACGATCTATATTTCTTAATGTAACATTATAAATAGTATCTATATTTCTTGATGTAACATTATAAATGTATCTATATTTCTTGATGTAACATTATAAATGTATCTATATTTCTTGATGTAACATTATAAATATGATATATATTTCTTAATGTAAACATAAACAATATTTTTATTTCTTAATGTGAACAGTATAATACAATATTTGTACCAATAGTATACAACCACTGTCAGACATGGACACTGCTATTTCATAAGCATTCTACTACATTCGTTCTGAAACTCATGCTGTTTAGTAATGAAATGCGTTTGTCATTCTCAACTTTATAGCTTGGCCACGACATCTGCGTCTCTCAGCCTGACACCTCCGATATCCGCGTGACTTATAAGCAATATTCCTTCTAATTAGTGAGGGTGCAGGTCGAGCACATCAGCAAATGGTACCGCTTACTATTATGTATCACCCCCGCGCATAAAGTACGAGCGAAAGCTCTTTTTATTTAGGCAGTAGAAACCTTGACATGGAAATATTCACAGCTCAGACATCTTCACATTTGCTCACGTGAGAATAAAATTAGAGACAATATTGCTTATTAGTCACCGTGACCTAAGATATGAAAAACCAATCTTCCCTAAACAAAACCTCTTACGTCGCTTCTTTAAACACGCATGACAGCAAGACAGGCCATTGGTAAGGGTGTGGGGGCGTTCAAACACCTACCCCCTTTAACCGAGACCAATCTACGGCACTGAGGAGAGGTTACAGTGTTGTTTTATCTGTTCCTGTCAAGACCGTCGGTAATTTAGAAGACCTCCTGTACATAATTAATTAGGATTTCAACGAGACTTATATCCAGTCTTTGATTATTGTCGTGGTATTCGTTGGTCACTATTTTATATATTTGGAGCCACATGCCCAGAAAAATACAAGGCCAACGAAGACAACAAAAGAGAATAATCAAAATCGGCCTTTTAGGTCATGTTTATATTATCTGTAGACAGATTTTTATACTGGAATTCGGTCATGGTTTACATTTAGAGTCCAGGAAACACAGAGGCGGTGCATAAATGTTGTGTCTTTCTCCTTGATATTGTCAACATTAACAACAGTAATGGCTCATTGGCCAGTATGCTCGCTGTTTGGTAATGGGTGGGTAGGGGGGTCCAAATTTTGATTCATTGCAGGTATGTTTTGTTTACATATATTGGAAAAAAACACATTACTTGTTTCAGTTTACCGTAATATGTTCTCCGTGTTACCCAAGCTTTATTTCCAGTATCGAATTGTAAGCCGTCACTAATGTACGTGTTATCTTTTGAATTCGATTTCCGGGATTTCTGCGTCGGTGTTCCCTGTGACCACCGAAAGGGCAGCAAAGGATAACAACATTGTTACCTTCCATACATTTCCTAAGAGATGAACAGGACGATTTTGAGATCGACACAGAAGCCACGCTAAAGTAGCCTGAGTCAGGCCGAACGGTGCATGTTTCGCAGCTACGTTGTAAAAAACCTCGGTACACTGCATTCAGTACTGCGGACTAGGTGCAATGGTGATCATATCATTCCTAGGTATGTCGTTGGTTAAAGAAAAACAAGCGTATTACCTCACATATTTTGCTTATTCTAAATATGACTCTGTGTATCTCATAATTCCATGGTTCGACTCCCTGTATTTTTGTTTCTGTTGGAGGGAAAATTTTTAAAAAGAAAGACTCACCCTATACATGCCGTGGCTATAGCACGGACATGTAGTTTTTAATAACACAAGTCACAAGTACCACCTCCCTGCAACCACGTAACGGGTAACATATGCAGTATTGATAGATCTTTTTTTTTATAACATCTTGTCGCTTATTACAGAACTGTCCGGTAATGTGACAGAGAGCGTGTCTTGGACAAAGTACCAAGTTCAATTTCCGAAACAGACAATTGTGCATTCAGACGACTAAAAAATTTAAGGTAATCTTACAGAACATAAGTATTGCCTAGAAAATCATACAGCTAAAAAATATACTCGGTTGATGGCAACGTCCTGGATAAGATATGCTACCAACTCTAAGAACTGGCCATCTAGCAATCTTGAACAACTTCATGAATAAGATACTACCAACTCTAAGAACTGGCCATCTAGCAAGCTTGAACAACTTTATGAATAAGATGCTACCAACTCTAAGAACTGGCCATCTAGCAAGCTTGAACAACTTTATAAGATATGCTACCAACTCTAAGAACTGGCCATCTAGCAAGCCTTGAACTACATTCTATTTTCCCCTCCTTTCTCTCAACTGGTGACGCCAATTGTTGTGCTCATTCCTTGGAGACATCTATTCTAGTCCCCCCCCCCTCGATGTCTGTTATCAGACGTGTTCTATCACCTAATGAAAATTACACAAAGCTCTCAGACTATGTAAACTTGTTAATTGCGAATTACGTGAACATTGCAAGCAATTATGTGCATTAACATAGACAAAAACAGCAACGGTAACTATCCTGATATTATATCTCAGAATCCCTTTCTTGCAGTTCTCTGTTTTCTTCTGTTCGCTTACGCCCATATTATTGTTGCTGTTAATTATTTATCAGTAATTTCTATTTAAATGTACGAAATGTGTGCTATAGTAATGATGGAGGAGATACGAGACGTGTATGGGTAAGTAGACAAGGTAGAGAACATTTTCCCGATGGTTGCGTTAATAAGTAACAAGGTGATGGTTAACAGGTAAATGACAACATCGCGACTGATTGATAATGGTATCTGTAATTTGTGAAGAGAATATAATGAGTATATGTTGTATAAAAGATAGTTAATTAAACTGAGATAGAAGTATGTTTTAGGATTATTTTTTCTCTTCATAAATGGTATTCAGTACATGTTATGTCATCATTGACAATACTTGTTGAATGCAGACACTGCTATAGACAATACATCTTGAATACGATTGGGAGGATTTGTTATTCATTGTTGCACTAATAAGAATGGCCATCTGAGGGGCAGAGTAAGAAATTTTTTTATTTTTCATTCGTTCGCTTGGATGTTCGTATATCTGAAGTTTTTTTTCTTCTATAAACTTGACTGGCCGCATGCTGTTGCGTAGTGGGTCTCACCAATGGCCCACTAGATAAACCACCCATGCAACAGAAAACCTTAAATGACATGCAATTATATTGAAGCTCTCTTATGGAAGCTCTGTAGCATGTCATCTATACAATTATAGACCCCCTCTGAGTAGAAGGCTCCTTAAATAGAAATTACACTAAGCCGAAAGCTGAAGTCTCCTGTGTATGAAAAAAGCTCAGAAAAACTACCCCACTGCACATAGGAAGTAAGAGCTAATCGCTCGCAATTCTTGGGGTTCTCAAACAAACAACAAATAAACTTGACTGCGTTGTAAGTAGTACTGAGATCCATATAGTTTTCCTACCACTGTTGTTTCTCTGGGCCAGTGTATTTGACTCAGCATTTAATATTCCAGGTATTATTGAAGAATATGCTCTGCTGTCTGTGATGCCTGTACACATTATGTTGCCAATCTGAAACTTTGTTTACATGCGTCTTTGTAAACATGTTCACAACGAAGTCAGATACTTGCCGCGGAAATGGGGCTTAGTTAAACCAATAGATGCTGAAAATGAAGACTGACTAGGCCCTTTCATAACCGATTAACCACAATCTGCCCTTGCAAGTACAGGTGATGAAGACGGAGGCATACATTATAGGAGGCGCCCCACAGCAATCAGGATGACATGCACCATCCCACGCAATGGTAATATGTTTAGGAATGATTCAACAAGCGAGCCATAGGAACTATCAGTATGCATACACTTCGACATTTGCTTGGGGAGACTCAACATATAAGAGTTTGCCCGGAGTGCAGTGACGCCAGTGCCTAATTAATAATCAATCAATAATCAATAATAATCAATCAATAATCAATAATAATCAATCAATAATCAATTGCTTAACTCTTTGTTTCCTCAAGGGTATCCTGCCGTGTGATAAACCTTTTAAGAATAAAGGTTTATAAGATTTACTGGCACTACGAGTACATGAGGCAGGTTTAGAGGCCCAATGAGAAACATAAAAAAAAAAAAACAACCCACGTCTCATTTGTCAGTTGGTGAAAAGGATCTCCCTGACGTAGCGTTTAAGATGTTCGCTTTGAGCCGAATATATAGTGAGATCTAATCCTGTTTGCGACGTCCTGTATATAAAGTGAGTTTTTTCATTTCACCTAGAATTGTCGCTTGAAACTACGGAGTTTTGTGCTATAAGTAATGCTCACAAAAAGCTAACTACGTAAATTGTGAACTTACACTAATTTTGAAAACACATATCTACCCTGATGCAAATCAAAAGGCAAATCATAAATTTAATATTCATCCGAACATTGTCATATCAATGTCCGACATGGACACTAAAGAGCAAGAGAGAAAGCATACTACGTGTGAAATGAGATGTCTAAGAAAAGCGGCAAACAGAACGAGAAGAGATCATGTGAGACATGAGGAGATTACAAGAACTCTTGGAACAACATCAGCGGTCAAATATATTGAAAAAAAGAGATTGAAATGGTTCGGCTACATAACAAGAATGAACCCTTATTGGCAAGCGGCAAGAACATACAACATGAAAATGGAAACAGCAAGGTATAGAGGAAGATTATAAAAGGTGGATTGAAGGAGTGACCAACTGACACGGCATAGTATTACTGCATATCAAGCGACCAAACGTGCAATAGATCGAAAACCGATCGTCATTCAACCCTGCGACGTCTCACAGTATAAGCCGAGAAAATACATTAGATAGAGTAGTAATCAAAGCAGGCGGTGTGTCGCTTCGTTGAGAGGGAAGCAGAACTTACGGGGTAACCCGAGTGGGTACAATGTAGACAATCGCCTCTTGAGCCGTATGAGGAGGAGACGAAAGAATTGCATGTCAGTACACGCTAGGTTATCATTAAACTTTCAGATACTAGAATTGCACGATTCAATCTTTTTCTTGCACAGCAATACCTCAGCAGCAAAGACAGGGCACCATAACCTAGTGCTGGAGTTATTTATTTTTCATTGAGCTACTGGTTCTGCAAATGTTTACGTATACAGCAGCTTTCAAACCAATATTTATCGATTTTTAAACTATCAATGTGTTTCTGTGTATAAACATGAGAAATCTGATTACGAGACCTCTAATGTCATTGCTTGTTTCAAAAAGGACTATGAACCTGACACTGGAATCACTTGAAATTAATTCTATTTTATAGCTATTTATTTTCTTTTCCTCTTAGGATGATCTCCGAATTATTATTATATATATATATATCCACATCTCAAAGGAACAAAGGATACAGGAGTTTTATTGCCCTTAATCTTTGAGGATCGATAGACACAATGAAACAACGTCATAGTATGATGTACAGTTTACGCATGTTTCATTTAAGAACATATTTCTATCAGTCAGATTTCAGCTATTAAATTTTTTTTTCTAATCGCACCCTCCAACCTTTCTAGCAAACACCGCATCTTAGGATTCTTCGGGAGAACTGAAACAAAGCAACCGATCATTAGCCAGAATCGTGTAAACCAAATGTTTCCAATATTTACTTTCTAATTAAATTTCACGATTTTCAGACCATCAATTTCCAATCTGGCATTACATAGTCGTACCAACCACACATCCCCGAGCATATTGTTACCTGGTCTGTGATTTTTGTCATTATCGGATCGATAAATGGGAGATCTAACTAGGGCCTGTCATACTCACGGGGTGCAGCAAATAAGTGTGAGGGAGTGTAGTGTGGTGACAGATGCACAGAAAGTGGGGACCCTTATCAATGCACCCCCCCCCCCCACCGTCTTCAGATTTGAACGTCAGAAATGTTTTAAGAAGCAATTTAACAATTACCATGTGTTGAAGGTTTATCGAGCGGGTAGAGTGGTGGGAGATTGCCAGTAAGTATTTATTGTGAGGGTTAGGGTGATGTCGGTGAGGTGAGACTGGTAAATGTGTGTTCACTGGGATGTTGTTTTTCTTTAAATTTTAGACGTGAGACGTGAATATATATATATATGGGCTTCATTGGATGATCATTGAGAAGTGAAATTCATTGCAAATATTGGTCCTGATGTTTGTGAAGTGAGTTTGTGTTAATATTGGTCCTGATGTTTGTGAAGTGAGGTTGTATAAATATTGGCCCTGTTGTTTGTGAAGTGAGTTTGTATAAATATTAGCCTGGATGTCTGTGAAGTGAGTTTGTGTTTATATTGACCCTGGTTGTGTGGTAAATGAATTTGTGTACATATTGACCCTGATGTTTGTGAAGTGAGTTTGTCTAATTATTGAGACTGTTTGTGAAGTTAGTTTGTGTAAATATTGGCCCTGATGTTTATAACGTGAAAGTGTGTAAATATGGATTCTAGTGTTTGTGAAGTGAACCTTAATATGCATATGACTGTGAAGTGAGAGTTAATTTAAGTAGGAGCAGTGATGTTTCTGAAGTGAAGGTGGATGCAAATGTGAGTCATACTATTTGTGAAGTCAAAGTTGAAGTAAATATGGTTCATGCTATTTGTGATGTAAAAGTTGAAGTAAATATGGGTAATTTTATACTAGGGTTTTCATAAACTGAGAGAGAGAGAGAGAGAGAGAGAGAGATGATGATGTTTGTGAAGCAAGACTTGACGTTTGTGAAGTAATATTTAATGCACATTGTGGTCTTTAGTCATGTTTGTGACTCGTCACTCGTACGAAGTGGCATTTCGTGCAATTATGGGTTCAGATTCTAGCAAAAGGAGCTCTTATTCGGATAAAGGCTCAGACCCTTGCAAAAAAGAGTTTTTCCTGCCAAATAGGCTCAGATCCTTGCAAAGAGAGTTTTCACTGTAAAATAGACTCAGATCCTTGCAAATAGAGCTCTCCCTGCCAAAAAGGCTCAGATCCTTTCAAAGACAGTTTTCACTGCCAAATAGGCTCAGAGCATTGAGAATCTCCTATTTCAGAAGTATCGAACTATGTCACCCTATTGACACAAATAAAGTGGCGGCAAGAGGCATTTCGATCCATGTACTACATCCTACAAAAAAATATATAATTGGGCCATTGTTCTGCTACAATAGTGATTCACTGGGAGTTTGAGAACGAACGAAAACAAATGAGTGCGAAGAGAGCATTTATTGGTAAAGCTCTGACCTGGAGAAGACTGGGAGCTTCAACCTTGCCACTGGGTCTGAAGATCTAGCAAGACCAAAAGAAACATGAATGTAATGAAGAAGAAAGGAATACATACGAGTAAAGAGTGATATTAAAAGCACACGGTCTCAGATCATTGATAAACACGACTGACTATAATATGCGGTAGTACAGTGGTTAGCGCACTGTTATACCAGTCGGTGGTTCAGTGTACAAGTCGAACTTGAGATGTCATTTATTTTAACCCAGTGCGACATGTTTCTGGAAACACACAGCAACACTATCTGGCTATCGAAACACACAAGGAACGCATTCTGGCAGTAAGAATTCTGATCACATGCCTTTAGCGAGTCGTTAGAACAGAAGATATACGGACTGTACACCCATGGCCGTCTACAATATACGACTTACTGATTAATTAGAAATCCAGCCGCCTTCTAAATGACTAATCAGATTATTCATGTGATTTTTCATTTGTCACTATAACTATACTTTTTGTGGTGAATTAAAATCAAGGCAATAGTCAAATAATTCATTAAGAAGGCTGGATTTCTAATTAGTCAGTATGTCTTAAACTGTATACTAGGGTTCTCAACTTTTTCAGGCGGAGAGCACCGTCCACATGTAATCATTAGTTCTCGCGTGCACTTTTTAAATCGTAAGACAAGAGCACGTTCCTTACGAGAGAAGCAAGGTTAACGTGAACACCAGGTTGAGAACACGTGCTACAGATGGTCATTGTATATTTTACTCTTTTCTACAAACACACACAACTAAAACATAAGGCCAATCACCGTTATATTTCCCGACACAACTAAAACATAAGGACAATCACCGTTATATTTCCCTCTGGGGCCTGGAGGGGAGAGGGAAGCACAAAATAACGACACTTATCTATTTTGCATGTTGTAAGAAGCAGCTAATGATGCTTTTGGGGGTGGGAGTTGACTGTCCCATTCAATAGAGGGTCAAAGTTGCACAGATACAATTTTGAAGTCGGATATGTTGACCACAATGCTAAGACATCACAGCCAATCTGCAAACAATGACACGGTATTTTCCATTCTCCGAACTACACCCTGCTAACCTGCATGAATTTAATAATGAAAACTGAAGATAGCAATATATGTTACTAGAGATAAGTTCGATCGGCATTCGAACTGAAGTGTTATATGGAAATATTCAGAATTTTCTGGACAGAAACGATAAGGAATAGTGAGGTTTTGAGTATACTAAATATAGAAGAAGGATGGATGGTGATTACAATTTTAAATAGAAAACTGAAATATTTCGGACATAAAAAGATACAATGGCATGGAATAAGACGTATAAGAAGGCAAAATTATGAAAAGTAGAAGAAGAGGTAGACATAGAAGGTGATGGACTGATAACATCAAAGACTGTATGAAGATATCATTGGAGGAGGCAGACAGATTGGCACTGGATAAAGTCGAGTTGAGGACATCAATTGTAAAGACAACGTTCTGGAAAGAATGTCACGTGATGATAAGAGATAAGTTACGACCAAATCCCAGACCAGAGACATTTGTGGAAATAGAACAACAAAATGTATAGTAGCGAAAAGGCTAGTACTCATTTGGATCAAACTTCTATCAGTTAGCTAAACAAGGCTGCTCTTATCTTGACAAAATCAAGGTCAAATACTATCGAAGACAGATCCATCTATATTGTAACAAGTTGTTGTTTTCCTTCTTATACAACATTGTTGATTATTATTTCCCACAAGAGACCCCAAGATTCACTGTGCTAATAGAGTAAGCCAGGAACCGTAGCATTCTCAGACACAAGAGAGCTGTTGAATTAGCACACTGCTATCCAGTTTCCCGAGACGTGTGACGAGGTTGAGCGACTTATCGATCAGGCGAGCTGCCATGTGATTGGGCTGGAACATTAAACCACATGGGGCAACTGTTGAGTTCCGGAACACACCTTATGATAGAAAGCAAAAGATATCACGATGTTTGCCTAAGATGACTCAAAGATAACTTTGTATTTGGACACTGTAAACAGAGCAGAGATGCGAAGCGATGATTCGGTGCAGCAGAGACGGATTTTCCATACAAGGCAATTTTTCTTACACATGACCAATTAGGGTAATAACTTATGTCTCACAAAAAGGCAAAGGTTATGGCTGCAGCACCTCACATACATGAATTCTTAAACTGGGTACTAGCAATTCAGCTTTAAGGCCATGATGCAACAAAAGACGATTAACACAACCAGTCATCATTATTAAGTGTCGACTCCACAACGAAGTTTTGCTGCAATGGACATTTCAGATCCTCTGCAAATTACCTTGGTGATGCACTCTGATAAACTGCATCTTGTCCATCTTTATGTTTCCCTCCCACTTTAATATCTGCTTACTTAAGCTTGCTGTCACGTACAGGAAAAACCCATGTCCCGTATTGTTGCTTCAAGAAAGGTCATCAACACAATATCATGTCTAGTTATGTTTATGTGTAAATAGTTATGTTTTAAATAGTTGTTTTCAGCAGTAATAACCCATCACATGAAGAAGACAATGAAGGTCCATTATCTAAAGTAGTCGTCAGTGAAATCCTATCATTTGAAGTAGTCAGAAATGAAAACCCATCATTTGGAGTAGTTAGCAGTGAGAACCCATTATTTGAAGCACTTGGCAGTGAAAACCCATCATTTGGAGTAGTTAGCAGTGAAACCCCATTATTTTAAGCAACCGGTAGTGAAAATCCATCGTCTAAAATAACCGGCAGTGAATACACAACATTTCAAGTTGACGACAGTGAAAACCCATGACAAGAAGTTGACAGCAGTGAATACCCATAATCTTAAATAGATGGCTATGAAAAACCATCATCTGAAGTATTCGGCTATGAGAACACATCTAAAAGCTGTCTGCAATATGAAACTCGACATTGGAAACATTCAGCTGATAAACAGTCAACATTCTGAGATAAAATGCAATAATCAGTAACTTTTGTTACTGCTTGTTTTAATGTTAATGAGTGCAGGGAGATTATTTATAAGTAGTGGAAATAAAGACTGGTTTTCCACAGCAGCGTGGTTTGAACCCGGTATCTCATGGTTATTAGACTGGCGTTTTAGCTACTCACTACGTGCACCACTATCACCATTAAGACCTCATTATTCAAAGCAGTATTATGAACCAAGCATCCACAACACTCTATTTGAGCGTCTTTCCGACCACTTTCTTAAGATCACTCACAAACGCACTGACTAACAGCAACTCAGGGTCACTATTTTTATTTTATTTCTACCTGACACCCTCCAGTAAACCTGGGTCCATTTAAAAGATAAAAGGTTGCACACAGAAGAAAGAAAAAAAAGCGTGGAAAAAAAGTATGGAAGCAATCACTCATTCGTGACTGAATCAAAAGACTGCCAAATAGCCTGTCATGCTCACCCCACGGGTCACCAAACACTCGCACACAAATGCACGTCACTCACACACTGACACGTTACTCACATTATGTAGCATTTTCTCTAGGGCGAAACCTTTTAAACATGACCACACAAATCGTCCACCAAAATCAAAAGACATCGGAAGGGCTGAAATGAATAGTTTTTGTATTGTACAATTTAATCGAACGCTAAACTTGTGAACTCAGTCGTCCGAATTTTGTCTCAAAATACGCTCTAGTCGTATATTTTTTGTCGTTTTTTTTTCTTTCCTACTGTTAAAAAAGATTCAAGGTTCGCAATCGGTTATTATTGGTGCTTCTGCTAGTTTCAACATTTTAACAATAGACGCGTGTAACAGCTATACAGTTATGTTGGCATTTTGTTGCTTTCTATTTAGTATAGAAAGGTGGATGGCAACCTTTTATGGGAAGGCGGATCGGTTGAGATTTTTTCGTGTGGTATGAGGACCAAAACGTTATTTAAAATAAAATCCTTTGGGGCTCCAAATAATATTTTCTGAGCAATTGAGGAAGCGCATATAGAAATTTTAGATCAGCTTGGCGGGCCACACATAAATGGCTTTGTTGACATGATTACATTGCTCAACCATGTGATAATGTCAGCCGTGCTCTCGGCGGACCCAGGATTAGCAGATATCTAAGATCCCAAAATTACCTCCTTGGCGGTGCACCCTGGAAACAGAAGTACAACGGCCCCTGATTCTGGACACGTTTGGAGATGTGTCCATTAATTTGGAGGCTTGCAGATGGAATGAGAATTGACTGATAAGAGACAAGAAATATTACGACACCTCTGTGCCAATACATACAGCGCCACTATCGACACACAGCAAAGCAAGGTAGTCCGGCTCGAGTCATGGAGGGGTGGTCAATGAAATTGTCACAAAACTTGTAGATATCAAGACGCATAATGAGAGTCGCAAGGAGTATATTAAGTGTATACTGAGTACAATGAGAGGGCATCACAGCGCCAGGGGGAACGCTACGTGTAAACTGAAGGGGGAAAACGTTTAAAGGAAACCGGAACTAAAGCTCTGTTCAGCTCGAGAACAATCTTCAGTTCCGGCGCATCTAAAAAAATGTGTAGGGACTCATACTTGGACGAGGGGTTCACGATGTCGGTGAATGACACCTAGGCTAAGGGGGACGTACAAAATCGGGTCCAACTCTACCGTCGATTATTTCCTATATCCGAATCAAGCCGCGAAGAGAAAAGGTTCAGTACCCGATGGGCATAGGAACAATACTTCTAATCACGCAAGATGAGTTCACTGGTAGCAGAACACCTCGTCCGAGATTGACGTAATCGACCCAAGCCTAAATTCATGACTACCGTCTTCACGGAGACGCCACCCAGGGACATGTTTTGGACTGTAAAGTCCAAGGGTACAGGTGTGTCTTCACTGTGTAGAGTCAATACAAATCCATCGCATGGCGACAGATTGGAACAGAGTGGCTGTCATAGACTATGGAAGCTCACTACTTGAGGTAAAGGAATGACGAAAACGAATGTGCTGGGCCTTCTGATGTGCAAATAACGCAGTTATGCTGAAAATTAGCAGTACAGAGTACTTCTTCACGATCCCCGGCGTAAATCACACAAACTTTCGTGTTGGTTATCAGAGAGCTAGGGCAAACATAGAAGAGTAATGATTGCTTGAGAACACCAGGGAAGTAGGAGTTCAATAGTTCTTCTCCCAGATGTTTGACAATAAAGCTATTCTCTGAGCTCAAGATTGATGTTTATCTTTGTATTCTGGTTAATGTGGAAATTTACCCTTTTCAATTCTCAAGTGACAGTTTGTTTCACGTGGATGCAAGGTGCAATGCGATGAACTGGGCCGTCTTGGGGCGAACACGCTAGTGACCCTCTTGCAATCTTGATATATACACCTTAAATACTTGATCCCCTCTCATAATTCCAAAAATTAGACTTTAGTAAACTATATCACATCAGAGATCAGGAGGAGGGGTAACCAACTCCTCGACATAACTTCCTTAGACGACTCTTAGGTCATGCATGACAGATGCATGTATAAAATAGGTAGAACTGACAATAGTTGCTACTCTTTAATCGATTCGGTACCATTGGCATAAGTAGCTTGCCATTAATATATTAGGTAGCACGGGGTAGATTCAAATGATTAGATTAGGTAGCACTGACAGCAGTAGCTTCCCCTTTATAGATTAGGTATCAAAGAGAAACTTCCAATCAATATATTAGGCAGCACAGAGTGGCTTATCATTCATAGATTAGGTAGCATTGACAAAACTAGCTATCCATTAATAGATTAGATAGCACGGCGTAGCTTCCCATTAATAAAGTACGTATGACTGACAACAGTATCCTAAAATTAATAAATTAGCTAGCTTTTGCAGTCTACATTTCTTCTATAAATATTTCTGCACGAGACAGTTATTTGTGTAGTCACAAAATTGCATGCAAAAATCAATCTTGAACCAATACTTAAAGTTTTTTTTGGTTACCGGTAGTTTAAAAATATTTCCAGTTGGCTTGGAAATCGAATGCTGGACAACCCAATAAGGCAATATTTAAAGAAAATGGTTTAAAAGCCGTAGAAGATTGACTTCACTGTACTCGGTTTCCCATATGTACTCTGTCACTCTCAACGAAGCGACACGCCGCCTGCCGAGAGTACCACTCATAGCACGTAACTCCGTAACTTCAAGTGATAATCAAAGGGATCTCCGAAAAAAATCCACCTTATAAACTTAACGACACGAGCAGGTTTCGAACCCGTGACCACTTGAAAAGAGGCGAACAGCTTAACAACTACGCTTCGGCGGCTGAAAACTAGTAGTTACCAGTTACATCTTAGTCACACGAATCAACTACTACTCCAGATATGTCGCGCAGTCTACGACATTTATTTTGACTGATCCGAATGATTTAATTGTTCTCGATTGGTCACTATGTATACTATGTGTAGCAAGCCAATGAAAACCACGAATCAATCAAAGGCCAGTCATATTGTGTACAGCCCACATGACTATTTTTAGAGAATGTCTTGCATGAATAGAACCGACCGTAAGTAGTCCAGATATAAAAGAAAAAAAGTAGGCCTACACATATGGAAAAGTACATGCACATGGCCGGAATCTCCGGGTACTGACTGGAGGGAAACTGCGTTCATTGTTGATTTGGTTCTTTCGTGTGCCATACAAGTAGCTGAGAGCATGATCGCTAGATGAGAGGTTTCAATGGTTGGGCGTCCATAGAAAAACTTGCGTTGAGCCACAAGAACGGGATTTTCAATAGTGGTTAAATTGAAAACACGTGTATATATTCCATGGGTGAGTGAGTACGAGTTGCTAAAGAGGTGAGCTGGAAAACGGATGAATAGGTTGGGGAAAACAAGATTGATAAAGACGGATAAGTTCAAAGGTGTAAAAATATTATAGAAAATAATATAAACAGGTATTTGTAAGCAAGCAGAGTTTTGAAAAAAAAATGAATATAGATCAGAAATAAGAACCGAGGGGGATGGGGGGATGTTAAAAATAACAATGGAGGTCAGAAAAAGGAATGACTATCACAAATATAAATGTAAATCAGAAATATAAATATTGATTGATCAGAAATACAAATATTGATCAGAAGTATGAACATTTTAAGAAGTGGCAATGGAGGTCAGAAAAGGAAATGTATATCTCCAATATAAAAGTAAATCAGAAATATAAATAATAGATCAGAAATACAAATATAGATCAGAAATAAGGGTGTCGATGAGGAACGAGAATGGACACCAAAAATCGAATGGCAATTATAATAAGAATGGAGATTTTAAATAAGAATGGATAAATTATATAAGAATGCAGATCTGAAATAAGAACGGAGATAACAAAAAGTAACAATGAAGATAAGAAATAAGAATGGAAATCTGAAATAAGAATGGAACAGAAATAGATTCCATCTCCATCACTGTATCTATCCCTCAATCCCCCTCCCAAGTCAATGTATCTATCTCCCTCTCCACACTGTATTTATCTCCCATTCCAACATTAAGATAGCAGGAGATCTAACTTAGGGCCGTCCCGAAACTGTATCTACACCCCCACGACATTGTATATATCTCCCTCTCCATAATTGTTTCTATTTCCGTCCCTGTCACTCTAACTACCACATCAACATCAGTGTATCAATCTCTCTCCCTCCATCACACTACCTGCCGCCTTTCCGTCAGTTTATCTATTCCCCTCTCCGCCTCACAGTACTTATATATCTCGCTCACTCTATCACTGTAAACATATATATATATATATATACCACCCCCATCTCTCGTCACAATTTCTCCACACATGTACACGAAGGTATGCGCTAGCTTGCCCGGAAACACACACACACACACACACACACGTACATATTACTGGCTAGAACTGACAGTAGGTTGGACACACACGCACGCACACACACACACACATACACGTACATATCACTGGCTAGAACTGACAGTAGGTTGGACACACACACACGTACATATCACTGGCTAGAACTGACAGTAGGTTGGACATATACACACACACACACACATACACGTACATATCACTGGCTAGAACTGACAGTAGGTTGGACACACATACATATCACTGGCTAGAACTGACAGTAGGTTGGACACACACACACACACACACACATACACGTACATATCACTGGCTAGAACTGACAGTAGGTTGGACACACACACACACACACACACACACATACACGTACATATCACTGGCTAGAACTGACAGTAGGTTGGACACACACACATACATATCGCTGGCTAGAACTGACAGTAGGTTGGACACACACACACACACACATACACGTACATATCACTGGCTAGAACTGACAGTAGGTTGGCCACACACACACACATACACGTACATATCACTGGCTAGAACTGACAGTAGGTTGGACACACACACACACACATACACGTACATATCACTGGCTAGAACTGACAGTAGGTTGGACACACACACACACATACATATCACTGGCTAGAACTGACAAGAGGTTGAACACACCCCTACAATTTCATCCTACATGTCTTTCATCTGTTCTCATATCTGAACAACCATGCCTAAAATTATTCAACCATATCTCCATAGCTGCTTCCATTAGGCTAACTCTGTCCTGCCAAGTCTCCTCTCCTCCTACATCCAAGCAGTTGATGGTTGTTAAGTGAAGTGAAGAACACTCGGGTAATGCAGGAATCGCCGTTAATTAATTAGCGAATGTTTATTGAAATACACGACCACAGAAGGAAAGATGGAACAAGGAGAGATTTCGTCAAGAAAGTTGATAGCAGAGAGTGAAGTAGTCGACCAATACATCAGCAGAAGTGAAGGAAGGATTGCAGAATGACAAGAGTAAATAAATGATTATATAACATTAGTAAAACGTATTTGAATGATTAGAGAATAACAAGATATTACAGTGAGTCAAGGTTTGTAAATATGAGTCAAAGTGAGTGAAGGTTTGTAAATATGAGTCAAAGTGAGTGAAGGCTTGTAGATATGAGCCACAGTGAGTGAAGTATTGTATATATGAGTCAAAGTGAGTGAAGTATTGTAGATATGAGTCAAAGTGAGTGAAGGCTTGTAGATATGAGTCAAAGTGAGTGAAGTATTGTAGATATGAGTCAAAGTGAGTGAATTATTGTAGATATGAGTCAAAGTGAGTGAAGGATTGTAGATATGGGTCAAAGCGAGTGAAGCATTGTAGATATGGGTCAATGTGAGTGAAGTATTGTGGATATGGGTCAAAGTGAGTGAAGGATTGTAGATATGGGTCAAAGTGAGTGAAGTATTGTAGATATGGGTCAAAGTGAGTGAAGTATTGTGGATATGGGTCAAAGTGAGTGAAGTATTGTGGATATGGGTCAAAGTGAGTGAAGGTTTATAGATTTGTCACATTAAGTGAGGGATTGTACATATGAGTCAAAGTTTCGGTCAGTGATATCCTGTGATGGAATTGTTCCTCCTTTGTACTTGTTTTTGCCAGTTGCCTCATTTCCTGCGATTCCGCAGTGTGCAGAGATGCACTGCAGCAACACTTTGTTGTTAGTAGACAGTTCATTCAATAATTCTACAGTTATTTGTATTAGGAGATCTTTATGTTCATTTTGGATGGTCTACAGAACTGACATGCAAACACATAGAAAGACTATGTTAGTTCATTTGAGCCTCTGTTCTTCCTGTGCTTTTGATGTTTCTAAGATTGTGTATAACTATGCAATGTAGTTTGTTGATAATTTGTCAGTAGCGATTGAGAGTTCTATTTTTGGGGTGTTTAGTATGAATGAGTATTTGTATCAAATCTTCTTTCTTTATTGCGTCCTCTGATGGTCCATATGTGAAGACATAATTCATTCTGAGCTTAGGTATTCTAAGTCTAATACTAGTAATAATAATAGGGTGTCTAAGCTATCAAGTGTTTTTGTATTGGGAACAGTTGGATTTTCCATAGTTTTGCTCCAAATTTCATGTGATTGTAAGCTGTGCGGTATATATGGGTGAAGTATATGCGATATTGTAATATGATTCTAGTTGCTTCCATTCCTCCGGGTTGTTGATGGTTACTTCGTGGATTTCATAAGTTGTTTTTGTGTGTGTTAATCGGTAACTGAAGCTTGTTATTTTCACTAAATTCTTATTTAGTTCATGTGTTTTCTCGCGATAGAGTGACGTTTCAGACGTCTAAATGTTTCAGTCATTATTGTGATTTTCTCATCCTTGTGGTCTGTTAGATTTGTAATCCTGCTATTGCTTCCATTTCCGTTATACATGGGCACCCTAGTCCTTCTGTAATAATTCGGAGACCTGTATTCTGAATTTTGTCCAGCTTGTGTAGATAGGTATTTGCTATTGTTGTATATGTGCTCACTCCATATTCCAGAGTTCGACGAATATGACTTACATAGACTTGTGGCCTACGTAGAGTTGTCTTATGGTTTTTACGTCGGCTCCCCAATCTGTCCCAGATAAATGTTCAAGTGTAGGGTAACAACCCTAAACAAGAAGTGGGTGGCTGGGGAAACACATGGCAAATATCAAGATGAACAAAAATAGGTAGAAGTGTTACCACAATAAGTCATAAAACAAGTTCGATATGTTATTCTAATGTAAGTCACATGTCAAATTTCAGTCCCAGGTAGACTATGCTGTTTTATTTTGGGAGTGTGGTATTGTCTAGTGTTAGCGTATAATTTTCAGTTTTTGTGGAGAGGGTGAAAAGTGTGGTGTCAGTCTTGCTTTTATTTATTTGAACACCCCAGATTTGTGCTCACTTTGTTTATTGCCTTGTGCTTTCTCACTTTTACGACTCATATCTATTCAGATTGGGTCCAAATCGCCAGATCATCTGCACGAAGTCATATTTATTTATGGTGTAAATAGTTTTGGCAGATTAGCTATAAAGACTAAAAAGAGTGCGGATGATAGAACTTCACTCTCTGGGACGCCTTTGTTATGTTGGCCATTTTGCTTTTCTTCCCCTGGACTCTTGCTTGTCTTCCAGATGAAAAGGTTTTTTTTATTGAAAGTACCTTTTTATTGTTAGTATAACAGGCTTGTGGTCACTCCAGCCAAGTTGTTGTGCTACTATTCTTTCTGTCACACGTTGGATGCTCTATGTTGTAATGACAAGTTCTTGAGTGCTCTGGATTTCCATCATCTGGAGTAAAAGCTTGGCTCGAATAGATGTTCATTTATAAGAATTACTCTTATTTTCCAGTCTAAAATATTCAGTCTTCCATTTATCCTCCTCTCGAGTATATGGTTGGGTATTCCCAGCTGGAAGAGTGACTGTTGAAATCTCACACTAAAATACTGTGTGATGTTGAGAGGGGTATTGTCCTAATGTGTAGTTTCTTATTGTTTGATCAGTAGAAATGTGTCACTATCAGGGATCCGAAATTGTATACAATTTGATGATGAAATATTGTGAGTCCTCTGGGTTCAGTGCAATTTCTGTAGTGGGTATGTTGTTCCATAGCTTAGTGATGATTCCTCCTTTCTGACCTAATCTGTTCTGCCAGAAGCAGGACATTCAGAGTCCCCGATGGAGAATCTGTTAATGTCATTATGTCTCCTGGATGCACATGACACCAATTTTTTCTTTCTCTAAGGAGGAAATTATGTAGTTTTTTTTTCTTAACTACACCCTCACTGTTCCACTGCATAATTTTGATGGTTTTTTTTTTTACTTCATTGGTTTGGCCGGTTACCCGCTCTATTTAATCTCGAATCTCAGTTACACTGTCATTATCATTAGCTTTTGATGGACCCATTGGAGACTGGAGGTCCGGAGCTTCTCCTGCATGACGATTAACCCCAGATGCAGCCACACTTTGTGTTATGAATATATAGTCATTAGAGAGAAGTTATAGTGTTTATCTGTCTATGTCATGTTCTTGAGCATCCTAGCACTGCCTACAAGACATTGGATATTTGTAGAGCGACCTTCTCTTGTTTTTCTCTCAGGGCTGTCTCCATTAGCCTTTCCTTCTCCTGATCGTAACTGGAAGGCAACTGTAGGGAAAAATCCCCCACCCATCCCACAGGACACTCCAGGCATGGGGTTATTAACCTTAATACATCAGATTATGGCGGCTCACACTCGCTTGATGCTGCCCGTCACTGAATACATGGGGTATTTCAGTGGAGATGCCAAGGCCGCCAGACATCCCGTCCCATTAAGGTAGGTAGTAACACCAGTTTGGTTCGCGATTACAGTTATATCACAGTGATATAATATAGAAATATAGAATATAACTCCATATACTGAGGCTATCTGCTATCTGCTATCCACCATCCGGTCACCCCTAGTAGGGTTCGGTAAGCCCCCTCCCCCCTTAGGGTGTGCTAATTTGATATACAGTAATATTGTGACGTTTCAGAGCCTATGTTTTAGTCCCAGGAGGCAACTGAAGAAAATTTGTTCCGAAAGGGACCCACGGTCGAAAAGAACCGGTTGATTACCAACTGCCATAACACAACGTATTATTATCTCCGGCTCAGATCACATGAACATTTGCGTTAACGGAGATTGAACACACAAGTGAGAACACTAAGTTAGAAATATAATGAAAATGAGAAAAAATAATGGTAGAAGGGACTTCAAAATGTGGTCGCATATAATATAAAAGGAGTTTGAAGGAAAATAGAAGAGGAAAGGAAGAAAGAAGAGGGAAGGAAGAGGCGAGGAAGAGATACGCGGAAAGGCAGGGGGAGTGCAAATGAAAGAAGAGAGAAGGAAGGGGAGAGAGAGAATAAAGGGGGGGGGGGAGACAGAATTAGAGAAAATAAGAGTAAATACTGTGAGAAAACTAGCACGTGTATAGTCCGAGCTTATTTCAATATTTGCACTCATGCTCGTGGTGACAACACGAGGAGACAAGCTGAGACAGAATCAGTTGGGGTACATGAGACAACTCCTGGTCAGTTAGTATGAGGGTGGGAGGAGGCCGATTCAAACAGACAAAATACTGCAGTCAGTTACGTGAGGAGGAAGAGGTGGATCCATAGAGACAGTGCGTGATCGATTACTATATAAATGACAGGGCCGTAGATATGCTTTCTGTAAAAACAATGGGGATCCTAAAGATAGTTATTTCCTCGTTTTAATGAGATTTTTGATGATATTGGGGGTTGGGGATCATATTTTTTCATTAAACAAGGGGTAGGAGAAGGTTACCTGTTTACTTCCTAGAACTAAATATCTTGAGATGGTGTCCTAAAGGGGGGGGGGTTATATCCCCAACCTCTTTCCCTCCTTATTCATGTGCTTGACAATAGAGGATGTTACACGTCACACCGGGACGTGACGTGCTTGAAGCTAAGAGTTAGGTTCTCTGAGTGGTATTATCCGCAGTAGATACGGGACTGGTGTGGGGAGAGGGTGAACTAGCAGAGATAAGAGACAGTGTTTTAGTTACTATACAAGGAAGGCAGCAGGAGAATCAAGCATACATTAGAGAAATGTACTACTATATAAGGAAGGCAGCAGGGGACTCTAGTAGAGATTAGAGAAATTTACTATACAAGGAAGGCAGCAGGAGACTCTAGTAGAGATTAGAGAAATTTACTATACAAGGAAGGCAGCAGGAGACTCTAGTAGAGATTAGAGAAATTTACTATATAAGGAAGGCAGCAGGAGACTCTAGTAGAGATTCGAGAAATGTGCTCTTTATGAATTAACTTCTTTCAAGATATTTCCATTACACTTTATATCTGTCCATGGTGTTCTCAGCCTTCTTTTATTGACTACATTATTTTGTTTTAAAATTCTGCAAATGTAAAAGAGTAACTTCCATACGGAATTAATTCTATATAATTTCTAAGAGTGGTCTTTCTCACAATTGACTAAGATATATTACAATAGGAGGTTATTTGTCTTTTGAAATGCTACAATTACATGGGCTATTTTACATTTGACTTCTTTCATACATCTCTGATCTGATGTTATCAAGGTGCCCACAAATTTGAATATAATGACTTGCTTCAGATTGGACCCATCTACTTCAATCTTTCGTTCCAAATGACATTTGTTCTTTGTTATAAGTACTTCAGTTTTTATGCTATGCAGGCTAAGCTCTTTTTCTTACTTTTGCAATAATACTTATTTCTTTTAACTGTGTTTCATTTCAGCTATCATATCTGTATTATCAACGTAAGGCATGTTGTTTATATTAAGCCCTCCAGCTGATACTCCTGGCATATATGGATATTTAATAATTTCACTATATAAATAGAACAGATCGGATGACAGCATACAACCCTGTCTAACTCTCTGTTTAATGCTTTGGACAGCTTCAGTTTCATTAACGATTTCCCTAACTGCTCTTTGCTGCCGACATGTATTACCTTGTATTCTCAGATCCTCACTACCAATGGTCAAATTATCTCTAACATTCTAATTATCTCGTCATGTTTCACTTTATCAAAAACCTTATGTTTAGTGAATAATGCATAAATATTATCTCTTTTCTTCATTTATTCGAACTATTAAAGTTCTTCACATGTGTATGACTGTTTGTATCTTTGCATATAGGATAATAACACATACCAATCCAATGCTACATGGCTGAACCGGATGTGAATGACAGAGATGGTTGAAGCAAGACAGTTGGTATTAAAAAGACTTCTGTACATAATTATTTAGGACTTCATTCGTTACTGTCGTGATTTTCATTGGTCACGATTTATATACTTGGAGTCGTTAGCCAAAAATAACCAAGGCCGATCAACGAAATGCACAGAAGTAATAAAAATGGCCCTGTCAGGTCATGTTTACATTTTCTGTTGAGAGGTCTTATAGTACACACGAAAGTCACGGTTGAAACTGATTGCCCTGATTATGACCGTTTTCGTGTCGCGACCACATTTTATAGGAGCAAAGTGGCCCACGCCCCCACAACATTTACAAGAGACTTTAATGGAGCAAAAACAACAGAAGAAAGATTTTTCACCAGTATAATATCATTCAATATATGTTTTAATTGTCACATATTTAATGCACTGATTGAGATTGTAATATTTCAACAATTGTTAACTCGCTCAAGCACACACAAATCCAAACCAAATATAATAATGTGTAAATACTCTGGGCGCTGATCGTTGACGTACGTGATTATGTGTCGCTTCAGCGTATCCACTGTGAACACACAATGTAGAACTACTCATATATGTATGGGTTTATTTAATATTTAAAAATTATGATATTATTAAAACTTTAAAACTCCGCATAAAGATTAGATTTGGTTTAAAATTAATATTGTTAGTTTATTATTCCAGCCGACGACCCCACAGAAAATCCTTTGGGAACCATTTGGAGCGGCTACCTATGAGTTGGAAACCAGTGCTCCGTGAGATGAGAAAGCAACCTTATTTCTGGCTTCTTGTGACATAAATCGCAAGTAACAGACTCGATATTCTTTGCTTTTCATTTAGGGCCCCTTCAATACACAAGCAAGAAAAATCGCATTGTAGAATCTGAAGTAAAAGTAAACTAAGAACGACCCAAAAAGTTACGATAGTGAGCTATGGGAACAGGGTATGTGCACATGAAAAAGGAAACCACAAGTTGAAATATAATAAAGGATGTTTCTAAAGTATATTCTGCTGCATATATTCATTCAGGGCTGGATGTTAAATACCATCAACGCTGTCTACTGTCCTGGACCCTGCTGGCAGTGTCTGTATCAGCAGAGGAAGGTATCGGAGGAGATTTGAACCAAGATCGTTCAGAGGGCACCATTTTGACTCGCAGCTAGTATTCATTTCTTAGAATTCAATATGAAACTTGACGGGGTATGAACCTTGTACATTGGCAGCCCGAGACACGTTCTGTACTAGTCCGAGACACGTTCTGTACTAGTCCGAGACACGTTCTGTACTAGTCCGCTACAGATTCGGACACTATAAATATGGACAGGTAAATTGAGACGCAAACACACACAAATTGCAGAGGTGTGTACGTTCTTCCACTAACCACACACATTTAATCAAACACGGAACATTAGTATTTCGTGTTGCACAAAGCATTAGGCATTCGTGTTGCGCGGACCATTAGGTCGTCGTTGTGAGGTGAAAAACAAATCAATACATAAATTGAAACGTGGCTGCTGGATACTTCACAGTAATAGTAATGAGAATATTCAAACATTTTTTGACAAATATACCATTAGTCGGTGAATTTAATATAGATAAGGGGAACGCTCCACAATTCTTCAGCAAGCGTTTGCTGGATGTGGACACAGCCAATGATGACAAATTTCGGCTGCTATTCGGGGAGTCGGGTTTTAAATGTGACACGTCTGGAAACGTGTGGCAGATTGAGAAGTGTGTTCAACAAGAAAGCCACGGAAACCAACAGTGTACAGGTCCTTCGACATTTGTTTTTTTTTTGTTGTGTATGGCGAACATTTGGGTTTGCCAGGAGTATAATGGCGTCGGTTCATAACCAATAAATGGTTCTATCACTAGTGTTACTATGAGTGTTGTACGGGGTATCTTATACTGCCAGCTCCAATTACCTGGTTTTAATTCCACTGACTCTTTCTGTAGAATATATCACATATCTCAAAACATATGATAGTCTTGTAGTGTCATTGATTTAGTTGTCTCATTGCTATGAGCTTACAAAATAGAGACTTGTTTCGTTATGTTTCACTATCTAACGTTTACACAATAAAGACTGGGTTAGGTATGTTTCAATGTTGGAAGTGGGGTTTTTTTTTAAGGATTAATTTAGGTATATATCATTGGAGCAAGATGTTAAAAAAAATAATACAGCTATGTCTCATTGTCAGGTAGAAACACAATTATTGCTACAGCTGTTTCCTTGTTTGGGAACCTAAGAAGGGAGATTGATGCACCTATGTCGCATTGTCAGGGAGTTAAACTTATTGCTACAGCTGTTTCCTTGTTTGGGAACCTAAGAAGGGAGATTGATGCACCTATGTCGCATTGCAAGGAGTTTTTAAAAAAAATAAAAGACTTGATACAACTAATTGTACTGTTTAACTGCGTATTCTTAGAATTAATATTTTAAAAGTACGAATTTTAATGTTTCAACCTTGGCATGGCGAACCTTTCAGACTTTATAACAATGAAATGATATTCATCAAATATGGTCTGGACTTTAGGTCTTTGCGCGTCCGTTTCAGTAAGGTATATAGCCTCCTCTAACCTCTATCAGAGAACGACGTCTCCATGACATGGATTCGATTAGCCAATGGATCTGTTGTTGTGGGATTGCTGCCTACTCCTCCCGCTGTGCAAGAGATAACTGTCGGAGATTGGCTGGAGCAACGTCTCGCTGGCGGAGTCGTCTGGCTAGTTCATCCCATAAGTGTAATATGAAGTTCATGTCTGATGACATGGCTTGCCACGGAATGGGCTGGACGTTGTTGTCAGCGAAGAACTAGGTGGTTAGTTGTTCCACATGAGGTCGAGCGTTATCCTGCTGCAAAATCGACCCTCGTGCAGACAAAATAGGAAGGATGCAAGGACGAACAATTTCAGCGACGCATCGTTCGGCATTCAGGCGTCCTTTAATTTGCACCAGGGTATCTCTTCCCATGAAGTTGATCGTCCCCCTTTATATCAAAACACCCCCACCACCATGTAGAGGAGCCTCATCAATGATGTTGTGGGGGTAGCGCTCACGGACTCTGCGGTAAACTCTTCTCCGTCTATCGTGTCGCTGGAGCACAAAAAACAGATTCATCCCTAAACCAAACCCGTCTCCAGTCATTCCCAACGCTCCATTGACTATGTTGGTTCGCCCACTGCAGTAGGTTCTGGCATGGCAGGTCCGTACGAACAGGACCTCTGTAGAGTCTTCTAGCCCCCCAAAAAAAACAGCGTTATGCAGCCGGTTCCTGACAGTTTGATTTTAAATTCGATGAGTTGCTAGCAATTAGTAGACTGTGAAGGACGCAGTTACAAATCGATTCCTGAGGTAACGCAACTGAATGAAGCGATATTCGGCAGGAGTTATGACTCTGGGTCTCCCACTGCGCGGCGGTCTGCTACTGAGCCAGTCTGTTGAAATTGACTCTAAAGAAGATTAATAGTGCTTCTAACCAAATTAAATTGTCTGGACACTACACTGTGATTTTCCAGTATGTAAACGTCCAATGATGATGTATCGTTGTTCTGTAGAACTATACTTGCGCATTTAATTTTCAACTGAATTTATCCGATGCCCGTAAATCTTTTATATGCATTAAATAATATGATCAGTGAGATTTGTGTTCACTAAGTTTCACAGGATTCTCATGAACCTGTCACAAGTTATTGCCAAAAAAAGGTTGTTTTGACCTTGACCTATTTCATCCATCTATCTCTGTATCTATATGATGTGGCCTTGTTTGCCGTACGGCGTCAGGGGTGGACCAGTTCTCTGGAGATGGACCTCTTTCATGACATCACGAATCTTCAGGTGAGTACAATTCAGGTAACCGCGAGAAATTAATGACCAGGAGGACACAGTCGACAGGTTGAATGATGTTCAATCAGCGAATATCTTTTATAACAGCAACTCCCAAAAAGCTGCGTTTTTTTGTTTTGGTGTTGAACAGTATAGATTGTAGAGCAAAATTACGAGAATGCCACGTTTGGCAAATAACTATGACATGGGCGGAGATCTATGACATTTAATCTGAACATATGATATTTTATTATTGGAAATCTAGATATAACTGATAATTATGGTTCCTCCTTTGCAAGCGAAGATGAGCATGTCATGAAAGAATATTAAAGGTGATTGAAAAAAATAATAATAATAAATTGGTAATTGTCTAATTTGATTTGCGAGCTCGTTGATGTCCGATGAGTCTTACTCGCGCACGGAAAGCCCCACTGCAGTGCACGCAGGAGTGCTGAAGGCTCGGGAAGATATAAATACAAGACAAATAAGAGATACAGTTCATACAAAAGCATTCAATCATTTTTAAGACTGAAGCGCATTGGAAAATATGGACTTCTGCCCGTGTATTTTTTCATTGACCAACGGTATACCAAGAGATGATGTGGTCAGCATCACGCATGCCACCTTTACTTTCTTGATAGACATGGTACCGATTTCCATAGTTCAATCTAGAAACTTTTGCAATTTAAAAAACATTTTCAGATGAACTGAAAATGCAACCTCAGATCACCGGAACACGTACCCATTGAGGCACCTCGTCCACATATTTTAAATAGTAGCGTAAATTCTACGGGAACAGTATTACTGATACCGCTTCTTCTTAATAGTCCTGGGCGTAGATCCCAAACAGCGTCACTTGGCTGATCCGACTTTTCTCGTGCTTTTAATTGGTTGTGACACAACATATAGGCAGAATGACCAATGAGAAGTCGTATCAAGTAATATAATTGACGCTGTTTGGGAATCTGCAAGCAGGACTATTCTCAAGAAGGACTTGGCTACGGTAACAGAGAAGCCCTGATTCAATGGAGCGTTTCAGTAATGTGTCCCGTGTTGACCCGATAACTGTGAAAATAGAGACATTGAAAAGACAAATAGATGACGAGAGTTAAAAAAAGAGGGGAAAAAAAGACTACATTCATCTGCCTGACAGTAGTAATAATATAAAGAACGAAGCAGCGGAAATTGCAGCTGTATAGTCCCTATTGTTTGACCCGTGTTGCCATGGTGACAGCGCATGATGGGAACGCTGCCTGGCCGTGAGTCAAACTAGTCTGCCGAGCTCTCTGTTCACCTCCAGCACACCTGGGAACCGAAGTAGTGTGGATGTTGGTGCGCACGTGCGATCGCTGAACTGTGTGTGCATGCATGAGAGCTCTCAAGCGAGTAGTTAGGATAGACTATGTTGAAGTGTGACGTTCGTCACAACCTTTGAACTTGTAAACAGCCTACCAATCCTGGAGACACACAATTTTTGTTTTCAATGTATAGAGAAGCATCTCATAGAGATTGATAATTCTAACATCATATTCTGTGATGTTGCTTTAGGTTCGAAAATAATTTTGTATATACAAAGCAGAAGTAATCTTGGGAGGACGGTATGAGATTCAATATAAAAGATGACACAAACGTCAGATAGAGAGAAGAAATGGAAAGTGTTAGGAGTAATGAGAGAAGAAAGAGATGAATCGATATGTCTCTGGTAAATGTAGATTCAATGGCAGTCAAATAATTAAATACAGTAATGAAGACCAATTTATATAGATCTTTATTATGACCTATTCTTTCAGATGGATGTGAGAGTGAGAGTTCGACAATCACAATGGAAATGGAGAGAAGAATATAGGTTTTAGAATACACATTTTACACATAAATATTGCGCACCAATTATACAGAACACACAAGCAATGTGTATGTAAGAAGCAAGATTAATGCTCTCGCAAATCAACACGAACAATTCACAGCAATGATGAAACGTCGCTAATGTGCGTGTTTTGGTCACGTGATGAGGAATGATTTTCTTTCCAATACTGTCCTTCACGGGACAGCTGAGAATGAAAAAAGAAGAGGACAAAGGCTATATGAATTGATAATGTCAGTGACTGGAAAGAATTAAGAATCTCCACACTGTGTTTGTTAATAACTACAGGAATTGTGAGCGATTTGCTTTTACTTCATATGTGCAGTGGTGTGGTTTTTCTGAGCTTTCTTTTATACACAGGAGACTTTAGGTTTCGGTTTAGTGTACTGTTTATTGAAGAAACCTTCTACTCAGAGGGGAATATATCATGAGACGAGGTGATAATTTTCCTGGGTCACCCAATATGCATCTTTCATCCTACAAGGCGCTTCGCAGCCAGCAAGCTATTCCTCGTGTAGGAAGACCATTAAATTACCATCCTTTGTGTCCCTAGATCCAAGACCTAATTTCTTCGATTAGAGCTTTGTCAAATTACAACGGCTACAGTCGAATTAGACTTAGGGTTGATACGCCTTTCTAAACTATGTGCTATTTTGCCAAACACGTCGGGATTTGGGATTTGACCTGTGCATTTCTCACGCACACGGCCTTCCAATCCATCGCAGGCGAAGCCTGTCGTTTTTTTACTATTTTTCTGCCATTGCGCATTTCACCCAAAAGAAGTAGATATATTGTACCTATCTCGAACAAGGAACTTCGCAGTGGGCCCTTAAGTACTGAACTTAATTCTCTCTGTATGAGCCGTGTTGGGCTAGAGGTTTTCATTGTCCTCAGTGACTTACTTCCCCCTCTACGTTGCCTACAGCATCCAGAGTCCGAGTTTTAACAGTACTTTGGTCAAACATTTGAAGAATGTTCTCCCAGACATTTGTTCAATGCTTGTTCTGTGTACAATGGGGAACTGTATTCAAAACTCTTTGCCATACCCAGGAGAGCATATTAAAGTTGGTGTGTCTAATACCTGAGTCATGACTCCTAATTTGAATGGGGTCAATTGTGGTGGGACATGTGGAGTTTTGTGTGTTCTCGAACGTGAACATTTCCGTCAGTCGGCCTTGCGATGGATAATTGTAGCTTCGTGTGTATCGATTCACATACACAACGATGCACTCTAGCGCGTGTTACCTTTTTCTGGAATCAATGTGTACTCATAGGATCGCCATATCTTAGCGGGATCTACCCATATAGGGACATAGATATTGGACGTCCCTCCAATGTTTCTACATTCTTGGCTGACCGAGATGGAATGCACAGATGCCCAAAGTTACTGTGTGCCGACAGTGCTGCTGGGTGTGTTGACGTAGAGGTTTCAGATATATTGCATGTCTCTTTGTAGGCAATTCTCATTTCATCAACAGCCTCCACATCCACGGACAAGAGCCTAAAAGTGTTGGCCAGAAAGACAGCAAGAGAAGATGTCTTCAGTTTCTAGGGTGCACCATGGGGAGGTACTTTTAGGAACTTGGTTATCTGCTAACTCATGGACCACAACTCAACACTAACAACAGACAAAGGTGTCGAGCGAGGCTTTTGTGGTGATGCTTCTAAAGAGGCACTCCTAAGACCCTGACTGGCTATGGTTTTGATGATGAATTCAAATGATAAAATTTGAGGTACTCATTTTCGTGAAACAAACATTGTGCAGCTATGAACTATTATAATTATGTTATGTTGGTAAGGATGAAGAGCTGGATATCCGTTGTCTTTCTTATGGCTCTCTCTTCTTTTCCGTTCTCAAACTCCGAACGGTATACACATATAGTATGGAGAACAGAATGCATATATTCTATCTGCGTCTCTCGGGCTGAAATTATTCGACTTCCGAATAGAAATTCAGGAACGTTCAACATAATATAGCAGTCACCCGTACACACAAAGCTCTCCATAATATATTAGTCACCCGCACACACAAATCTCTCCATAATATAGCAGTCACCCGCACACACAAAGCCCTCCATAATATATTAGTCACCCGCACACACAAAGCTCTCCATAATATAGTAGTCACCCGCACACACAAATCTCTCCATAATATAGCAGTCACCCGCACACACAAAGCCCTCCATAATATATTAGTCACCCGCACACACAAACTCTCCATAATATAGTAGTCACCCGCACACACAAACTCTCCATAATATATTAGTCACCCGCACACACAAACTCTCCATAATATATTAGTCACCCGCACACACAAAACTCTCCATAATATATTAGTCACCCGCACACACAAATCTCTCCATAATATAGCAGTCACCCGCACACACAAAGCCCTCCATAATATATTAGTCACCCGCACACACAAAGCTCTCCATAATATAGTAGTCACCCGCACACACAAATCTCTCCATAATATAGCAGTCACCCGCACACACAAAGCCCTCCATAATATATTAGTCACCCGCACACACAAACTCTCCATAATATAGTAGTCACCCGCACACACAAACTCTCCATAATATATTAGTCACCCGCACACACAAACTCTCCATAATATATTAGTCACCCGCACACACAAAACTCTCCATAATATATTAGTCACCCGCACACACAAAGCTCTCCATAATATATTAGTCACCCGCACACACAAAGCTCTCCATAATATATTAGTCACCCGCACACACAAAGCTCTCCATAATATATTAGTCACCGGCACACACAAACTCTCCATAATATAGTAGTCACCCGCACACACAAACTCTCCATAATATATTAGTCACCCGCACACACAAAGCTCTCCATAATATATTAGTCACCCGCACACACAAAGCTCTCCATAATATATTAGTCACCCGCACACACAAACTCTCCATAATATATTAGTCACCCGCACACACAAAGCTCTCCATAATATATTAGTCACCCGCACACACAAAGCCCTCCATAATATATTAGTCACCCGCACACACAAAGCCCTCCATAATATATTAGTCACCCGCACACACAAAGCTCTCCATAATATATTCGTCACCCGCACACACAAACTCTCCATAATATATTAGTCACCCGCACACACAAAGCTCTCCATAATATATTAGTCACCCGCACACACAAAGCTCTCCATAATATATTAGTCACCCGCACACACAAAGCTCTCCATAATATATTAGTCACCCGCACACACAAAGCTCTCCATAATATATTAGTCACCCGCACACACAAAGCTCTCCATAATATATTAGTCACCCGCACACACAAAGCTCTCCATAATATATTAGTCACCCGCACACACAAAGCTCTCCATAATATATTAGTCACCCGCACACACAAAGCTCTCCATAATATATTAGTCACCCGCACACACAAAGCTCTCCATAATATATTAGTCACCCGCACACACAAAGCTCTCCATAATATATTAGTCACCCGCACACACAAAGCTCTCCATAATATATTAGTCACCCGCACACACAAAGCTCTCCATAATATATTAGTCACCCGCACACACAAAGCTCTCCATAATATATTAGTCACCCGCACACACAAAGCTCTCCATAATATATTAGTCACCCGCACACACAAAGCTCTCCATAATATATTAGTCACCCGCACACACAAAGCTCTCCATAATATATTAGTCACCCGCACACACAAAGCTCTCCATAATATATTAGTCACCCGCACACACAAAGCTCTCCATAATATAGTAGTCACCCGCACACACAAAGCTCTCCATAATATATTAGTCACCCGCACACACAAAGCTCTCCATAATATAGTAGTCACCCGCACACACAAAGCTCTCCATAATATAGTAGTCACCCGCACACACAAAGCTCTCCATAATATAGTAGTCACCCGCACACACAAAGCTCTCCATAATATATTAGTCACCCGCACACACAAAGCTCTCCATAGTATATTAGTCACCCGCACACACAAAGCTCTAAATAATATATTAGTCACCCGCACACACAAAGCTCTCCATAATATATTAGTCACCCGCACACACAAAGCTCTCCATAATATATTAGTCACCCGCACACACAAATCTCTCCATAATATATTAGTCACCCGCACACACAAAGCTCTCCATAATATATTAGTCACCCGCACACACAAAGCTCTCCATAATATATTAGTCACCCGCACACACAAAGCTCTCCATAATATATTAGTCACCCGCACACACAAAACTCTCCATAATATATTAGTCACCCGCACACACAAAGCTCTCCATAATATATTAGTCACCCGCACACACAAAGCTCTCCATAATATATTAGTCACCCGCACACACAAAGCTCTCCATAATATATTAGTCACCCGCACACACAAAGCTCTCCATAATATATTAGTCACCCGCACACACAAAGCTCTCCATAATATATTAGTCACCCGCACACACAAAACTCTCCATAATATATTAGTCACCCGCACACACAAAGCTCTCCATAATATATTAGTCACCCGCACACACAAAGCTCTCCATAATATATTAGTCACCCGCACACACAAAGCTCTCCATAATATATTAGTCACCCGCACACACAAAACTCTCCATAATATATTAGTCACCCGCACACACAAACTCTCCATAATATATTAGTCACCCGCACACACAAAGCTCTCCATAATATAGTAGTCACCCGCACACACAAAGCTCTCCATAATATAGCAGTCACCCGCACACACAAAACTCTCCATAATATATTAGTCACCCGCACACACAAACTCTCCATAATATAGTAGTCACCCGCACACACAAAGCTCTCCATAATATAGTAGTCACCCGCACACACAAAGCTCTCCATAATATAGCAGTCACCCGCACACACAAAGCTCTCCATAATAACCTCAAACATGCATGTCAGGTCACAGTGCTACAAGACTGCTCTATTCCATTTCCAGGCTACACATGGCCGATATCACAATTAATATAATGAACGACATATTCCATTAGTTAAATTGGTACAGTTTAGAAAATAAACCTTTACTAGAAAATTTTATTCAATCATTTCCTGATGCGTAATTTATAGGAATGGGTGTGTGGGTGTATTTTATATATATTATATATAAAATCGTCTCGCAAGCAACAAGAAGTCGTATACTAGTAAAATATAACAAAACAGTAGAACACTGGTGGGCTAAATAATGCGGGCAACATCGGGAAAGCCAATCCATTTTTGTCTGGTATATCAGGTGAATTTAAAAGTACTATATGCGATAAATCATGAGCTTGAGAAAACATAGTTGGAGATCCCAAAAAAAACTTTAAAAACTTTTTTAGCCCAATAAAACAGACACAAAAAATAATAAATCTGATCCGCCGACCCAAACATGTTGCCCACCACTTTAGAAGGAAGAAAATCATTTTTGACGGAAGAATAAGACAACAAGACTGAAATAATGATACAAACATGTTGAAATCACAGTAATGGGAGTAATATTCTGATGTAAAGAACAAAAAACTCAAAGTGCGTGTGTGTGTGTGTATGTGAGAGAGAGAGAGAGAGAGAGATGGTGGAATAACCGTATTGGTAGTACAATTATGATATTCAAAACGAGAAAGCAGGATAGAGAGAGAGAGAGAGAGAGAGAGATGGAGACAATATAGTAATGGGAGTACAATTATGATGTTCAGAACGAGAAAGTCAAAGTCAAAGAAAGATATGGAGAAATCACAGTAATGGGAGTACAATCAGATGTTCTAAACTGAAAGACCACATACACACAGATTATATATATATAAAAATTGTAATAGATCAGTGAGAATACAATAAAGACGAAAGACACCATACGGAATAATAACAGTTTCAAGACAGCCAATGATTAGCAACAACTGGAGATATGATAGAAACATGTTACGTTACTTAATAACTAAACGGATGACTGCAGCCAAACTATGACCCACTTTTCACTAAATATGGTCTTTGGACCCATGGCCGCATCACAACTCTTGGCTGATTCAATTTACGATTTTTTTTCATTGACACTTTGTAGACAGCCATTTACAAAAAGGAGAATTCGAATCAACCGAGCAGTCACTCGATTAATGATTTAGCCCACAGCTTTTATTTAATATAAAGTCGGTCATGGCAAATTGTGTACCTATGGTACATAAGGATAAAACAATACACAAAATTAACCAGTCTTACACATGAACAGACTCAACATTTCATCAAAAGGTCTTTATCATGATAGGCGTCTGTCCATAAATTAAATCAACAATTTTGTGCCCATTTTTGACCCTCTTCCACCCCCTTGTCAAAATTGTCCAGAATTACGAGACGACACATCTATAATGTTCACACAAAGATTGAAGTAGAAAAATGCAGCTGATTACAAAAATTGTGGATAAAACAAATAAATACAAAACGTAATATTTTGGAATTTTTGGGAGGTTTATTGAGATAAAAGTGATTTGTCAACATCTGTTATATTTTTCCATCTTTCCTTCCCAATCTTATTTTATAAGATCCTGCTTAATCATGGCAAAAATTCGCCCCACCCCATCCCTTTCTGTGGAAAAATTGCATAAAAAGTACTAAAAATATATATATTTTCACATTAACATACATTTTGCCACATTAACATACATTTTTCACTTTAAAATACGTTTTTCACATAAACATACATTTTTTTCTTATATTCATACAATTCAATTGGTACATTAAAAAACGTTGATGCCAATTATTAAAACCTTCCTCTTTCTTGCCAACAACTGTCTCATAACCTCTCTCCACTTATTTATGATGCAACTTATGTGCATCTCCTAAAGACAAACAAACTCAGAAGGGATAAAGATAACTACAATACTAGAACGACTTTTGTAATTGATGATGATGACAATTATTTTAGCTGTCAACAGGGAACTAACTACTGGACTCCCTAACGTTTCTGACAAAAGCATAGGTCTCCTGAGTTGAGTAACTGACTTGACACTCAAGCTGACCTGCTGACCTGAACTCACACTGACCTGTATACGGTTTTTATCTCAAAGACATGGTTGTGTTAGGGGTGTTTATGGATGTCCTCAGCCACATGTTTGTTTATATTAACAATTTGAAACATTTAGCTGCGAGTATTCTGACACTATTATTTGTATTATATGAATCTTAATTGCAAGTTCACTTTGTCCATGTACATGTCTATTTCTTGGCATGTAACTCCGCATATTTCAATTGTATTCTTTTTAGCTTCCCTCATTTCAATATCTATGTTACTACAATCTTTTACGTATATATATATATATATATATATATATATATATATATATTACTTGAAAGAGATGGTGAGTGATAGTGTACATGAGACAGTTGAAGAGCGAGTGATACAGCACGTTGGCACGTTAATGAGCTAGTGGTAGTGTACTTGGGAGAGTTGATAGACGAGTGTTAGTGTACATGAAATAGTTCAGCGAGTAACAGTGTACATGGGACAGGTGATGAGTGAGTGATAGTGTGCATAAGGTAGTTAATGAGTGAGTGATAGCGTACATGGGACAGGTGATGAGTGAGTGATAGTATATATTTCAGATTTAATGAGCAAGTGTCAAGTTGAGATTTGGTGAGTGATATAAGTGTAGTTTTGAGATTTGGTGAGTAATATAAGTGTAGTTTTGAGATTTGGTGAGTAATATAAGTGTAGTTTTGAGATTTGGTGAGTAATATAAGTGTAGTTTTGAGATTTGGTGAGTGATATAAGCGTAGTTTTGAGATGTGGTGAGTAATATAAGTGTAGTTTTGAGATTTGGTGAGTAATATAAGTGTAGTTTTGAGATTTGGTGAGTAATATAAGTGTAGTTTTGAGATTTGGTGAGTAATATAAGTGTAGTTTTGAGATTTGGTGAGTAATATAAGTGTAGTTTTGAGATTTGGTGAGTAATATAAGTGTAGTTTTGAAATTTGGTGAGTCAGTGATAATATAATTGTGAGAGTTGGTGAGTGCGTCGAATTCGACGGACGAACTGCAAATGTGTGATTTGGTGAGTGTGTGATATTTCAAATGTGAGATTTTGTTAGTGTGTGATAGTGTAAATGTGAGATTTGATGAGTGTGTGACAGTGTAAATGTGAGATTTGGTGAGTCTGTGATAGTGTAAATGTGAGATTTGGTGTGTCTATTGTCTATCCCCAGGTGAATGATTGTTGATCGCATTCACACTTGGCGTTAAGCGTAGAGGTGGTATCTTAAGCTGTCGTTTCAAGGTCAGATGTGTCGCCGAGGTTGCATTTAGTCCATGTTTGTTCAAGGTTATCTTATTGTTTTCTATCCACCGTTTTCTTGGTCTACCTTTGGCTTTACGCCCGGACATTCTTGTATTATATGCTCTTATTGGTATTTGGTTTGGCTTCATTCTCATAAGGTGACCGAACCATTTTACTTGCTGTCTCTCAATATGTTCGATACATGATATTATACCAACTCTTTTCCTAATTTCTTTATTTCTTATTTTATCTAGTTTGGTAACCATTGCAGCTTTTCTCAGACACTTCATTTCACATGTGACGATTTTTCTTTGCTGCGAATCTGTTAAAGACCATGTTTGACATTGGTAGCACTGGCATTGGTAGATTTGGTGTGTGACAGTGTAAATGTGAGATTTGGTGAGTGTGTGACAGTGTAAATGTGAGATTTGGTGAGTCTGTGATAGTGTAAATGTGAGATTTGGTGAGTGTGTGACAGTATAAATGTGAGATTTGGTGAGTGAGCTAGCACTAGAGTAAGCACATGTTTATTTATCAGTGATATAAAAAATGCATGTTATAATGCACATTTAATCAGTGTTAATTTTCTTTTTACCATATCTCTTACTCACTTTTGGTTCCTAATTTACTGAGTCTTTCATCGCTCCCTGTCTCTATTCTCTCGCCCTCTCTCTCTCTCTCTCATTCCTCAATAGCTCATTAAAACGTTCCTCACTCTGTTGCCCTTCATTAACATCTTCTCTAGTCCCTAACTCTTTTTTGACCCTCACTAACCTCGTCTATAGCCTCTAACTAAGCTTCTTTCTTGACCCTCACTAACCTCTCCTATAGCCCCTAACTAACCCTCTTTCTTGACCCTCACTCTGTTGCCCTCCATTAACATCTTCTCTAGTCCCTAACTAACTCTCTTTCTTGACCCTCACTCTGTTGTCCCTCACTCTCTTGGTCCCAACTAACTCATAGCGTCTCTCATTCCGTTGCCCCTCACTAACTCTGTCTCTTGACCCTCACTCACTCATTATATCGTGCTTCACTAAATCATTACATCGTCCCTCACTGTTGCCCTTACTATATCATTATATCGTCCCTCACTGTTGCCCTTACTATATCATTATATCGTCCCTCACTAAATCATTAAATCGTCCCTCACTAAATCATTATATCGTCCCTCACTAAATCATTATATCGTCCCTCACTAAATCATTATATCGTCCCTCACTAAATCATTATATCGTCCCTCACTAAATCATTATATCGTCCCTCACTAAATCATTAAATCGTCCCTCACTAAATCATTATATCGTCCCTCGCTAAATCATTAAATCGTCCCTCACTAAATAATTAAATCGTCCCTCACTAAATCATTATATCGTCCCTCACTAAATCATTATATCGTCCCTCACTAAATCATTATATCGTCCCTCACTAAATCATTATATCGTCCCTCACTAAATCATTATATCGTCCCTCACTGTTGCCTCTTACTAAATCATGATAACGTCCCTCACTGTTGTCCTTACTAAATCATTATATTGTCCCTCACTGTTGTCTCTTGCTAAATCATTATATCGTCCCTCACTAATTCAATATATCGTTCCTCACTGTTGCCCCTTACTAAATCATTTTATCGTTCCTCATTGTTGTCCCTTACTGTTGCCCCTTACTAAAGCATTATATCGTTCCTCATTGTTGCCCCTTACTAAATCATTTTATCGTTCCTCATTGTTGTCCCTTACTGTTGCCCCTTACTAAAGCATTATATCGTTCCTCACTGTTGCCCCTTACTAAATCATTTTATCGTTCCTCATTGTTGTCCCTTACTGTTGCCCCTTACTAAAGCATTATATCGTTCCTCACTGTTGCTCCTTACTAAATCATTTTATCGTTCCTCATTGTTGTCCCTTACTGTTGCCCCTTACTAAAGCATTATATCGTTCCTCACTGTTGCTCCTTACTAAATCATTTTATCGTTCCTCATTGTTGTCCCTTACTGTTGCCCCTTACTAAAGCATTATATCGTTCCTCACTGTTGCCCCTTACTAAATCATTTTATCGTTCCTCATTGTTGTCCCTTACTGTTGCCCCTTACTAAAGCATTATATCGTTCCTCACTGTTGCTCCTTACTAAATCATTTTATCGTTCCTCATTGTTGTCCCTTACTGTTGCCCCTTACTAAAGCATTATATCGTTCCTCACTGTTGCCCCTTACTAAAGCATTATATCGTTCCTCATTACGTTGCCCCTGCACTAACTCTGCCTCTTGTTCCTCACTAGCTTATTATATCGTCCCTTCTGTTGTCCCTCACCAAATCAGTATATCGTTCCTAACTAACTCTGTCTTTAGACGTTCACTATCTTGTCCCTCGCTGTCTCTCTTCCCTCACTCCCGTGTCCCGTTCTAATTCATTATATTGTTCATCACTATTGTCTCTCGTCCCTCACTAAAACATATATCGTCCCTCACTAAAACATATATCGTCCCTCACTAAAACATATATCGTCCCTCACTAAAACATATATCGTCCCTCACTAAAACATATATCGTCCCTCACTAACCCTGTCTATAGACCCTCACTAAATCTGTCTACAGTCCCGCACCCTCTTGTCCCTCACTAACTCTGTCTATCGTCCCTCACTAACTCTCACTCACCAATGCGTCTTCTATTTTCGTTCTATTCTGCCAGTGTTTGGACAGAACAAATTACGCATACCGTTTGTGTATCTAGCGCTACTGGATGAAGGACAGTATCCACTCTTATCCAAGGTCCAACTCTGGTAAATGACCACGAATCGGGTACTCACGTCACGTAAAACTACTCCAGTCTTCTCGCGTTACAGACACAAACTACATAGGCGGCGACGACAGCAGGAGCAACAGAAGGGAGGTGGTATATAAGATAAATGAATGTTCTAAGATGGTTTACTAATTAATTATCATTTACAAAGATAATTTAATTTACAAAGATGATAAATGTTTGCATACGGTTTGTAATTACAACACTTTTGTTTTCCCAGACCTTACGTACTAATTTCATCACCATTATTTCTAGTAAACTACGGAGCCACGTGCTTTGAATGATACTCTCAGCAGGTGGTGTACTGACCTGCTCAGAATGATGAGTTCATATGGGAAAATCCATGGAACTTTGTCGTGACACACCGACAAAAACATGTTCGACAGTGCAGTCATGAGGCTTCCGCGCAGCAAAATTATTATGCTGTGATCTGTCATGCAAGTTGTAAGAGGCGGTAAACCACTCTGAGCAATCACATACGTCATCACTGACCATCACACAGATCTACATGAAAGATACATATATTCATTCAACTAGTTTTGCAAGTACAAAACATGACGTTCAGAACCAGTGGTTTTCAAAGATGATCAATACGACCCCAATGGAGCCACCACAGAGCATTGAAAGGGAGCCACAGTGATACTTTTTGAAATGGAAGAGGGGCAAAGATCTGTCCAAGGGAACAACAATCACATGAACGATAAACAAAAAGAATTATAGCAATACATATTTAAAATATTGATGGTTGGTTGGTTGGTTGCTGATCTAGCGGTCCATGGGCTCATGCCCTTTGACCTAATGCCATTAGATGGCATTATATTGCTTGGAAGTCTTTGGATTTACGGCCCACCCCGGGACAGAGCCAGAGAATAACTATCACACCTCCAGGAAGGTAGGTGTCAACCTATGCACTGCTCCTAGCCACTGTAGCCAAGATAGGGTTCACTGTGCTCATTCCCCGCCTCCAATTGACTACTGGTTATGCCGAACTTCTCTATAGCTCCAGGCATGCAACCAAATGTTCAAGTCAAAAGGATTGTCACGTCCTGAGTCACTGTGCCTCTATAATGGGCGTCAGCCATAGGAAAAACAGTGATGTCAGTTTCCTCCTCCTCAGTGCTGCACAGTACATCTATGGCTCCCTCCCAACCACAGAGGGTGCATACATATATATTCAGGCAAACATGAAAAACATTTCAATAACAACAAAAAATCATAACTGTATATATGACATGCCATGAAGCTTCTATAAGAAGATAACCTCAATATAACGGCATGTCATCCACTACGGTTTTCTGTTGCATGGATAGTATGTCTAGTGGGCCATTGGTGAGACCCACAGACGCAACCACATGCGTTTAAAATATTGATGAGTTATTTAAAAATACAATGACCTTTTTTTATTAAAGCGACAGGGGAAACCACGCAAGTAATGTGTCTCAAAAGGGGGGCAATGGTCCAAAATAAAAAAGGTTATGAACCACTATTTAGAGTAAGAAAACAACCCTACCACTGCCCTCTCGCCAATGGGCGAATTGGCAGCTAAGGGCAAGGGCAGGCACAATAATGGTGCACCCGCGTAGAAGTAGATATCAGATCAGATGTATCATCACCTATGTACGAATATCAAATCTAGACAGTTAACACAAATCTATTTAGCAGACATACAATAATCAAATGTATTGTCACAGACAAGCAACCATCAAAGATAGTGTTGGAGACAGACAACGATAAAATCTATCGTCACAGACAGGCAACAATCAAATCTATCGTCACAGACAAGCAACAATCAAATCTATCGTCGCAGACAGGCAACAATCAAATATATCGGAAAGGAATACAACAATCAAATCTATAATAAACTACAAACAACAATCACATATATAGTCGACCGAACACAACAATCACATTTATACTCAACTACACAAACAATCAAAAGTATAGTCAAGTACACATAACAATCAACTCGCCGCGTAGCTGCTACTTAACAGCAGGGAAACAAGGAAACTCCTTCAATATAGTACATCCACCTGTACCATGAGAAGAATACGTATACAATGACACCTGTTTTGTTATATCTTCACCTTGTTATATGTCTCTTCATATCCACCATCTTCTCTTGTACACATACATCAACACACGATCAAGCTACATAGCTCGCGTTATTAACAACTCTAGGCTCACGTTCCACAAGACCTAACGTGCTCAGCTGTCGACGCTCACGGCTCTATAATTAGCACACACTTTTAAACACAGCACGCGTATTTGCTCAACCCACTCCTTAACAGCTGGCTCCAAAATCTCATCAAGTTAATTTAACGAACATATAATCCAGGTCGGATTACATTTGACGAAACAATGATGTAATACCATTTAAATAGATTATAATATTGTGGCTAGGACTCTCGTGTGATCAAATAGTAGGCTCTTTCGAAATCACTGACATGTTGAGGAAAAAAGCAGAAACTCTTCTAGCTGATGTCTGTTTCTGTATATACTTGTGAGGGGTATTCGGTTTTATTTAGGGTATTGGTGTTTATAGAAATTATTGGAGTTTATAGAAGGTATTGGTGTTTATAGAAGGTATTGTTGTTTATAGAAGATATTGGTGTTTATAGAAATTATTGGTATTTATAGAAGGTATTGGTGTTTATAGAAGGTATTGGTGTTTATAGAAGATATTGGTATTTATAGAAGGTCTTGGTGTTTATAGAAATTATTGGTATTTATAGAAGGTATTGGTGTTTATAGAAGGTATTGGTGTTTATAGAAGATATTGGTGTTTAATAGGGATATTCTTACAGAGGGTATTCTAGGTTTAAGAGGGCAGTCTTGTTTATAGATAGCATTCTGGTTCTTATTGGTGTTTATTACGGATTCTTATAGAGGGCATTCTTGTTTACAAAGGGTATTATTGTTTATAGAGAGCAATCTTGTTTACAGTGGGCAATCTTGCTCAAAGATGGCATTCTTATTTACAGAATATATTCTTGTTTCCAGAAGGTATTCGTGTTTATATAAGGTATTGTTATTTATAGAAGGCATTCTTGTTTACAAATGGTATTCATGGTGATACTGCGACCGATCGGCAGTAAAAGACCTGCTCTCTGAATTCATTATGTCTTAATTCGTTCATTTCTTGATTATTCCTGCGTTTTTTGTTTGTCAATATTTATATACATGCAATTGTAATGTCAAAAATAGCCACGGCTAGTCCAAACATATATATATATATATATATATATATATATATATATATATATATATATATATATATATATATATATATATATATATATATATATATATATATATATATATATATATATATATATATATATATATGGTAACCAATGGAAAGCGTGACAAAACTCGAAAACGTAAAGAATGAAGGTATGTTTACTTTTTGCAGTTAGGTCTTATAGTACTGTCGATGGTCTCGTCTATACAGATCAGGAAAAAAGTATTGGATAGTCAATAGAAATGCTTTATGGGAAACACTAGAAAACTACGGAATCAAAGGTCTGCTATTAGCAGATATAAAAGCACTTTATCAGAACTACCAATGCTCAGTAAGAGCTACAGACGGAATGACTTCATTTTTCGAAACAAAATCTAGGGTAGACAAAGATGTGTGCTCTCACCTATACTTTTTAACATATACATGGACAGAATAATAAAAGAATTCCAAAACAAGAAAGTAAACAGCACAGTAATTAGAGAAGAATCTGAAGAGGAATTAAATAACGCAATCAACGAATTGTTATTTGCTGATGAGCAATGCCTTATCTACGAAGAGGAGCAGCAAAACAAAATCATATTAATGAACTCATGACAACATGCACCAAGCATAACATGGAAATAAATATGCAGAAAACAGAAGTAATTAAAATCCGCAAGTCACTAAATCCAGTGGGCATAACAATAAACAAAACTAACGTGAAACAAACCTCTGAATTTAAATACCTGGAAAGTATATTCACAGACAACAGAAAAAGAGACAGAGAGATTGAGACAAGATGCCAGAAAGCAAACAGAGTGACATACCAGCTATCACCATTACTGTTTCAACCCAAATATCAAGATGGAAGTCAAGAGACAGATGATAAACAGTATTTTTATGTCAACACTCTGCTACCAATACCAGACATGGGCACTGACTGCAGCCTAACAGAGAAAACTTACAACATGTGAGATGAAATGTCTGAGAAAATCCGCAAGAGTGACCAAACTATACACAATGAGGAATGATTAAATCGGGAGAAGAATCGGTATAAGACCATGCCCAGAATACATCGAGAAACAACAAATAAAATGGTTTGGACGCCTTATGAGAATAAACCATAACCAACTACCGACAAGAACATATAACATAAGAAGATTTGGATACAAGGCCAGAGGAAAACATAGAAAAAGCTGGATAGATAACATCAAGGCAACCCTGAACAGTATGGATTTAACGCAGCCAAGGCGACACATCTAGCCTTGGATAGACAACTAAAGTTTCCAGTCACCGCCCCTACGCTTAACGGCAAGCTTGGATATTCTGACACTAATCCACCTGGCGATAAACAATAGACAACTCATGTCTATATAAGATATTCTTGTTTATAGAAATATTATTGTTTATAGAGGGCATCCTTGCTCATAGAGGAAATGTTCACATAGATAATTCTTGTTTCTAGAGGATATTCTTGTTTATAGAGGATATTCTTATATTCTTGTTTATAGAATGTATTCTTGTTCATAAAAGGTATTGTTGTTTATAGAGGATATTCTTGTTTATAGAGGATATTCTTGTTTATAGAGGATATTCTTATTTATAGAGGATATTCTTGTTTATAGAATGTATTCTTGTTTATAAAGGGTATTCTTGTTTATAGAGGGTACTGTAAGCCGCATGGCCCTAGCCAGATACGGGCCAGGGAGTTCATTGGGAAGATAACGTTCTGGAGATAATACGTCACATGACAGAGGGTATATGTCCATGTTTATTATTTAACATCGATGAGATGTATAAAAGTTGAACTCATTTGGCCAGCATTATTTTGAAGTATCTTTGCACTGTGCGTATGTCCGTTCATGCAGGTACTTCAACACGTGTCCAAGTATACTATTGTCTATTGTCTTTCTCCATGTGAATGATTGTTGATTGTCCTCAGGTGAATGATCACACTTGCCGTTAAGCGTAGGTGTGGGAGCTTAAGCTGTTATTCCAAGGCCAGATGTGTCGCCGTGGCTGCATTTAACTATGTTTGTTCAATGCTTTCTTGATGTTTTCTATCCACCGTTTTCTTGCTCTACCTTTGGCCTTACGCCCGGATATTCTTGTATTATATGCTCTTATTGGTATTTGGTTTGGCTTCATTCTCATAAGGTGACCGAACCATTTTACTTGCTATCTCTCAATATGTTCGTTACATGATATTATATCAACTCTTTTCCTAATTTCTTCATTTCTTATTTTATCTAGTTTGGTAACCATTGCAGCTTTTCTCAGACACTTCATTTCACATGTGACGATTTTTCTTTGCTGCGAAGCTGTTAAAGATCATGTTTGACATTGGTAGTACAGTGGTGGTATAATAATTGTAGATATTATTTGTTTTTTTAAATTTCCATCGTGATCTTTGGATGAAGAAGTAATGGTGAAAGTTAGTAAGTCACTATATTTTATTTCTGGCACCTTGTTTCTAATTCTCTGTCTAGTCTTCCATCTTCGGAAAAATGCTGCCTAGATATGTAACTTCTTTGGCTTGTTTCACTTTGGTGTTATCTATTGTTATATTCAGTGGTGTTGAAGACTTGCTAATTTTCATAACTTGATTTTTGTACATTAATTTTCATGTTGTGCTTTTGACATGCTAACAGTAATGCATTGATGTGCTTTTGCAAAGTTTCCTCATCTTTGTATATTAAACTTTGATCATCAGCAAATAATAGTTCATTGATTTCCTCATCAGGTTTATTTGCAATGTTTTCCTCTTTATTGATGTGAGCTTCTTTTATTATTCTGTCCATGTATATGTTGAAAAGTAGGGGTGAAAGTACACATCCTTGTCTTACTCCAGATCTTGTTTCAAAAGGTTCAGTCATTCCGTCTGTTGTTCTTACTGAGTTATAGCATTTTTGATATATCGCTTTTATATTATCTGGCAGTTGTCCTCTGATGTTATACATTTCTAAGGTTTCCCATAGACTGTTTCTATCTACTCTGTCGAATGCCTTTTCCTGGTCTACAAATACTGTGTTTAAATCTAGATTGCGTTCGATTGATCTTTCACTCAGTTGTCTCAGTGTGAAAAGTGCGTCTGTACAGCTTGCTCCCCTTTCAAGTATACATGTATATAAAAACAAAGAATGTTTATCACAATATGAAGTCAAAAACAAAACAAACAAAAACTCCTTGTATTACCGATATTATAAATATAGATTTGTCATAATTACCCAGATTGAAGAGTTTATCTTCGTAGAGACGCGTCAGCTGACAAGCCGTTGGCGGTCATAAAGGGTTATCCGGCAGGTGTTGTGTGTCGCCTATGTGTCAGAACGCCCTTATGCTAGTATCATTATTATTAGATGATGGAAGTCCCTGATTTGATTGTAAATCAGTGACAGGCGACATAATATAAACGATTCCACTGTCGACATTATAGTTACGGTGTGTCCGGAGAACGCCTAAATAAACCCAAGTGCTTTGCTAGAGCATACTACAGAATATACGGCTTTCGGATAACCTCACTATATTTGCCTTATATTCTGAATTAGGCTGTGTTTATAGAAATTATATTAGAATGGCTAGAGAGTGGGTCTCAGAAACAATCTTCTTCTTCTTCTTCGCAGTTTGACATGTCTACACAGCAAGTCCTGTTTTCTTAATAAAGGCTGCTGTATTTGAAAGCTACTCAGTGCTCCCATACATTTTTCTGTGAATATCCATCTCTGTGGGCCAGTGTTCTTCCCTTAACTGGTTTAGTGTATTGCAATCTTGCAGGATATGTTCAGCTGTCTGTGCTGCCTGCGCACAAGGGCACAGTGGTGATGGGACCAATCTTAGTCTATTTAAGTGGCTGTTTAATTTGTTGTGTCCTGTTCTGAGGCGGAAGATAATAACCTGCTCTGCTCTGTCAAAATAGTGGTAATTGTCTTTTGGGTGGTCGACTTTCCTGATGGCCTTCTTTTCTTGGTAGGTGATTTCTTGGTCTTTTTGTTCCTGTGTTGCTCCATCCTGTGCCAGTCTATCTGCCTCTTCATTTCCTGGTATGCCACAGTGGGATGGTATCCACTGTAGTACTACCCTTCTTTGGATGCCAACTTCTCTCATGGCTTTCTTCAGGTCTGGCAGTTTATCGCTGTCAAGGGCTTAGAAACATTGAGGTCACGGATTCAAAATACGGCTGGAACTGTATGTCTATAAAAAAAAAACTCCCTGCACTACTTTAAAAAAGGAAAACAAACAGTAAACGAACGTATTTGTTTATATTTACTGGAGACATCCCTACAACAATCCGTGACCATAACCAGTACAGAAGACCTGTGCACAGAAAACTTAAACATGACCTGAAATGCCCATTTTGATTATTTCCATGAGTTTCGTTGGTCGGCCTTGACTATTTCATGGAACGGGACTCCAAGTATATAAATAGTGACCATTGAATATCGCAACAATAATAAAAAATGTAACGAATGAAGTTCTAATTAATTATGTACAGAGGTTTTACCATAGAGAATAAATCGAAGATCACGAACAATCTCTGCCTTGCTTAAGCAAACTTGCTATGTGTAGTACTTTCTGACGTATTACACAATATTTGTGTGTGTTAGCGTTGAGGATGTGTCCGATCTAACACTGTTCATCTTTCAACTCCAGAAGACGCACAAATATTTATATAATCTCCTCCATCTTTAACTATTGCGTTCAGTTATTTTCATTACCTGTCCATTCTTCCGTGTCTTTATTTTTTCATTCATTAATTTGTCGGTCATCCTCTAAATCTGTGCGTTCCACAACGAAGCCTATCTCGCAATGCTTTCCATCGGTATTGTCAATGGAAGTCATCTCCATCCCCAACGCCATTCCTTGAGTTATACCTTGAGCTATATATCCACTAGAGTATGTTTAGTTACTTCCACTAGTTTACCATTAGTGATCGTATACCATATCCAACCTTCTATTCTACGCAGAAATACTTTGAGGAAAGTGTAGTTTTCTGAGTCCCCATTTTGTAGAGCTTCATGTTTCTGAGTCAAAGAAAAGACACATGAAGCATTAAATGTTTATGTTTCTCTGAGAGCTCATAAACAGGGCTTATATTTCTTTGGGAGCTCATCAATAGGAAGGATGTATATTTCTCTGGGAGTTCATTAACAGGGCCACCTTTCTCTTGGAGCTAGTCAACAGAGTTACCCTTCTTTGGGAGCTCATCAGCTGGGTTTACCTTTCTCTGTGAGTTCATAAACAGGGATTACCTTTTTCTATGAGCTCATCAATAGGGTTTACCTTTCTCTGTGAGTTCATCCACAAGGTTTACCTTTTTTTGTGAGTTAATCAACAGGGTTTATTTTTCTCTAGGAGCTTATCAACGAGGTTTACCTTTCTCTAGGAGCTTATCAACGAGGTTTACCTTTCTCTAGGAGCTTATCAACGAGGTTTACCTTTCTCTAGGAGCTTATCAACGAGGTTTACCTTTCTCTAGGAGCTTATCAACGAGGTTTTCCTTGCTTTAGGAGATCATCAACAGGATTTATATTTCTCTGGGAGCTCATCAGCAGGGTCGAGAAGTGTCTAATTAGTCTAATACAAATTGGGGAAGCCACTAGTTACATATTACCGGTGCCCAGGAAAAGCTGGCTAAAATAATTGGGGTTTTTTTTTTACGCTGGCCTGCTTCCTAATCTTCTGTAAAGTTACACAAGGTTATCGTCTCTGGTCAAAGAAACGTCTTATGAAGTAAATTTTCCGCATTTTTCGTTACATTTTTGCTGACCTTTTAGGAAAATCATCACGGACAATGGTGTGGTAACCATCATTTTTGTTGTTGTTTACTTATCAATACCCAATGCAGCGATCGCATTTCCAATTTTTTTAAAAGGGGGTGAGGGTTTGAAGCCCGTTGTACCCGCCAACTTATTCCCCTCCCCCTAACCATATCTACGGACTTCCCAAGATTTTCAAAGTTGTCCTCTTGCTGATTGTATTCATATCCCTACATCAATATTTTTGTTTCTTTCTCTATGTCTGAGGTGCCGAATATATTTGATCGAGCGAGTCAAATTGGGCTTTTTCGTGTGGTATGGGCGAAAATTATTTTTTATAGTCCAAATAGAGTCTACTGATTCTGGGGCCAGTGACCTTTCAGATCAGCCTGCGGGCCAGAAAAATTAACGATGGGGATTGGTTGTTCTGCGGGCCGTATTTTGCCAACCACTCTCTATGTTTATGCTGTTGCTTGAGATATGTCTATGATTCTTACTCCTTTATGACTGTTTCAGTAATGGTACTAGTGAAATAGCAATAGTCACCTGTTTCTACGTTGGCTGTCGCTAAGTTTGGCATGGCTATAACAGGTGTTTGTAATAGACTTCATATAACAGGTACACAGACTTATTAAGCCAGTCTTATATTTGTGTTTGTTTTCATTACTACGAACTGTAGTAAAGATATATACACACGGGTAAAAACAGAGAACATGAAGTATTCAGTTTTAGTGCACATAACGCGCTAACAAATTTATTCAGTAGTGCACATAACGCGCTAACAAATTTATTCAGTGGTGCACATAACGCGCTAACAAATTTCAACGAAAAAATAATCAATCTCTCGTTCGTTACACGGAGCCCGAAACGGCTACATTGTTACCTACCATGCGCGCAGTAAGAGGCAACTAAGCAGATTTTTGGGTAGGAGTAGACACTATCCCATCCCATAGAGGGTCATATTTTCCAAAAGCCACGCTGAAGTCGTACGTGTAGGCCAAATGGCGCAGATATCACAACCAAGATGTAAACCATAACACAATGCAGTCCTTCATCCGGACTAATCTGTAGGAGCTTCAGAACAACGTAAAGAAAAGGGAGAACATAATTAATAGTTAAAATTAATTGAATCACTGTTTCGACCTAACGGTCTTCATCGAGGAGGAAACAATACAATGCAAACGGAGAACACAGCAAAACTTGATATACATACATCGTCTGGACTTTTATTTTTCAACTGTATGAGCAATATGACATACCGTGTATCTACTTCAAAAACCTACATCTTTCTTAGAAGATACGCATTTCAGAAACAAACACACATACTCCCGCATACAGATAGAATTTTATAAACATGAACACACACACACACATACACAGACATCCAATATACAGATATAATTTTTTAGAAACCACACCTATGTCATAATCGAACAAAGACTGGTAACGCGCGCAAGCGCACGTGCACACATCCGTGTCAAGGTGCACCGTTGTAAGCCGATGAAACCTGAGATCAATATTACACGTCACACTCAACCATAACAGCAACACGTGGCTGTCTTATGTCGTACACTGCTATACCCGTTCGACTTTTAAAACTGGACGTCCATGCTCTGTTCTGTTTATTTTAATTACCCTACTTATGTATACCTTTATTGTTTTTCTCCATCTTACTCTCTACTAGGATATGTTGAAATGTGTAAATGCCAACTAATGACATTTTGCGAATCAATGTGATAACAAGAAAACATATTTACCGACGCTTAGACCAAAATATTTGAATCAAGAACACAACATAGCACATGACGAGTAAATTACAACAACGATGTTAACGATCACATGGTGGGGCTAAATCAGAGTACATGCCGAAAGTCTAGAAGGGAATGAAGGATAACTAGTAATATATAGAGAGACCGAGATTAAACAAAACGTACCGAAAATTGGTATCACACAACAGGACACACGTATAGGAATGATAAGTATTGAGATCGAACGCTCGTGGCGTGCCTAATTGTTGTATATGCGGGTTCTCAAGTGCATACTGAATCCGGCCTACTCTTTGCAAATAATACGCCATATATGAAAAAAATAGGATAATAACATAATCAATTATAGTCCGTTACCTATACCAATTCCCTGTGCGATTTGACTTTAATAATAAATATAATAGACTAACAGTAAAAGTAAGAGGCAAGCTGAGTTATGAACAAGCGTGACAGTACACGGTTTTCCAATAGATGTTCAACTTCATAGTCAGCAACTGACGAGAAACCATCTGACTAGTGTCGCATTCAGTACTTGCTTAGTTTAGGTAGCGGTTGTTTCATCCATCCACCTTCCCAGAGCATGCGTCATTATACTTTACTTTCTTGTGACAGAAAATTTGGGAAGTAATAATTTCAAACCACTAATACAGAGTTTAAATACTGGGTACAATAGCGGATACAAATACTGGAAAAAGTATCCAGCTTTAATTACTTGGGCAACCGAATGTTTGTTGATGGAGACTCAATGAAAGAAATAAACACACGTATAGCAATAGCAGCTAGCACATTTGCTAAATTAACTAATATCTGGAAATCAAAAGATCTAGGGACAAACACCAAACTAAAGCTATTTAACTCATGTATTGTATCAGTGCTAACGTATGGTAGTGAAAGCTGGAAATCAACTCAAGCAACAGACAACAAACTAAACAGCTTCGAAAACAAATGTCTACGCAAACTGATGAACATAAAATGGAGCGACTTCGTCACAAATAGTGATCTAAGAGACAAAACACACCAAGAGTATGTTTCAAACATTATAAGAAAACGAAGATGGAAATACCTTGGTCACGTTTTACGACTAGATGTAAATAGAATATACCAACAAGCCCTTATGTGGTCACCTGAGGGTAAAAGAAAAAGAGGACGACCTAAAACAACCCTTAAAACACCATTCTTAAAGAAGGGGAATTAATAGGCTGTAAGACCATCCACGAACTAAAGCTGCAGGCAGCGGACCGCATCATATGGAGAACCAAAACATCTGCCCTATGTGTCGCTTGCGGCACGAAAGGAACAAACTAACTAACAAACTAATACAGAGTTTACTCGGGTCTGCTGGTCAGAGGGTGAGTTACCAGATATAGTGAGGTAACTAGCGCAGTTACCAGATATAATAAAGATATAATAAACTAGATTTAGTAAAGTGATTCATCAATTAGTCGATAGACAAAATGCTAGAATATGTTAGAGTTCATATCGAGTAGCCATCGTCTGGGAGGCATACTGCATATTGTGGATTACCTGGAGATTAAAAAGCGGATCGATTAGCTAAGGTGGGAAGTGTCCAATGATGAGCAACTAGGAGTGCCAATAATTTCTCATCAGAAGAAATAGATTTCCAAAGGAACTAGAAATTAACCAACCAACGTAGATGACCACTAAATTATGAACAGACCAGAATAAATTGTCATTCTTGATTATTGATTTTTGATTAGAAACTAGATTCACAATACGTGGGACATTCCCATAAGTGCTCCGCTCTGCGTTCCAGCAGCCATCTCAATGTATGTATAATCGAAGTCCCGGTCAGGTGTTGATTGCGTAAACTTCGGGACTTCCAAAAGATTTATTATTCTTACCCTCCCCTCTAGATACTCCCATTTCTAACATTCTCTGTATGTGTAAGTTGTCAGCCTCATTGACCTAGCCTCATTGTCATTCTACACATTAGAACAGTGCACAACAGCCATCTATACAAAGTTCAAGATTGACAATACAGCCATGTGTACATATGAGCAGGCACATCTGAATGCAGAGAAAATATCATAAGATTGTCCAGAAAATGAAATGCCAAGGCAAGCAAACTGGCCCAGAGAAACAACAGTGGAAGAAAAACTCTACGGACCTCTGTGTGAGTTGCAAAACACAGTCATGTTTATAAAACAAAACACAGTCATGTTTATAAAACAAAACACAGTCATGTTTATAAAACAAAACCTCGGACGTAAACGCATTCCTGGAGAATTAAAGTGAAAAAAAAACTATTCATTTCTTATAATAATGTTTCTCAACGAGGTAAATGTTTCCCGAGAGGTGTCACAGTTTGCTGGAGGTTATGGAAAAAAAATTTGACAAGAGGGGACAACAGACCGTTATTTTACTCATGAGTTCTGAGTAAAGCTATAATATCGTCAGCGCACAACAGACAAGTCAAGAGGTACTCACATTCCCGTCTCAAAACAAAATCTACCAGTGTAGCAGCTTCAGTTCCAGATTGGTTTTGATTTATTAGTCTCATCCTATAACTATGTTTCTCTTTCTGTACCGTTCCATCTTTTGCAATCTTGAAAGTGAATATGATTCACACTATTCAAAATCTTCTGAACACACGATAACGGTGAATTGATTGTAACAGAATGATCCATTTATACACTTCTGATATTGTGGCTATTCTCGCCAATGTATCAGCTTGTTCATTAGCCTCAACAACCCCATGTAAGCATTGAATATACAAGTAATGTTTCTGGTTGTAGATTGCGTCAAGACTTGTGGACGATTGACGGCGGACAAGTCAACTTTATTCATCGAATCACAAAATATGCATGAGAACTAAATGTTGCAGTATGGTGCGATGCCATAAGTTTGATAGTCTTCCGTAGTTTAGAGGAAAAGAAAGGGGGGGGTTGCTGTGACTTTCTTGTAATATGGGTTATATTACAGATAAAAAATGGCTGATCCCTCAGAGCAGCTCAGACATAGGTCAACAACAGGTTTCATTACCGCGGAAATCATAGGCTCGTGTAGTCAACACCACACTCAATTTTCTTGTACTCCACTTACGACTTAGATAGTAGACGGAGTGTTATTGTTCTTTACATTCTTTTCATGTTCGGAGAATCCATTCGGACAAAATATAATATTAATAATAAACATTCAAAAACAAAAGAAGAGTAAAGTTAACTCGTAGCTGCTATCATAACCTATTATAGCATTTATTAACGTCGCAAGCGTGAGATGTTAGCGATCTTACATTTAAGTGGCTCTGCTATATGAGGGCAGTAGCCATCTCCTCTCCCTCGCAGCCTTTATTTCCCGGATTAATTCGGTGCTCAAATATGGCTGGGTCGACACGGAAGTCATTGCGATCTGGAAAAAAAAACATTTTTGTCTCAACAGGCGAATGAACCCAGGAACACTCATATGCGAGCCAGTACGCCAACCACTGAACTACACGAAAGGAATATAGTTGAAGATTAGTTTTTATATTTTCAGGGATTATCCATAAATTACATCAACAATTTGTTGGCAATTTTGACCCTTTTCCCATGTCAACAGCTGGTCAAGAATTCAGGTATCCTCTTTGCATAATTATGTCAATCTCTCCCCCCCCCCTTTTACGAACATACGAATGCTTGACCGAGACCGACGGTAAAAAGGAGACAGGAGTACAGAAAGTAAACAAGACTTCATTCCTTTGGGTTTTTTATATTATTGTCGTGATTTCGTTGGTCACTATTTATATACTTGGAGAAAAATACCAAAATAGCCAAGGCCGACCAACGAAATTCACGGAAATAATCAAAATCGGCCTTTCAGGTCATGCTTACTTTTCAGTGCACAGGTCTTTATTTTGGCGCATGATCATGGTTTGACTATCACTGTTTTATAAATAACATCTGCACCTTAAAAATTGTCTTTAATACAGAAATGTACTTATGTGGATAGTGAGGCATTTGACCCCTGGACAGGCTGATCAGAGTTTCGGTTGGAGAAAGCTCTTGTTACCACACCACAAGTAGAGTATAATTTTCCTGTGTGTGCCGACGGAACAGCGAGTTTTTGGCGTGCTTATAAGGAACTAGAGCGTCTGCAGGACCATCTGTTTGATTGCCATCTCCCAGCGCGGATATCATTTTATGCAATGTAAAGTGCCGCCTCCATTATGACAAGAACAACGTGCAAGCCTTCATAGGAATCTCAATGAAACTTATGTACGAGAGGTATATATTCAATATCTGGAATACTTCTCCGGTTATCTCTCGGTCCTATATCTATGTCTCTCTCACAGGATATACAGTATATATATAAATATATATAAACACACATTCGCTGCTATCTCGTGTCGTGCACATCTTTTCAATCTTTCTCTCCATAGACTTCTTTCTTCTCGTCTTTATCATCATTCTTTTAGTATATCCTATACCTTTCCTCTTTTTCACGTCTCTCATTTTCTCGATCTCTCTCTCTCTCCCGTTTGTCTTCACCCTCAATCATTCTCTTTTCAAATCTCACCCTCTATTCCTTCTGTGTTCCCTGGATACAAAAGGAAAACAAAACATATTAACACTGTCACCGGTCATGCATATTGCAAGAGGCGAATAAGGAAGAGTTTGGACCGTCAAGTTCATTACCTCACCCGGTAGTGGCCCAACAACATTGTGCTGATGTCAAATTGCTAAAACAAGTAGATATCACATGAAGGCTGAAAAAAATACAATGTAACGCATTCTACTCTCTAGACTTCATGCAGTCAACTACCAGGCGTATGAGAATCAACACAGAAAAACATCTCTACACAATTGCTTCCCTTGCTTATCAACATGTCTACTTGATTATCATCTTTTCACCTTTCGTATCAGCTCTTTGCCTTGCCTATCAATTTGTTCCCTAGCCTATCATCTCTTTCCCTTGCATATCAACTTTGCCTATCTACTCTGTCTTTTGCCTATAAACTCTTCCTTTTCGCCTGTCAACTCTTCCCCGTACCTATCAGCGTGTTCCATTGCATATCAACTTATTCCATAGTCTATCAACACATCGCCTTGCATACCACCTCCTCCACTTGTCTATCAATGTGTTCCCTGAATATCAACTTGTTCCCTTGTCTATCAATGTGTTCCCTGAATATCAACTTGTTCCCTTGTCTATCAATGTGTTCCCTGAATATCAACTTGTTCCCTTGTCTATCAACTTGTTCCCTTGTCTATCAACGTGTTCCCTTGTCTATCAATGTGTTCCCTGAATATCAACTTGTTCCCTTGTCTATCAACGTGTTCCCTGAATATCAACTTGTTCCCTTGTTTATCAATGTGTTCCCTGAATATCAACTTGTTCCCTTGTCTATCAACTTGTTCCCTTGTCTATCAATGTGTTCCCTGAATATCAACTTGTTCCCTTGTCTATCAATGTGTTCCCTGAATATCAACTTGTTCCCTTGTCTATCAATGTGTTCCTGAATATCAACTTGTTCCCTTGTCTATCAACGTGTTCCCTTGTCTATCAATATGTTCCCTGAATATCAACTTGTCCCCTTGTCTATCAACTTGTTCCCTTGTCTATCAATGTGTTCCCTGAATATCAACTTGTTCCCTTGTCTATCAACGTGTTCCCTTGTCTATCAATGTGTTCCCTGAATATCAACTTGTTCCCTTGTCTATCAATGTGTTCCCTGAATATCAACTTGTTCCCTTGTCTATCAATGTGTTCCCTGAATATCAACTTGTTCCCTTGTCTATCAATGTGTTCCCTGAATATCAACTTGTTCCCTTGTCTATCAACGTGTTCCCTTGTCTATCAATATGTTCCCTGAATATCAACTTGTTCCCTTGTCTATCAATGTGTTCCCTGAATATCAACTTGTTCCCTTGTCTATCAGCTCCATCCCCCTGTGCTTATCAACTCTTCCTCCTTATTTAGCATATTTTTTCCTGTGTATCAACTTCCCCTTTTGCCTATCATCTTTTTCATTGCCTACCAACTTATTCCCTTGCCTATCATCTCTTCCCCGTGCCTATCAACTGGGGTTTTTTTTCTTATCAACTCCCTAACGTTATAAATCACATCATTATTTTGTAAATACGACCCCTCCCTCCCTCGGCAGCCTGATATAAACGTGAGCTCATCAAACGTTCCCTCGTTTGATGATCGTTTTCATCTCTTCAACAAGTTCTTTGTCCCCTTTCTGTGGCATCAAATCAATCAATTATTTACTACGCTCTCAGCGTTTGCACTTTCAATGCTAGGCAAGTGGGCCATTTTTTTCATAAAGTTTATAAATTCCCTTTTTCTTAAAAAAAAATAATTTCACGGTTCGACATAAGCTCCCTTTCCGCACATTTGTGGGGCAATATGCCATTTCATATACCACGTTTACTCACCCCCTCCTCCTTTCTCCGTATCTCTCTCTTTCTCTCACTCAAAGATCTGTCACAACGTTTCGCTAGCACAAGATCAACTACCACTGTACGATAAATTAGTATAATGGTGTTACTACAACAGGTTCAATAGCCATTTACACATATCATTATATGGTCAATAATTGTGTTCCTAATACATGCTCAAGACCCATATAGAATTACATTCATAAGGGAAACAATTGTTACTAATAACAGTCTCAAAGGTAATATAGAATTACAATAATCAGTTAAATAATTGTTATTATTAACAGTCTCCAACGCCATATAGAATTACGATCATCAGGGAAACAATTGTTACTGATAACAAGCTCAAGAGCTATATAGAATTACATTCATAAGAGAAACAATTGTTACTAATAACAGTCTCAAAGGTAATATAGAATTACAATAATCAGTTAAATAATTGTTATTATTAACAGTCTCCAACGCCATATAGAATTACGATCATCAGGGAAACAATTGTTACTGATAACAAGCTCAAGAGCTATATAGAATTACATTCATAAGAGAAACAATTGTTACTAATAACAGTCTCAAAGGTAATGTAGAATTACAATAATCAGTGAAATAATTGTTATTATTAACAGTCTCCAACGTCATATAGAATTACGGTCATCTGGGAAACAATTGTTGCTAATATAATAATACGCTAAAAATAACACGCACCGTATTTACCTGTTTACGAACAATACACTGTATTTACATGTTAAAGAACAACACACCGTATTTACATGTTCTAGAAAAATACCGACAACACACCGTATTTATATGTTCAAGCACAACACTAACAACACAACGTATTTACATGTTCAAGTACAACACTAAAACACAAAGTATTTATATGTTACATCCAAACTCCCACAACACACCGCAGTTACGTGTTGTAGAAAAGCACCGTAACCATGTGTCTAGCTGCGACAGGTCAACTCGCCCAGAATCGAAGAATGTTTAGAGAATCCATAAGGAAGATCATGTTCTCTAAAGAATACCACATGAGAGGAGGAGAAAAGCCCGACAACACATCGTATTTACGTGTTTAAGCAAAGAAATAACAACACATCGTATTTATGTGTTTAAGCATAAAACTAACAACACACAGTATTTACGTGTTTAAACATAAAACATTGACAACACACCGTATTCACATGTTCTAAGAAAACATTGACAACACGCCATATTTACGTGTTCATGTAAAACACTGACTAGTTACGCTATATTTACGTGTTCAAGTAACACACTGACAACACATGGTATTTATTCGTTCAAGCAAAACATTGATGCACTCTGATATACGTTTCTCATCATACATAAATGTATAGAGAACAAATTAATTTGTAGGAGACTTATAATACTCTCTCTAAACTCACATACCAGCTTTTTATCAGAGGAAGTTCCGTACACTGACCTGCACGCTAGAGTGAGTTGATGAACTCTCCAGGGATAAATTCAGATTTGCTACCTCCGTTCATGGATGAACAACATTATTTTGTAAGCACAGGATTCAGTCATTTGAATATAAGTCAGAGTATGGGAGAGGATAGTATTGATATTCTTCTTCTTCTTCTGCGTTCGTTCTCAAACTCCTACAGATTAGCCGGATGTAGTCAGGAGAACGGAATGCGTTGTGGCATGGTTTACAGCAGTTCTGCGATATTTGCGCCTTTCGGCCTGATACATCCGACTTCAGCATGGCTTTGGGTCACTGACCCTATATTGGATGGGTAAGCCAACTCCACCCCACAACCTCCTTAGTCGCCTCTTACGACATGCATGGAAGGTAAACACTGTTGCTATTCTTTGCTCCCCTTTCGGGCTCCGGAAAACAAACGGGCGTCTTGATATAACAGCTATATATAAGAGGGAAAGATATATTATAGAGGTATAGGAGAGAGCCATTCTTAGTATACTGTAGAGGTAGGGAGTGTAGACCGTCTTAATATACGGTAGAAGTAGGGAGCAAAGACCGTCTTGAAATATGGTAGGAAGAGAAAGTGAAGACAGTCTTAACATATTATAGAGATAGAGAGTGAAGACAGTCTTGGTATATTGTTAGTTAACTAGTCGTCAGATCATCATCACGACACCCCGGAAAAGTACATAGATGCCCCGATCTCATATTCATTATGTCCTTCAATATGTGGTAACTGACTGTTTCGGTTCTGTGTTGGTTGATAACTTCTTCTTTTGATTCGTATATGCCACTGTTTCTTGCAACACCGCGCTTCAATCACATGCCCTGCGTGCTAGCCATATATACGGAAGAGGAAACACGCCTCATATCATCCAACTGGCCAACCTCAGTGCGTGCATTCGAAATATTAGCACGGTCTAGTGAGCTACCAAAAAGGCAATCTTCTTTTTTTGGCCACTTCATGAGACAGGCAGGTTTAGAGAACATAATCACAACAGGCAAGATTGAAGGCACCAGAGACAGAGACAAAATATTAGACAGTTTGACAACCTGGCACGGCAAAGAAACAACAACGACTTTGATACATAATACTGTGGACAGAGCTGTGGAGAGCCATGACCGCCTACGCCACCCGGCATGGCACCTGATGATGATGAGTGAGCTACCACTAGCCACTGGGGCCTTACTGGAAAGTCTGTCTGCTCTTTCATTTCCCTCAACACACACGTGTAATACAACAATGAAGGTAACTCTCTTGAGCACAGACTTCATCATCGATTAAAGCCATTGACGGCGTATATATCCCGGCAGAATCCGTCGAAGCAACTAATACAATCAGTAAGGAAACAGAAACCTGTAGCACTTCGGGACTACAGGGATATCATTGTCTTCGTCACTGTCATCATCTCCATCGTCATACTCCTTGTACTAGTGGTTGTATAGAAAGCACCACTTTCTTCCCTAATACACTCCATTCTGCATTGAGTCATAAGTGCCCAAGTACTGAAACATTCCGAACTATAGATCTATCAGTGTAGACAATGATATCCCCATCTGAGGAATTCTCACTGACTAGAATCTGAACTTCTGAATCTATATGCACTGGAATGTCATTGTCGCATTTCCTGGAAAGTGTAATTACCACTTCAATGGAAGTTGTAAACCTGATAGGCTTACTTTACCACCCTTCTCCAGGATCAACGTCCTCTAATGTGCATACCCGTTTAATAACTTCATCTGCGCTGCCATTGCGTGACTTTAGTCTGTTTCCTTTGATCTTTTGAATATCAGCATGTAGAAGATGGTATATATTCTAGAGGTAGGAAGTGAAGACAGTTTGATGTATGATATATAGGGAGTGAAGCTTCTTGATATATTCTAGAAGAGGGAGCGAAGACGGTCGATATATGAGAGGTAGGAATGGAGACAATCTCTGCATTTGGTAGAGGTAAGGAGTGAAGACACATATGGTAGAGATGACTGAGACAGTCTTGATACATGATATAGACATGAACGAAGAGAGACAGTAACATCCGATATATATATATATAGAGGAATATAAGATGACCAGTTCTAATCGCACATATTTAATACAACAATCATTGAAACAGTTTATAAATCACACGCTAATCATCATTCATTTCACGCGGTGATGTTCATTGTTATAATGCATTAACAACTGTGGTGTCAACATCCAATAGAACATCAACAAACAACTTCAACATGTTCATATCCAATCATCCATAGTCGATTCTGCACTTTATATGATGGGGTAATCCTGGAAAAAGTGCATAAGCCATTTTCCTTGTGCTCGAGAATTCTTGGTTAGATCCCGGGTTGTAACCTTGTGTTTAGATCCCAAGTTGTAACCTTCTGTTTAGATACCAAGTTGTAACCTTGTGTTTAGATCCCTAGTTGTAACCTTGTGTTTAGATACCAAGTTGTAACCTTCTGTTTAGATCCCTAGTTGTAACCTTCTGTTTAGATCCCAAGTTGTAACCTTGTGTTTAGATCCCTAGTTGTAACCTTCTGTTTAGATCCCAAGTTGTAACCTTCTGTTTAGATCCCTAGTTGTAACCTTCTGTTTAGATCCCAAGTTGTAACCTTCTGTTTAGATCCCTAGTTGTAACCTTCTGTTTAGATCCCAAGTTGTAACCTTCTGTTTAGATCCCTAGTTGTAACCTTCTGTTTAGATCCCGGGTTGTAACCTTGTGTTTAGACCCCAAGTTGTAACCTTCTGTTTAGATCCCGGGTTGTAACCTTCTGTTTACAAGTGCACTAGTTTCAAATATCCCTGGAGATTTTCGCTTCCAACTACGGAGTTACGGGTACTACTATGGGTGCTACTCTCGGTAGGCGACGTTCTGCCCCATTGAAACGGACAGGGTATATATGACGAAACCCGAGTACAATTAAGTCAATCCTCTAAATGGATTGGCACATCTCCCCCTCCCATTTAGATAGACTGAACATGACATTTAGTATTGAGAAGCAAGCAAAGAAGAGGGTCCCTCCCCCTCCTAAAAAAATCTGACTAAAACTCAGAAAATACTAATGAGAACAAGGGAATAACCATTTTTTTAGGCAAACCCATCCCCATACCGAAGCCGTGAACGCTAATACAGATTGCTAGTACAACAACATCTACTGAGAAATATCCAAAACCTTCAACACTGTTCACATATGTCTCGACTTTGCACCCACTTTCCAATATAATGCAGTCAGTGGAATACACGCTCCGACAGTGATGTGATTAAACAGATTGACCTGACCTCATCTTTCTGGTGACTACTGGTCCGGACTGGCACAGATATAGTGAAGACCTTTAGGAAGAGCTGATTGTTTTGGTCAGTGAGATGGTCAGACATAGAACGGACTTTCAATCACTACAGCTGGGATTGTTGTTGTATGGAGACCTTAAGCTAACAATGTTACTTCTTGTAATTTGGTTTTTTTCAAGAATGTCCCTTCTTGTCATGAGTAAGATTAAAACGAGGTTACCACACAAATGAAAATAGAGAGGGAGAGATCGTATAATAAACGACAAATAAATCAATTGAAAGAAAAAAATGACTTGTAAAAGTAGACATAAGATATGCCATCTCAGATCAGAGGAATTACAATATAACTCTTTGTTTCTTGTTTCAGTGTTACATTCTGACAAAATGTTATTAATTTGTCGATTTCTTGATGTATCACCCCCACTTTAAATATGTCTTGTCTCTTGCTTGCCGAACTGCAACCACTAAGTTCTTCAAAAAGATATCGTGTCTTTTAACACTGCAAATAATCGTCTCATGTATACAAGGTACTGCTACAACTAACAATAGAAACCATTTTTGCTGGCGCGACCATCCACATTATAAGACCCCTGTATTAAATTGGGATCTATCATTCTAACATGACGCATTTCACTTTTCCCGGCCGTCGACATAAAGTATACACGCCGTGACCGTTAAATGCATGGTTCTTGAAGAATGATTCAGGTGAGCCAACAGATCTGCATGACCGACGACAGAAACGGCTTGCTCTTCTTCTTCTTCTTCTGCGCTCATTCTCAAACTCCTGCTGATTAACAGGATGTAGTCCGGAGAACGGAGTGCGTTGTGTCACGGTTTACAGCATTGCTGCGATATCTGCGCCTTTCGGCCTGACACAACCCACTTCAGCATGGCTTTGGGTCACTGACCCTATATGAGATGGGACAGCCAACTCCATCCCATAACCTTCTTAGTTGCCTTTTACGACATTCGTGGAAGGTAAACAGTGTTGCTATTCTTTGCTCCCCTATCGGGCCGCGGCAACACACGGGCGAACAGCTTGCTATTAACAGAGAAAATAATGATGGTGCTTTCCCCGCTAACACCCACACTACATGAGCACTACAGACCCTTTAGATGGGTGTTAAGTGTTGATAACGTGTACGCAACAATTCGGTTTTAAACTAATGTCGCTGATCTGACTGCATGACACACACATCGACACATGCACCAGTTATATATGTGCGAATTCATGTGGCGACAATCTGTTACAGTTTAACAAATAGTAACATACATTTCGCTTTAATTGGATAAAAATAAATATAGTTCCCATGGCAGCAACATGTAGTCCGGGATGAAGATACCCCTTCATGTACTAAACAGCAGCAACTATTATGTGGGGTGGCCAGGTCCCTTCCTTGCTGCCTTTACCCCCCCCCCTCTCATGCGTCAGATAATCACTTACAGCTTAGTCGTGCCCGTCGCAGATATAGAAGACTAAACTGCTAAACGTAAACAGGCCTTCATTTGTTTCATTATTTGATTGTTGTCACGTTTTCCATTGGTTACTATTTATATACATCGAGTAGCCTTGGCTATTCTTGGCATGTGATTCCAAGTATATAAATATTGGTCAACGGAAATCATGGAAATAATACGCCCGTGTGTTGCCGGGGCACGAAAGGGAAGCAAAGAATAGCAACACTGTTTACCTTCCATGCATGTCGTAAAAGGCGACTAAGGAGGCTATGGGATGGAGTTGGTTGTGCCATCCCATATAGGGTCAGTGACCCAAAGTCATGCTGAAGTCGGATGTGCCAGGCCGAAAGGCGAAGATATCGCAGCAATGTTGTAAACCATGACACAACGCATTCCGCTCTCCACACTACATCCTGCTAATCTGCAGGAGTTTGAGAACGAATGCAGAAGAAGAAGAATGGAAATAATAAAGAAAAGTGCCGAACGAACGCCACATTAATTCTGTAGTACAATGTCGATAGCCACGGATGAGTCGACTGGAGGAGTGCTCGTGTCAAGCGAAAAGTTACAACCCGGATTTTTTCTTTCCGGAACGTGGTTTCCAACATGACACACTATAACCCGGTGAAAGCAAGCAAGCTCACTGGTAATGGCATATAAAATAACGCGATTGAAAAACATATGGAAAAACAACATAATAGAAATGAACCCGCTAATGCTAAGAACTTGTATTGTTCCGGACTCAGTAACTCGACGAGCATGAATGTGAAAGTGCAAGCAGGGTACATTCGGGAACAGTGGCTGGATGCGATGAATAATTCCTGTATGCGTAAAGTGACTTTTAATTTTGTGCCGGAACATGCGGGAGTCCGGAGTAATGAGAGAGCAGATAGTTTGGCCGCACACTCGGCTAATACGGCTGTTGGTGGAGCGATGGATCGGGTAGACATATTCAATGCCCTAGGGGAAACGCACGAGCAAATAACTGTATAAGTGACAATGACTTTTGTTCCATGACTAGAATAAAGCAGCTTGGTTTGAAATCTGGTGTCGTTAGAGAGGAGCGTTTTCGTGGGCGAGGAATAATGATGGTCAGTCAACGTATACTGGCAGATAAACTCAAGGAGAGATCTGAGCACCTATTGACTTGTCCGTAGTGCAGTGACGATGATCAAACGACTAACTAACTAATGTTCCGGTTGCAGCATACTGCTGTGAAATATGGACCCTAGGTAAAATAGCGGCAAAGAAAACCAACGCCTTTGAGATGAAGTGCTAAAGAAATATAGTTAGTCTCATGGAAGGAAAAAAACGGGAGAAACTGATACTACAAACACACTGGAGGTGGCAGAATGTTGGTTACTAAACATAGTAGCAAAACGAAAACTACACTGTTTGGACATATTTCGTCTTCTTCTTCTGCGTTCGTTCTCAAACTCCTGCAGATCAGTAGAATGTAGTATGGAGAACGGAATGAATTGTGCCATGGTTTACAGCATTGCTGCGATATCTGTGCCTTTCGGCCTGACATCCGACTTTAGCATGGCTTTGGGTCACTGACCCTATATGGGATGTGACAGCCAACTCCATCCCACAACCTCCTTAGTCGCCTCTTACGACATGCATGGAAGGTAGACAGTGTTGCTATGCTTTGCTCCCCTTTCGGGCCCCGGCAACACACGGGCGTTTGGACATATAAAGAGAAACGGCTGTTTAGAAAGTAAATTATGGAGGGCAGAACGCCTGGCAAAAGGAGAAAGAGCTACCCAAGAAGAAGGACTGACGACATTAAAGATGACACAAAACACCGTTAGAAAATGCAAGCCACATGGTCAAAACTAGAGAGGGATTCTGGGAGTTCATTGGGAAGACAACGTTCTGGAAATAATACGAAATTTCACATAACGCATTTACGTGTGCCGATTGCAATGACGATATACCGACGACTATCATCAAGTGCAACTCTGCATCGAATGATGTCTGCAACGAACATCCATCTTAAGTCTCTTGCTTTGGTGGTGCCCTCTGATAGATTGTATCATGACCAACTCAAGATGTCCCAATTGTAATCTCTGCCTATCTCTTGCTAGCCTTCTCTTAACTCTATATTCAAGTAAGACCGTCATTATAGTGTCATGTCTTCAAACATGTTCAAAATGTTTTGTTTGATTTGTAGGACTATCTCTTTCAATATTTCAGCGGGTTTTTTTTCACTCAGTGTTGACAGAACGTCTTTGTTTTCTTCTATTTCCATGGTAAGTAAATATTTTAACAAATATATGAAGGGTTAAATAACGCTTTTATGGTGAGCGTTTCGATAAAAAAAAGTCAATATCAAGATAGGGACAAACATTTTTATAGATATTCATAAAGATCTTTCGATAGAAACGTCGGTCCTGAATATCGTTCAACGTAAAACTGCTATTTAACAATCTACATATAATTTTTTCAATATTTACATATTATACATTGCTCAGTTCTACCGCTGTCTTTCGATTACTCATTTTTTTTTCTATATTTCAAATGAAGGTCTCCATATTCTTCCACTTATTAACATCTCACAGCGTCAAATCTAACCGGGCGATAAAACAGTCATAATTGACTAATTACTTCAGCAGACGTTAACCAGTGCACACTGGGTACCAGATGTGACGGTTATCAAATCTAATCTTCTCAGGCGAAACAAACTGCACTGTTTTATTTAAGTGGTGTTTCATCGCAGATTTTAAATAATATGCGATCGTATCACCACAGAACGATTAACAAATCTGATAACTGAGTGAATGTACGTCACAACACGTATGTACGACCTGGTATTAAGATGTTTGATCTTCAGTAATAGGACCTGACGTGAAGACGCTTGAACTTCAGTAACAGGACTTGACGTGAAGACGTTTGATCTTCAGTGACAGGACCTGACATGAAGACGTTTGATCTTCAGTAACAGGACCTGACATGAAGACGCTTGAACTTCAGTAATAGGACCTGACGTGAAGACGCTTGATCTTCAGTAACAGGACTTGACGTGAAGACGTTTGATCTTCAGTGACAGGACCTGACATGAAGACGCTTGGTCTTCAGTAACAGGACCTGACATGAAGACGTTTGATCTTCAGTAACAGGACCTGACATGAAGACGTTTGATCTTCAGTAACAGGACCTGACATGAAGACGTTTGATCTTCAGTAACAGGACCTGACATGAAGACGTTTGATCTTCAGTAACAGGACCTGACATGAAGACACTTGATCTTCAGTAACAGAACCTGACATGAAGACACTTGATCTTCAGTAACAGAATCTGACATGAAGACACTTGATCTTCAGTAACAGGACCTGACATGGAGAAGCAGAAGGTCTTCAGGAACTGGCGGAAAGCACAAAAGGCCACAGAAAATAATTGGCAGACATTATGATAGCTTGTCAAGACTTTTCCACACTCATTCGCATCGCTGTCGATAGAAATCGCTAGAGGACAGTGTTAGTGCACTCAATGTGGTTAGCCATACGACCAGACGATTTATGGATTAATTGATGGTTTATGTTGGAAGATTAAAGCCTATTTCGCCCGTGTGCTGTCGGGGCCCGAAAGGGGAGCAAAGAATAGCAACACTGTTTACCTTCAACGTATGTCGTAAAAGGCGACTAAGGAGGTTAATGGATGGAGTTGGCTGTCCCATCCCATATAGGGCCAGTGACCCAAAGCAACGCTGAAGTCGTATGTGTCAGGCCAAAAGGTGCAGATATCGGAGCAGTGCTGTAAACTATGACACAACGCATTTCGTTCTCCAGAATACATCTTGCTAATCTGCAGAAGTTTGAGAATGAACGCAGAAGAAAAGCCTATTTATGGTCTGGCAAGCCCCTTTCATTCATGGATGCATATTTACGATCTAAGCCCGTAGATAAGGGGAAATTTGGGGGATCGTTAAAACCTCCCTCAAACAGAAGGGTAACCCCTTCTTCTCCCCACCCCTTTTTAACAAGTATTTTTTTTCTCCAAAAACCTCCTAGGACAATGAAGAAAATAACTTTTATTAACAAAACTGCGCCTCTTTTCTGTATCTACGGTCCTACCACAATAGATAAATTAATGTGCACAACCATTAAACATGTACAAGCTAGAAGTTCAGAAGTGTTGCGCTATGTGAGAGTCAGGTATCCTTACACCTTCGCTTCTCTCGCTCAGAGAGGCGAGTATATTTCCGAGTCTGAAACCTGGATGCCATCGTGATCGGTTCCTTTGCACAAGCAGTTACTATTCTCAATGTTCCCGAATCCGACTTAGATACACGAGTAAGCAGGTTCGCCGATGGATGGACTACAGCAAGGTCATTCAACTATATTTACTCGGGGAACAAAATGTAGAAAATGGGGATCATCACGAGCCAGATTTATTTAAAAAAATTGTTTTTTATAACTTTATTTCACTGTTTTAGCAATGATCTGCGAGCCACTTACTAGGCCTCCGCGGGCTGGGTTTGACCCGCGGGCCGCCAATTGAATAGCCCTGGACTACAGGATGAAAACAATGAATGCTGTCACATGAACTTAGGAACTCGTTATGTTCAACAGAACACTCCAATATTATGAACAAGGTAACAAGAGATATATACAGCGTGATCATTGACTATATAAGACACACTGAATAATTAAAAAACCAAGACTTCTTAATGACTAATTTGACTATTCCCGTGATTTTTATTGGTCACCATGATTATACAGCCAATGTGTGACAGCCAATGAAAATTAAGGTAATTATAAAATGGGTCATTTTAGAAGAATGGATGTCCCACTGGCCAATAGATCGTACACTGTATTCGGTCATATATATGACGTGTTGAATATAAAGAAGACCATTGTCTGAAAGCATGCTAACTTTGAGACAGCTGTTGTCTGTAATTAAAAAAACCCAAAATGTTTTTTACACGTGTATTCTCAAACTTCTGTAGATTAGCAGGATGTAGTCCAGAGAACGGAATGTGTGAAAAATACATCCGACTTCAGCATGGTTTTAGTATTAAAAATAGATTATGTATAAAATTATGTTTAAAATAGCTTCACACGGTTAGATGTTTGACTCCATTGTACACCGAGTATCTCTATATGCGCATTGTCATTCTCAACAGAGAGCACGTCAGCTGAATAGTGTACCACTCGTAGTACATAACACCGCAGTTTCAAACCATAATCCACAGCAGTTTCAAACCATAATCCACAGCAGTTTCAAACCATAATCCACAGCAGTTTCAAACCATAATCCACAGCAGTTTCAAACCATAATCCACAGCAGTTTCAAACCATAATCCACAGCAGTTTCAAACCATAATCCACAGCAGTTTCAAACCATAATCCACAGCAGTTTCAAACCATAATCCACAGCAGTTTCAAACCATAATCCACAGGGCTCTCCGGAAAAACTTGCACATAAAACGTCATTTCACAGTATCAAACTCATAATTTTATGAACAAAAAGTAAATCAGAAGTTAAGTGTTGCACTTTTTGTTCAGCGCAAAAGTAGTGGTTAAATTATTCTTACATCGACCAAGCAAGCGTGATTCTATTTCTGCTGGCAACGGTAGGGTGACTAGTGGTTTTTAAAAATTATGTGACATTTTCACCAGAACACCATGAAATTAGCACCACGGTTCACAATGTTGGTAGATCCGACAAATAACGGCCGTACTAAAGGAAGAATACAGAAATTGCAATAGGGACACTCACGGGTGCAGCGGCATTCTTTCACTACTGCAGAGATACTCATATGAAAGAAATACATCGGAACAAATATATATATTTTTGCTGAAAATGCAATCCTGGTAGTTCCCAACATCCAAGCCCATCAGGACCGTAGGTAAAGAGGATGGACGTTTAGGGTGTTCAAACCAATTCTTTAGCAAATCTGAACATGACTTTTAGTAAAAGAAATTTAGCTAAAAGTTCGGTAAAAATCTCTCCAGTAGCGATTTTTCAACTAAAGGTCTTCAAATTACCCGTCAAATAATGAAATTTACACTCGAAAAAGGATGCATGATTTTTTATTAAGGTAAAACTTCTCTTTATCTACGTCCCTGAAACCCATATCAGATGGTTTATTTTTCTCTCTTTTTATTTAACACAAAACTACAATTTCCTATTCACTGATTATGTGAATATTTCTTACGTTACAAAGACTATCCAACCGATACTTAATAACATCCCTCATCTGATTGCATCCCGGTGTTTACAGTGTTGTGACCCGGCACAACTGAGAAACGTTATCCCAACACTTGGCAATTTCATTACTGTCGGTTCAAATATAGCTGGAAGTAGGGAAAGTTACTTATTTGAAAAGAAGATTAGAACCGCTCATGCATGATTTCAAACATCAGCTTTATCTGGTACAGTTTAGTAGAAAGCCACACACATTAGAGCATATTCTTGATATGGATGAACTTCAATGGTACGATACGACCTTTCAACAGAAAATGGTAAACATGACCTGAAATGTCCATTTTGATTATGTCCGTCAATTTCGTTTGTCAGCCTTGGCTTTTTGGGGGGGCATGCGGCTTCAAGTATATAAATAGTGACCAATGAAAAACACAACAATAATCAAAAATGTAACCAATGAAGCCTTAATTAATTATGTACAAAGGCTGTCTATACACCAGACAGTTGTGGATGAACAAAGGTAAGAAGCTGTACCCGTAGTTGAACGGTACGTTATGGCATACGGTGTGTGGCAAAGGGAAGAAAATTCGGGGGCTCTGAGAAACTTGTTCCAGTGTGAGTTAAAATGTACTGCGTCTTAAGATGCAAGAAAAACTTATATCTGTCCTTTAGTGTTTGTCTCCTTCAAATCGATCGTGTTCTATTATGTTCGAAGCGTTTAATACTCGCACTGCTCTGACTATGCTATGCTAAACAGTCAACAGATGTGGTTCCCCAATAGCTGGAGTCAATCATGCTGTACTTGAGCGATATCTTCATGTAGTCATTGAAAAGATTTTCTAACCCCCACTAGAACGTGAATCTATACACAATTTATCAGAGAACAGTCTCTTTGGCAGACGTTAGTATGGCATGTCGGACGATGGGACTGGCCTAACGAAGTTGAGACCTCATCAATAAAGCCAAGAAGCTTTATATCTCAGACCTGGAGGAACCTCATTGAAAGTAACTTGAAAATTACTACATCCAAACGATGCTGGGTTTATGGCAACCTCTTGAATATGTTACCAACCGTGCTATAGATATATTGATTAACAAAAAAAATGTAATTGGGGGGGGGGGGGTCTATTTCGCTTAAGAGGAGCTAAATCACTTAGATTTTGTGGGATTATTGTGAGACTCTTGGAACAAGAGCTAAGGAAATAGCCTCTGATTTATTAGTTTCTTAGTAATAAATATCATGTTCTATTTCACAGAGGAGGAGGTTTGATACCCACCTTATATGGTCTTGGCTACCAACACTTTTTATTATTATTATTAGTATCTCACACACGTCTTGATCTCTATTGTGTTTATATGTTGATATCAGAAGTCATGTGACATATTCTTTCCAGAACGTAGTATTCCTTATGAATATCCTGAAATCCCCGCGGTCTCTGGCAAGTTGTCCCACTTCCTCTAGTGACATGTGCAGACATTCCTGAATATCTCTTGTGCAATGACTACTGTGCATTTTTGCTCGGCTTCTGCTTCTATTGTCCCTCAAACAACACTTTTTCAATATAATTGTGTCTCTTCACATGGCCGAAAAAACTTGCACATAAAACGTCAGCTCTCAGTATCAACTCAATTTCGAGAACACAAAGTAAATCGAAATTAAAACATGCACAGAAAACGTCATTTCACAGTATCAAATTCTCAATTTTATGAACAAAAAAAAAATCGAAGTTATGTGTTGCATTTTTTTTATCGCAAAAGTAGTGGCTAGGTATTCGTTCATCGACCAAGCAAGTGTGCTTCGATGTCATTTCAAACTTCCTTCTTAAAAAGGTGTTTCTTTTTCTTCTTCAGCGTTCATTCTCAAACTTACGCTGGATTTCTCTTGTAACAGGACAATGGTCCGACAAGATTTCCAGTTGAATATAGTCAAGAGAATTGAAATGCGTTGTGTTGCCGTTTTATTTGCGCCAAAGGCCCAACACATCCGTCTTCGGCAGGAAAAGGTGTTTAAAGGCCAGCCTTCTTGAACATTGATTTTTCTTAGCAAGTCTTGTATGGTCTTTCTTGCTGTGCATCGTATTCTCAGAACTCTTCTTTACTACTTCATTTCAAAGGTCTCTATTCTCCTGGCTGTAATTTTATTTATTGTCCTTGTTTCGCAGCCATAGGTCACCACTGGGAACACACATTGTACGTAATAAACATATCTTAGTTCCCGCGTTTACCCCATGTCAAAGTTTTTCAGTTCTTTTAATTTGGACATCGCTATTATTGTTCTGCTCCTGATATCGATTGCACAGCCTCCAGCACTGTTTATGTTAGCTCCTGGATATTCCAAATTTGCTACTTCTTCTAAAAAGACATTAAAGACATGGACATACAACATCAAGGAATGGACAGTGCTAGATATTTCCACACTCATCCGCATCGCTGAGGATAGAATTCGCTGGAGGACTCTGTGTGCTGAAGCATCCAATGTGGTACCCCTACGACCCTGAAGGGTTATGGCTTTATAAATTATAGATAGACTTCTTCTAAAACATTGTTATCAATATCTAGGTCTTGTTTGCACTTTGTCGGTTGTCATTATTCTCGTTTATTTTCATATTTAGAAATAGTTTTTGTTGTTCGCTAAAGCTTTTTGTTGTTTTCATTATGTTCATTAAGTCTTGTTGTTTTTATTATGTTCATTAAGTCTTTCTCATTTGATGTTAATAGCACTGTGTTGTCTACACTTCTAATGTCTGGAATCTGTAGACTTCCGATGTTTATGGGGGCCGAATTCTTGTTTCATTGTTTCGTGTTTCACATTATGTTCTCTGCATATATGTTAAACAGTTATGGCGACAATGTAACTTTTCTTTTATTCCTTTTTGTACTTTAACCACTCTGATATTACCCCATCCACTTTTACGTCGGCTTCTTGATTTTTTGAGAACAGCTCTGCAATTAGGCATATAATGTGATCTGGGAAACCAATGTTGTTCATTATCCCTATATTTAGTGATGGTTCACAGAGTCAAAAACTTTAGTGTAATCTATAAAGCATGTTAGCAGGTCGATGTTGAATTCTCTGCATTTTTCTATGATAATCCTCATATAAATAAATGATCTCTAGTGCCTCTTCTGACTATAAACCCTGCCTGAGCTTCGCGAAACTTTTCTTCCATTTTGTGTCCTTTTCTCTTCATTATAATGTATAGTAATATTTAGCTGGCTTGACAAATTAGTTCGATTATTATATATATATTTGGAGCATAATTGCAGATCTCCACTTTTTGGTGTGTGTGTGTATATATATATATATATATATATATATATATATATATATATATATATATATATATATATATATATATATATATATATATATATATATATGGATCTTTACCGTTTATATGTAACAGACAAAAAATACGAAACTACAGAAATGAATAAAATTTAGTCAGGAATAAAAAAAATCTACAACTGTCAAAAATACAAGCAGTTCAACTACAGAAACGAAACAAAAATACAAATCAGCTAAATCAGAAATAAACACGATAAACGGCTTTCAATCATGAGCAGAAAACTTGCGGCCGGATGTCCGTTGTACTGGACCACGTAATCCGTATTTTACACAGACTGATAAATAAGATAAACAATCCAATCCTCGACGGGAGAATGTTAGAAGAGAAAATCGATGATTGATTCAGCCAATCTAGTGACAGGAGATACAAGCAATATTCACCTGTGTATCTACCATGCTAGCTTCTATCTTTACATTTGTCTACATATACGTGTATTTTATCATCACCTATCACTATTTATTGATTCTTGAATAGAAATCTGCATGATGGCGCACCGGACATTCAGATAAGTGCTCTGCTCAACGTATCATTATCACTCAACATACTCTGAGTCTTAGTCGAATGTTAATTATGTGATCTTCAGATATTTTCTCCCTCAGCCCTGATCACCCCGATTTCTGTCATATGTGCACGTTATTACCTCAAGCATTCCCGTTTATGTCGTATGTGCTCGTTATTACCTCAAGCACTCCCGTTTATGTCGTATGTACACGTTATTACCACAAGCACCGACTTCTTAATTCTGTAGTAAAGACTGCCCGTATTTGTTCGGCCATATCTCTTTTCAATACTGTGCCATCAACCACAGCATTGCACGCCAATATGTCTGCACAAACTCCTGCACGATCAGGGCAGTATATCCATGTAATACTTTGGACAATCGAGAGTTGTTCAGTAACGTGACCAATTTTTCCATAACACGCAGTTTTATCTTTCAAAGCATGAGTCTAAGAGTGTTACCTTGTGAGTTGATTATATTTCATGGGAACTCTCTAGGGTAGTGGTTGAATTACCTTGTGTTCAAGAGGTCATTGGTTCGAATCCTTCTCTTGTCGTCTTTTGTACAAGGTGGATTTTTTCAGAAATCCCTGTGGATTATCGAATTAAGCTACGGAGTTATGTACTGGGAGTGGTACTCAGCAAGCGGCGTGTCGCTTCGTTGAGAGTGACGGAGTACATATGGGAAATCGAGTACAGTGAAGTAAATCCTCTACGTCATTTGAACCCTTTTGAATTTCAGGAACTAACAGAGTGTAGCCGTCACCGTTTCTATTTTTCGCTATTTACCACCTGTTGACCACGTCAAAAACTAAATATTCGACAAATTGGTGGTTTTTGTCATAATACAGCTGACTGTTACAGACATTTCTGTGAATATGTAATCCATCTGTCCAAATGAAACAGTTCATCTGGTTTCCAATAATCATAATTTCAACTAACTCGAATCAAACAGCTCATATGTATTAAACATGGCATTCCGCCGAACGGATGTGTCGGGCCATTGGCGCAACTAAAACGGTGACACAACGCATTTCCTTTCTCTAGACTACATCCTGCTGGAAATCTAATAGGACCATGGTCCTGCTACAAGAGAAATTCGTCGAGAGTTTGAAAATGAACGCTGAAGAAGAAGAAGAAAACACGGCATGAGAAGATGATTCGAATACTTTGCTAACAACATGTGAAGCTGAGGGGAAAAGAAACAGAGGGCATCAAAGGTAGAAAATACGAGATAGTTTGGCATCATGGAATTACAAACGAGATTCTAAATATGTCACGATAAAACATGCAGAATTAAATATGAAGATATTGAAGCTTGAATGTTCACTGTGAAAATCTATATAAGTAGCACTCTCTGGTCAGGTAACAGGAAGAAAAAGTAAACAAAGTGTTTTGCTTACCTGGAGAACTGAATTTGAAAGACACCATCATCCACCTTGTAGACATGTAAGAATTTCCTGTCATCACAGAGGGCAACTAATTTTCCGTTGCTGGACAAAGCGCAAGCCAGAATATGATTATCTGGCTTTGATCTGCAATGAGAAGTAAAAACAAAGATTGTTGAACAGAACTATTGCACGCAGATCATTTGTGTATATGTTGTAATGTTTGGGATCTGTATGTTTGTGATCTGTATGTTTGTGATCTGTATGTTTGTGATCTGCATGTTTGTGATCTGCATGTTTGTGATCTGTATGTTTGTGATCTGTATGTTTGTGATCTGTATGTTTGTGATCTGCATGTTTGGGATCTGCATGTTTGGGATCTGTATGTTTGTGATCTGGATGTGTGTAAACAACTAAGAAGTACAAGTTTGTTAGCACGTCTAGCTCTCTGTTGGCACGTTCGGATGTCTTATGGCACGTCTAGCTCTCTGTTGGCACGTTCGGATGTCTTATGGCACGTCTAGCTCTCTGTTGCCACGTTCTGCTGTCTTTTGGCACGTCTAGCTCTCTGTTGCCACGTTCAGCTGTCTTATGGCACGTCTAGCTGTCTGTTAGCTTGCCCACCTATCGGTTAGTACGTTTAGTTGTCTGTTGGCACGTTTAGCTGTGTTTTAGAACGTCTGGCTGCCTCCTAGAACGTTTCGCTGTATGTTAGCACATTCAGCTGTATGTTAGTGCGTCTAGCTCTCATTCTTTTCTTTAGCGCGAAGCTAAAATACATATGATAGAATTTCCTACATCATATTTAGTCGAAAAAATATGTATTTATGCAGTGATGATGTTGCACAAACAGCGGAATCGATTGGAAATATGCGATAAATAAGACTTGAGACTTCCTTTACCAAACATTCATCCAAATACTGAGTACTTAGCGCAAGGATCACATTATCATTCTTTTGCAAGTGATTTGAAATAATTATACAATCATTTTGCCTTATTACTGTAATCAATATCTCTGATCAGCGATATTTGTTTAGTGTGTAATGCAGATTGTAAAGATCATAAATGTAAGCTGAAATACACACCGGAGATCTTGTAATAAGTAAACTGCTTCTATATCGCATTTTATTGTATAACTGCATACATCGTAATTTAATCATAACTTTAATTCGAATCGTTATTGATAGTTCTAAGAAATGTACATATGAGGGGCACGGTTTTTTGACGTGAAAAGATGGTGCTAGATCAGAAAAAGTTTGAGAAACACTGATCTAAAAAAAAAAAGGGTGGATACATTTGTGCAGTCACGGGGAGTCCTTCATCCATACAATTCTATGCTCTCATCTTTCTAAAGTGATGCTATTTGACTTTCCCCGTGATTTTCATTGTTTACTTTATGTATACGTTGTTTTGACTGGCAATGAAAATCACGGGAAAAATCAAACAGCATCACATTAGAAGTGGCTAACAACAGCACTACATGTTTTCTAACTGAATTTATTTGGATCCTGTTCCTAAGTTTTTGGTTAATGTTTGAATTTTTATAGGTAGCTATTTACATACTTGGAGTCGCATACCAAAGATAGCCAACAAATAGATTTCACGCAAATCGGAAACTAGTTAATGTTTACGTTTTAGTTTGCATGTCTCCTATACTGTCATTCGGTCACGCTTTAGACATATGAACGCCATTTACCCAAAAATGGAAACCTACAATTATGCACTAACTACAGAACTATCGCTTTGATAAGCCAAACAGTAGAATACTATTACACATAATAATGAAGTGAATGGAAAATAAGCTAGACACAGAAATTCATGAGGCACAGGCAGGTTTTAGATCTGGTAGAGGCACCTGCGATCATGTCTTCAATATAACAATCATTTTACAAAAATTCAGTCATTCGAAGGATTCAAAAGACATAGAGGTATTGTCACTGTGGGATTACAAAGTGTCCTCTCTGTGTGTCACAAATGTAGCATCATCAGCAAATAGGAGTTCCATGAGAAGTATTTTCAACGTCTTCGTATTTGTTATGAGGTGTGCGAAATTAAGAGCGAGTCATCGAAGCCAGTGGCGATATGGCAAAACCGTATAGAACATTATTCATTTTCATTCATTTATTTTCCTTTTGCACTGAAGTTAGCACATAGGGCAGAGGTCAGATATCTCCAATTCTGTCTGTTCAAAGCTATTATGTGCAGTTCTTGAATAGTATGAATATTGATTGTTTTACTTTCTCTAAGTATTGTTTTTATGCATGTTTCTTTTGGTCTACCCCTGGCTCTTTTGCCTGTAGGTATCCATTCAAAAGACTGGTGATGTATTCTGTTGATGTCTGCGCGTAGGATATGCGCGATGTAGGACCAACGGGGTTTTCTGATAACATCTGTGATGAAATTTTGATGTGTCTCTTCTCTGATCATTATACCTACTGACTAGTATTAAACTAGACATTTATAATGATTCATTTGACAACTCCCTTGATTTTCATTGGCGGTCACACAAAGTATATCATAGTGACTAATGAAAATCATGGGAATAGTCAAATGAATCAATAAGAAGGCTTGAGGTATGATAAGTATAAGGTGTCCCTCGACAGCACAAAGAAATCATTGGTAATAATCATTCTAAAGTGATGCAATTTGACTTTTCAGGCGATTTTAATTGGCTGTCACCACATAGTTATGCACAACGGACCAATTAACATCACGGGAAGAGTGAAAGAGCGTGACTTTAGAAGGATGACTCCCCATGAGTCCACAGGACTGTATAATTGACGAAAGTAACAAAACTGATGAAGACATCACTCGATGTCTTGTTTATATGAGCAGATTTTTCATATGATCATAACTTTAAACATGAAAAATATGTAAATATGAATACATTTTCACATTTGCCAAATGGTACTTTCCAGTTAAGCGGGCACGCACATTTAACGAAACAAATTGTAACGTGAAACGAAATATAGCGTAACCAAGCGTAATAGGAGAATAATTAAGAATACAAAAACAGCATCTGGAAGAAATCAATTCAAAATATGCCCTTCTCACTACTGTGTAATTTATAGAATATATCTTTATTAGATTCCTCAAGCCTGTAGAAAAGAAGGTGATTCCTTCTCGGTACGCGGAAGATTCATAGTATTCATGGTGGACACTTTCATAGAAGTTCTTCTTCTTCTTCTTTCGTTCACTTGAAACATGTCTATATCTGTAATTCTGTCTCCTTAATAAAACTAACTGTCTTTTGTAGTTCATACAGTGTCCCATAGAGTTTTGATTCCAGTGTTGTTTCCTCTGGCTAATATGTCTGCCTCAGCGTTTCATGCTCAGAACACTCTTGAAGTATATGTTTGGCACTCTGTGCTGCCTGTCCACATGGCCGTGTTGCCAATCTTGAACTTTGTATACATGTGACTGCGGAGTCGGTTGTGTCCTGTTCTGAGACGTAGAATTATAACTTGTTCTGGTCTGTTCATAATGTGATAGTCATCTTGTGTTGGTGTTTGTGGCTTTCGTATTGACTTGATCATCTGTTTTTTCTGATGGTAGGTGATTGGTATATCTGGTTTGTCTTCGGCAGCACCTTCCTTAGCCAGTTGGTCTGCTTTTTCATTTCCTGGTATTCCACAGTGAGAGGGTATCCACTGCATGGTTACCCTATACTGGTAAGACAATTCGCTAAGTAGTTTTTTCAAGTCTGTTAGTTTTTCAGACTGGAGAGCTTGAAGCACTGACCTTGCATCTGTCAGGAATACCACAGGCTGTAGGTCAGAGTTGGAGTTCAGCAGTTTTTTAGCACATAGAAGTCATTATCGTATTAATCTTCTTCTTCTTCTCGTTCGCAGTTTGACATGTCTACACAGCAAGTCCTGTTTTCTTAATAAATGCGTCGTATTAATGAAACATGGCGTCATATTGACATGCGATGTAGACAAAACGAATTTCCTAAAAAGTATGATTTTGTAATATTTAAAAAAAACACACAAATGTGTGCCCGTTTATCATGAAAGTACCTGAATAATTTTTAATTGGTCGAAATATATATATTATATTTTAAAATGGAAACATCTGAACAAATTGGCAATGGAATTGTCACCATGGTAACCCTCGACAGAAACTGACAAGGAAACTTGATGGCAGAAGCTGAAAGGCAATGACGGGAATCCAGTTGTTTCTCGATTTATACCATAAATGTCCACCTGCTTGTTGTGCATGCCAAATTGTTTGTTCGCATGTCCAATTGTTTGTTACGATATCATGTTATAAGCATACAAATGAACTGCCTAATGTCACTCGAAATATTATGACGACATCCAACAAACAGTCGCACGCGTTTCTCGGGCAATATAAAACATGGATCACCCATCCCCACGCAAATACTCTAAACAACCACATCTTCGTAAATATTTACAACCCGTCACGTCGTGTACAGAATAATGGTTGCATTGTGTAAAACTATATATCAAATGGAAGGATAAACAACGGTACAATATTGACCGATGACGTGTTCAAACCGACAAAATTCAAAGTATCAAAATAACTCGAAACGAAGCAAAACGATCTTTGGCAACGAGTGAACGTGTAAAACTTAGAAGTATAGACACGAAACAAAAGAATATATTCGGAGTTCTTAGAACAAAAGACAATTGAGGGAGAATCTTCTCTGCCGGGTCTAATTAAACAAGGCAACCAGGTCTCGTGGATGTTTGCACGTGAGAGCTACTATGGGCAATGTGTTTGAGTGTGTAATTAAGTGTTTCAATGCGAACAATGAACGAGTGATTCCAAATGAATATGTGCCCGGTTGTGAGTATGTGTTTCTAAGTCTCGCAGAATGCCTGAGCGAATATGGGCAGGATAAAAAAAAAGAAAGCAAGGGAAAAGGAATTGTGAGGTAGGATGGAGGAGTCTACTAAGGACCTAGTTAGAGACAGGAAACTGTTAAATCGGTTTTTATTGACACACCTGCTTTACCGGCGTGTTCTTGGCAATAAGAGACACGATAAAGAGGATCGATGAGATGTGAAGATGTTCTCAGATTGGTTTGCGAGATGTTGAGTACAGGACAGCGCTGTGGAGAGTGGCAGATTACGGAGGAAAGGAAGGAAGAATAAAAAGGAGAAAGGTAGGAAGAGATAGGTATCAAAGAAGTGATGAGGATGTAGAGAGACTGATGTATAGGGGAATGTGTGAATTATGAGGAGAAAAGGGCGCAAGAAAATGAAAAAGGAGGGGAGGAACTGGAAATGAGAACAAACATAATGATAAATACGTAGTAACAGTGGTGTACATTAAGGAAACAAAGGAACCGAGGTGAGTGTGTGTATATATATATAAAGTGCCATCCGAGTGGCGTAGACGATCATGCTTCTTCACAACTCTGTCTCTTGTGTTCTCAATAAGTTCAGTTTCTGACTTTTTTGTCAATAATCCTGTTCATCATGTCTTCTCCTTCATTTGCGTATTGACAGAGATGCTCCAATGACAAGCCTAATCGGTTCATTTTGTGTTCGTCCGTCAATTGTCTGGGCACCCACCTTGAACACACTTTCTTAAATTTCAATCGGTCATGCATGATGCTGTATGCTGAACCATGTGAGCACCCTATTGCAGCTGCTACAGCGTCTATCGTTACTCGTCTGTCACCTCGAATCATCTCCTCAACCCGCTGCACAGATGCGTCTGTTGCAATTTCAACAGCACGACCAGATCGGATTTCGTCAACAATTTTAGAGCGCCCTTGAGAAAAATTTTTTACCCAGCTGTGCACCGCTTTACGGGACAAACAATTGTCAGCATAAACAGGAAGCATTTCTTTATGAATGTCTTTTGCAGGCAGTCCTTTTGCCCATAAAAACGCACAACAGCACGTTGTTCATTGATTGTACACTCTGTAAGTACAGTAGCCATTTTGTTTTTTGTGCTGCGCATGCGCAAGGTACAGCTAGCGCCATCTAGCGAACATAAACATAAAGTTCTATGATGATATCAACTATAAACAGCTTTAGAAACCACCTACTGCATTTTCCTGCCATCCAACATCAATTTGTGACTTACTTATTGACTCCCCCTCGTACTTCCAATGACATGAGGAAACCATTCACATTTAAGCACATCACCAACAAATTAAACTGAGAAATTATAAAATTCCACATATAATATACATAAATGTATGTCTCAGAAACATGGATAGTGAGTGATAAGTCAGACTTGATGTCTTTAGACGTTGATTTAGAATCACAGTGCAAATGTATCATCAATGACTGCCTTTTCCATGCTGGAGACGATCGCTAAGCAATGTCCGTATTACCCAGCTCCACCACTATATCAGATTTAATTGTAAAGCTGCGTGCTCCCATTACCGCAAATACCTGCATTTTCAGAGTAGCAAATACCTGCATTTTCAGGGTAGCAAATTGAGGTAAGTTTATTGAGATTGAAAGCACGAATAATTATCAATGTCATCCACTCATACATGCATCTGTCGGTATAGATCAGTGGTTCGTGGGCAAAATATGTGTCCGGGGCTAAATCCGGACTGCCAAGCTGATTGAAAAATATTATAAGTACCGGTCGCTAGGGATCAGATGATACTACTTACTTGAAAAGACTTAAAAGCGTGTTAGCATCTTCCCACTTTGAACTTATAGCCTCTTCCCACAATAAAGATGCTCAATCCGTCCAGCCGATACACAAAGGTTTCCCACCACTGGTATGGTCATATTAAGGCAAATAATACGTCTTGAAAAGAATAAATATCCTAGCAAATAGAGATACCATCTCTGAGTAGGAAGCTTAACAACACTGCCCAATGATCATAGTTAATTGGGTCAAAGGGCATGAGCCCATGGACCACTGCATCAGCAACCAACCATGATAGTTGATCGTCTTATGGGAAATTAATAGTGCTTTAGAGAATCCACCACATTGCACAACGGAAGTAAGAGCTAATCGCTCATAATTTGTGGAGATCGAAACAGCGACTGTAACTACTACAACATGAATAGAGCCTCTGAGAACCAATGAAGGATGGTAGTCTTCTATGTCATGTGACGTGTCCGTTGCAGAATGTAGTCTTCACTGCCACTTTGTACGCCTCATATCAACATGCAAGCTGCACTGCTTCTGCCAATGATATTCAAAAGGTTCCCGATATCTTTTGTTAGTTAGTTATTCCTCTAGGGCCAAAGAAGGCACATAGGGCGGATGTCATATATATATCCATGTCTCTCGTTTCATTGCAATTTGCTTTACATCTTCATTGTTTCTGATACCTATGGTGAAACGTTCCCTTGTAATAGTTCTACGTAAAGTTTCTTTTGGGCTTCCTCGTTTTCTCTTGCCTTTTGGTGACCACATCAAAGCTTGACAGTGGAGTCTTTCAGTATCCATTCGTAGTGCGTGTCCGATGTACTTCCAGCGATGTAATATCCGATGTAAGATCTTTTGTACTTGGTCTAAATTGTGTTCTCTTTCGTGGAACCGTTCCCTCCAAGATTAATCTTTCTAAACCGTTGTCTTTCTTTTTATATATATGGTCAAAATATGTTCAACTCGCGGGTTGTTGTTTTTTGTTTGTTTTTGCTTTGAGGAACCAATATTCTTTTATGTTTAGGTTTTACGGACGACTGTGTCGGATCATATTTCAATCAATGATATTCTAATGATCTTTCTATAGTATTTCATTTCAAATACCGATATTTTATTTATAATGAGAATGTCATTGCTCAAATATAATAACGACATGTCGCCACAAGAGAAATTAATTAAACGTGTTAATAGCTGTAGCATTGTTTTCCTGTTCCTCCCGTGCCATAGAGTTTTCATCTGTAATTATTTTTTTACGGGTCACATATAATCTAATGGAGTCTCTGAGAACCAATGAGAACAATGGTCGGCAGTAAAGGCCTGAAATTCATGTCCACAGTAGAATTGTGAACACACAGTAACATATGCTTAATCAGGATGGTGACGCAGTTAGGTCTTAAAAGTCTTAAATTACACTTCTGTTGCGTTCTTTCTAAAATTCCTGCTAATTAGCAAGATGGGAACTTTTCTATTAATTTACCACAAATGAATTAGTTCAGAATCAAAGGGAAATGACGGCTGGTCAACTAAAAAGAAACTCTCACACATGTTGATTCAAAATTGTCAACTCGTTTTGTATCGGAGTTAATAGTAGCACTATTGCTTGAGCTTCTACTTCCAATACTGTTGTATAGCTACGTATCCTAATAGACTACTGTCCGTGACTGAAAACCAATATTTTTATGGACATACGTCCTGAACTGAAAAAAGCCACACTTTTTAATAAAGAGGGTTTAATTTTTCACAAAATGAGTTGGCAACACTTACATTTTTAAAATTAATTTCCTACTCACCAACCATCATTATTTCACGTCGGTTGTCACTGTTAGTAAACCTGTCATCATTTCACTTAGATTATTAACGGAAATACATTGTGGTAAATTAACCAACAAGTACTTCAAGATGTAGTTGTCTTGAAATGGAATGTGTCATGGCTGGCATCATGTGTTTTTGACAGTATTTGCTCTTTGAATTTATTATTGATTATTTAAAATGATGTTGATGAAATAATCCCTTTAGCTATCTGATAAGAGTATAGGTCCTCCTCGAGCAACCAGTTAATGCCCAGACTCGTATAAGGCTATTTGAATGATAATGGTTGTGTTAGGAGTTTATCAAGGTTTGTTTAGCTCCCAATAGGAAGCATTCCTGTGTGTCATTCCCAGGATCATTACATCCCACTAGAAGTGTAGCATACATTTCTAGGTAAACTAGATCTTTGTTGACCTGTATCCCTTGATCATCCATCTCTTACATTTCATAGAAGACAACAGTAAGAGATTGGGACAAGACATGCAATGAAATTGATGAATTTTTGTACAGCGGAAACATTGTCAGCCTACCCCCTAAGTTTTGTGTTGTGTTTTTAATTATTTCTGTGGCAATGTTTAAAAGTAAATAAGAAAATACAAGAAGACACTAAACAGCAATATGTTTCTACAACAATAAGAAGAAAAATGGTGTACGTATATCAGATATGTAATTAGAATGAATGAAAATAGACTGCCGCTACAAGCATTACAATGGGTAAAAAAAGTAAAGTAACCCATAGCATTTATTAATGCCGTAGGGGTGTGCGATGTTAGCGATCTCACATTTCACAGGCTCTGCAAATGAGGGCGGTAGCCATCTCCTCTCCCTCGCAGTCTTTACTTCCCGGATTAATCCGGTACCCATTTAAGGCTGGGTCGACCTGGGAGCCGTTGCGATCTGAAAACATTTCCGCCTCAGCTGGGGAATGAACCCAGGACCACTCATATGCGAAGCCAGTGCGCTAACCACTGCGCTAACGCGGCTCCATTACAATGGGTACCAGATGGCAAAGGAAAGAGAAGAAGAATAAAAGAAACTCTTTACAGAACAAGCATTAAATGAGTCTGACTAATGGTCTGAACAACATGTAAGAACTATATGCAGTAGCATAGCATCGCTTAAAATGGAAAGCACTGACTTCTACCCTATGTATCATATTTGGCGCTGAAGGAACATATAGATAGATTGTTGTTGGTGGATCCAACAAAATCATAAAAACATGTTTATTTGTACATCAATACAACAATTAAATTCTCAAAATGAATTGGCTATCGTGGAACTTGGAAGTAGTGCAACAATACAAGTTCTGAACCAAGGTATGAAAGGAGCATATCAAAGACAACATCATGAAGAGATATTCAAGGAGAAATCACCAGTGTCTGGTCGAGATAAAAATAATAGAAAATGGAGATGGATAGGACACATCATCAGAAACAAGCTGACAACATAACTAGACAAGTTCTGGACTGAAACCCACAGGGAAAGAGGAAGGAGACCAAGGAACATGGAGAAGACCAAAGATGGAATATTCCAAATCAATTAAACCTTGTGGACACAGATGATACAGTATAGAAACTGAAAGATGACAGTTTCAGCTCTGTTCCAAAGGGAACTTTTAAAGGTGCTTATTCTCCAACTCCTGTTGGATATCTCTTGTAGAAGGACTAAGGTCCTACTAGATTTCCAGCAGAATATAATCCAGAGAATTGAAATGAGATACATTGCTGTTTATTTGCACCCATGGCCTGACACATCCAACTACAGTGGGAACATGGAACTGAAAGGAGAAGATGAATGTTGGGAACTAAGACTCCACTAACTGGAAAGAATGTGCACCTAACAATATGTCATAATGCATAACAAGTACAGATGCCTCGCTAAATAATGAGGAAACCAGTTGAAAAGACGTTGAGGATTGACCTCGTTACACTCATATTACTCCATATGCACTATGTCCTCTCAACAAAGTGGCATGCCAATTGCAAAGAGTACCCATTCAAACCATGTAACTCTGTAGCTTAAAGCAATAATTCCTAGGGATTACTTTTTAAGCAAGACACTAGCAGGATTAAAACATGTACCTGTGAACACAAAGTAAACAGTTTTCACTATGTCTGGATAATGACAAAGAAAACAAAAAGATAAAGATATAACTATTTTATCTTTGTAAAAATTTTCCAGTCTTGCTATTACATTGCAAAAATGTTGCATCTATTGGCTTACCGGTATGACAGCTACCTCTAAATGTGGTTACATCAACATATTGGTATTACAGGGTTAATGACAGGGTAAAAAAACTAATTAAAACACTGAGTAACTCATTCGCTACAGAGTACTTTTAACAGTTGGATGGAATACGTGTTTTTTTGCACATCCATCACGGGAACACGAAATAGTAGTTTTAAGTATATTTAAATTATAATGCAATATATATATTTCTTCTTCTTCCATTCTCAAACTCCCTGCAGATTATCAGGATGTAGTCCAGAGAATGGAATGCGTTGCATTATGGTTTACAGCATTGCTGCAATATCTGTGCCTTTCGCCCTGACACATCAGACTTCAGCATGGCTGTGAGTCACTTACCCTATATGGAATGGGACAGCCAACTCCATCCCATAACCTCCTTAGTCACCTCTTATGACATGCATGGAAGGTAAATAGTATTGCTATTCTTTACCCCCCTCTCGGGCCCCCAGCAACACATGGCCGATAAATATATATTTTGAAACATAAATGGACAGAGAATGTGGTTATCACAAGGTTTTATTTTGAATAAAATTGTTTTTATTATTGAAAAATTAATTTAAAAAATAAAGTATACTTTATAAATAAAAAAAATTTTTTAAACTGGACATAAAATGTGAACTTAGCAAACTCCCGAATCAATAACTTCCACTCAAATTATATGCATTTTGTAGGTAATCCAATTATGAACATAAAAATATATAGTATATAGGCAGAGTGATTTACTATTTGTTATTCTCAAACAAATCTGACCAGTTCTATGAGACTTGAAGGTAGATATAAGACTGATCAACATTTATGTCAGATTTTTTTCTTACAAAATGGTGCAAATCTGCTTGGATATGTTGGATTTAAATCTTCTTTTCTTCTGCATTCGTTCTCAAACTCCTGCAGATTAGCAGGATGTAGTCCGGAATGCTGTGTGTCATGGTTTACAGCATTGCTGCGATATCTGTGCCTTTCGGCCTGACACATCCGACTTCAGCATGGCTTTGGGTCACTAACCCTATATGGGATGGGACAGCCAACACAATCCCATAACCTCCTTAGTCGCCTTTTACGACATGCGTGGAAGGTAAACAGTGTTGCTATTCTTTGCTCCCACTTTGGGCCCCGGCAACACACGGGCGGGATTTAAATAATTAATGTGACCAAAGAAAATAAAATAGTTATATTTTCACAAAACACAAGTGCGGTCGAATATATATATATATATAGAAATATATGGAAAAGTGGCATCACATACCACATGTTAAAAAATTATCAACAACTTACAAAATTGATATAGCACATCAAAATCGTGCCAGAAGTAGTGTAGACATATTACACTTTCGATCAAATCATCCTTATGACGGTCCGTAATTTGTAATGGTATCATATGATCGATTAAAGGACAGTACATAGTGAAAGAGTTAAATGTTTCATAGTTAAAAAAGCACACACATTTATTTTAACTTTGAAACTGAATTTGCCCTTGCGTTGAATGAGATTGAAAGTAGAGCAAAGAAAAGCAGCTCTGTTTACCTTCCATACATGCCATAAGAGGCAATTAAGGAGGTCATGGGATGTAGTTGCTTTACCAATCGCATATAGGGTCAAAATAACCAATAAGTCATGCTGAATTTGAATGTGTCTGGTCATAAGGCGCAGATATCAGAGCACAGCTGTAAACCATAACACAACACATTCTGTTCTACAGACTACATCCTGCTAATTACAGGAGTTTGAAAACAAATGCAGTAAAATAAAACTTATTTATTAGCCGTAAAAAATATTCATCTGCTGATGTCTGATGTGTTGGACCATTGGTGAAAATAAAATGCGGATACATTTCATCAGCCTGCTGGAATTCTAGTAGAAAATTATGTCCTGCTAAAACTTAAGTCCAACAGGAGTTATGAGTTAAAGACAAAAGCTAACAAACAAAAACGCAATCCATGCAACAGAAAAGACAAATACACATAGCACTGGTTTTATATAAACTTTAAGGATGAATCAAGATGATGTAACACATGTGGACACTGGCTCATGGTTAAACCTTTAATGACATGTCAAAATGAGGCAGATATTATCACATAAGTCAACCAACAGCAACAGATGTTTGTTGCTGTCACTATAACCATCAGACTCCATAGAGGATCATTTTGTATTTAACTTCAAAATAACCAATAAATTGTGTATTTTTGTTCAAAATAAGAACAACTAAATTTTATAATTTAGAACAAAATAAGAACAACTAAATTTTATAATTTAGAACAAAATAATAACTACTCAATTCTATAACTTAGAACAAAATAATAACTACTCAATTCTATAACTTAGAAAAAATCACCACCAAATTTTGTTTTTCAACTCTACATAATCTAAACATTCTGTATTTATACACCAAATTTCATTCAAATTGTGTCTAAAGAATATTTTACTAAAGATAAATAACTTGATCATCAATAAAAAGATATTCTATGAAATCCAAATATGTTTTTGTACAAATTACAAATAGAATAGTATATACAATTTGGCAGGTAGGAGTCCACACACAAAATGACATGCCTCATTAACCCCTGTACAAGATTAAAGAAGAAACAGAATGCATAGCATAAGACAATTCTTACAAGAATAAATTACCTGTCTTCAGAATCTGCCTCTTGGGTTTCTTGTGCAAGGTTACCTTCTTGTTGCTTGTCTTGTTTGGTAATATGTTTTTTACTGACTACCTGTGTCAGGGAATTGTTATTTGGTAACGGTATTTCCAAAACTTGAATCTTTTCTGGATACCTACATGATGGAACGTATTAAACATTACAATATAACTGCATAAAATAACAAGGATGTGGTGGTACTTCTAATGGAAACCTTACAAGTGTGATAGAAATGATAGTGACCATGACATTGTCTGTAGGTACATCTTCAGTAAGTCTTCCTGTGTAACTCTCTCTCTTTTGCATGAGAAATTTGATTTCCTTTTTATGACAATTCATTATGGGATTTAAGGGGAGGAAGAGAGGGAAAAAATTGGATTACCCACCTGTTGGTTCAATTCCTAATTCCTAGAGTAGTGATGTTCGGATTTCCTAATTCGGGGTAAGGGATTTCAACATCTCAACTGTCACCCCTCACCCCAATCTATGGGCTAGTTTGTAACCTATCGATATTGTTGAAGTTGGGAAGAGTATCCTGTATCTGCCATCTTTAGTGCAGACTAAATATGTGACATTGTAATGGAAGTTTGATGGCCGCCCCACTATTGACATGCACCAAAAATTAACAGCATAAATGATAACCATTTCTCAATCAGTGATTGGGATGAAACTTGTAGAAACACATCAGCTACAGCTTGGTCATGCATAATCTGTCAATCCAACAACTGGATAAGTGGGAATTGCAAGTTTTTATATAATGTCAGCAACACAGGTTGTAAATAGGTTGTCACAGAACTCACGTACATCCCCATCTGTATCACATCACAGAACTCATGTACATCTGTATCTCACCACAGAACTCATGTACATCTGTATCTCACCACAGAACTCATGTACATGCCCATCTGTATCTCACCACAGAACTCATGTACATGCCCATCTGTATCTCACCACAGAACTCATGAACATGCCCATCTGTATCTCACCACAGAACTCATGTACATGCCCATCTGTATCTCACCACAGAACTCATGTACATGTCCATCTGTATCTCAGCACAGAACTCACGTACATGTCCATCTGTATCTCATCACAGAACTCATGTACATGCCCATCTACATCTCAATATAGAAGAGCATTTTTGAAAGACAGTGACATGGCTTACATAGTACATAACCTGCACAACGAATCTGTGACAGCATCAGAATAGTATCAATGCAAGGATATCAGTTCTCTTAGGGACATCGTTATGCAAGAATCTATCTCGTCATGCAATGTCTATCATTTTTCTCAGACAAATTGCGGTGAATCGATTCTTCTCATATGGTACATGTTTATATGATCCATGATTCATCAGCATAGGCCAGCACTGAAAATTTGCCGATACATCACGCTAATTCCACATAGAAACTATTGGTCCATAAGTTCACAGATCACCCTCAAGATATCCCTCAGTGTGTAGCGAGTGACTACATCTACTCTGTATTGGTTTACCATTCTCTTCTGGTTATCTGTATAACACTTATGTTTAGCAACAGCTCTTTTGATATTATGATCTTGCAGAGTGTTCAAAGTTTCATATTCACAAACATTAGTTATATTAGTCACTCGCCTTAATTCCATAAGTTCATTCAAAACATCAGCTAGGTCCATTGCTTTTCCATTCTCCATGGTCACTGTACCAGCCAGCCTTTTAGCACATTCATTTTCTCATTAGACCAGCATGTCTTAGAATGAAAATGAAGCAGATTCTTCACAAGTAAACTGGAACTTCCAAATATGAGTTCAGGAGTCATCTTGCTTACACAACTGATAAGAACCTGTAGTTTTGTCAGAAAGGCTATGGGCTGTCAAGAACTACCTGCTCACAGTTAAAGGGATTACTTCATCAACATCATCATATGCCATACATTTGCATAGACTCTGTCACAAGTGTCGCTTGTCTAGGAGATCCTGATACATAGTTCATCATCAATTAGTCCAACACATTTGACTCCAGAATGGTATTGTTGGGTTACTTTCATTGTCCATATGTTGGATTATCAACCTTATGCCCAAAACTCTTAAATCTTGTACATGCATGGAAGTGGCAGTATTTGTTGACTTTTTTGTTGCTCTCTATGAATCTAATGACACATTGGTAAAAGTATATTTTATTTGTCTGTTTCGATGCCCAAGGACTACAAATAATAGAGCTTTCATATCATTTTGTATAATGGGGAGGGTTTCTCCAAAGCTTTTTCACACTAAAAATACTCCAACTCTCAGCAGTGTGCAATGTTTTGATAATAAAATCATTTATTCTATTGTCTCACTAATACTAAAGCTAACTCTTGTATCTGTGGTATAGATACTGTCCTAGTCTATTATCTCACTCTTGTATCTGTGGTATGGATAATGTCCTAGTCTATTATGTTACTATTGTATCTGTGGTATGGATAATGTCCTAGTCTATTATCTCACTCTTGTATCTGTGGTATGGATAATGTCCTAGTCTATTATGTTACTATTGTATCTGTGGTATGGATATTGTCCTAGTCTATTATGTTACTATTGTATCTGTGGTATGGATATTGTCCTAGTCTATTATGTTACTATTGTATCTGTGGTATAGATACTGTCCTAGTCTATTATCTCACTCTTGTATCTGTGGTATGGATATTGTCCTAGTCTATTATCTCACTCTTGTATCTGTGGTATGGATACTGTCCTAGTCTATTATCTCACTCTTGTATCTGTGGTATGGATACTGTCCTAGTCTATTATCTCACTCTTGTATCTGTGGTATGGATACTGTCCTAGTCTATTATCTTAGTTTTCTAATCTTTGTTATAATCCTTGTTCCACTCTATTACTCCAGCAACATTTTTCTCTAGCACATTTCTACATGGTTTGCAATTACTTCATAGTACACACTTTTGTTACTGGATGTATTGCACACATTTTATGGATATGTTATTATCCATCTTTACTTCGTTATTTCATGGATAATAATATTTACACATTTTAAAAATATATATATATATTTCATCTCTATATTATTATGTGTTTTCTGTGTCAATTAGTACAATATTTTTGTACCAATCTAAGATTGGTCCTACATTGGACATGCTCTTGCTCAGACAATAACAGAATACACCACCAATCTCTTGCATGGATACCAATAGGCAGAAGTGCCAAAGTAGACCAAAGGAAACACTCAGAAGAACAATACTTAGAGAAATTAAAGCAAACAATATTCATACTTTTCAAGAACTGCACAGAATAGCTTTGAATGGACAGAATTGGAGAGATCTGACCTTTGCCATATGTGCTAACTTCATTGTTAAAGGAAAATGAATTATTTAATTAACCTTAAAGTGAAAGGTCAATCATTTTCATCCTTATTCATTTTATTATAATTGTTTATATAATTTTTTTTTGGTATGTTTTTTTATTACACATATTTACTTATTTAAAATATAATGAGATATATATACTAATGCTGTGAGACAAAACCTCCTACTCAGATGGGATAACAAAATAATTGTACAGATGTAGTGCTGTGAGACTTCAATAGAAAATTTCCCTATATAGGCTGTTATATTTTAGGAGTTTAATGTTGTGGCTGATCTGATGAGCTAATAGTGAGCCTGAAGAAATGTCAGTTAAATTCAAAGAAATAAACAGCAACTTTTCTGCCAAAGTCTGATGTGCTTATTGGCACAAATAAAATGGTGACACAATGCATTTATATTCTCTGGACTACATCCTGCTGGAAATCTGAAACTATTGTCCTGCTACAAGAGAGATCCAGTGGGAGTTTGAGAACGAACAGGGACAAAAACATTAACGTGGAGGGGAATATACTGTGGAGGGGAAGAATAAGTGGAAATGAAACAAACAAGACCTACATGATAACAAACACACAAAACATAAACACAAGTCTCTGATGTCTCTGCTGCCATTTCTGCCCTCTCCACAGAATGAGGAAAATTAAATTATATGTACACAAGAATTATAACCAGCAAAAGGGCTGAGGATTCATGTGTCATGTCTGTTTGCTCTGAATATTGACCAGATATCAGAGCACTACAGATCTGTATTGGTTTTTATCTGGTCTATTTGTCTTTTACCGCACTTCTCTTTCAGTGAATGAGTTACTTCATCTACACTGTACACATCTTAGACATGAGCAGCGAATACAATTACAAAATTCAATTTTCCCAAAATATCTTGCCCTAAAACAAACAAATAACAGAGAAAGTGACAAGAACATACATTTATTCATCCATTCCTTCTTCCAATTATACGTATGTTCTTCTTCTTCATCCATTCTCTAACTCCTGCAGGTTAGCAGGATGTAGTCAAAAGAATGGAATGCGGTGTCACAGTTTACTATATCGCATTGCTGCGATATCTGTGCCTTTCAGCCTGAGACATCTGACTTCAGCATGGCTTTGGTTCACTGACCCTATATGGGATGGAACAGCCAACTCCATCCCATAACCGTCTTAGTCACCTCTTATGACATGCATGCAAGGCAAACAGTGTTGCTATTCTTTGCTCCCCTCTCGGGTCCTGGCAACACACGGGCGATACGTAAGTGCGTGTGTATATATAGTTACTGAAACTAAATGAAGGGTAGCTTATATATACTATCAGAAGAAGGAAGCTATAGAATTGTGGATACTTCAAGCAACATGATGGTATAGAGAGGTTCATTCTGGAGGGCAGAGTGCCATGTGAGAGAAGACGAGGAAGACTAAGAAGACGATGGACTAGCGCGATCAAATGTATGCACGTCTCTGGACAATGCAGACATGCTTTCCTAGGACAGAGAGTCGTTCAGAGTATCCATGATGAAGACAACATTTAGGAAAGAATGTCACTTGATATCTGTGTGTGTTTGTATATGTCAAGTGACGTTTCTCTCCAAAACATTATCTTCCCAATGAACTATCAGAACCCTTCTCTCTCTTGGACCATGAAGCTTGCATTTTCCAATTACATATTTATGTTATCTTTAATGTCATCAGTCCATCTTCTTCTTGGTATGCCCTTTCTCCTCATCCCAGGTGCTTTGCTATCCATTATTTGTTTTTCTAAACAGTTGCGTCTCTTTATATGCCAAACAGGTGTAGTTTTCTTTTTGCTACTGTGTTTATTAACCAACACTCTGGTAACTTCAATGTGTTTATAATATCTGAGTTTCTCTTTTTTTTTTCTTCCATGATATTCTAAGTGTATGTGTGTATATATATATATTTAAATAAATAAATATATATATATATATATGTCTGTAATATGATATTGGACTTCCGGTAGTGACGTCCGTTGATGGAGGGTGTTTCTCTAATCAAGTCTGGGTCATTCCGTCGATCGTTGGATTAATCAACTAACATCGTAAAGTCCAGACCGATTTGTGTAACAGAAGTCAGTTCGTTCCAATTCTTTTTTCATTCAAACGAATTATTGTGTGTCAAACTGTGTTACAACATCGGATATTTAAGATAGTATGTGTGATTTCTTAGAGAAAGTAAAACAACCAATATTCATACTATTCAAGAACTGCACAGAACAGACAGAATTGGAGAGATCTGACCTCTGCGCTAACTTCAGCGCAAAAGGAAAATGAATGAATGAATATGATACGGTTTGCTACCAGGTATTAGGTATGTTCTTCTTCTTCTGTGTTTATTCATAAACTCCTGCAGATTAGCAGGATGTAGTCCGGAGAACGTCATGGTTTACAGCAGTGCTACGATATCTGCGCCTTTCGGCCTGACACATCCAACTTCAGCATGGCTTTGGGTCACTTACTCTATATGGAATTGGACAGCTAACTCCATCCCATAACCTCCTTAGTCACCTCTTACGACATGCATGGAAGGCAAACAGTGTTGCTATTCTTTGCTCCCCTTTCGGGCTCCGACAACACACGGGCGATTCGGTATGTTGATTAAGTTCTTCAACTAATTTGTCAGCATGTTCATTTTCCTCTACATCTGCATGTCCGGGGACAAAGATCAACATGATTTTTCACACTGAGACCCACATTTTAGTTCTCTCTAAATGGCTCCATCCATCGCCTATGCACATGACCTGTTTTGACTTTCTGCATAGGTTAAATACAAAGAGAAGTACCTACATTCCAACTTTTTATATTATGCAGTTTCATTCAGTTTCTGTGATATCACTGAACTCAGATTGAAAAGCCGCTATCTCTACTTCAAGATGCATCGATCTGTACACTACACACTGAGGCCCCACCTTGTAGGATCGAGGGACTCTCAGTGCATAGCATGCAGATCGATGCATCCGTAATAGCGACTGTAAAATGTGTCTATATCGATATTTTGTTGCATTAAATAATGTTGGAATTTGTTTCTTTAAAATTATAAGCACTTCTCCTTGTATTGTACCTCTGAATCATATAGTATGCAAGAATGGGAATATGCTTGCGATTCCAGCCAGTTTAGTGCCTGCGTTACTGCAAACACTTCCATCGTTAGCCTGCTTGTTGTTGCGGTAAAAGCCCCACTAGCTTCGTGAACTATTTTTCCATGTAATCTGGTAGTAAAAACCCATACTACTGGTGGTGAAATATACCAGATTAAAACTATTCCAATGGCAGATCAAATACTTAGATTTGATCTGGAACAAGATCAATTATCTCTCCAGTTTCTTAACATATGTACAAGTGTCTGCCCAATTTTCAGCAGATTGTTACACTAGTACTCCCCAGATGTCTACTTCAAAGACTTAATGGTTCTATACATCCAGTGGATCTGTGATACAAATGAACTCCCTCGAGTCGTCATCTAGTTGAAATACTGATGCTATATACTACCAATTTCCCCCTTGAACATTTCATGATTTATTTTCTGACAACATAGTAAAATATCTCTGATATATTGCTATAACAGTATAACCATCTTCCCTGCACGATTACTTCCCCCCCCCCCATCCATAATCATGGATAGTAACACTATTTCCTTCAGTGTGTACAACAAAATCGAAATTATGATCGTTAAGTGCTCATAGGCACTTCTCAACTTGCAAGCACCACGTTTCATTTTTAGAACACCACATCGCTCATGTGCACTGAATTGAGAAAGCATGGCATAGGGTAACATCAGTAATAATAATAATAGGCAAAATATGAGCTAGAAGACCATAGACAGACATGATAACTAATGTTCCACGGTAAAACTGAACTTTATAAGTAGCAGAATGAGAATTTCGTAAACTGAATGAAGTTTTTACCTTAAGTTTTTGAAACTCTAACCTTGTCTTTTATAAAATTATATATAATTGTAATGAAAACTCAATAACCGTGAAAAAGTGTACTAGAACAGATATATGAAAGGTCAGAAACATAATTTTTCCACATTTTTAAATATATAAACATCCAGTTCCTTTGTTCAAAAATAAGGCTCTGCATATCTCATTTCAAAAAGGTCCATTGGACATAATGCCCGCAGGTGCTGCACCTTTCATCATTTGAGAGCCTAGTACATGTACAGGAAATGCTCTACAGAAGAAATTAAATTAAATTGTTTTGTCTTCTTGAAATTGGTAACGCTCAACTGCTTCACAAACAACTTCCCAAGTTTGAATCTCTACACCCGTTTGCTAATTTCAGAAAATGGGCTCACTTCCTTATATGATGGGAATAGTAACTAGTAGCATGTTCTTGACCGTGAATCTTGCTTCAGTCTTCAGCTTGTATATTTCTTTATCACCAAGTACGTCACCAGCACTAAAAATTGCTCTCAAGCAACTTACTACCCAATCGGATTTCATTCTCTGTTGTACTTATTATAGACCTCTTTACTCTTTCTGTCTTAAACTTGACCTTGGTCTCACTATCATGGCCTCCTAGGATTAGTTTAGTTTAGTTTTCTGAAATAATCTTGATACACTCTGTTTTAACCCATTAGTGCTTGATATCTCCCACACATGATGCTATTAGATCTAACAACAAAGCTTTCCAGAAGAGTTGTTTTGAGAAAATGTATTTCAAGCATATTTTGAATGCAGGCAACCAAGTGCCTAGACCAGGAAAGAGCAAACTATGGCCCATCAAGTTAATTTTACAGATCCAGAATGCTGATTTAAAATTACTATATGCTGCTGACCCTTAAGCTCAGAAACTTCAAATCACAAGCTATCTTAGCCAAACTGTACAACGATGTTAACAGGCGATAAAGACGATATTTACATCAAACCACTGATTTTTATAGCTAAAAACAGCGGTCAGAATGAAGCAGACTTCTGAAGATAATTCTGACACCTTTTGACATTGGAGATGAGTTGTTTCTTTTTCAAAAGAGGTTAGTGACAAATGCTGCGATATCCTTTGGAACTTCACATTAACAGACCAATCAAATGAATGCTTCCATTTGCTGTGCATTCTAGCCTTTAATCAATGCAAGCTATCTGTATAGTTTAACCATGTGTTTGGTCATTGTTTTGAATATTTGTGCTCACTCTAGTAAGTATACTTTTCAGAAATGTCTGCTAGTGGTTTTGAAAATGAGATGGGTGCCAGTTCTTTTTCTTTCGTTCACTGGATGGTGCCAGTGATTACGATGTTACCGAGATTTATGTGTCATATGCTACTGATGGTGACCTAGATATCAGTGAAGGTAGTAATACTAGGGAAGAATTATAAGGAATTTGTGACCACGTATTTCCATGGTTTAGAGTTACATGGAACAAAGTAACCCCTATCAACTCCAGGAAATAATTTTACCTAAGCATATGCCCAAAGATAACAGTCCTAGTGTGGCGTATAACATAATTCAAGTTTTGTGGGTTTTTTTTAGTGTCTTTAATTGAATTATTTGTCACAGAAACACACAACAAATCAAGCCAGATAGTTGATGCATAGGCTATGCAGGAGTGTCAGACATCCCACACAATAAAGAGAAAGATTGTTGTATTTGTGTAGCAACAAGAAAATTCTAAAGGAAGAAAATGAAGCCTCAAGATGCACAGTGAATGTTAGAAGGGAGTCCATAGCCCATGTCTTTTAAAACATAAATATAGATGTTATTTGTGTGTATTGTTCAAACAAAAAATAAATACTTTATTTCATGAGTTTGATATGTTTTGTCACAGATGTGCCACAGGCTGGAAATGAAAACAAAAATATTTACCATAGGCCTAAATTAGATTACCTAATTTACATGTGGGATTTCAACCTTCAGAAGTTTATAAAGTTTATAGCAAGGTACTTCAATATATTCTTTGCAAGAATATATATATATATATATATCCAGTATCCAGTCCGTGGGGTAGGAGTCAATAGTCTCTATTACAATGGACATAAGGGTGTTGCCGGGGCCTGAAAGGGGAGCAAAGAATAGCAACACTGTTTACCTTCCATGCATGTCATAGAAGGCAACTAAGCAGGTTATGGGATGGAGTTGGCTGTCCCATCCCATATAGGGTCAGTGACCCAAAGTCATGCTGAAGTTGGATGTGTCAGTCCAAAAGGCGCAGATATCGCAGCAATGCTGTAAACCATGACACAACGCATTCCGTTCTCCAGACTAGATCCTGCTAATCTGCAGGAGTTTGAGAACGAACGCAGAAGAAGAAGGGTGTTTTGGATTGTTGCTTTGGTTACTGACTGTCTACTGTCAAAAAATATGGAATCATTTCGAGGGAAACAAAAGATGACAAGAGTCCATCATCAGGTAGCATATCCTGAACAGGTTGTAGCTGTCATCACAGCCTTTTGAAACTTCTGTCTATCTTGAGCAAGTCTTCCTGCTTCTGTTATTGGTATGTTCAGGTGGACATTGTTGTCTTGCGTCCATCTTCTTCTTGGTTTGCCTCTAGTTTGTTTCCCTGGTATCATCCCCTCCATTATGGTTTTCTCTAAACTCTCATGGTGTTTAATATGGCCAAAATATTGGAATTTTCTGGAAAGAACCATTCTGTTAAGCCAGTTTTCTTTTACATTAATTTCTCTAAGATGGCTACATTGGTGAACTTTTTGGTCCAGTGATTGTTCACTAGAAATATGCAAGCTCTTAGGAATGTTAGTTTTGTTGTTTTATAGCAGCTCAGCCATGTTTTTCATTTGTATCAGCTTCTTTGACATGATAACCAACCTCCTTCTGACTTCTTTATAGGAATCCCCATTACTGTTGATAAGAGAACTGGTATTCAAAACTGGTGACTTTTTCTAATTTGCTGTTGTTGATACTGATTACAAACTTGCTAGTGGTTTTGTCACTTGTCATAAACTTTGGTCTTGTTTCCATTTAGAAATAGGTTTTGTTTTTCACTATGTTCTGGAGTATATGAGGTGGTGGAGCTGTGTGCCAATAATGTATCGTCAGCATATCTTAGTTCTGGTATCTCGTGACCTCTGATGTTGAGTGGGTCAAAGTTATTTCTCAGTTGGTTATTTCTTACATTCCTCATTATGTTTTCTGCATAAATGTTGAAGATATATGGTGATAGTACACATCCTTGTCTACCTCCTTTTTCCACGCTGAACCAATCAGATGTTTCACTGTTTACTCTCACAACTGCTTGCTGATCTTGATATAATGTTTTTATGAGGTGAATTAAGTGTGGTGGGAAACCCATGTCTTCATGATATTCCAAAGTTTTGTATGTTGTACTGCTACAATAGTTTATTGACCCACTGGGTAATGTAGACAAACTCCAGCAACCCAGTGTTTCCGCATCGGGCATGGTGAGACACGTAGAAAATCATGGTCATCCACTGCATCATACTTCACTTCCAGTCGTCTCGATTCGTCTTGCCACTGGTTTCAAATGAGGTCAGACAAGAGAGTGAGGTCGATGCTTTGCACAACCCCTCACTTTAATCAAAATCCCCAGTGCAAGCCATTTTCATGTCCATGAAAATTCTGCTAGAATCCTTTTGAACCGTCTTGCATCTCATCTTAATGAAGGATTACTACCCGAAAGTCAATGTGGTTTCAAAAAAGAATGTTTAACAACTGATATGGTCTGTGCTGAAAAACAACTTCAAGAAATATGTCAAGAACAATACTGTGACACTGCATTCATAGACTTAACAAAAGCATTTGACACAGTTAGTAGAGAGGGACTGTTGAATATTATGGCAAAATATGGATGCTCACAGAAATTTATCAAAATGATGCAGCAATTGTATGATGGAATGCAAGCTAGAGTTCAGGATGATGAAGAGTTATCTGAAACATTTCCTGTCTCAAATGGAGTAAAACAGGGACATGTATTAGCACCTACCCTATTTAGCATCATGTTATCTGCTATGTTAGATGATGCGTTCAGAGATCTAGATTTGGGAGTAATCATAATGTATCGCATAGATGGAAAATTGTTCAACCTTCGGCGGCTCCGAGCCAAAGTCAAATCACACACAATCAGGGATCTCTTATTTGCTGATAACTGTGCCCTAAATGCCAACTCTGAGGCTGATCTACAAATTATTATAGACAGATTCTCCAAAGCTTGTACCAACTTTGGACTTACTATCAACACAGAGAAAACAGAAATCATGTTACAACCAGCACCTGGCAAAAGCTACGAGCTCGAGCTCTGCATAAAGGTAAATGGTGTAGCACTGAAAGTTGTGAATAGTTCACATACCTAGGTAGTACGTTATCACAAGCAGCCAACATTAATGATGAAGTCTATACAAGGATCGCCAAGGCAAGCAGCACTTTCAGCACATTGTACGCAAATGTTTAGTGTAGAAATGGCATTAACATACAGACTAAGCTGAACGTCTACAGAGCAGTGGTACTTCCAGTGCTGTTATACGCTAGTTAAACATGGACTTTGTATAGACGTCATATGAGGAAACTCAATCACTTTCACACAACTTGTCTCAGAAAAGTTATGAACATCAAATTGCAAGACCAGATTCCAAATACCACTGTCCTTGACAGATGTGGTATCCCCAGCATTGACACTATCCTGATGCAGACACAGATTTGTTGGGCGGGTCATTTGGTACGTATGCCAGACATCGCCTGCCAACGATACATCTCTATGATGAGCTGGAAAAGGGTAAACGTTCTCAAGGTGGCCAAACGAAGTGCTACAAGGACTCTTTAAAGACCTCACTGAAAGTGTTTGAAATAGACCAAAGCACATGGAAAGAACTTGCATAAAATATATTTACATGACGCTCTACAGTCAAAAAGAGAGCATCATCTTGTGAAAAGAAGAGAAATGCTGCAGTCCAATAGCGGAAAGTAGCTAGAAAGTCACGTATAGAGCAAAATCTGCTTACAGTGAATATTCCATATCCGAACTGTGAATGCACCACTGCAAGACCTATAAAAACAACTGTTACTACCAAACCCCTCCATCACCAATACAACACGGCTGAAGAAGACATGCACCTACCACCACCAGGCACAGGGAAGAAAGAGTGAAAGCTTGCAACCATGGGGATTGAATAAGTAGGCCTAAGTAAGTTTGCAGTAGAAGCATTAAAACAGTATTACTATTAACCTTTAAAGCACTCTCAGCAACTATAATCAAAAGATAATACGGTATGTATTTTCCATATCTGTCTGCGACTATAGAGGTCATACCTTATTTAACAAAAATATTGATTTTGTAAACAAACGATATTCACCCAGGTTAACCGAGGAAATAACAGAAGACCTAACTAGCTTCTGTTTCTGCTAGGTTCAACTAACTACAATGCGTTACAGATCAGTTGTGACTGTGTTCAGGCATCGATATAATCCATCAAAATCGTTCGAAATTACAATCATTTCCAATGATTTTTTTTTCTATATTCAGATTTCTTTGTGTGGCCGATAATTTTAGTTTGATCAACATGTTTCGTTTGTTTAGAAAGACGAATGTTATATGAGCAAGTAATTTGCTTATAAAATATTGGTGGAGATTAATGTAGGTCTAGTTGGTTGCTGATCCAGCGGTTCATGCCCTTTGACCTAATGCCATTAAATTGCTGGGAAGTCTGTGGATTTCCGACCCACGATAGGACGGAGCCAGAGAATAACTATCACACCTCCAGGAAGGTAGGTTTCAATTTATGCACTCTTCCTAGCCACTGTAGCCAAGATAGGGTTCACTGTGCTCATTCCCCGCCACCAATTGACTACTGGTTATGCCGAGCTTCTCTATTGCTCTAGGCATGCAACCAAATGTTCAAGTCAAAAGGATTGTCACATCCTGAGTCACTGTGCCTCTATGATGGGTCTACGCCATAGGAAAAAACAGTGCTGCACAGTACATCTCTGGCTCCCTCCCAACCACAGAGGGTGCATACATATATATTCAGGTAAACATGAAACACATTTAAACAAAAAAATAAAAGCAAAATTGTATAGATGACGTGCCATGAAGCTTCTCTAAGAAGATAACCTCAATATAACGGCATGTCATCCACTAAGGTTTTCTGTTGCCCTGGTGGTCTGTCTAGTGGGCCATTGGTGAGACCCACAGATGCAACCACATGTGTATCTAGGTCTAGTAAGTGGTATGTGTTCCGGATTGAAAGTATATGAAGTTTTCATCAAAATTCTAGGCCTAGTCGGAGATGTTAGTTCCCAGTTTATCACAGATACTACACATACACCAACAAATCTTACATCATTACATTAGTAACCATTCCTTTATTTCTACACACAAAAATTATACGGACAGCTTTAAAAAGAAACACGTTATTGCATTTTTCAAATACTCTCCATAAATAGTGCAAGGGCAAATAAAGAGAATGCAGTGAGAGGAGGAAATTACCCAACGCAGAATGGACGCGACAGGTTTAAGTTTGGCTCCGTTCTCAACTCATAGGTTTAAGCTGATGACGCTTGAAGCCAATAACTTTTTTAATTTAATTTTGCTTTGAAGAAATATGTCTAAATATTATAAACGTTGTTAGATGTAACAAAAATAATACTAAGTTAGCCGGTGGACGCAGTGCTGAGTGGACAGGATAGTCCGATAATCCCACTGCAAAAAATGTCAACACGGCACCGGCACACTCACACAGTGGGCGTCAAATTTCAATTGATCCATATTCCCCATACCTGCTGATCTTATCCATATTTATGAAGCAACTTAAACAATGTACATTCAAAAGTAAAGTTATACTTTTACCTAAAGTAAATAAATGCAGCAGTTTTTCCGTTCGTTAGTAGAACACATTCCCGACTCGCACAGATCGCAGCCATTGTGAAAGGAAGTAGATACCGCTAACAGCTTAGAGAATGTAAACAATTATGTAGAATATTTATTAAAAGTCAATATTGCGTGAATAAATTATTGTTTTATGGAAATCTTCATACTAATATTTTTTTATTATTTAATAGTCGTTAATAGATATATAAAACAATGATATGCGTGTATTTATATTGTTTAGCTCATTTCGTTTTGATTTATAGTATCACCACGACAAGAGAGTTCTTTTCACAAACGTTTAAAAAAACTGTAGCAATTTTGCCCCTCTAAGTTATCCCAAAAGACACGGTAATGCACAATGTAGAAGGAAGTTAAAAATAACATGCATAGCTATAACATGGCTTGATATCTTTCTCAAACATGTAATTGTTGTGGTCAGTAATGTAACCAAGCATATCCCTTCACAATAATTCTTTACAGCAACACTAACAACAGATTTATTATCTTCAATATGGCCTAGACTTAAACACATCATTGTTTGTTTGTGCAGTGTCGACTGGTCACAAGATGACATTCTTAAATCTCAGTATAGGCTATAGGCCTAATGCATATTTTTAAAGCACGAAAATCCTACATCACATTTTCTTAAATGTGCACACTTTAAAAAGTGATATTATTAACATTTTACTGCAGGCCCTATGTTAAAGCATAGAGTAAGAAGTGTGCAAACCAAAGCGCGCACACATTGTTATGTGTGTCTTGTGTTATTAACATGGTCGCTATCACAATACGCTTGCTAGAATAAGTAGGCATATAGTATCGACACAGTTCAACATTAATTACCATGTGTTTCAGTGTTATTTTCCTTTGATACCTACTTCTTTGTTTACATTCCATTTTCATACCTACTTCTTTGTTTACATTCCATTTTCTCGCAATGAGCCTTAAGTCTGTCGTTGAACTAGCTATCAAATATGATTCGATCGTGAAAGTCTTGATAAAGAAATATAGGAATATACTTGATATATATTACCATAATATACAAAATGAATAAGAGCGTCATTTAAAATAGCATTGTAAACATTGCCGGTAATTGTTTCGAAAAAAATGTAGATTTAAAAAAATAATAATGTATGGCCTATAGTTTGATTGAATCTACCACGCCAAATTAGGAGGTTTGCATAGAGTATCAGATGATGTAATCAGATTGACAGGTTTAACAAGATATTTTTAAAACATGGAGGTAAATAACGTTACAGATAATTACGAGTAACCAATGCATCACACTTGATCTCACAGTGCAAGATAGTAAGAGTGATATGGTAACATGTCGTAATATATATATAGGCCTATATATATAGGTCCATATAAGGCCTACAATCTGTAAATATAAGAAGACAAAGAATGGTGATTCTGTCTTAGAGAAACAAAATTAATCTTTTGTTTTTCATTAGAATTTATATAAATAGGCTACATATCAAGAAAGAATACAAAAGCGAAATAGATCAGCGCCCTAACTCAAATATATTTATTATTTAAGCAACATGTGTGGTACAGATCATGTCTATAATGGACAAGGTACCGGGTTCGTATCTCGCAGGCAATTGTGCATCCGGGCCGTTCAGAAAGCAATGACAAACTACTAAATGTATTTATATAGCCTAGAAAATCACTACAGCCAACTAATGTTGGGTTGATGGCTGCGTCATGAATAGGATATGCTACCATAATATGATACCAATTAAGCAACATAGTCTGTATATCGCTCAAATATGATGAATTATGATGATAATTTACACAGTAACACCAGTTGGTGAAATTATGTAAATATAATATTAATATGGAATTCATTTTCTGGATAGCCTTTTCTTATTCTGTCACTGAATTTAGCCTTATTTAATTACTAAACACTGTTCAAAACGTAGGTTAATATGCTTTTAAAATAAATTAATGTAAATAAATTTTATATCTTTAAAAAACTATATTTATAATAAATAGTAGGAAAAAAACTAGCGATTAGTAAATACATGTATACAGTTTTAATATTGTATTAATTAACAACATGATAACTACAGGCAATGTCTAAATCAATTATAATCACCCACTTGGCTATGTTTCTTACATGTACAATATACGAAAGCTAATTTAAGTCTGACAGAATCAGACGTGTCCATTTTACCTTAGAATCGTTCTTAAGATAAAGTAGTCTAGAGGTATTGCGCATCCAAGATCTATAAGGAAAGACGTTTAATATTGCGAAAGTTATCGCATCCGTATAGAAATGCCCGCCAAGAGTGAACCGAGATGTGAATTTAATCCCAATTTGTTATTAATGGGTTCCTTTCTTCCGACCACTGCTCTGTCCTGTGGAGAACTCGTGGAGACGCTATCTGTTTTAACTGGTCTGAATATTGAACATTTTCTCTGATGAAATCGAAAATCATTGTGGCTGTTTTGCCACCTGTTAAACTTGTCAAATTCGCCAGAAAAGTTCGATCAAGGCATTGATTGGGGGCAGTCGTTTGTAGCTCGATTTTTTTATGATATAGGTGGGAAAAGAAGGGAGGGAGTTTACATGTGGTGAAGGGTCAAGGGACTTAATTATATAAAGACGAATTAGAAGAAGAAATATATGTTAAGTTTTGAAATTAAGTTAGGAAAGATATACAAAGAAATCCCGCTACAAATCCCCAAGTCTCAAGTACATTGTCTGGAGGAACAAAAACGCGGGTCTCAAAAGAGATGCAGATCCCAACAACACTGCCTTCGCGGAAAATTATTCACGCATGCGCATACCAAACTTGGTGTGCGCAGTCCGTTCTGCGCAGGTCGTTTGGTGACAGCTGTCCAAACATGGAGGCTTGCCGAGGGTATAGACTGCCTGTTTTCGAGCTATAGCCCTCTAAGCCGAACTAGCCAACCAGCAAAGCTGTACCAAAGGTTAGACGAATTGACAGTTTATCATTCTTTATTGTTCGATCGTTTTTGATTGTGGGAATGACGATGGAAAACATGGGCGAGCTCCCGGCTGATCAACAAATCAACGGTGATTCGTCTAACAGTAACGGAACCACCACTCAGAGCCAACCCTCTCCACAAGAACCGGATTACGTGAACCCCCAAGACGAACTCGAAACGAGCATCACTCGCTCAGAGGCCATTCCGGTCAGTGTGAGCAGCATGATCGACTCGAGCGAGTTCCGCTCCCAAATGGGCGATGTTACATATCATACACTCAACGGTAGGATGAGCCCTAGTTACAGCCCAAACAACTACGCCACTTTGACACCGTTACAGCCACTTCCTCCCATATCAACAGTTTCAGATAAGTTCAGCCATATCAATGTCTCGGGTCCTAATGTCAGTGGAAGCTTTACGCTCATGCCCCAAAACAACGGACTTGGTGCAGGAATTGTGGACATGTCCGCATATGGACACAGGTATCATGAGAAGTTGGGTATGGCGGGAATGAGTATGAACATGGGGCCAACTCTTGGATCTACTACCATGAGCATGATGTCAGGTAATAATTTGAATTACCAACAAAGCCTGTGTCCTTATGGGTATGTACAGAATGGACTAGCATCACCTAAAACAGAGCCCAAAATGGCTTCACCAAACAGTTATGTGGACTCATATGCTCCATCACCAATGAGAATGGACCATAATGCCACAAGACTACATTCACCTAATTCTATGATGGTATCTATGAATGGAATACACTCTGCACCTACGCCATCACCTCACAGCGATAGTCCACATCGAGAACGACCTGGCACATCGTTGGACATTCAGAACAAACAGCAGCAAGAAATTGAGGAGATCAACACGAAAGAACTCGCTCAGAGAATAAGCAGTGAACTTAAGAGATACAGCATACCACAAGCAGTTTTTGCACAGAGAGTTCTGTGCAGGAGTCAGGGTACTCTTAGTGACCTTTTACGGAACCCAAAACCATGGAGCAAACTTAAATCTGGTCGTGAAACATTTCGTCGTATGTGGAAATGGTTGCAGGAACCAGAATTTCAAAGGATGTCAGCGCTTCGTCTTGCAGGTAAAAATGTTCAGAACACAACAGTTCGCCATCATTGTTGCATATTTTATTTCATTTATATTTATGTAGGCCTATAAATATATGTAGCAAAGCTTTTTATGTAGATATCCCTTTTGGTTTACTTCTTGTAGATGAGCCGTCTAGATAAACTCGGTTACTGTGTTAGTTTCTTTGTTTTAACTCTTTATCTTAGAGAAGATTTTCTGTCCTATTGTAATATATTTACAAGATACTATGAAAGTGAATGAACTAATGACTTTTTAAGGCAGCGTGCATGTATCTGAGTGACGGCTTTGTAGACTGACCAGAGATAAGTTAATGTCTATTTTATAAATCAGAAAGAGTGTTGAGACAGACATAATTATAATAAGTTTACATAATTAAAACTTAGCAGTACCGTTTGTCACAAATACTTTTCTTACGGATGCGTAATTTTTGAAAGTTCGCTGTGATGTATTTATACAGACAAAATAAGAGTGCAAATTTGGAAGATAAATATTACATTTTATGTGTATTTAAGTTTGAGATAAAATTATCTTTAAGTTATCTTTAATCTATATATTATGTGTACGATGCATAATGTTCTTGAAATAGCTTGTAATGTGGAAGATTGCAGCATGACTATATCTCACTGTGTGGCATACCATATAATGTTATTAATAAAGTGCAGGATTTCAATTTAAAAAATGTAATTCGAAGGATTATCAAGTAGCGTATCACACAGAAGAATATTTAGGCAATGTTTAAAGTTTGTACCCTCTTCCCAATTGCCAGATAGTAGTCATATCCGTATATATTTTTGAGATTATTCAACAGTTCAGATAATCTAGTGTGGAATAGCCATACTTTTAAAATTCCATAAAGATCATGTACTTCTGCCGAAAATACCCGTAGAAAATTGTGTGTGATGACAGTTGTTATTTCTGCTAGCCAATTATGAAAGTTTCGGAGAAGAGACGAGCTCTACCGAGTAAAATTTTGCCACTGAAATAACATTGAAGTTTCAGTATAATATTGAATATATTATTATTTTGCCAATATTTTCTATGTAGCACGCCTACAACCCTAACAGGTTATGAGTTTTATTATGATATTATTACTCTTAATTCTGTATCTTGACCCAGCAGTCTGTCCATATTTTGTCCTCAGAAATTTCTGTAGTTTGTTGTGCATTTCACTAAAAGGGAAATACTACAGCTCAAATACAGACATATTTAATAAAACTTGTACAAAATACTATAAACTTCTTTGATTTATTGACATGAACTGTTATCTCTAACTCTGTCATAAGTAAACTTCAGCCGCTGTTTAAGAAAATATTATATAAAGTAGAAAACAGTGTGAGAGCAGTTAGAAGACAAGGGATGTAGACGTAAAGCAACATTATCATTAAACTCAGATCTTTCACATATATTCTGCTCTCACCCCTGCAGATTGAAAATCGGCAAAATTAGTAACAAGATTATTTTTAATATGCCTGGTTTATAGTCCATTTGAAATTTTTCACAGGCTTGCTTCTTGATCGTTTGTAAAGACACAAAAGGACATAACAAAGTAGAGCCTGCATTCTCATCATTAATAAATAAGGGGTCAGAATTTCAATATAAATATGCAGTGGAAAGACACACATAATGATGGTAACTGTGTATTTCACTTAGAAAAGGCTGCTTAGTGAATCACTAGTCCGGCCGAACAAATAGAAATAAAATATATTTTGTAAGAAGATGAAATTGTATTGCTTTCCATGCTTATCACAGCTTTTGGTATATTATGCTGGTTGTCCATGTTTCATATATACATTACGCCTGCCGATGGTTTCAAGCTGAAATATCGCATTCCTTTTAGTATGTTATTATAAAACTGCATATTTTAAAATGTATGCCTTTGTTAGATTACAAATTAGAGTACTTATCAGAAAAGAAAAAAAAAGTTCTGAAATATTTAAACATTATTTAAACTCACCCCGTAAATTTGTGCCATGGAGTGACTGTAGAATACAAGATATTTGTTGGTAATCACACATATTGATTGCTAGAAAGAATCGAGCCATTGTGATCTACTGAATGTATTTATGTTGACTAGAAAATTACTACAGCCTACAAATGCTGGGTTGATGGATACGTCCAGAATAGGATATGCTAACAATTAAGCAGCATAGTCTGTACATCACTCAAATAGGATGAAATATGTATTATTTATTTTTAGAGTGTAATGTATTATTTATTCATGTGGATCAAAGCTATATAATTTACACTAAACAGTAGTCTTTCACTTGTGTAATAAAAAGTGTGTGCATGTAAATTTAGTGCCAGGTATATTGTTTAAATGATTGGGTTGGTCATTTCTATATTGTCATTTCAAGACCAAAATCTGTTTTAAGTTGGTTGCAGTAGTCAGTTAAAATTTGAAGTGCTTGTTTAATGTATTAATATTTTAGGTTTAGGTATGTTAATTATTGTCTTCTGCCAGACATATCAATCTCTACTTCAGTAAATTTTTCAGGGTGTAGCAGCTGATGGTTCCTGTTTTGTGTTGGTTCAGTGTTCTTTTTGAATTGCTGCACCAATCCTTACTCCCAATTCACGCATTCTCGATACTGACTTATGCTCATTGTCCTTAAAACCCTCTTATTGTGCACTCCCCTGAAGCATTGAGCTTGTCTACTTCGTCCATTCGTCCAACTGTTATAGAAGCAGAACCAGCTAATGTGTTGTCTCGTCTGTTTCCCTCCACACCTGTGTGTCTGGGAACAAAGATGAGAATGATTTTGCACAGTAAAACCCAATTCTTATCCCTCTCCAATTACTCCACCCATCACAAATGCACTTTACTGACTTTAATATTTTTGTTAATATTGCTTGTATTAATAGTTGTTTTCTCTCAGAAAATTTATTATTCTATCTATCAACATGATGTGTCCTTTACAGAACATTGCCCTTACTGCCACTACAAGCTTTTCGGTTCTGAGCCAGATACCCAGTCTCTTCCAGTGTCATGTTCAGAAGATCTTCAATATCCTGTGTCCACCATAGTCTTGATCTACCTCTTGTTCTCTTCCCTGGAAATTTTTCCTCCATGATTAATCTTCCTAAACCATTGTGTCTATTTGTGTACAAAATATGTTACTGAGGTAGCTTTTTTGAGGAGCCAGTCTACTTCTATTTTTGGGTTTGTGTGTTGATTCATCTTTCTGTGTATGATATTCGTAGAACATTTTTATAGCATTTAATTTTGAATGTTTATGTTTTCTTTTCCATTGCGGATGTCATAGCCCACATCTCACAACCGTATGTTGCCACTGGAACAATATAGCTTCTTATTAGTTGTAATTTTGTTTTTCTGTTTACCCCTTGTATATAATTTTCATCTGTGATGTTTTTTTGTAGGGACACTGCTAATATCTTTCTGATCTCTGCTGAGCAATCTCTTGTGATGATGATGGTTGACCTGAGATATTCAAAGTTGCTGACAATTTCTAGTTGTTCTGTGTCAAAGACTATTGTAGGTGTGAGTTCATCTCTGTCTACATGCATTATTTTTGTCATGTTTGCAGTTAAAAGAGTTTGTGCCTGCTAAGATGTTTGACTGACATAATCATGTGTTCTAAACCCGTGGGGCCCCTTGTTATTAGTGTGGTATCATCTGCATAACTGGAATTTATATATAATTTCTGGAATTTTGTGTCCTCTGATATTAAGGCGTTGAAACTGTTCTTCTCGTACATTTCTCATGGTGGTTTCTATGTATATGTTGAAAAGGTGTGGTTAGGAGAGGATGCATCCCTGTCTAACTCCTTTTTTGGACATAAAACCTAAAGCCTCTTGGCAAAAAAGACAGAAAAAAGCCTTTTGCTCCCGATAAAGCATTTTAATGAGCAATATGAGATGGTGTGAGAATGCTTATTTACTAGTGCAAAGATAATATAGTAGTAAAATGTTCAGTGCAGATTGAGTAAAGATTGTAATGATCCAGAAAAGCAAATATAATAGATATAAGAAGAGACACATAAATCCACACTGAACTAGAAGAGCAGTGAGCTGTTACACTCTGATGGAGTAATTAAGATGCGGATTGTAGCACGTGTGATCTTGCCTGGTGTGTGCTGCTGATAACCAGTACTCATTACATAGATGTTACATATTCAAGATACCTGTCAACTTCCAGAAGAATGTTTCTGTATGCCAGGCCCACATAGTTAAAATGATAGGTACTATCCTGGTAGATGCCAACATGTCTAATTATTTCCCTTGTCTATGTAAATTTCATTTTCATCATTTAATATTTTAAAAAAGGGTTTGTGTAAGGGTTAGGATAGTTATGTAAAACACAGCAATCCCAAACCCTAATATAAGTTAATATTTAAATTATTAACTGATGAACATGAAATTTTAAAACAGACAAGGAAATAACCCGACTGTGTTTGCGTCTACTAGGACAGTACCAAATGATAATTTGGGATAATGAAGCTATGTTTATCAAATGCTTTTTTCAAAGATCCCTGAGAATTATCCTTTGGAGTTATTTATTTCCATTTTGAGTGCTTCATTGCAAGTTGTTGTTGTTCTTGTGTATTGCTTATGCCCAATATTGATTTTCTCTGTTGATTGTTCTGTGTAGAGTTTCTTTTGGGGAACTTTTTTTTCTTTCACCTTCTACCTTCAACATGGTTTGTTTTGGAAGTCTGTTTTCATCCATTCTAATACATGGTTGATGTAATCCAATGTCTTCATCTTATAAAACTTGAAACAAATTTGTGATTAGTTTCTTCTCTCAGTTAATTACTTGTTTTAAAATATGTCAGATTGTGTATAATAATCTATGTAGTCACATGTTATTAGTGGTTCTTTTGGGCAGGCACATCAAGCAATCAAGTGCCATGCCAAGTGGCGTAGGCATACTTCCCCACAACTCTCTTTCTTGTGTTGTTACCATGTTCAGTTCACATGCAGTTGCGTCTGTGGGTTTCACTAATGGCCCACTAGACAAATCACCGGGGCAACAGAAAACCTGAGTAGATAACATGCTGTTATATTGAGACTCTCTTATGAAAGCTTTGTAGCATGTCATCTATACAATTATATACCCCTTCTGAGCAGAAGGCTCCTTCAAAAGTCATTGCACCTAGTCGAAAGCGGAAGTCTCCTAGGTATGAATGTAAGTTTAAAAAACCACCCCATTGCACATAGGATGTAAGAGCTAAGCATTCACAATTCCTGGGGTTCTCAATCAATCAATAAGTTCAGTTGTGGATTTCTTTTTGTGCCACAGTAACAATCTATCCAGAAATTTCTCTGTCTTCCTCTGTCTCTTCTCCTCTTGTTCTTTCTGGTGATTACTAAATGTTCAAGTTTTACTTTTCTCATCACATGCCATACAAATCTTGTCTGCTTCTAATTGTTGCTATAATTTGTTGTTTTACTCCAGCATCTTTATATACATGAGAACTTCTACATTAGTCTTCATGACTACCTATTCAATTTTCATCATTCTTCTTAAAAGCCTCATCTCAGTTGCCTCCATCTCATCTTGGGCACTTTTGTTTACTGTCCATGCTTCGTTTCCATAAAGAAGGATTGGCTCAATGTAACATCCTAGCACTCGAACTCATGTATGCATTGATATTACTCCATTGCACAGAATGTTTTTGTTTTTGTGATATGTTGATTTGGCCTGTGCTATCCTTTTCTTGATCTTATTGGAGAATCTGATGTTAAAATGGTGCCAAGAAACTTGACTTTATTCATTTGATTTAATTTTGCATCATTGATAGTAGTACTGCATTTTGGCGGTGTGTAATTTTTTTAAACAACCATTTTAACATCCCACTTTATATTGAGAGTGAGAGAGTAAATATACAGAAACCTGAGTACAATGAAGCCAATCATCTATACATCTTTGACACCAAAAGCAAGAGAAATCAGTTTATCAAATTGTACAATTATTTCTTAAGACAGAAATGGTTCAGATCAATTACAAGCAGCAGAAATGTAATCATTTCATTTTGTGGTTCCATTCGGTTTGTTTGTCCCTATCTTGATAATTGAAGTGTTCATTCTGTGTATTGTTCAATGTCAAACTACTTTTTAATATTTGTGTTCAATATTTACTTATTATATGGTTTACAATTTATTGTAGTCTCTTGATCACTCAGTCATTGAGGAGATGATTTGTACACATTTTATTGTAGTCTATCGATCACTCAGTCATTGAGGAGATGATTTGTACACATTTTATTGTAGTCTCTCGATCACTCAGTCAATGAGAAGATGATTTGTACACATTTTATTGTAGTCTCTCGATCACTCAGTCAATGAGGAGATGATTTGTACACATTTTATTGTAGTCTCTTGATCACTCAGTCAATGAGGAGATGATTTGTACACATTTTATTGTAGTCTCTCGATCACTCAGTCAATGAGGAGATGATTTGTACGCAGTTTTATTGTAGTCTCTCGATCACTCAGTCAATGAGGAGATGATTTGTACACATTTTATTGTAGTCTCTCGATCACTCAGTCAATGAGGAGATGATTCGGACACAGTTTTATTGTAGTCTCTCGATCACTCAGTCAATGAGAAGATGATTTGTACACATTTTATTGTAGTCTCTCGATCACTCAGTCAATGAGAAGATGATTTGTACACATTTTATTGTAGTCTCTCGATCACTCAGTCAATGAGAAGATGATTTGTACACATTTTATTGTAGTCTCTCGATCACTCAGTCAATGAGGAGATGATTCGGACACAGTTTTATTGTAGTCTCTCGATCACTCAGTCAATGAGGAGATGATTCTGACACAGTTTTATTGTAGTCTCTCGATCACTCAGTCAATGAGGAGATGATATGTACTCAGTTTTATTGTAGTCTCTCGATCACTCAGTCAATGAGGAGATGATTTGTACACATTTTATTGTAGTCTCTCGATCACTCAGTCAATGAGGAGATGATATGTACGCAGTTTTATTGTAGTCTCTCGATCACTCAGTCAATGAGGAGATGATTCGGACACAGTTTTATTGTAGTCTCTCGATCACTCAGTCAATGAGGAGATGATTCGGACACAGTTTTATTGTAGTCTTCCGATCGCTCAAGTTCAGGTTGCATGATATAATCAATCTGCTGTAAGTTTCAGTGTTTCCACTTTTTTATATGTCTCTTGAAAGGTGGTGGATGTGGGCCAGCATCAGGCCTGTATACAGAAACAGCCCTGTAAAACATGTTTCTCTGTCCAGTAAACTAGGCTTCTAAAAAACTGTTGAATATAATCGTTCACTGTTTATAGTTAGATATGAAAAGAAACAATTATTCATAGTTTCACAACCAGAAATAAGATTAGCTCATTGGTTCAAAAAGGAAATTTTGGAATACTCATTAAGTAGATACATCAATCAAGTGCCATGCTCAGTAGTACAAATGATAATGTTTCTCCACAACTCTCTGTCTCTTGTGAGATTAATAATTTCAGTTGGTGGCATTCTCTCATACCACAGTGACAATCTATCCAGCAACATCTCGACCTCCATCTCTTCTCCCCTTGATCTTTCCGGTGATTACTAAATGTTAAAGTTTACTAAAGCATATAGTACCCCAACAATTTTGAATGTGTGTTAAGTTTTGCCATAATTATTCTTTTTACCTCTCAGCATCTCTGAAGTCTTCAACATTAGTCAGATACTAAGATTTTAATAGAAATATTAGCAGAATAGTTTGTGCGGTTATTGGGACCAAAATGGGAGCAAAACTTATGGCGCTGTTACCTGACCATGCATATTATAACAGACAGCTAAGGAGGTTTGGGATTCAGTTGACTGTCCCATCCCATGGAGGCTCAGTGACCTAAAACATTATGTTGAAGTTGGAAGTGTTAAGCTGAAAGTCACTGATATTACAGCCAAGTTATAAACAGTGATATAATATATTCTGTTCTCAGGGAATATTTCCTGCTCATTTCAGCAATTTGAGAATACAGATGAAGAAAACGAACAGGTAAATGATGCAACCAAAAGTTAAACAACTAAATAGTAGGTAAAGTCCTGTTTCACACCATTGAGAATTGTGAAGAGTATGGACACATGTGTTGCCTTGGCCAGGAAGGGGAGTAAAGAATAGCAATGCTCTGACCTGCAATGTATATTGTAAGAGATGACTGCAGACGATTGAGACTGGGGTAGACTATACAAATGATCTGATAGACATTGTGAAGTTGATTGTGTAAGGCCGAAGGTATAAATATAGTAGTCACAATGTAAACCTTGACATGGAGAATTTCAATCTCAGGACTACATCTTGCTAACCAGTAGCAGTTTGAGGACAAATCCAGAGGAAAAGCAAAATGACTCTACATCAGTATATATGATAACAGTGGGATATAACAGTTGTTGTAAAAGACTACCGGCAATGAAAATATGGTACGTTCAAGTGACAAAGCACCTTGGAATATAATGGTTTCATTAAATAGATAAGTGCTGGTGAAATGTTAGAAAATTGTTACTAAACTTAACACATGATTCTCTTCATTAGCTAGATACTAACCTAGTACTTTGGTTGGGATAGTGACAATAGATTTCAGTACTTATTAAAAAACTCAATTTTGACACAACCAAGATGAATTCAGTATGAAAAATATTTGGATGGGACCTGGTAATAATAAATTCAGCATACAAAATTATATGCAGCAGTTAATATAGCCTAACTGTAAAACATGATACTGCAGGGAACAGTTAAAGGTGAAAGAGGCAAAGGAGGATAAAGAAAATCATGGACAGACATCATGGGACTGAAGAAATCAAGATCTATCTTCACTAATATTCACAGCTGAAGATTAAAATAATTAGAGAACTCTGTGTGTTGACCCATAATATGCGGTATTCCTATGACCATGACTATTTCGATGCATCTGATGTGGTACTCCTTTGACGACCCACATGGGTTTATGAATATGGGGAGGCTAAATTATTTCAACAAGTGAAAAACTATGTCTCATATTTACAAAAACAAATATGTGAGCATGAACACCAAAACTGCACTAACTAAAACCATCATTATGCCAACAATGTCAAACGTGGACACTAACAGAATCCAAAAGAATAACTTTGTTACAGCAGAAATGGCTTGTCTACGTAGAATCATTAGAGTAACAATAGGAGACAAAATCAGAAATTAAAACATCAGAAGACTAGAAAACACAATGCCAATCCTGGATTACATCAGAAGACAACAGATTAAGTGGTTATCACATGATTCCAGACTACCACCAGACAGTGCTCCTCAAAAAAGCATTACCATACAGACACGATGGATACACAAAATTAGGGGAATACTTTGCAAACGATGGATTACAGAAATAAAAAGAGTCAACAAAAACAAACATATGAAGCACATAAAAAAGTCATCTTCGGGCAGAGAACTCTTTTACCCCCGAAGCTACAAAGCATAAAGGGGTGTGCAATAAAAAGAACAGAAGAAGAAAAATTAAACTGTAGTTGGAGCATGATAAATTAAATATTTAGACATTTTTTAAAATGAAAGCAGACATTTTAGAAAGTCCAAGAAATTGACAAATTAAGAATTCTTCTACTTCTGAGTTTATTCTAACTCCTGTCCATTAAAAGGGCGCGGTTCATAGAAACGAATGATGTGTTCCATGGTTTACATTGTGTGTGATCTCTGCGCCTTATGACCTGACAAATGGTTTCTGTATGGATTCTGGGTCACAGTGGCCCTCTATGGGATTGAGCAGCCATCTCCACCCATAACTATCAGTCGCCTCCTATGACATGCGTGACAGTTTATAGTGTTGCTATTCTTTGTTCCCATGTAGCTCTGACAACGTATGTGCGGGAAAAGTAATCATGTAAAGTGAAATGCGTGGAATACCTAGAGCAAACAAGTACGCCAAACCAAATAAACTATTAGTGAAACTGAAACTTTTGAAAGCAGTAACTGAACGATATCAAGATAAAGGAATTATCTGGAAAGAATTAGGATGTGAACAAACATTTTTGTTTTAGATATACATTCATAACAAGAGATAAGAAGAAGCATTAAATCGTATGGTTTCTCTAGAAAAAGACATCTCATTGGATCAGATTTACACATGGAGATAAATAAGATCATTACATTTTTCTATTTATTGGGACTACACAGATAAATTTATTTTTAAATAAATAAATTTAATTACCGTTGTTAATTTCCTAATGAGAAATATTAATAAATAAAGTGCAATATGCAGACCAAAACAAAGACAGATGAATAGACGAATATCTATAGAAGCTGATGGTCAGTTATACATAATATAGCATGCGTACAGTGCCGGATTTACCTATAAGCTATAGCTTAGGGCTCCCACTTTCTTGGGGAACCCAAATATTTTTTAATTACACTATCTATATCTTATTAATCGTTAAAGGGCCCCATATCTCAAATAGTTTAGGGCCCTATCATGTCTAAATGCGGCTCTGCATATGTTTATCGAAGTCTTATATCAGTAGTTGTGAGCCGAACTTTTAAACTAACATACCAAAGTGTTTAAGTTCCTGGAATATGCGGTTCATTAGCCTACCAAGCTTAAATTATTGCAGCCGTAATTTTGAGTTGTGGGGAAAATGCAGATATAGTTTACGTAGTGCGTGAACTGTCGCAGGAACTTTATGAAAAAGTTAGTCGCTTATTTCACTTGAATAAATGTTGATAATGATCAGTTTTTATTTATTTATTTACCTTATGTCTGATAATCATCGGTGTGTTTTGATTTAGATATATAAGTATTTCATTATAATAATAAGGCCTAGATAAGTTATAGCTTTGCAGGGTTTCTGCGCCGTGCGGCCTCACACATACGACTCAAGCATGGCTTATGGTCACTTTGATAGGACAACCAACCCATTAGCTGCCTCTCACGAAATGCATGGTAGATTTTTTAAAAAAAAAGTATTGCTATCATAGCTCCCCTTTCGGTTCCCAACGAATCACTGGCTATTTACTACCGGAAAATCTGTCACCTGATAAAATTTTCTGTTGAGAAGATAAAATAGTAACGTAATTCATTTTGCAAGACCTAGGTAGCGCATCTTGTAGCCTTGTTAGTCTCAAAATATTACCTATATCAACTTTAAACTATCCACAAAATAAACACATGAAGAAAATTTTATCAGGTGACAGATATTCCGGCAGTATATCACCTGTAATTGCTGGGACCGAAAGGGGAGCTATCATAGCAATACTCTTTATCTATCATGCATTTCATGAGATGCAGCCAATGAGGTAGAGTTGGTTGTCCTATCAAAGTGATCAGAAGCCATGCTTGAGTCGTATGTGTGAGGCCGAGCGGCGCAGATCGCTGCAAAGCTGTAAGCCAGTGTTTCCCAACGTGGGACCATGCCCCACAGGGGGCATTTTGGTTGTTTTCATGGGGGCAATTCAACAAGCTGTAATTAGGCTTCATTTAGGAATAATTCAATTTTTTAAATAGAAAAGGCATGTTACATAGGGGTAACGTGTGGGTAAAGTAAGGGATTTTTTAAGTACATGCCTTACGAATTTTAGAAAGACTTAGGTGGGGCATGGTAAAAAAGGTTGGGAAACACTGGTAAGCCATGACAGATTCTTCTGCATTCGCCGCACTATATTCTGCTAATCTGCAGGCGTTTGCAAAGGACAAAGATTTTGTTAATATTTTGATAATTTAGGAAATAATTATTTTATTTTAAAAATATCTCATTTGTTTCAATTGAAAACGAAACAAGTATTGCCTACATGATATAGTATCTATAATAATATGCGATTTGAGGAATGGTTGAAGTGTTCTCTTAGCGGTATAATGTGTTGTTTATCATAGTGCAATCAATCGTTGTTCTAGTTATGGATGGTGTGCCAGTTCACATCAACGTGACATTGTGTAAAAGAATGAAGGCAGGTCTCGAAATGGTTCTATTTATAGAATATATTGAATTGTATCGAGGATTGTTGACGTTAGTTACGCATAGACGTTGCTAAGCTTGTGATCATGTGACACATCTTTTTAACTCCAGTTCCCGCTCCATATGCTTGTTTCACAGTTTCAGTTTACTGCTGTTTGCGTCCATATGTAGTAACTAGTAGTTTCTTCTAATATCAATAACTCGCATATGTTCTTTACACATCGGATTCCTGAGCATCCATTTTGTTTCCCCAGCAACAGGGGATGTAACTTTTGCTGCCTCACGATGTCTATTTTTAGACTTTTCCCTCCGTCATTTGATAATCTTGCACACCCTCACTCGTGTAGTATGCGTGCTTGAGTGAGAATGTGTTCTTCCCACATGCTCTGTGTTCTTAGAGGTCAGCATCATTGCTGCAAGTTAAGCAGTTCACTTAAGGGTAATCTATCAATTGTATTTTCTCTCCTTTTGTTATAAGCGTCGCAGAATTGAATTACAGTTTAGTCGCATGATATGTTGTGACAAAATGTTGTAACTCCTTCAATTCGCCTGTTTCTTGGTCTTCCACTCTCTGCATCCCGCCTTTTGCATTTTCATGTTGTATGTTTTTGCCCATGGCATATAAGGGTTCATTCTCATTCTTGGCCAAACCATTTCAGTCTCTATTTTTCAATATACTTTAACCTCAGATGTTGTTCTTGTAATCTCTTCATTCTTCACATCTCTACTTGTTATGCTTGCTGCTTTTCTTAAATCTCATTTCACACGTAGTAAGCTTTCTCTCTTGTTTTTTTTAGTTAGTTAGTGTCCATGTCTGACACTAATAACACAAAGTTGATATTAAAATTGAATTTTTATTATTTGCTTTTTGTTTTCCATCAGGATAGATTTGTTTCAAAATTGGCGTAATTTCATAATTTACGTAACTGGCCTTTTGAATTATTGCCTCGATCTCTTTGACTATTCTTCCGTCGTCTGTGAAAGTAAATACTCCCAAAATATTTAAGTTCCTGAACTAGTTTCAGAAATTCTGGACAGTTTGTTGACGGGTTAAGGCGGCAGATTTCTGCAGAGGTGTACGTGTGTCAAATATTGGCAGTAGATTGGGGGGGGGGGGTATGAGAAAGTTTGGCAGTTATTACATTGTTTTAATTTGAACATTTGTGCTAAAAATCTGAAAAGATCATGTAGTTATTTTCCATTTACTGAAAACAAAATATGGGGGGGGGGGGGGGGTAATAAGGTTACCTGTTTTAACATTAAAAAGTGGGGAAGGGGGAGTGTTAATTCCTGACAAGGGGCAAAGGGATTAAACATTTCCCAAAACAATGTTGACGTAATTTATGGAAAACCTCTTGACAAGTAAGCCATAACTAAACCCTGGTGTCTGCATAACTGCTCATATAGGGCTATCATTTAGTAGGAAACATAGGTTGGATGACAAATTTCTTACAACTAACGGAAATTGAAACAGGTCCGTTATAACAGCACCGAATCGCCTTGCAAATCAAGTAAACAATTATTTTTTTCCGTACTTGACCAACCACAACCCCCAAAATGATGTGATATTGTCCAGATCTTCAACCTGTGTACTCTTCACTGAAAATGGACAATGACTATTACAACAACAACCAACATCCCATACAGGTATTAAAGTATCCTCAGAAACACAAACATAAAACATCCGTATTCGTATACAAGGATCAATATACATTCTTGTAAACATAAATAACACCCCCCCCCCCCCCAAATTCAAGTAGGAACCATGAGGATAGATGCAATATTTCTTAAGTCTGACGGGAATTGAACCAGGTCCGTTCTAGCTTCCAATGTAAGTTTCTCACATGAACAGCGTTTCGCTATACAGTATTTATTTTTTTGTCTCATACAGGGACTGTCGACAGTGAAGACCTACAAGCAGAATCAAAACAAGCCATCAAACGTGTTGATTTTAATAATTTGCATACTCGGTGTGTCCCGTGCCAACGCCGACAAACGAAACTCACGAAAATAATGGAAAACATGACATGAAGGCCAGTTTTGATTCTGCTGGTAGGACTTTACTGTCAATATCCACGCTCATACTTAGACAAAGAATGAACGGAATTATTTCCGTATTGTATTCTCTAGGCACAGGGTCTTAATAGAATTTTTTTTTTTTTAAATAGTTAGATTCTTGTAAAGAACGCAATGTACGTTCACATGCAGGCTACTGCTTCTATTCCCCCCCCCCCCTCCCCCAGTGATTTCAGTTCTAGGAATATTTAATGATATGCATATTTGATTAATTGCGACCTGAATAAACGATTCAATCAGTATGTCGCAGTGGGCAATCTTGCAGTAAACACATCAATAATTGAGGTTCAGTAGCTAGAGTAAGGTGGGAAAACAATGCCACCACTTCCCCCCTGGGATACCTGTGTATGGTGTATGCCTCTCGCTCATGAACCATATCTACTCAACGCATGAGTGGAGACAAGCGCGAGGGATGATGGCTGAGTGTGCAAGAATCCTTTGTTTGTACAATTCCATTGTCAATTTAAAAACGTGGCTGTCAGTCTCTCTATATACGCTATACAAGATTTTATTCTTAAAATAATACAAACAAGTTTATACTGAGGTGAAACTGCCAGCTTCTACAGTTGTAATCTACAAATCATGTCAGACAATATACTTACTGCGGAAATCTTTGCGGCTTCTGGTTAACTATAGGGAAGTGGATATTTTCACAATATTGACATGATATTTACCAGGGCTTTCAGATAAAAAGAACAATGGTCTCTGCGATAGATTTAGAAGATACTTATAAAAGAGTCAGTTTCAGTGTGATCTCGCCTACTTGCTAATTTACTTCAATATTGATTTGTGGATCATTGGATGGATAGCAATGGTGCTCATGATTAGACTAGTTGTTTTGATCTAGGACTTTGGAGATCATAACCATTGCGCAGGGATTGCCACTGTCATGTGTGCTATTTAATATCTACTCTGAAACATTGCCCAGGTGCAAGCAGTTGGGTCAAGTAGAATCCTAATCTATGTGAATGATCTCTTGTACAATTTAGGCAGAAATAGATCTGACATTATTGAGGTTGTACAAAGTAAATTAGAAAACCCTTCCCCCAGATGCACCAGTTACAATGCATTTTAATCAATCCATCTAAGTATGCATGATTCTCGTTGAATAACAAGATAGTTCTGGTGCGAGGAAATCTGCTGCTTTCAGCACAACATTCAGCATAAGAATGGAGATTGAAGCAGTGACAAATGAGTTCAAAATGAGGCGACCAGAGCAGTTTTATGATGTATCAGAGATAGTCGATTGCTGCCATAGGATTTCTTTGAGCTATCCATTATCAAATTGAAACATTCAGTAGCGCAGGTGAAAGAATACTTCAAAATCGCCAACAATGACCATCACTCTTTACACCAACCTCTAGACAACACAAAAAGAAGGTATATACAACTAGGAAGGTGCAGGCTACTACTTCTCCCTGGATAGCAGAAGATACTCTACTCAGAGTCTTTGAGCTGGAAGAAGCAGGGAGCGGTTGTGAATGGGTGGAAGAAAACAAAAGCGAAAGTCATAAACAAATGTTGTATCACAGCTAGGAAGAAAGTGTCTCGATTGAGCTGCAACCACTACAGGAAATTGTACAAGAACTCATTGAACAGTATTCAAAGCCACGGTAATCCGGAATAATTATTTTGCAGATATCTCAGTAATATGTGAAACAGGTTTAGATGGGGGTTTTGTTTACCGAAATCGCTAGAAAATGTTGTAAAAAAAACTTCTGCTTATCCCACAACATTCAGCATAAGAATGTAGATCGAGGCAGTGTCGTCGGCTCTCGTTTGCAGGGCCGGTCTTAGGCCATTGCAACCTATGCGGCAGCATTGGGCCCCGCACTTCATAGGTCCATAAATTAATATTTGAATTTATTTTAATATGATTATATTCGAATTTATTATTATCCTCTTCCCTACCCAGACTGGGCCAGCGCAATCCGTTTCGCATTGGGCCCCTCAATTGTTAGGGCCGGCCCTGCTCAGTTGAATATGCTGTCCAGGTCATACACTAGTCGGGAGCAATGAAAGAGCTTATTCTGTGGAGTGCAAAGCTATAGTGGATAGCACAGTAATACGAAATACAGGGCTGGATTAATTAAGGAAGTCGTGGATACATTATACAACGATGTAGAGAATGCTGAAAGGAAGAATGGATATATACAGAGAAGGATAGAAATGGAAGTGACCATGGTAGAAAGTTGTGTCTTCTCTGGTGAGATCCGAAAAACTCACAATTGACTGAGACACTGATTTTATATAGTCTTCAATGGATGGCGTTTATGTTGTTTAGTAAAATGTACCTTTTATGGTGAAATACGCTCATTTCAATTACGGATGTTATTCCAATTTGATTGTATCACAGCTTTTTAAACCATCAAAAATGGTAATCCAGCTACAACCAAATTCGGAGATTACATTGACAGACGGAAGGGTAAACAGAACACTTACAGGAATGCCCTATATGCAGTGATGCCTGGTTTCTAGTTAAGGACCATAGACATAAATTTGGTAACTTAATAACTCTGTATTTATATGCGCTTTGATGATTTTTCAGCACGTATCGGATAGAAGGGATAGGGTACTTTCATGCGTGTTTCTTAATATGTGCTGCACTGTTCTATTTCCTAAATTTCATTGGTGGGGAGGGGAGGTTGTTTGAAATCCCGCCTCTTATCTACGGGCTTGAGGTGTTGATGACGTGTACTAGTAGATAGCTTGAAATCACAATAAAAATAATGAATAATATGATTTAGGATAAACCGATGGCATTTGTATCATAGAAAATAGGAAACACGAAGCTGACAATTCATTCAATATTCATGTTTTAGTATTCAGTCACGACTGACGTGACTCCTGTTATCCTATCAGCCAAATAAAAACTAAGTAAACAAATCACACAGAAAATGAAAGACGTAAAACAAAGTAATGTTTACAGTGTCGCATATACAACATTGTTAGGGACTTAGGGCTTAAGAAAAACCTTTTACTTCTGTTTTGTGGACGTTTTTAATAATGCTATTTTTTATTTGGGGGGGGGGTATGTAACCGCTAAAGGGGAAGGGGTTATTCTCCTATTTGTCACATATTTCTTAGTATTAAATGTCATATTGTGTTTGCCTAAATACATACTTTACCACACCCCCCTCAATATACGGACTTGTGTTTATAAATAACGTTCTTTAGACTAGCTTCAGTGCAGTTTCGAAAATTAAATGAAAATTTCCCGTATATTGGGAAGCAATCCTTGACCTTTCAGCACCTTTGGTACAAAATACGTGTAGCTAGTCATTCTGAAGATAAAAATATCTGGTTATATATATATATATAGAATTAGGAAAATATTAACATCTAAACACATTACAAACAAGCTAGAAGTAAGAATTATAAAATGCTACATTTACTCTATATTAATGTATGGCCCAGAAACTTGGACATCTAACACACAATTAGAAGACATAATTGATGTTTTTGAGATGTGGATATATAGAAGAAAGGGAGAACATCATGGAAAGAGAAGAACACAAATAAAGAGTTTCTAACAACACTTCGTATGACAATAGAACACAAAGGAAATAAAGATCAAGTAAATAAAATATTTTGGACATATCAAAAGACTTGACACATTGTTGAAGCCCTTACTTAAGAGTAAAGTCGAGGGGAGACGAGCAAGAGGTAGGCATACAGGGAGAGTAACATCATGAAATGGAAAGGTTACAGTCTATCAAAGAACACCACCAAGACATTAGACAGGGGATGTTGAATGTCTGTTATTTGATTATTTATAGCTGTATATAGCGAACCATTGTTATTACATACATACATATTCCGTCTGATCGGACCAATGTGTTATAATGAGTTTCTCTGTAGTTCCTACCAAGTTAACATTTTTCAGACTAAATATGCAATCATTAGATACTGTCACGTGATGCCACCTCTTAAGATTTTAGTGATATTAAACATAACTCCAATTTCTGCCTACTGCTTTGGGGGCAAACTCTGCTGAACTGTTCATTGCTAATATTTTCCTTCCGTGTGTCCGTATTCTACCTTATTTATGAACCAAACGCATTGGGGGTGGGGGGGGGAAGAGAAATATCACTGCAATGTCAGCTATATTATCTCTAATATATAGGAAACATCAAGGAGTTATAGAAAAAAAGCAGACGGGATTTGAACCAGGTCCATTCAGCCGGCACCTACTCATTCGCTTCGCGACTTGAGTCAAAACGATTTTCACACTCGACCAATTTGGAACAATATGATTTTTTAAAAACCCTATCGTATAAGACCTTTTAGTAAATCGTATATTTATGTAGGAATGTTGGTCGAAAAGACTATGCTGGGTATTGTTCAAAGTAAAACTGCTATGGAGCTGTACATAAGGTACGCCAGCAATTTTTGTATCAACCCCTTCCCCTATCTCAACTCACTTTCAACAATGCTTCTAAGACCCTCCCTTTCCTGCTTGCTTAATTATGTCAAATAATCCCTCCCCAATACCACATTGGGGGGGGGGGGGGGGTGGAGAGAGAGAGAGGAGAGAAATGACATGATTGAGTTTTCAGAAATTTAGAAATTAAAAATTAAAAACTCACACTCTGTTTCATTGGTATATTTTCTTCTTCAACGTTCATTCTCAAATTATCATTCTAGTCAAGAGAATGTAAATGCGTTATGCGGCAGTTTTATTTGCACCAATGGCCCGACACATCCGTGTTCGGTTGATTTGTATATATTTTTAAGGTGTTTCCGTGAAACCCCTTCCTTTTGTCTACAACTTGAAAGATTTTTTTTCAGACCATGTCCCTCCAAATTGATGTAATTTATGTTCATCCTTTTTTAACTGATATATTTTGATTCTTCCCCTTACTAAAAAAATTATGTATTTACTAACAATTCCTCGCCCTCTTTTTTCTTTAGTTTAAAAATAAAAATTTCGATCCGTGCTTTTTAAAAGATCCCAACCTCCCCTATTTCTCTTCCCCCAACCTCACCCTATTTCTCTTCCCACAAGTCCTATCATGCAAAAATATATAACACGAGCGTTAAAATGAGCAGTTTGTACTGCCACTCTTTTGTGTTGTGGCGAATGGTATACCATGATCGTTATCATCGACCATATAAAAAATGCGTGCCAAGTTGGGATTTACCCTTCTAACGTACACATGAGATTTTTACCATTGTTTTAATTGGCTGCGGACACAAAGTATACAAAAAGGGACCAATGAAAATCACGGGAAAAGGCAGCTGTTTCACTTTAAAATGATGATTCTCAAAGAGCCGGCAATACTATATATTTGACAAAAGATACGGCATGACAATCATTTGAAATGATAGCATTTATTCCGTGTTATAGAATTTGTTTGCTTTGTAAGTCTTATATTTTGTTTCTCTTATATTCCCCCTCTCCCTCACCAATGGCTCACTAGACAAACTAATCATGCAACAGAAAACCTTAGTAGATGATATGCCTTTATATTGAGGTCATCTTCTTATAGAAGCTTCATAGCACGTCATCTATACAATCCCGTAGTCGTAACCTTCGATAACAGTTACCATGTTGTTCAGACAGGCCGACGTTGTGCTTGAACTAGTTACGGGCACGGCGTGGGTGGGCAGAACAACAAAGAAACCTGTCGCAAGGGCCAGAGTTGTGCCCTGATGTCGACGTCTGTTTCGGCGGCATTGGACTCGAAACAACATCGAGTCGAATGGCTGCTGGAACAGAGGGCGGAGCACTTATGGGAATGCCCCACGTGCTGTGAGGCCAGTTTTCTAATCAAGAATCAAGAATCCCCCTCTCCCGTTTGTCTTGCCTGTTGGCATGTGTTCACAACCATCCTCCAATGTCATGCATTAAAATTAATGATTCTGATGTCGATGTTCGCCTTACATACACGTATATTTTCGACTTCTTCTAACTTCTTTCTCAAACTCCTGCAGATTATCGTGATGTAGTCCAGAGAACGTAATACGTTGTGCCATTGTTTAAAGCTTAAATGCGATATGTAATATATGTACCTTTTGGCCTGACACATCCGAATGTTGCTGTGAGTAACCTTACAGTATATAAATGTTCTAGCTACACTAGCAAAATGTCTCATGGATGTTATAACCAGATTAATAAGCTGTCATATATATATGGATTCCTCCGTAACTCTGTTTTGCTCCTGTAACGTATAAGCTCCTGGAGTACAGCACGTAGAATTAAGAATTTTGGATATTTATAGTTTGGTTCAAATGGAAACGGATGGCGCTTGCCGAATGTTTTGAAAGTTCTCCTGTGCTCCAAAGAAGCTAACCATTGATATTATATGATTGGTTAGCATTTTATCTCTGAAGGATTCACACATTTCAAACACGTCTAAACATTTGTGATAACGGCTAGATGTAAAATGTGTATTATTTCATTTGTATCGGTGTTTAATCTATTTCAATCGGCTTTTAGTATGTATTAACCTGTTAACAATGGCTTCTACCGTGTGTATATGTATGTATGTATGTATGTATGTATATATATATATATATATATATATATATATATATATATATATATATATATATATATATATATATATATATATATATATATATATATATATATGTAACCTATTAAAAAATCTGCACCAATTTATTTACAACCAACCTTTGCCGTGACGTATACAATCAGTAGCATATCCTTGTATCTAGAGATTAGATATGCTGATTATCACTTCGCACACCGGACATGACCATGGGTGCTTAGATCTTCGCTTCAGTAAATATTTCAGGGTATAGCAGCCGATGGACTTACATCGGCCATGTTCTCAGAATGAACAGCCTAAGAATTACCCAGCAATCACTATATTGGGTGCCACCTGGAGTAAGAAGAAGAGGGCGACCTAGAGAAACTCTACGAAGAACCATTAATAGAGAAGGCACGTCAATGAACCTAAACAACACGCAACAATTGAAAGACCTGGCAACACAAAGACAGAAATGGAAAGCTATGGTTTCTGCCCTATGCGCCGCCTATGGCCCTGGAGGAACATAACATAACATAACATTGCAGCCGATGGTCCCGGTTCTTTGTTGGTTCAGTGTTCTTTTTGAAATATTTGTTAAGTGTTCTGTACGGGTCTAGTCAATCCTTACTTCTAGATCGTCGCACATTCTCGATATTGACTCATGCATCTCAAAATCCTCTGACTGTGCGGATTCACGAAGAGCATTAAATATCTCTGCTCGATCCATAGGCAGACCAGCCGTCTGTGTTGCAGACTTTATGATGTGAGAGAATCACGTTATGAGAGAATTACGTGACCGCTGCCTTCGTTTGTTGTTCAGAGATTCATGCTTAACTCTCTGTGTCCACCGAGCCGCTAATATCTACATTTTGGAGACCCACTATGCCGAAAAGCCGATCAAATCTACATTTTAATATGAATTTACTATCGTGTTTAATGTTGTGATACATGATTTTCTTAACCCACGGACATCTAGATACAAACAAGGACCAATTACGGGATTTTCAGCGTGACACTAGCAGGAGGTTGTAAACATCCATTGCCAGGATTTATCTTACAGTATTTAGGAGGCTCGTAAATTTTCTAGCTATGCTAGTGAAAATTGGTTGAAGGGCATGTTACCCAGTTCGACAAGTAGAAACACATTAAATGTTCTTTGTTGTGTTTTCTACGAGATATTATTATTTTTTTTTAATTTAGCGAAATTTCTGTAAGTTGCTTGATAAGACCTCTTCAGTGGAAACCATAATTTATTATGTTATTTTCTCTGTCATACTTACGTCATTCCATTTAATTTTCATATTTCACCTCATTATGACTAGGTGTTTTTGGGTGTATGTGTGCTCACGCGTAGCCAGGTAAATTTGCACACGCCTTACTATTACTTTATGAGAAACAAGTGGAGGTAACAACAGCCTGTCGTTGCCCTTGATGTCACGTGTTGATTACCACACCACGCCACGATTTAAGCGGATAGCTGCTGGTGCTAGACTATCGATTGGGTTTCATTTTGGGAGGATCAGCTTCTACACTCTCAAACCTATCTCTCTATCTCCCCTGTTTCCATATAATCGTCACAGACTTTCATTCCCTGACATTGCATGTGTTGTCTGTTTGTTATTGTCTCCATGACTATAACATCAGAAATGTAACCACTATTCCTTTTTTTTTTAAAAAGTCACACTCCCTTACTGCGTGGTTTCTTGTTAAAGAATATTGGGTTGATTTTTGTCGTGACCTTCGAATGAATAGAAACGTATACATAATCAATTAGGCCTTGATTAGCTACGTTTTTAATTATTGTCGTGATTTCTGTTGGTCATTTGTTATATACTTGGAGACGCCATGAGTATTTTTGGCATGCCTTTCCAAGTATATAAGTAGTGACCATCTGAAATCAAGACAATAATCAGAAGAAAGTAACGAATGAAGGCCCAAATAATTATGTGCACATGTCTTCTAATGCCGAAGGTCAGTATTTTTGTAGTAACCGTTTGTAACTATCTCTTTTGATGCCTTTGAGATGTGAGTGTATAGGAGAATAGGGAGAACATCATAAAAACAAATAAAAAGGTGCTTAAACATTTAATATGAAGAATAATTACTAAGAGAAATAAAGATCAGACAAATAAATATTTTGGACACATTAAAAGACATGTCACCTTACTTGAGGGTAAAGTCAAAGGGAAGCGAGCTAGTGGGAAAGTAACATCACAAGATGGACAGGTTACAGTCTATCAGAGTGCACAACCAAAACAAGAGACATAATGTTGGAGATCTGTTGCAGCCAACCTTATTGTGGAGATGGCACTTGATGATGATGACTATCTCTATACATATCAGGGTTACCATATTGGCCATTTCATGACCAAAAACTGATCATTTTGCAGTTCATAAAATGTATATCTTAGCAATTTTTATTGTGTACCCTAATTATAAAATGTTGCATTTTGTGTGTGCATATGTTCTTAAAATTATTGAAAATGATACGAAAATTATAGTCAGACAAGCAATTTGTTGTTGATATAATTGTTTCTCTCTTAACTGCTGTCAATACACAATCAAGAAACATAACACGACTTAATCTTGTAGGTGTAATTATTAGAATTGGAGCTCGATTTATATTTTCTGTAGTTTATGTGCACAGTTTATGAGTTTGGACATTTTTGCCTAAAATTGGGCCTTAAACAGTTCTAACAATCTGGCAACCCTAACGCACACCACCTATCTACATAGCTATGTGTCTTATATGTATGTATATATATCGTGATATTATTAACATGTCCCATACATCATGATACACTCAATACCCATAAGACACTGTAATACAGTCAATACGTCCCATACATCATGATATAGTCAATATGTCCAATACGCCGTGACATAAGTCAATATGTCCGCATACCCTTTCTTCCAGACATTCACTAAATTCATATCTTCCATTTGTTAACCTTTGCTTTCTTTCAGGCCATGTGTTGTCTCATCATCATCAAGTGCAATGCCGGTTATAGTCTGCGATCAATGTGTTATCCACTAGTACATTTTCCGTGCAGATATAAGAGGAGGTTACTCTAAGAGGATCTAAAAGCACCACCACCTTACTCTTTAGTTTTAAAATATCGAATATTGCAGAGGTGTACAAAATACGGCCCGCCAAACCATTTTTTCTGGCCCTCTAGAATATATGCACGGAACTCAAGAGCTCAGAAAACACTACTTGGAATTCCAATAGACTTTTTAAAAAAAAATAAGTTATTTGGCCTTGTCACAAACAAAAAAAAAGCTCTACTCAATCCGCCGATCCGAGAAGGTTGTGCACATCTGGTACAGTGTTATAGAAGATTAGATTTAATGCAGCTCGAAGAGATGCCATATAAATGGGGAAATAAGAAAGCACATGTTAGATTCCGTGCTAGTATCCATAAGGGGGCGGGTGCTGACCACGTGGTAGTGTTGGAAAATCTCATTCCAGTGTTGAAGAAATTAAGCGATGATTCATCAGCAGCTGACGACGGGAAGTCTTGAGTTTTTCCGGAATGTATGACCATTGTGCGCTGTGGTTTGTAATCCGGATTGTTATAGTGACTTTATTTATTTGTGACATGTTCTCATAATAGGGACTGATGGAGTGACTAGTTTATTTGTGATCTAGATGTCTGGGGTGACTTTAACTCAAGTGTAATCTATAGACCTATGTATGAAGTGACTAACTATTTGTAATCTAGATGGTTGGAGTGAGTGTGGAGGACGCGTATCATTCGAGTGTCATTCGAGTACCTCATCAACATGCTCTTGCTCCTTAATATTGACCCTCTCGTCGTCAGATGGATATCAGCGGTGTTGCTCGAGAAAAAGTGGCTCTCGGATATGGTTGTTGGACATCTAAACCCATAACAATACACCCAGGCCTTCCACAGGGAACTCCCCTCTCGCCCGTATTATTCTATGTCTAACACCGTGACAATCACACATAGCAGCTCGAGGGAAGAAGTAGAACACTTTATTTTGCGGATGATATCCTGATATACAGACAGGGAAGGGATAGAGCAGAAACTGTCGGATAACTGCAGAATGAGCTAGACCGTGTCGCCTCCTGATGTGATGCTTCAGGGGCACAGATCAATCAAGAGAATACTACGGTGGAATGGTTCTCTCTTAACAGTCACATCGTAATGTCTGCGACACTTATGTTGGAGATGAGAGGGTACGATGTAATCAGGGCCTCATTCTTACAATACCTGACCGTGCGATTTGATCATAGTCTGTGTTCCCGAGAACACGTTGATCATGTTAAGGCAAAGGTCCGCAAACGATTTTCAGCTCTGAGAGTGATAGCAGCGGCTGACACTAAACAACCACAGCTCGTAATCTTACATGAGACTCTTGTCCTCCGTCACTGAATATGCAGGCGCCACTATCACCGTCAATCGCACACAAATCGAGAGGCTGGAGAGAGTTCAAAACGAAACGATGCGGATCAACCTTGGTTGCGCAAGGGACACACTCTTGTGTGGCTATGAGATTTCTCCTTGATTTTACAACCATTTCTAATTAATTTGATATCTTGCGTGCCCGTGCATACCTCAGAGTGAGCTCTAGACCACTCATTGCACAACGAGCTCCATCATGTGAAGGCAAGCAGACTCAAGAAAGGCAAATAGTAGATGGATCCTGGCAAGGAACGGATACCTATTCCTACGATTTTTCAAGAGGAAGTCAAAACCGTCATTACACTCAATAGACAGTGCAGGGAACAGAGCCCCGTGATCGTGGATGCTGAGGTCAAGTCACAAATTGCAAGAATACAGATGACACTGATGTGATTTACACGGACGGGTCGGTCATCCGTCACCAGCGATGCGAATGGGCCTTTACTGCCAGATACAAAGGAAGAACAGTACACGAAGCCAGAGGTGCCTTTACCACAACAACAAGTAGTCTAACACTGGAAGTATCTGCCGTAATGCAGGCACTCAACTGGCTGAAATCGCAAACCTATTCCCATGCGTGCATATTAAATGACTCACAGAATATGATTCAGAATGTCAAAACAGGCGATGTACGTAGGCAATGGGTGGAGTCATTGGAGAGAGCTAAAATGAGGTCATTACTACGAAAACTCACACTTATCTTTGTCCCCGGAGAAGCAGGCGGGGAGGAAACGAATGTGTCGACCTATTAGCTAGGCTCGCCACCACAACAGATGGTCATCCTATGGACCGAGCAGACATACTCATTGCTCTTCGTGAGTCCTCGCGATCAGAGATTTTTGAGATGACTGAGCATGAGTCAATATCGAGAATGCGAGAATTGGGAGTGGGGATGAGTGTGGCTCGTAGAGAACCCATGACAAAGATTTTTTTTTAAAAAGCAGTGAACTAACATAGAACCGGGACCATAAGCCGTAATACCCTGAGAGATTTACTGAAGCGGCTATCTGAGCATCTATGAACGTGTCCGGTGTACGAAGAGGACAATCAACAGATCTAATACATAATCAGGCTGAAATGAAGCAGGCCTCATAGTAACGCTGTAAACAATAAAACATTTAACTAACCAAAATTTCAGAGGATGTCCGACAAAGTGGGAATATGCCGCAGTAACTAAACATATAAGGAACAATAACGAAGAATAAGCAACCAATAACACGACGAGTTTAATTCTCAGAATTATATATTGTTAACCTGTTATAGCAGTAGATTAAAAACAGACGAAGACAACAAGTAGGATTGATTGTCAAAGTAAGCTAGTTGCTGAATTATGGTGAATAAGTAAATATGGAATTATACAGGGATGCATAATTTCACCACGTCTGTTATACATATACGCAGAATACCTTCGAAGTGTACGAGAAAATACACGTGAACATTTTTAGCTGCTATATATCAGATGACATGAGATTCCAGAAATAAGGTATGCGGATATCACCACCCTAATATCAAGAAGCCTCACAGGTATAGAGCCTGTGAATATGTTAGTCAAACATCATAACAAGATACAAAATATTGTCCTCAATGCAAACTAAACAAAACACACAAAAATTCATATTAACAGATACGAATTTACATTTGCAAGTCATTAGAAAAAAACAACTAAAACATGTTATCAAATGTGAATATCTTACGTCAACTATCAACATCACAGAAGATTGCTCCACAGAGATCAGAAAGAGATTTGCCATATCCCTACAAAATACATCCCATATCAGAAATCTATGGCAAGGGGTAAACAGAAAAACAAAACTACAGCTATTACGAAGCTATATTTACAGTTGCAACATAGAGCTGTGAGTAATGACATCCGCAATGGAAAAGAAAATATCGGCATTTGATATGAAATAATGAAATGTTATGGATAGGTCTTAAGAATATCATAGACAGAAAGACGAACCAACGTTGATGTCCGAAGAGACCTGAACATAGAGAAGAGTGACTTCTCAAAATTATCAAAGAAACACAAGCTTACATATTGTTTGGGACATATAAAAAGAGACAATACTTTAGAAAGATTAATCATGAAAGGAAAAGTTCCAGGGGCAGACCAATACTACGATGGACACGGGATATCGAAAACCTTCTGAACATGCTAATGGGGAGAAAAAAACATGAACTAGACAGTGTGCACATAACTAGGACGCTTACAGAATGGCAGTAAGGACAATGTTCTGTGAAGGATACTTCACACGGATAGCTGAGCACAGATGTATTACAAATACTCACCACTACTAATAAAAAGATGATAAAAACAATTACTATAAAATGAATAACAACGAAAACGGTTGACGTTTCGATGTATTATCTGCGTCGAAACGAAATAGCATAAACATTAAGTGCCAATACACAGACACTGGAAACACAAGGCAGACACAGAAAACTGAACTTTAAACTCAATAACAAAATAAATCATATAATATCAAAAAACTGATGGAACTCATAAAGAAACAGGATTATCAATTGCTTCGTCTCAGAATGCATCACCAACAAACATATTATTGTTTGTTACAAGCTACTGTCCTTGATTAGATAGCATCGATCCACGCTGCGCATGCGCACTTACACATATTTATACTCATTGACTTTTTTCCCCCTTGACCGCCATTGTCTCCCCTTATTGAGTTGTGTGGGAAAAAGCATGATGCTCGCGGAGCCTGGGATGTGATTACAAACGATGCCTGTTTCTCCGAGAATTCATTTCCTCCCTTACTTTTGTCCTTTCCATTTGTGTTGTTTATATTGATAACTTGAGTCGTGGGCATGATGTTATGAATACGAAAGATTGTTGGTTATTGCCCATTGCACGAATGCAGGAAAGAACCAGAATGAAGGACTACAGAGAAACGCTGATTTGAAAATGACACACTTTTTTAAGAAGACAGGACAGAGACAAAAAGCACAGACTCCCCTCCCCCTCCACCACACACACACATACACACACACACACACACACACAAGTTTGGTGGAATCCAATACTGGGCATCCTATAATGTTCTACTCAGTTTTTCGCGTGACATCTATCTCTTCAGCCACCATTAGATCTTGTCATTTATAACTCTGTACTGATGTGGTCAATTCCAGGGCCGTATATACTACTCTGGTAAAGGGATTGTTCTCCACTTAAATAAAGTTAATACTTCGTTTTTGTGTGGGATTTTTATGATTTTTTTAATGTAAACAGTATATTTGATGGAAGTATTTGATTGATTTACTGGCTTCTTAGTACTAAATTGAATGTTCAATTTATCTAAGGAGGGGTCTGAACCCCTCAAATCTAACTCCTTTTCTGCTGCTTTTTATGTGATTTTTATGTTTTTTTTCTTTGAGGGGAAAACGAACAAAAGGGGATTATCCGTTGCTTTGTCTTCATTTTTGGAAACCATTCTACCTCCCCTTAACTACGTACATGGGGAAAAGATTAAATTGCAATTAAGTATAGACTTAGCTGGAACAATTAGAACTGGTGAGAACATTACTGATATGAAACTTCGACGTGGACAAATATTTATATATAATAATTATATGTCTGCATTTTATGATTCCATTCATTATTTGTTGAGCCTGCTTGTTGATGGTGGTTTAAAAGAGAAGCACAAAACAACAACACTGTGACCTACCGTGCATTTCACAAGAGGCGACTAAGAAGGTATGGGGATGGAGTTGGCTTATCTTTTATGTAGGTCAGTGATCTAATAGCTATACTAACGATGGATGTGTCAGCCCGAAAGGCAGAAATATCACAACCAATTTATAATCTCACAGGATTCCATTATCAGAACAAAATCATGTCATCCAACAGGAGTTTGACTAACAAATTCGGAAGAAGAGGAAAAGTTATTGAAGAATGTATGTAATTGTGGGGGGGGGGGGGGGGGAATGTATAAAATGTATCTGGCAATATTCATCATCGTGTGACATATTCTTTACAGAAAATGGTCTTCTTTATGGGCCTTGTGAATACTTCACGATCGTGGGCGAGTTGACCTTCCTCCTCAAGCTACATGTTTAAACAGTTAGATTTGTCAGTCGTCGTCGTGGGTGACCTCTTCCTCTGCTGCTGTTTACTCTGCCTTCTGCTATTAATCTTTGTATGCTGTTCTGTCTCTTTAGATGATCAAAAACGTTGAGCTTTCTTATTATGATGTTGTTTGGGAGCCAACCCTCTTCGACATTTAATGATTGTAATACTTCTTTGTTTGTCTTTTTTGCTGTCCATGGTATTTGCAAAAAAATTTTGTAGCATATCAATTTGATGGCGGAAATTTTCTTTGCCACTGTTCTATTTAGAGTTCAAGTCTCACAGCGGTATATTGCCACATGGAATACGCATGTTTTTATCATACACAGTTTTACTTTGCTACTGGTACCTTGTCCGAGATTTTTCATTTGGACATGTTTCGAAAACGCCATTGCAATCCTTCTCTTAATTTCTTCTGCACATGTTCCTGAAATATTTATGTTTGTACCAAAATAATCGAGATTTGATACATCTTCCAGTTCATAGATATCGATTGGTTCGCATATAGGATCATAGGTTCAAATATAGCATATACCAAGTTTAGTATTTATAAACAAATACACGAAGTGCAATATCTTTGTATCGTATTATTTCATAACACAATTCCCTATATAGTAACAACACTTATCACAAACCCCAATTAGTTTATACGTTGTTTTATATACTTGTGCGTAGCGAATTTTGGTTATTTTATATATATATATATATATATATATATATATATATATATATATATATATATATATATATATATATATATATATATACACACACACACCAGAAATTCGCTATGTATAGTATAAAAAATAAATATAATTTGGGATGTTGAAAGGCGTTGCTAAAAAAGAAATTTTTAATAAAAGGTGCACTATAGATGAGTTCCACTGTGTTTATATATATATGGGAGAGAGAGAGAGAGAGGGAATCACTACTGTTACAACAAATTTCCAAATCTGCAATTGGTTTTATTATTTATTGGTGTACTTATATAGAAAATTTCTGTTGTTATGTAAATATTTTATCGGTACAGACCTAGTCGTTATAACGGGATTCCACTGCATCTTTCCTTTTTTGGGGTAAAAAACGAGTATGGTATATGAGAAATATGGGTACAGTATCGTATACAAGTGAGCAATGTATTAACACACACTTACTAAAAATTATCATTATTTTTCAGCAGTAGTCTCAAGATGTACACTCAAGACGGCGCTGTGGCTTTGGACACACACACGTGCATTGCAAAATTGTACAAGGGTGTTAAATAACCCCTGTGTTCCTGCCGAGCTGGTAATATGGACCATATTCATAATTTGCACGATATGTTTTTAATAACCCTCATAGCTATACTCACACACAATAATGATTAGATAACGGCTCTACCTGAGTTGAAATCCTCAAACAGGCTAGTAATGATCACACATTAACAGAATGCTTCATCGTGACCAATCATCATTAAAAGACCTGCTTGCTCATTGAAAAATATCCTACTATAATGACTTATTTGACTTCCCGCGATTTTAATTGGTCACTTTGTGCATAAAGTGTATTCAAGCTAATGAAAATCACGGAAAGCGTAAATGATTCATTTTTAGAAGGCCTTTTCTTCATACGTTCACATGTCTTGTATTGTCGTTTGCGAACGAGTTCATCCGCATGCCAAAACGTAACTAGTAATTACATCCCTTGTATATTTGCTTAACGATGTACGCGCATGAGAAAACTGCACTGCACACACATTAATACTCATTCTGAAATGCATGTCGGACATTCGGTCGCTATCACAGAAAGATCATCACAAATAACGTGTCATTAATCAGTTTATACATGCCTGCTACTCTTAATTCATAGGCGTAGTGCTCTTACTCATGTTGGACAGGCGAAACTTGCAACATGGTAATGAAGTTTTGCCAGTCACTGGAAACATCCATAATCTTCTTTCTTTCTTTACGCTTTATACCCCTTTATGCATTGCAGAGTCAGGGGTAGAATCTCTGGAGAGGACTTTTTTGTGTGCTTCATATATGTTTGTTTTTGTTGACTCTTTTATTTCTGTAATCCATTGTTTGCAAGATCTGCCCCTGGTTTTTTGTACCCATCGTGTCTGTATAGTAATGCTGTTTGAAGGGCACTGTCTGATGGTAGTCTGGAAGCATTCTAAAATCATTTAATCTGTTGCCTTTTGATGTAATCCAGGATTGACGTTGTGTTTGTTAGTCTTCTGTTGTTTTATTTTCTGATTCTGCCTTTTATTGTTACTACGAGGATTCTAGTCATTCATGTAGACAAGTCATTCAGATGTAAACAACGCATTCTACGTAGACAAGTCATTTCTGTGGTAACAAGTTTTCTTTTGGATTCTGTTGTTAGTGTCCACTTTTGACATTGCTAGCATAGTGATGGTATGATGATTGTTTTATATAGTGCAGTTTTGTTGATCATGCTCAAATATTTTTACGCCCATAATAACATACACAAATCGACGTTTCTATCAAAAGGCTTTTATCACGAGCAGTCACAACAGAAGACGAGTAAGAACGGCACTACTGACATTTACATGGCAGAACCAAATATAGACATGATCTCTAAATGTAGATATCTATATTTATCTAGATGTATGTAGTGTTGCTCGTGTTTGCTCAAATCTGAAATACATCCATATTTGAGGACTTACCAAATATACGACGATTGTGGTCATGCTTTATCTAATGTTTAATAGCTTGCGACCACACATATGTGTGCACATATACATAATGCACTTACTTACTTCACTATTCAATTCATTTCGTTCTTCTTCACTCGCTCTCAAACATTCATCGCAAGAATTCTTATGATTTCTGTCCAAGTGTGTGTGAACACGTTGCGCTTCTAGTTTTATAGCTGAACTGCGGTGGTTGCTCTGTTCGTTCCAACACATCTGATTTCAACGTAAGCGAAGTACATCTAAAGTTTCCATTCCGCACGCCATTGAGGCGTGTTGAAGAATACGGTGTTAGGCCTGTATACTTCATTTACCAACAGCACACCTAGCGATTGAGCAGCATTACCTCTCCCTCCTTTACTTATAAAGATCTGGTACCTATTTTTTAAATGGGCATTGAACAATGTTCAATACAAATAGTTTTAGTTCCTAGCACATGTTAATCGTTTGTCAGGACGTACTCACTTTCTACCAATGTCATTTACTCAATTACCATATTATCTTTAACAACCTCACACTCAATAACTTACGGCAACTACTTCATGCTGTACTTTAAAAAAAAAATGCCTATTACTCCACTCTGGACGACTTACCTTCAATTGCCCCAACCACTCACAACATTCCCATACCTTATACTCGACTTATTACCGTTCATTACTTTACACTCGACCATTTACTTTCAAGTCACCCAAAACCGCTTGCTAAGTTTCTTCCGTAATCATCGGCTTTATAACACCTGCTGGCTTATTGGGAAGCATCCTTTTAAAATAACTAATTTGCCTTTTCCGTGATTTTCATTCAGGATAATTTCATTCGGCACAAAGCGTACACAGCGACCAATGAAAGTCACGGTAAGTCAAATAGCGTCATTTTCGAAGGAAGAATCTGATCAATTCACATGATTATAATTAATGATGGAATCGATCAGATATCACATACATAAGCACACATTCCCTGACAGACACATGTATCTGTCTCAGGGCATCATCAAACGTATAGAATTTGACCTACGTTATAACAGACCTAAGTGCAGCGTCACTTCATATGTCCAATCATAAATTTCCCATGCTTCTCGTTGGTCAATTATCATTTTATCTCCAGCTAATGAAAAGCGCGAAAAATTCCGATTGGCCTTACGTTGTGATGTAAGCGTGTAGAACTCTGCGAGTTTTTATGATGTTGTACCTCCTTCGCAAGCGAAGATGAACCTATGAAAAACAATAAATGTGATGAACAAGTAGAAAAACAATAACAGATAAACTCCGCGAGTATAACGAAGGTCACGCTATAGAACGTTGGCATTTGATCTTGTAGGTTTAACAAATGTTGCATATACTCCCACAAGGAACCTAGACATTATTCACTAATACTATTTAGTTGCATGTGCTACCAGATATGTATGATGGTAGTGTATGAACATTAACAACTTGTCAATTTCACGTGTTGCAATGAAGTACTAAAAGTTGCATGAACTTAAACATTGAAATTTGTCACAATATACTTGTTATAAAGTACTAGTAATTACTATGGAAAAATAATTATTCTTTCGTTCTCTCGTTAATATCTCTATCTGCAGTGTTGTTTCTTGTATAAATTGGACGATGTTTTCCATTTCTTGTTTTGTACCATAGAGTTTAACATTCATAAGTGTATTATAAGGCCAGTATGTGCACTTTAATGTGAAGCATATGCTCTGAAGTATGGTTGACTTGCCCACACGTACACTTTGCTAATGTGCCAATTTTAAATTGTGTGTACGCATGGCTGCTTAGTGTGTCCAGTTCTAAGTCCAAATATGAGGCCCGGAAAAGGCAATGTATATGTAGAGGTTGACAGAGGAGAAATAAATTATCTGACAACTGTAGTAATACAACTGTATAAAAGTATTGTCTCGAGTGGACTGATCTCTATATATAGTCTACTCATGTAGGTTTGCTTCTCTCCCTAACTTTTCCAATACATATTTCTGCTAGAATAATCATGGATAATGTAATAACTATGGTGTCTTTATAATGTTTAACACCCATACTGTTTATCTGTAAACAATTTAACCCTGCACTTTCTATTGCACATGACACCGCACAAAAACTTGCGTCCATGAGTCATGTTTAAACAAGATTACATGGGCAGGTAATATGAATGCCTTTTATCATTTATCTGAGCCATCAAAATGTCATATTTTTACTGTCTACTATATATATATTTTCTGAGTTTGTCAGAGGTGGGGGGAGTTTTGTCTACATCTGAACCAAGTCTTACAATTTTTGTATGCTCATTATTTTGACGGTATGCTCATTATCTTCTTCTGCGGTCATTCTCAAACTCCTGTACATTAGCACTATGTAGTTCACAGAATTTGTTTTGTCATGGTTTTGCAGCCTATCAATGTTATTCGCGACCATTGGCCTATATATATATATAGGGGAATCCATGTGCTAATATTTATACAATGAGCTAAGTTTTATGATATTTTTTGTATAAATTCAAGGAGTAATATGAAATTAACGAACTACTATTTGCAAATGATCAAAGTCTAATATACAAGGAGGTGGAAACTTTTCAAATTCACACCAATGCATTGCTATTAGCATCCCCATCAAGGCCAGCACCGTGCCGTGGTGATGGGGCTTAGTTCAGCCATCAGGGGCTGGAAACTAAGACTGGTCGGGCAGTCCCATTCGAGCAGGACCATAGTCCTGCCCAAGTAAGCAGAGTGCTGAAGATGGAGGCATCCAGCCAAAAGGCGCACAGATAATCAGGATGCCACGCACAAAACACATTGGAAACATGTCTGTATCTATAAAAAGTTATGGTGCCTGCCCTGTGGCGGACGTTCAGGCAGGGACGGTGCCGGGCCCTATACCTCGAAAGAGCCCAACATCAGTTACTAAACGCTGAGGCAGACATATTGGCCGGAGGAAACAGCACAAAGCTCTATAGGACACTGTATGAACTACAAAAGACAGTGAGTTTTATTAAGGAGACAGAATTACAGATATAGACATGTTTCAAGTGAACGAAAGAAGAAGAAGAAGCTATTAGCATGTAAGAAGTACAACATGAAAATGAACGTACAAAAACAAAAGTTTTGAAAATTAGCAAGTCTGTAACACCAATTCATATAACAATAGATAACACCACAGTGAAACAAGCCAAAGAATGTAAATATCTAGGCAGCATTTTTCCCGAATATTTAAGAACATTAATAACTTCAGATGCAAGTCCGAAATTATAAGAAGAATAGGACAAGCAAAAGCAGCATTCCATAAAATGAAAAATGTCCTATGCAACAAGTCCATATCGATGGATACTAGAAAACGTGTCCTCAAATGCTAAATTGAACCAGTGCTACTCTATGGACATGAAGCATGGACAATAAATAAGACATCACAAAAATTATTGCAGACAGTGGAAATGTAGTTTATTCGAAGAAAGTTACGCATTCCTTGGACATCAAAGATTACTAATGAAGAATGTCTTTAAAAGATGGATGTGAAAAGATGCATTATTGATAATATAAGAAAAATACCATCTACATTTATTGGGCACATAATGAGACGAGGAGGCATTGAGAATATAATTACAACAGGAAAGATAGAAGGAAAGAGCAAGGGAAAGACCCACAGAAAAGATATTGGACAGTTTGACTAAATGGCTTCGATTGACGACACCAACAGAGATGATGACATATATGAGAGATCGATGTACATGGAGAAATATGATCGTCAACGCCATTCGGCACGGCACTTGATGATGATGATATTTTCCGAAAATGGAAGACTAGACAGAGAAATAGAAATAAGGTTCCAGAAAGCAAACACAGTGACCTACCAACTTTCACCATTACTTCTTCATCCAAAGATCAAGATGGAAACCAAAAAAAAACATAATATCTGCAATTTTTATACAAACACTCTGCTACCAATGTCAAACATGGTCTTTAACACTCTCGCAGCAGACGAAAATGGTTACATGTGAAATGAAGTGTCTGAGATAAGCTGCAATGGTTACTAAGCTAGATAAAATAAGAAATTAGAAAATTAGAAAAGAAATGTGTATAATATGATGTAATGACATGTTGAAAAACAGCAAGTAAAATGGTTCGTTCACCTTATGAGAATGAACCCAAACTAAATACCAATAAGAGCATATGACACAAGAATATCAGGGAGTAAAGCCAAAAGTAGACCAAGAAAACAGTGGATAGACAACATCAAGATAGCCTTGAATAAACATGGACTAAAATGCAACCACAGCGACACATCTGGCCTTGGAACGAGAGCTTAAGCTCTCACCCCTACGCTTAACGGCGAGTGTGAATATCTTCATGCACCCTGGGCGAGTGTGAATATCATCATGCACCCTGGGGATAGACAATTGACATTATGTATACGTATGTATGTGTATATATATATATATATATATATACATACACATACATATACATATAATGCGGTGTCGTGCAGACTGGCGTAGGCGATCGTGGAGATAGTTCTTGACTGCCATGCTACGACATCTTTTAACATTTCCGGTAAAATAGTAAGCATTTTTTAAATATTGGTTTTAAAGCTATTTTATTTTTGAATCAGTCTCTTAAAGTTTCATATCCAAATGTTACCATGTTTGCGTTTTATGTTTTAATGCTCTTTGCATTTGCAATATCCATGTGAGAGTAGAGTTTAAAGCTTCTTCATTTAAAAAACAAAAACAAGAAATATATTAAATATTGAGAACGACATGATGGTAAGATTAACGAAAGCTTAGCCGTGAATTTTGAACGTTTTAACGAGTTACAAATTTTATCATTGCATTAAATTTCACAGGTGAAACTAAGAAAAAAAGTTGATGAATTTGTGCTACTCACCAGATACACACATGATAACACACGAGCATCGGCATTTTTATCGAAGGACCTTTATCAAAATCGTCGATGCTAGTTCGTCATGTGTTTATCCAGTGATTAGCAAAACTTCATTACCCTGTTTCGTAGTGTTGTCTGTTAAATTTCTACTTGGCTGCAGTTGTTACATATTATCATTAAATACGTAGAACGTTAAAATGATATTGAATTCTACTATACTGAACAAATGTATTTCGACGTGGTTTATTTTTCCTTTCTATGATGTATTTTCTATATGTATTCATGTTGCGGTTCGCATTACTTTTATAAAATGGGGGTCGTGACCACTTTTCCCGATAAGCTGCGCTATGGTGCGCTAGCGCACACGTTTTAGTCCATTGGCGCACACGACGTACGTATAGAAATGTGTGTAAAAGTCCTTATAATTAAACATATTAGAACTGGCTTAAATAGAATATGCTAAAGACGATTAACTTATTTTTAGGTAAAAACTTTGCCAAGATGAAGCTGTGTTCAAAATTTATCAGTCGACGGAGATACATTTTTGCTCACAAGCACTCTTGTTCTGTACATTTTTCTCGTGACTCGAAAAAGATGGGAACCTGTAGTGTAACAGTTTATACAGTTAAAAATTGAACAATACTGCAATAAAATTTTTTACTAAATTAGAGGCATACTTGAAAACATAATTGAAGAAAAGAAACTAAATATAGAATTGAAGAAAAGAAAAGCGGTAGGTATACATAAACTATCGTGTATAGATCAGACGGCTTATATTACTCATAATTGGTAGAGCAAGCTGACGAATGAAAGACTAGATTGTATAAAGTGACGTCTATGAGGGGTGGATTTGCAGAGCTCAAACACCGTCTTTGGGATAATAGAACATGATATTAAAGTCTAAGAAACGATTAAATTAGAAAGTATCTATCTTCCCAATCATGGTAGTTTTATTTACAAATTTACTTCCCAATCATGGTAGTTTTCTTTACAAATTTACAAAAATCAAACAAAATCCTTGTTTAATGTGTGCCCCTCGTCGTGAACTGTGCTCCTTACAACCACGGATGTGGGTCCTATTTAGTTATATCAGAGTTTTCTAACCTTAGAATAAATAATGGAGGTGTGATTAATTAAGCGAACCACATCCTTTGAGGTATAACAGTATTGTATTAAGCCAACCAAAGTGTAGTAATCATTTTTTAAAGGGAAAAACACCCCCATAACAAATAGTATCTACAGCCCTGCTTGTATATAAACTTTATTGATTACGTAAAAGTGTCGTCATATCTTATAATATAGATATAACCTTATTAATTGTGTGACTTTGTCGTCACAACTTTAAAGTAGATATAAAAATCTTGGTTATGTAAAGTGTTGTCGCAGCTTACAATGTAGATATGAACTTTACTGATTATGTGAAAGTGTTATCGCAGCTTACAATGTAGATATAACATTTCTTCGTTATGTCAATGGTTGTTACGGCGTAGAACTGGGGTTATCAACCTTTTCACACGGCGAGCACCGTTAATATAATATTCAGTATGTGAATACAAAAGTGCTATTTGAATTTTCAACATACACCCAAACAGTCTTAAAGAAACGTAGAAAACTCCAGGCGATCATATATCTGCATAACTCTCTATTTCCAGTATATATTATCTAGATACTTGTTGACTCATTGCCATACCAAGATGACTACTATATAATATTATCTCACGCTATCGTTCTCCATCTCTATTACCCTCATTCTTGCCTCTTGTAGCTGTTCTCGATATCCCCCATAATGTGTCCACAAAATAAATATTGTCTTATTCTGATACTATTAAGCAATGCCGTCTAGCATTTTGACTTTTTCGACGCCTCCTAATTGGTTTTACTAGCTGTTCAAGCTGCCATAAATAGCAAGTTAAATTTATAGGCGTATTAATTAGTTTGATTTTAGAAATCGAACGTTCATCTGATAAAAAATTTATTTCACAGATAACTTTAAAATACAGCGTAATACACTGAGTGCGGCAAACTGACTTGTACAAATAGATATTGAAAAAAACTGAAAGATCAAATGAATTTGATGCATTTTTAGAACAATAATTAACATTTCAGTGGAATAAAACATTTAAAATGTAGAATAGTCACATACATATATTGTAATTGTGAAGCGTAAAAAAACTCATAATTAATAATTAATGCGAATTAGGACCCGAAACCCTCCCCCCCCCCCCCAAAAAAATAATAATTTTTTGCGCTACAGACCGCGGTAAAAAAAAAACACCACCTGATCTAGTTTGTTTTTATTAATTAAAAAAACCTGCTTGTTTTTTCATTAATAAAAAATATCTGCTGTGGCACCGTTGATGAGCACCACAATACATATTAGGAAATAACAATGAACGAGCCAACACAGTAAATGAAATGGAAAGTGAAAGTAAACGTGACTGACAACTGACTATATAAACGTACACAATCCCCTTCACCTTCTTCTCCAATGTGTTGATAGTACACTGTGTGTATTGTTTTTCCCAATAAAGTGTGAATTGTAAAGGGAACTCATGAGTGTCAGTTGTAAAGCAGAGGTGCTCATACACACGTTTTTTTTAACTCGCGTGGACGAGCACTACGTCATTTATCGAACACGCCAGGTTGAGAACATCGTAGACTTAGAATGTAAATATATTTTTCTGCTACTACAATTTACCACAACTAATGATCTATAAGTGCAACACAATCTACGTTGTTAAGAGATAAATATAGGTTGCAATAGAACCCAAACCATTCAGCATTTGATACATGGTTCTGTTCTAGATGGTTGTTGTCTATTTGAAAGGGCTAAAGGCCTTCGAATGCAAGTGTTGTAGCCGAATTTGTGCGATTTCATATAGATATAAGAGAAACAGTTACGTACGAAATAAAGTAGAATAGCTCAAGAATTATTATTTTCAATAGTAAAACGACGAAAACGTGCATGGTTTGTACATGCAAGCCAACAAGATTCCTTGATGTCAAAATCTATTTTGCAGAGAACAATTGATAATGGGAGAATCAGAGAGGAACAAAGAAAATCATGGACAGACATCAAACACTGGATAGGTCAAGATTTTCCCACATTAATCTGCATCGCTGAATCCACAGAGTTTATCCACAGAGGTCGCAGTGGCAGAATTATCTGAATGACAGCCTTTATTTTTTCTGAGAGTCGCAGGCTCTGCTTGAACCAAACTGGATTAACGTACGCGGTTAAAAAGTGTGTGCCACAGCATAAGATGTACTTTTGTTTTAATCTTATTTTCTGCACTCATTATCAAACTCCTGCTGGCAAGTAGGACGTAGTCCATAGAAGGGGATGCTTTGTGTCATCGTCACTATGTCTATAATTTGTACTGACAACTAATAAAAATCAAATAAGTCATTTTAGAATACTGTTTCCACATTTGCCAATATGTCTTATATTGTCGACGATCTCGAATAGAATAAGAAAGTATCACGTAGTCGTGATAGATGAGTCAATTAATAGAAACCCCTCGTCTCTCCCTCAGACTTGTTTCATCAAGCAGCTTCAGTAAATTGTCAGTGCTCAAGAAAAGTGCACATCGTATGAAGCACATATATAAGTATGGGTGACTGATGCGGAAATGACATACAACAACTGGTTATGTATGGGAGCAGGGCATATGCTATTATTGGTTACTGAACCAAGTTCCTCCCTAGAAGAGTCCTGAACAGTAAACCCAACCAACGTCACTTGTCTTGGCCAATACGACTTTTGCCGTTCTTTATTGTGTTGACACAAAGTATACGCACGGTAGACAATGATAAGTCACATCAGCCTAGATAAATGACGCTGTTTAGATTCAGTGTGCAGGAATATCCATGACAAGGACTTGGCTAGAGATGTACGTTACGGAGAAAATGATACAATATGATCAGTATTTTATACATAGAACAATGGTACTTGACAGAACGTTATCAGTATTATGAACCATAGGTCAACTGTACTTGACATTCATTCATTCATTTTCCTTTTGCGCTAAATTAACGCATAGGGCAGAGGTCAGATCTCTCAAATTCTATCTGTTAAAAACTATTCTGTGCAGTTCTTGAATAGTATGAATATTGGTTGTTTTACTTTTGACATACATAATGTGATTAATATTATGAAGCATAGAACAATGGTACTTGACATAATGTGATCATTATTATGAATCATAGAACAATGGTACTTGACATAATGTGATCATTATTATGAATCATAGAACAATGGTATCTGATACAATACTATCAGTGTTATATAGCATAGAACTATGATACTTGATACAATATTATCAGTGTTAAATAGCACAGAACTATGATACTTGATACAATATTATCTGTGATATGAGGCATACATCAATGATACTGGATACAATACGATCTGTGGTGTGTTGCATAGAACAATAATACTGGTACAATATGAAGTGTTATGTAGCATAGAACAATGATACTTGATACAATATTATCTGTGTTATATAGCCCGGAACAATGATACTGAATACAATATTATCTGAGTTATGCAGCACACAACAGTGAAATTGGATACAACACGACCAGCGTTATGTAGCATAGAACAATAATACAAAAGGATCTGCGTAATATAGCATTTAACAACTATAGAATTCGATCTGTGGTATGTAGCATAAAATCATGTTACAGTACGATCAATGTTATGTAGCATAGTACAATGATATATTATGATCTGTTATGTAGCATAGAACAATGATGCAGTGTGATCTGTGTTGTGTGACGTAGAACAGTGATACTGGATACAATATTATCTGTGTTATGTAGCATATTAGAATTATAAAATATGATCTGTGTTGTGTAGAATAGAACAATGATACTGGATTTAATACGTGCTATATGGTTGCTATCATTTTCTGTTCCAAGGGGCAATAACTGGAGTAGCAAGAGCCAACAATGTCTACACATCTCCAGTTTCCGGTAAGGGAATTATTCAGCATGGCATGACTATATATACACTATCACTGTTTATGTATGAACATTATCATAACTCTATCTTCACATATATTAGTACATATTTAGCAGAGAATTCACATATTTTACCGTGTGTTGAGTTGTTACTGTAGTCAAGACAATCATTTCTCACGACTAATATTGTCAGTTAAAAAAATTCAACGTAACCTTGTTTATTTCTATAGGATAAAAATGTTATGTCATGATGACAGGATTAACTCAACCAAAGTCTCTATTGTTTTTGATGGTCAAAAGCTCAGATATAATTGAATTGGACTAACCCCGCAATTGAAAGGAGTGTACTTCATCGCAAGGAGTACAAATTAAATGACCAAAAGTTTTGTATTAATACTTGGATGGAATATCTAGCAGGCTTTCAAAATTTGACATGGATTTTATAATGGTCATTCGGTCTGATATAAACACGGTTGAGTCACATGTGCAGGTTGAAAATGTGTGCTTGCTCACAAACAGGCTTTAACCCTTTAGCTGCTGCACAAGCGTTTAGCCGTTCCACTATCTTACTGCTATTGGCGATTTAACCAGTTTCGTTTTTCTATCTCCTCATTGCTAAAAAAAAAGTCAATCTGAAATCGCCATGCATCAGTACTCGTGAATCATCACATCAATGTAGTATATATTTTCTTGTGACAGTAAAAAGCCAGTACTGTAGAAGCTCTCTTATTTTTTTAGTTCAAGAAAAAAGAATCAGCATGGGGAAATTCATTAAGGAAACATTTTTAGCGATGACCCTCTGCAGTATAGAAGACCTCTGCATAGAAAGTAAACAAGCCTTCATTCGATACGTTTTTATTATTGTTGTGATTTTCATTGAGCACTATTTATACACTTTGAGTTGCATGTCAAATAAAGCCAAGGCGATTCCAAGTATATAAATAGTAACCAATGAAAATTGAAGAAATATTTACAATATACAATTGACAATAATAAAAAAACTTAGCGAATGAAGGCTTGTTTACTTTCTGTGCAGAAGTCTTCTTATACTTCAAACAGTCATGATTTAGCACAGTGTGATCGGTTACGGAGAATAATGTAGCAATTATAAAGATTTAGTCATGCCAAACAATAAGGAAGATAATCAAAAACTGAGGCTTTGTATATTCGTTGCAATAGTTTGAATATTTTAAGTTATTTAATTTCATATTTGTGTGTTAAATTGTTGTAGTTAATACAAGTATTTTCTAGAATAAATGAAAGTTCGGTGTGTACCAGATTTTGTTGTGATCTTTCAATTTTTGCAGGATAAATACTAGTTTAATAAGCAGTAAGTTAAAAACTAGTTCCGTTTGTTGTAGGGTAAATATTAATTCAATTTGTTTTAGGGGAAATATTACCTTAATTTGTTGCAGGTTAAATACTAGTTCGATTTGTTGCAGATTAATTATTAGTTCATTTTGTAGTATGTGGTATATTAATTTAATTTGTAATAAGTTAATCACTAATTTATTTTGTAGTAGATTAAATATGTGGTAGGTTGAATACTGGTTCAATTTGTTGTAGGTTAAATAATAGCTCAGTTTGTAGCAGGTTAAATATTAGTTCAGTTTGTAGCAGGTTAAATATTAGTTCAGTTTGTAGCAGGTTAAATATTAGTTCAGTTTGTAGCAGGTTAAATATAAGTTCAGTTTGTAGCAGGTTAAATATTAGTTCAGTATGTAGTAGGATAAATACTAGTTACTTTTGTAGCAACTGAAACATTAGTTCAGTTTGTAGGAAGTTAAACAGTAGTTCAATTTTTAGTAGGTTGTAGTTCTGGTTGTATCTGATTAACTTAGATAGATTAAATGCTGTTTTATGTTATTATTAAATGTTATTGAGAGGTTAAAATACTGATTCAATTTTGAGAGGTTAAATACTTTTTCTGTTTGTAATATGCAAACTTATAATTCAATGTATGTGATATTTGCAACTACTTCAGTTTGTATTGGTTTACTAACTTCAACTTACTTTAAAACAATGTGTTATATCACGTTCATGTTCAAGCATCACTCCTCTGTGTTTACATTGAAACAGTCTCATTACTCCACGTTTACTGTAAACAGTCCATTACTCTCTTTTGATTGTAAAACAGTGCATTACTATCCGTTTACTTTAAAGCAGTCTATTTACACTTCTTTCATTAAATCAAACTGAAGAACAGTTATTATATTATAAAGTGAAGTAAGAGGTTTACTTTCTGCCTGTTCGTTTTCGATCATTTTCTGTGGATTGTTATTGGGTTACTAACATATTTACTGCCGATTTCTGATGTGTTGTGCCATTGACGCATATAAAACGACGACATAACAGATCTCCGTACCATGAACTATATCCTGCTGGAAATCTGGTAACCATTGACCTGAGATAAGAAATATTCAACGGCAGTTTGAAAACAAACGATGCAAATTATTCTATTCTGTGATTGTTTCTTAACGAAGGCTAATGTTGCAACAAAACGTTAAATCAGTCTGTTATTTATATTGGTCGAATCCCATTATAACAACATGGCCCGGATCGACAAAAATATGTATGTAATAACGGAAAATTAATACAGTACAAACAAAATGAACAATATATATAAATAATTGAGGATTTTGACAATTGTAGAAAATTTGTATAACTATCGCATGTTGTGTTGGGGGCAGAATGGGGAGCAAATAATAACGTTTACTTTCCATCCATGTCGTATGAGAAAACTACGGAGGTTATGGAGTGGAGCTGGTTATCCTATCCCATATAGGGTCAAAGTAACCGAAGCCATGCTGTTGTCCGCTATATATCAAGCTGAAAGGACAGATTTTGCAGAAAAGCTGTAATCAATGACATAGCGCATTCCGTTCTTTGGACTATGTCCTGCTAGTTTGCAGGAATTTGAGAACGAATTCAGAAGAAGAAGAATTGTTATAAACATATCTTCATTGAACTATGGAGTTTTAGTAATACTTTCGGCACTTAGCGTGAAGAACTTCTATTGAAAAGGTGGTAAAATCTTAATGTAATTAAGTCAATCCTCTGCATATCTTGAGCCTTTTTTAAAGTTATATGCTATACTCAAATATCTCTGGAACTACTGAACGTAAATAGTCCTTATAAAATCATTACCGATACAACCAAAAAATGAGCCGCGGAATGCGAGACTGAACAGGATACACACCTTAACTACTTGAACATGTCTAGCGTTCAAATACTGGAATACTCGCGCTGTCTACGTAAAATTCTGGCTATCAGGTGGCATAACAAAATTACCAGCACCGAGGTCCTCCAAATGTACAAAACTGCAACAATAATGGTTACCCTTTGTAAAAAAAAAGACTCAGGTGGTTGCCCACATTCAGAGGATGAGCAACAGCCGTATCCCAAAACAACTGCTATATGGGGAGATCTTACACTGCAAAAGAAAAGTATAAAAAATTTGAGGGAGATTACAGCTTCAATACACAGATGTCTGCAAGATATCTACGATGTCTTTCTCATCCCATCCGAAAACTGAGAAAACCGAACTGACGATAGGCGAGCGTGGATAACTAGCCTGGATAATGGTGGTATGACATTTGAGAATTCAATAACGCACAGAGCGAAAGAACGAAGATGAAATAAGGAGCAACAACGTGACATTCCTATGTCTTCTGTGGCAGAGCAAATCGCTAAAAGATCGGCAGATTCAGTCATGATAAGTGCTCGTACCACTCAACTCTATTTGAAACAAGCTTAATTCAGACTGTCTGTCAAGACAAATATATACTCGAATAAAGGTGTTGATTCATGTAGTATGTTTTTTATTGTATTATTGCAAGGCCATTGCAAGGCAGTCGGTGGGGAGATAGGGTTAAACCGCGGTAATTTACATTTTAATCTGTGCCTTTTGTCTCTACACGACTGATTTTAGCATGCCACTTTGAACTACTAACCTGCAGTGCACCTCAAAACAAAAAAATTTCAAGCCTGGTTTGGAAGCGTATGATTTTAATCAATTCTATCAGTTTGTCTGCATATTTGTAAATCTCCACGTTTGTATACACGTTTGTAAATCTCCGTATTTCAAAATTTAAAATGTAGAACATTAATACAGTTCTAGAAACTGACCGATCTCGCTCCTGGCGGTTACAGTTGACAATTTTTATTACTGGTACTTTCCTTAACCAAATATGCAACATTCATCGCGTTCAACTTCCAATAGGGTTGCGAAGTGTCACACGGTTCTCTCTAGTTTAATTAATCTCAGCTGCAGACAGTCGAAAACAGATCGTTCAGATATCGATGGCAAACTATTGAACATAAATATTCCTTGCAAAATCATTACTTGTACAACCACAAATGAGTTAATTGTGACACCCTGAACATGATACAAACTAGAACTACTTGACCATATTTCAACTGGACTACACCAGCGCTCCATCTACCCGACAACAGCACCGAATTTACGTCTGGTTCACGTCAATACATACCGCAATATGTCTATAAATCTGATCTGCCTCAACTCTGACCTATTTATGGCTTGTCAATCGTTTACGCTGGCATGATCACAACAATGAATTCAAGAAATTGCTCGTATTAGTGCTAAAAAATGTGTGTCCTGTTCAGTTGATAGCCGTGTTCATTTAATGGTTTCCCCACATTCTACCGTTATACCCTGATACACATGATTCTGTTAACGTGTTCTTGATAAAGATATTTCGGTCGAAATGTCTATTACATATGTTGGTGTGTCTAAAAATGATTATTATTTTAAGAGTATGTTTACAAGTATATTTATATATATAATCGAAATTTCGTTCGATAAATCTTTATCCAGCACACTGTACCAGAAACAAATGTGTCGGATTCAGATATTGATTTGTAACATATATAAAGGCACTTTGTTCAAAACGTCGATAAAGCATGCTGAGTGTCAGTAAAGAAGTATAATATTATAATACATAAATAAAGATATGACTGTTGTAATCAGTGAAAGACAAACAGTTTATTTACAAGTGGGTACGAGAAAAAAAGAGATGCAGGTGGTATAGTGAGGGGACAGCTTAACAAGATACTAAACGATGGCATGTCAAGAGGTATTCATGATCCATTATAGTTTGCTTACTATATGGAAATGACACATCATCGGACCTGAAGTGTTCTATGTAGAACTGGTTTGCCGTCTGTGTGTTAAAGGCTTCCGGTAGAGAATCAAATGGTTGTAACACTAAGTCTACTATGCAGGTTGTTGTTGGTAGATAAAGAAGGTTGGACATTAGTGTGGCAAATCATTCCATTCTACGCATACTCAGTCAATAAGTGGGTCGAAACATAATGTGTTGGACCAAAAGGCAACACTTACAACTGACAATTGTTTGTTTATAAAAATTAAACTGACGTTTGTTCAATACAACAGTTATAACTGCCTGTGTGCTCAAAGCAGCAATGACAACTATCAATTATGTATTATCAAGACAACATTTACACATGGCAAGCGTTTGTTCAAGAATCGCATGTATTACTACTACACGTGTTATTTATTTCAACATACGTCATAACGTAACGTTTCTCAATGCTGATACGCGATACACGCTAGTACGCGAGTATCTCCGCGGCATTTATCTCCATGCCTGTGGCATAACCGTCTGTAGTATAGAAGACATCTGCACATAATTAATTATGACATAATTCATGAAGGTCTTGATTATTGACGTGGTTTTCATTGGTCGTTATTCATACACTTGGAAATGCATGCTAAAATAGACATGGCGATTCCAAGTATACACACAGTAACAAATAAAAAGCGAGACTGATAAAAAAAAGTAACAAATGAAGGCTTGTTTACTCTCTATACAAAAGTCTTTTTTTCTGCAAACTATCATGTCTGTGGTCTTCATTTTCCTCTCCTCTTTTTCGACTAACTCTTCTGCGTGCTTCTCTCCCGTTCTTGCTAAACTGAACAAGGCTCGTCCATTCTAAGGAGCGAAGTTTGAGCAGACAACTTGAATGTCTGCCTACCCGAGTGTGAGCATAATGAACAGGTCTGGTAGCAGATAACATTTGCCATCGCAGAACTGAGCAAACTTGTTTATACAAAAAATGTTTCAGTGAGGACATGCATGGCTATTACGTTAACCAATAATCCCAATATCCAAAAGGTCTTATATTGTCAGCGACCAGGGATAAACACTAGTACTGAGACAGTGTCGCTGAAGTGATTTTTATACAATTTTTTTCTCTACCACAATATAATCGGAATTTTGATAGCTTCATTCGTTCCTTACCTTCCCTAGAACCGAATAATTGCTCCACTTGGTCCTTACCTTTCATAGAGCCAGCATGTTGCTTGTTCCTTTTCTTAACTTCTTCTTTGCCTGTACCGAATTAAAATACTCTGTTACTGAATGCATTTTATTTCTCATTTTCTGTATGCCAAAGCTGTGTACCTTATTTACACATATTGCATTATTTCTCATATTCTGTGTGACATAGTTTTGTACCTTATTTACACATATTACATTATTTATCATATTCTGTGTGACATAGTTGTATACCTTATTTACACATATTACATTATTTCTCATTTTCTGTGTGACATAGTTTTGTACCTTATTTACACATATTACATTATTTCTCATTTTCTGTGTGACATAGTTTTGTACCTTATTTACACATATTACATTATTTCTCATTTTCTGTATGCCATAGTTGTATACCTTATTTACACATATTGCATTATTTCTCATATTCTGTGTGACATAGTTTTGTACCTTATTTACACATATTGCATTATTTCTCATATTCTGTGTGACATAGTTTTGTACCTTATTTACACATATTAATTATTTCTCATTTTCTGTGTGACATAGTTGTATACCTTATTTACACATATTACATTATTTCTCATTTTCTGTGTGACATAGTTTTGTACCTTATTTACACATATTACATTATTTCTCATTTTCTGTGTGACATAGTTTTGTACCTTATTTACACATATTGCATTATTTCTCATATTCTGTGTGACATAGTTGTATACCTTATTTACACATATTACATTATTTCTCATTTTCTGTGTGACATAGTTTTGTACCTTATTTACACATATTACATTATTTCTCATTTTCTGTATGCCATAGTTGTATACCTTATTTACACATATTGCATTATTTCTCATATTCTGTGTGACATAGTTTTGTACCTTATTTACACATATTGCATTATTTATCATATTCTGTGTGACATAGTTGTATACCTTATTTACACATATTACATTATTTCTCATTTTCTGTGTGACATAGTTTTGTACCTTATTTACACATATTGCATTATTTCTCATTTTCTGTGTGACATAGTTTTGTACCTTATTTACACATATTACATTATTTCTCATTTTCTGTATGCCATAGTTGTATACCTTATTTACACATATTGCATTATTTCTCATATTCTGTGTGACATAGTTTTGTACCTTATTTACACATATTGCATTATTTCTCATATTCTGTGTGACATAGTTTTGTACCTTATTTACACATATTACATTATTTCTCATTTTCTGTGTGACATAGTTGTATACCTTATTTACACATATTACATTATTTCTCATTTTCTGTTTGACATAGTTTTGTACCTTATTTACACATATTACATTATTTCTCATTTTCTGTGTGACATAGTTTTGTACCTTATTTACACATATTGCATTATTTCTCATATTCTGTGTGACATAGTTTTGTACCTTATTTACACATATTACATTATTTCTCATTTTCTGTGTGACATAGTTTTGTACCTTATTTACACATATTACATTATTTCTCATTTTCTGTATGCCATAGTTTTATTCCTTATTTTCGTATATTGATTATATCTCATTTCATAGATATATAATTCTTCTTTTATAGTACATTAGTGAAGATCATAAAGCCGTGAACTTTTCTGAACAGGCTTGTGAAAAACTTAGTACTATTTGTCTTCTTAGTACAGTCATAGTCGTGTGATGCTCTCATGTATGTCCAAAGTCTTCTGTCTCTCGTGTATCTTCCGACACTGACGCTTTCCCATGCCACAATTCCAACCTGTCCAGCATCTTCTCTTTCGAATTTCCCCTATTTCTCTTGCTCTTCAACTTGAATGTTGCCTCAGTCTATTCCACTACTTTTTTTATGATGTGTCCAAGGAAAGTAAACTGACCTCTTCTGATGTATGTGATCTATTCTATCTTATAAAATATCTTCTTTCAAGATACAGGCATATTCCATTATAACAACTTGGCCCGGACCGACGAAATATTTTTGTAATAACATAGTTCACTATATACACTATAAAGAATAAATATAATTGGAAATTTTGAAAAGTATGTTACGGAAATATTTTTTTAAAAGTATGCGTTATATAGGGATTTCATTTTATCTTCATTATGTCTTTTTCTGTCCATTGCGTTCTTATCATTCTTCTATAAAATCACATATCTGCTGTTTCACATGATTTCTTAATTTTCCTCTGATTGTCCATGACTCACTTCCATACATAATACTTGGTTCAATATAATTTAAGAATCCTCTCACTTCATTTGATAGAGACAGACATAACCCAAAAAATATTCCTTATACAGTATCGTGAAATATTCTCCTGTGGTATTCTACATTAAATTTCTTGAAAGAATTGCTATAGAAGCAAATGTTTTAGTTCTGGAGCAAAGAAAGGCAACACTGTGAGCGGCCAAGCTTGTCATTTGTAGGGCCGTAGATACGTCTTCACACTAAGGGGAGGGGCTCATGTTCTGATTTCCTAAAAGGGGGTAGTTCAACAGCTCTACAGGCTTGGTCGTTTAAATTGTTACGGCCTAAAATAGTACAGTGGCAGTTCTAAAATACCAGATCATACCACCTGGATTTAAGTTTACTCGTCACTCGTGGATTGCAGAAAAAAAACTCCCGTGCTCTAATCAGCCACATAGATTTGGGTACCACACGACTATTGATACGAGAAATGGAAGGTCGAGAAATGGCGAAATAACTACAATACAATTATTATTCTCAAATTACTTGTCCATTATTCCGTAACGTTTATTTACTTATCTAAGAGATATGCACATACGGGTATGTCTCCTGTCCTTTATAATTATTATGTCCTGAGTTTCCCGTCTATTACCATTATCTACACCTCAGAACTGTAAATCTTTTTCCGAGAGTACGCTGAGTTAATCGTCTGGTAGAGAGCCCAATTAATTGTGAAACATCTCACACGAGAGAGAGAGAGAGAGAGAGATCGCGCGCTTTAGTTTTCTATTAGCACTACAGAAGACCACAACCTTGTCTTTATTCGAACAATGCAGTTATGTTATTTTTTTGCCAGAACAAATTGATTGCATGTATACACGATCAGCTGGTACCCACAGCTTCTTGAATGCTACTGCTCGTGCGTGTATGTGAGCGAGTGTCAGTCCTCTGTGTCAGATTTTCACTTTGTTTCTAAGAAGACCCTAGAGGGATCTTCACATTGGATAATGAGAAAATCGTGGCGTTGTGACCTGATTTATTTTCTGTTGTCCTTGATTTCTGGGATTTCCGGCGGATACAAAAATGTCAACAAAGCAACCGTCCTGAATCGTGGAAGACAGAATTGTTCAAGAGGAGTGAGTTAACACGAGAGAGAAAGAGATAGAGAGAGGAAGAGAGGGGCAAAAAATTAAATAGAGTGAACGAGCTAGCGGCAGTGAGCTCTAGAGAGGCAGATAGAACTGATGAGGAAACAACGAGAGAATTAGATCTAGTGAAAGTTATCAAGTACCGTGCCCACATCAAAGATTGGCTGTAATTGACCCCAAACCACACTGCCTCTTATCATGACGGTGCTCTCTGATAGACTGTATCATGTCCATCTCGTGATGTTCCCCATTAACTTGTATCTCTGACTACCTCTTGCTTGCCTCCCACTCAATTATACCCTCAAGTAAGGTATTCAACAAGGTACCAAGTCTTTTAATAGGTCCACAATATTGTATTTCTTTGATTGTTATTACTTATATTATTCCGATTTCGATGTTCTCAGAACCCCTTTGGTTTCTTCTCCTTCCATGAAGTTATCCCTATTCTTATATATATATATATATCTACATCTCAGAGGCATCATTTAATCAATTCCTCACTACTGATCCTACCCATTCTATTTAGTTCTTATGTTATACTCAGGCATACTACTCATAACCAAGACGAGACCATGCTACAATCTTCCGACTTAAAACTCGTCATTGCAGACTCAACTATCACATGTACATTATGCCAAAACTTGGTCAGAACTGCACCCATGTACAGAATGCAAGCGGATGGCAGAAAATATACTGTAAGATTGTCGTCTTCACAAAATAAGTAGAGCTGAGATGTAATCTCCCAGCCTCCTCCGACCTCCCTGAAGGAAAAACTGTGTGGTCATTGACAAACATGATATAGACCGCCACGTTTATAAAAAAGTTGGATGTGGTCGTATAACAGCGAAGAAAGATGTCAACATCACAAGAAAGTTGACCTTTCAGTAGAAGGTCGACTGTAAAACTTGTTCTATTGTTGGTTCATTGGTGTCCATTAGGTGTTAAATTTGTTTCCTGACAATGGCTTCATAGTGCAACCGTGATTATCACCAACTGTGTTGTAACCACTACCTCCAACAAATGGATGGCCTTTGGAGTATCAATGTTGTACAAATATTGCACCGTCCATAACTTTTCATGGCAGAATTGAACTTTTTAAAATATACATGTCATTTTCCAAAATAGTATTACACTATAATCCAAATCATGTTAATTGTATTGTCTGATGTGAGTTTTGATTGATCACTTTGTGTGGTAAGCCAATAAGAGACACGACATTTGTGTTTTCTTTAAAAATAACGCAATATAATGAAAGAGGCGAATCTCATCCTAGCACGTGTTGCTAAATGTGAGTTTGATGAGAAGGAGGAAGGTGTGCGCAATAATGAATGTGATAGGGAGGAATATGTTAATGATGATTTACGAAGATGATGATGTCGATGAATGTGATGATGATGTGACGATGAAGAATAAGATATAATGGTGATGTTGCTGGTGGTGGTCTCGATGATGACGATGAAGAATAAGATATAATGGTGATGTTGCTGGTGGTGGTCTCGATGAATGTGATGATGACGATGAAGAATAAGATATAATGGTGATGTTGCTGGTGGTGGTCTCGATGAATGTGATGATGACGATGAAGAATAAGATATAAAGGTGATGTTGCTGGTGGTGGTCTCGATGATGATTGTGACGATGAAGAATAAGATATAATGGTGATGTTGCTGGTGGTGGTCTCGATGAATGTGATGATGACGATGAAGAATAAGATATAATGGTGATGTTGCTGGTGGTGGTCTCGATGATGATTGTGACGATGAAGAATAAGATATAATGGTGATGTTGCTGGTGGTGGTCTCGATGAATGTGATGATGTCGATGAAGAATAAGATATAATGGTGATGTTGCTGGTGGTGGTCTCGATGAATGTGATGATGACGATGAAGAATAAGATATAAAGGTGATGTTGCTGGTGGTGGTCTCGATGATGATTGTGACGATGAAGAATAAGATATAATGGTGATGTTGCTGGTGGTGGTCTCGATGAATGTGATGATGACGATGAAGAATAAGATATAATGGTGATGTTGCTGGTGGTGGTCTCGATGATGATTATGACGATGAAGAATAAGATATAATGGTGATGTTGCTGGTGGTGGTCTCGATGAATGTGATGATGACGATGAAGAATAAGTTATAATGGTGATGTTGCTGGTGGTGGTCTCGATGATGCTGATGTGACGATGAAGAATAAGATATAATGGTGATGTTGCTGGTGGTGGTCTCGATGATGCTGATGTGACGATGAAGAATAAGATATAATGGTGATGTTGCTGTTGGTGGTCTCGATGATGCTGATGAACACGTTGAAAGTACTAAAGAAGAGGAAATAGTTCGGATGAACGATAAACATATTAAACCCCGTATAGCAACTAACCGACGACTGATGTGTCGGGCCATTGTCGCAAATGATACGTTGCCACAGCGCATTTTCATTCTTTGGACTGTATCCTGCTGGAGATCTAGTGACCATGTCCTGCTACAAGTGAGACCTAGTGGAAGTTTGAGATTGAACGCTGAAAAAGAAGAATTATAGCAACTAGTCGTCCTTCGCATTTGTTTATCAAACATTTTTCAAAATTGACTGTTACTTTCCGAGAAATCTAATTTCTAATACATACTGCTCAGTTAAACAGAAATGATTAGTGTAATAAGAAAAAACAGGGAGGGGTAAATGATGTATTCTTAGTCAGTACCACAGGACGATATATATATATAATTATAGAACTTTCAACTTTATACATTTTTTAAACTTGAGTTTTCTATATTCCATAAGCTACTGTTGAAATTTCTAGTTGTTAACATCAAGTTCATGTCATCATTACGTTTCTGAACGTCTGCATCATAAACTCATTTTTTAGTTTGTCTGAACAGAAAATAAACAGAATTTGATCAATCACCGGGAGAAAAAAAAACAGCGGCAAACATATATTTAGTTTTTTTCTTCTTTTTTATTTCTCCGTTCACTTTTCTTGTTTGAGGAGAAAACTAGCTTACAAGAGTTGTAAACACTCGGGAGTTTATAACTCACTAAACGTATTGATTTTTCCATTTTCCTGCTCACATGTTCTCTAGAATTCTCATCTTTTTAATGTATTGGCAATTAATCTCCCTTCCGATCTCACACCATAAGAAAGGGTCTCGGCTGGGTTGAGTTCCAAGCAGTAACCCATTCCCCAAACTTCATGATTTAGTCTGGCCTTCTTAGGGAAGCCTAAGCGAAATCTACTATCAGTTTGTCTGGTCGTTTCTATAACGAAGAAAGGGGCCAGAGTTTTCCATGCTGGTCTCGGAGGTTTCAGCCAGGAACGAGCCCCCCGACCCCCAGTTTCATTAATTTACAAGATGGCATAGAGAGATAACCAGCTCTGTTTGCAAGCTAAGGCATTAAGGAGAATTTCTGTAAAATGGAGTTCTGCTGTCCCTGTACTAAGGGTCAAATCTGTGGCCTACCCTATTTCTCATAGGGATAAGTGCTCCAGCGTAGGGTAACAACCCTAAACAGGAAGTAGGTGGCTGGAGTAACACAGGGCAAATGTCAAGATAAACCAAAAAAAAGGTAGATGTGTTACCAAAATAAAATGTAAAACAACCTAACAACGAGATACAGGGACATACGACGTTTCGACTAATAAGCCTTCATCAGGACAAACGAAAGACAACAGTACAACGAATCTTACATGGAGACAAACGTGGTTGATAAGGAGGAAAGAGGAGAGATAGCGAATAGATAGCAAATAGGGAACAGCATAGCAGGGAGGAAGAGAGTATGAGGAGAAGAAGTGAGGAGGGGAAAGTGCACAGAAGGAAGGGAGGAGTGAAAAAATATATAAGGTGTGGTAGTCAGTAAACCTTTCTTATTTCTCATAACAGTTTGTAGCCTGTGCATTCATTCTTGTAGGGACTCTTTAGATGTGGTTTCTGACTTATGTTTACAAAAGTTTGATTATAAGACCCAATACGCGGTATTATGAAAATTAACGCAGCACCATATACGACTTTGCTAAGTACGTGTGTTATAGAATACTAGTTAGAAATACTTTTAAAATAAATAAATTCATATTTGTGTGTTCGCAGCCCTATTAGAGTTGGGATGTGAGCATCTATAGTATAAGACCCACTGGCTACCTCGAAATCCAGCCGCTTTAAAGACATTTAACTATTCCCTTTATTTTCGTTGGCTGTCACCCAAAGTATAATCATAGTGGCCAGTGCAAACTTATTAAATGAGTCATTAAGAAGGATGCATTTACAATTACCCATTAGGTCGTGTATCGTAGACGAACATGGTTGAAAACCAGTATACTAACAAATTAATTCAAAATAATAAAACATAATTTTGCATACATCAAAACATTCAGAGAGAAAAAGTTTAGCTAGAAACGTTTTCTTTCGGACGTACATCAAAATTCTTTCTGTACATGACAAAATGGCATATATTTCCACAGCCATAGAAAACTTCCCTGCATTCCGTCGCAGGAAAACATGCAGTAAAGAAAGTTTATGATAGCATCATTCTCGTATGTTCTTATCTCTAAATTGTTATGTTACCAACATCCTTCTCGGGTGAGATCCTGCACGCTGATTACACTCATTGGTCACATATACATATATGTTTCAACAAAATCCACACATCATCATAAATAGAATACACCGCAAAGAACAAACTATAATGTTTAGGCCTCGTGAGCAACACACGTGGAACTTTAATAACAAAAACATACAAGAAGTTATCGCAGACCATACTGCAAACACTGCAACAGACAAGAAGAGGAAACAGTAAAACATCACATTATTGAGTGACCTACACTACAAGACCTTCGGAAACAAATATTCCCACCAAATCCCTCTATCACTAATACCCTCTATAAGAGACACAATATCACCTGGAACAGAGAATTAGAGTAAAAACTGGCAACCACGGATATCGGATAAGTAAGTTAAGTGGTAAGAGATTTAATTAATGTAGTAGTCACAGAAAGTAAAGAGAAATGCCTCTTCCTAAATATCCAGAACACAGAAGTAATGGTTATTTCAAAGAAACAAAATAACACACTTTTCAAGATCAAAGTGAATGACATAGTATTAAAACAGGTCCACCAATTCAAATATTTAAGTACAACGATTACAGCAGATGGAAGAAATTCAACAGAAATAAGAAGCAGAACAGGACAGGCAAAAACAACATTCAGAAAAATGAAAAATATATTGTGTAATATGACCTTGTCATTAGATGTGAGAGAGTTATGCAGTGCTATATAACCCCTATACTAAAATATGGGTGCGATTCTTGGACAATAAACTGGAAAGTGGGAAATTAGAGGCAACAGAGATGTGGTTCTACAGAAGAATGCTGCGAATACTATGGACTGTCAGAAAAACGAATGTAGAGGTGTTGAAAGAGTTAAATGCGAAACGGACCTTAATCAACAATATAAGAAAAAGGCAATCTTCATTTTTTGACCACTTGATGAGACAGGCAGGTTTGGAAAAAATAGTCACAACAGGTAAAATTGAAGACAACAGAAACAGAGGGCGACAACGTGAGAAAATATTAGACAGTTTGACAACCTGGCACGGCAAGGAAACAACAACGCCCTTGATACATAATACTGTCGACAGATAGCTGTGGAGAGCCATGACCGCCTACGCCAGCCGGCATGGCACCTGATGATGATGAAGTTAAGTGGTCACTCAGCACTTGTGTAGCTAGCTAATGAAAAGCTGATTTGCCAGGATGAGTCGCCTGCGCGTAGGTCCTATCTGGAAAAGAATTTGATTCATCTGTGCCTTGCACATATATAGTCCTGTGAACTCACCGGTGATTAATCTCCTAAAGTGAGGCATTTGACTTACCGTGCGATTTTCATTGGTCACTATACTTGTGCCGACAGCCAATGAAAATTATGGGAATGTAAATTCGTTACGTTAGAATGATGATTTCAAATTTAGCTCATAGGTCTTATTGTGTAGATGGGTCAGATTATCTCTGTGTATATTTATTTGACGTTCAAATACTGTTATAGTTTGCGGCATCGTGTGATCAGTGCTTTCTCCTTTTAGCTTCGTCTGATCATGTTTGGCTGTCGTGGTTTTCCTGCATCTCTTTGTTGATACAAGAACTCTGCTCAGGCTCATGCTTTATCGCGAAATGTGAGCAAGAAATCTTTCTGAAGCCACACGAGTTACGAATCTGTAAACATAAGTAGGACGGGGTACTGCTAATAAGGATGTGGGTGATGGCAGTGATAGCACTGACAGTAACGTTCGGTGTGATTGATCAGATAGTATGGATGGAAGTGATCCAATTGGTAGTAAGTATGTGGGCGAGTTATCGAACTGGTAGCAACGGTAGAAGCTAGTTGTTTACGTAAAGGTTGACCTAATGGTAATGATAGTGGCAGTGAATTCTGAACTAGTGATAATTATGAGAATGATGTAACTGGTAATGATGGGAGTGCGTAATAGAACTAGTGGTAAACCTGAGAGTGGGTGATGGAAGAACTAGTGGTAATGCTGAGAGTGGGTGATGGAAGAAGTAGTGGTAAACCTGAGAGTGGGTGATGGAAGAACTAGTGGTAAAAAGATGAGAATATGTTATGAAATTACTGGTGATGATGAAATGTGAGTGATGGAACTTGTAAACACCATGGTTTTATGAAAGAAAAGTCTGAGAAGACATCGGACGGAGAAATGTAATTGTGTTTGACATTGAAGGACAGATGGACACCGCGTATGGTGATATTTTTGGACCGGAAATACTGAAGAAAATAGTGAATTACCTAGTTCATTAACACGCTCGACGTCACTGCAAATATTGGTCGGCCTATAGGTGCTCAGTTTCTTCCATCATTTGTCCAAGAGTGTGAATATACTTTTAGTTGATGGTGTTCGCTAGTTATGTAAAGTTTTTACACACAATTATTTTCGTCTACTCAGGGGTCACCAATCAAGAAATTAGCAATGGCCCTACAAAAGGCAGCACCAATTTAAAAAAAATGTATGCTAGGGGCAAACAGAAAAACAAAGTTACAACTATTAAGAAGCTATATTTTTCCAAAAGCAATGTATGAGACCTGTGAAATAATATCCGCAATAGACAAGAACATATTAATTTTTTTAATGAACGTTTATAGAAAGGTCTTAAGAATATCATGCAGAGACAGACGAACCAACACAGACGTCCGTAAGGACCTGCCTATAGAAGAAGACTGGTTCTTCAAGACTATCAACACGAAAAAACGCAAGCTAATATATTATGAACAGTATACACAAGACACCATGGTTTCTCCTTCTGTGTTCGTTCTCCAATTCTTGGCACGATGCAGTTTGGAGAACGGGGTGAGTTGTGCCATAGTTTACAGCTTTACTTTTGATATCTGCGCCTTTCGTCCTGACAACACATCCGAGGTCAGCATTGCTTCTGGGTCACTGTTACATTACATTGGATGGGACAGCCAATTCTACCCAATAACTTCCTCAACCTCTTTTTACGACATGCATGAACTCTCAGCAGTGTTTCTAATATTTGCTCCCCTTTCGAGCCTCACAAACACACGTGTGACACATGGTTTAGAAAGACTAACCATTGAGGGAAACTTTCCAGGAAAGAAAACAATAGGCGGACCAATCTTCGATGGACACAGGACATTGAAAACCTTTTGAATAATGCACTAGAAGAGGTTGGACAGTTCGAACATAACCGAGGGGTTTACATACTGGCAGTGAGGACAGCGTTCTGATATAGATAGGTTACTGCGGACTTTTTCTAAACTATAAAGATGAATAAGATATCAAGTGACATATTCTTTCCAGAGCGTTGTCTTCGTCGTGGATACTCTGAACACTTCTCTGTTCCGGGCACGCAGGTCTACATTGACGAGAGACGTGTATACATTCTTCGATGTATCTGCTCTATCGTCTTCTTGATCTTCCTCTTCTTCTCTTGCCTGGTACTTTGCCCTCTAGAATCAGCCTTTCGATGTCATCATGTCGTTTTAAGTGTCCAAATTACTGTAGCTTCCTTCTTATGATGGTATTTAGAAGTCAGCCTTCATTTAATTTCAGTAATTTCAAAACTTCAATGTTCTTTTTCTCTGTCCATGATATTCGTAGGATTTTTCTGGCGCTTCATTTCAAATGAATTTATTATTTTGGATATTTCCTCTCGAAAGAAACGGCAGCCTACGGTAGTAATGTGCCTAGCAATTCAGAATCATTGGGAATGGCGATATCAAAGTTAATGAGTCAGAGATAGAAAGAGAAAGAGAGAGTTATATAGTTCTATAGTACGTTCTGATATTTATGACCCACTTGAAAATTGCAACGTCGTGTCCACTTCAATAACTACATTGTAATTGTGTTTGTATTACCGACATTACTAACATATTTTTTTTATTTCAAGAGAACAACGATATTTTATAGAATGTTCGCTTCTGTCTAGCTATCTATTACCATTTACACTTGTGCCATAAAAATGTTGTGGGTTGGGGGTGTGTTAGATTTGTCTGGCTTTGGCATTTGTGTCGCAATGGTCGTGTGTCTCTTTAAGGTTTCCTTGTGTTGTCACCACAACTAGTTTTACAGAATGTGTAATTTAATGTATTATATATATTATATAAGTATATTATAATGACATTACAGTATATTTTCAATACGACAGCTTGATGGCAGAGTTAATAGAGATCTCGCCTCGAACAACGACTGACGCACTGTACTAGCGATACCAATGTCTTTTCTCTGATATCACAGGTGTGTTTGACGATCTGATTTCGGGGTATGACACATTTTGTCGCTTGATATGCAAGTCATGATGGTAACGTCTCAGAACATTGGAAACTCCTTCAAATCAACCTTCTTCTTATTCTTCCCGTGCCTCTTGTTACTTCTGCTATCATGTTGTATGCTCTTGCTGTTGACCAATATTGGTGCATTCTCATTAAGTGACCGAACCATTTCAGCCTCTGTTTTTCAATATTTTTTACCACAGACGTTTTCCCAACAGCTCTTGTAATCTTTGTTGCTTTTCTTCGACATTTCTTAGATGTATTAATGGCGCATCAAAATGCAGCAATAGTTGAATAGAAATGAGTCATGTACACATTAAACGCTTCAATTATATTTTTAATATGTTAACAGGGAGAATATCGCAAGGTCTTACTGTAATAAAACGCACCTTCTGTTACACATAGTAAATATACTGTTGAATTAAATGTTTATAAGCGAGAAATGTTATTACCTGCAGGAAATCATGAAATTATAGAGATTCAGGATTAAATACGTCATAACTGTGACACATTTTGTGTGTGTGTGTGTGTGTGTGTGTTTTCCGCAAACAAAAGTAAAATTACTAGAGGATACTCATTGAAATGAATATATACAATTTAAAATATCGAATCAATAACACTCTCGTCCCATTCTGGGTAGACCGGTGGGTAGGGCTACGAATCTATGTAAGACTAGTTTATTTGTAATTAAGTAATATGTATTGTAATGTAATAATAGGTCAAGTTTCTTGTATATATATATTCGAGATCAAATAAACTCCTCCTTCTGCACAATCCAAATTATGTGTCACCGTATGGAGATCATTTATCATTACGTAATTACCAGTGTAAGACGACCAGCAAAGGTTTGGGGAATAAATGCAATGGCTCGCTAGAAAACTGCAAGATTGAAGGTACACATTTTGTGACAACCACCTCCTTCTATTGGAGTCATACACTGAGTTGTGGATACAAGTCCCGACATATGGCCGTTAGCTTGTTCGTCAGCGCTTTTACACATGGCATCAGTTTCTGCTACAAAGGACAGTTCTGTAAAAAATGTGTGTGTGTTTTGTGCAGATTGTCAACTGTAGTTCGGAACTAACTATAGTTATTTCTTCTCCATGCGTTCTCAAGTTCCCGCCGGTTATCAGGTTTGTAGTTCGAGGAACACAATCTTTGTTTGGCTACGATATCTGTATTTTGCAGACAACACATCTGACTTGCGGTGCATGCAGCAGCGTCTACGAGACCCCTCTAGATGAGGGGGGGGGGGGGGGTTGTCCACAAAATGTTTGTCATAATTGAGCAAGGCGGGTTGGGGGGGGATCTTCTTGAATTCTTGACACGTACAGTTGTTGACGTATTTTATGAACTTATCTGTACAGATCCATAGATGACAGAATCAGCACGTACTATGATTTTTAGCTTGTATACTCATGACTTTTGGGAATGTTACGTGTGATAGGATACTGTAATAATCAAGAATGGAGACAAGTCATCCACTTGTAGAATGTTGAACATAGAAAACGTATCTGAGGATTTCGATCGTTTTACGGCATATTGTACCAACTCCCACACTAGATTCTCCTTTATCACTTCCTACAACATATGTGACAACTGACAGAATTGTTCTGAATTTGCTACAGTTTGAATCCCTGACAGTGCACGTGCGAAGGTCGCATAATAGAAGCACGAGAAAAACAATGGAAACTAGAGAAGATATGAATCGTGCACAAGTGAAGGGGGAATTTTACAAAAACTGGGAGGATGGGGGTGTTACCCAGAATACTTCAAGAAGGATTTTCAATTGAGTGAGTCATGAAAGACATGAGGGTAAAAAAAAATAAACCAGCCGTGAGTTCAGCTGCAGGTGGGTAAACTTACGGCGAACAGCGAGTCTCAATATGTTTGAACATCAAAAAAGACGTTGTTCTGCAGTGTATATATTATTATACGGCAATATTATTTTTAAGCAAAACCATGACGGACACTATTAGAAATTAATTTCTTTTTTCTTAAAGTGATGTGATTCGGAAACATTCAAAAGTCGTGTTCTTTGGCTGATCTATTCTATCTATCTATCTATCTATCTATTCGCTAAAGCCGTTGTTGTCTTTCAGCGTCAGTGGTAGAAGAGTTTTCTGGAGAACGCCCTCGTGTGTGTTGAATATATTGTGGAATTTGTCGCCTCTTTTTTTATTTCGGTGGTCCGTTGTTTTCGTGGTCGGCCTCTAGGTCTGCCTTCACAGTATCTGTGTAGCATAGCTTGTGTGGTGATTGATAAGAGGAATTAATTATACGCGGGTCTACTGTCGGCACATTTTTTTTTTAAAGTAAAGTACTCTTTAGCACACACTCAGGTTAAAAAGAAGGAGGCTATGTCGTTTTGTATTTGCACTCAGAAATTCAAAAGCTGCGAAATTAAATTGTAACGAAAGTCCTTTGATCAAACAACCCCTAGAGTCCACACAGTACTCACAAGATGCTCCCTCTGTGAGTTGCCAAACTGTGGCAGTTATTACTGAAGCATTGTAAAAAGTCAATATGTTTTACAATATATGCTTTTCTACAAAGTAATGATTGAATTTAAGTCGTGACCTTCAATTAGACATGTGAACTCAATTGGGAATCATCCTTCTAAAGTGACTAATTAAAATTTTCCCTTGAGTTACCAATGAAACAGTAACCAATGAAAAACCGGGAAACCGTCAAATGAGTCACTTTAGAAGAAATATTCCTGATGCGCCAGTAGGACTGTATAATTGATGACGGCACTATTAAGCAAATACTATAACTGTGACCCTTGACGATATGACCTATTGGCTAATTGGAGAACAGACTTTTACAACGACTCATTAGATTTTCCCGGGATTTTCAATGGCTGTCGACACAAATTATAAATAGTGACCAATGAAATTTACGGGAAAAGTCACATGAGTCATTGCAAATGAATGTTTTCTAATTAGCCAATATTATATTAGCTATAGTGTCGACGGTGACGCCGTACACAACGTCGATAATACGCTGTGACGACCAGTTGCAAGGGCCTAAAGCAAATACTCTTAGGTGTCACAACTTCAATTTAGTTTACTACAACAATAAGAAGAAAACACGGTTGTAGCACAATCTTGACACCCTCTTCCTAGCTGTATCACAAAAATTCGTCAATGACTTTCTATCTTTGTTTACTTACGCCCATTGCCATTCTCTTCCTGTTTCTTCTAGCTTCCTGAATCCAAGTAGGGTAATTGCTGCTTCTGTCACCCAAGAGCTTCATCGTTTAATGTCTGTGTTGCCTTTAGTTTGATGTAAATAGTGTTGCTCTTGGTTGTCGACTATAAAGTATTCTTTCACTTGCGCTACCCAATGTCTTATTTTATGTTATGCAGGTCTAAAAGAAATCTTGCAAAGATGGTTATTTCCTAGAATCATCACCTCATTCTAAACTCTCTCTCCATCCTATCAACTTATGTTTGCTACAGTGTGAGTAGTCATAGACCGTAGTTTATCATAGATGGTACCACTTGATCCGTGCAAGATCATTTTTTTAAATAAATCTATGGCTACTCGTCTAGCAATGATCCTTTCTATACACATTTTGCAGTTGGATAATGCGATAGCTACTAATGTCGGTGATGTTCCTACTGTCTGATTTTCCTACTGGCAGGAGGTAACTGTATAACCATTCCTCTCATATGTGTCTTGTCTGCAAGCCTTTGCTGAATTACTATGTAACTTTTTATGCGTCATATCTCCAATGTTTTTTCAGAAGATCGTAACGCACTCCGTCGGGACCAGGTGCTTATTTTTTTGTCTTCTTTATGGTTTGTTTGACGACCTGGAAATATAATAACGTATCATCATTATCCATTGGTTCCGGTATTGTTTTAGTATGCAACAGTCTTACGTTCATCCATGTTACCTTGATTTGCAATTCAGTAGGTTGCCGTTGCTTTCTGAACGGTCCAAATGCACAGTTGCCTTCCACGTGGTTCATACTTGGTGCCTTCTCCGTTCGAGACGTGTTTTGAACAAATCAGGGCTTGACATATAATACCTATTTCGCCCATTTGGTTGAAAATTTAAAAGTTTTGTGTTTTTATGGTTGAAAATAAACGGACTTGCGGCCACAAATGACAATGAACTCGCGTATGTATCTCTAAGCCTCCTAACCCTCTGTCTCACGCACTGAGTAGTCCATTCTTATTTTTATTGCCGAACCTCTCGCCCCCACCCCCTTTCTTTTACAGCGACCACACACACAAAACAGCGAAAACGAACAGACTTGGTACACAAAGATATAACCAGTTGTGTCATGTCTGGAGACGTCCGTCGAGGGTATCAATAACTCTAGATAAGCTGGTCTTTTCAACCGATTTGCCCAACGTGTGGTATTAGCACCAACTACCTGGCCTGTCAATGCCTCATTTTGTCACGTATAGTTCCCGTGTGTTCGGTAGCAGTGTGATAAAACTGAAAGGGCTTCTGGGTAAACACTCCCAACTTGACAAACATTCTGTCAACCTACCTTTGTGAGATAATGTCCACGGATTGGTAGACTGTAGTATAAACTATAAAAATACACGTAAGCTACACAGTTATACACTTAGCAGGAAACCCACATTCTAGAGAAGAGTGAGATCAAAGTTACTTGAAGAAACAACCTTTCCTTGCTCCCAATATTGTGAGCAATAGAGCTCGCGTATCCTTACATAGGGTAGTATTTTCATAGCTTTATTTCATACCCAGAAACGTTCAACTCTCAGAAGTGTTATTTCATACCCAGAAACTTTCATCTCTCCGAAGTGTTAATTCATACCCAGAAACTTTTAACTCTCAGCAGTGTAGTAACATTTTAAAATTAAAATCCGTAACTCGTTATGGTAGTAGATCACATTGGAAGTAGACAAAAAAATCCGTCAAACATCACTCTATCTTCAGTCATAATAACTGGAAATAGAATTACATTAAAAGAAGGTATCCATGTTACCTTACTTTGATCTAATTCCTCTATGAAAACATAAATTCTCACATACTTTCATTAAGTGTAATTATGATTCCAGTTTGTCTTTATCTTGGCAAAGTTCTTGTGGTCGAAACGTTGACTGTGTGCTTGTCTCTTCTGTAAAACTGCGGTTTAACCTTTATCATTCTTTAAATATTTTGTTACATATATTTTGTTACAAAATGGCAGTTTTTTGTCATTTTTACAAAGGTTGAAAATCACTGCTCGAAAGAACATTTGTAATACTGTGCAATGGAAAAAAAACTTCCGAAAAGAACATCATACTAAAAGGGACACTAGTTCAATGGTGCATATACTTTTTCCGTCCGTAGCAGGGTTCCCAAATTTCTATAATTTTGGCATTTTTAAATAGTGGAGCGCATGACCGTGTGGTTGAAACGCCGTTCTCAGACCTTGAGGTCCCGGGTTCAATCCACGGTTGGGACAGAATTTCTTCTGTGGGAGGTACAATCAAAATCCCTGCACTCCTTTACAGGAAAACATGCAGTAATGCAAAATTAGACCATATTTGACCATTTTTAAAATTAAAACCATATCTACTTTTCTATATTTTCTAGTTTACGTTTGGCTACAAATTGTATTGCATTTTCTTTTGAGTTTTGTGGATATTAACTTATTTATAAACGATATCTATTCTACTATTAACTTATTTATAAACGATGTCTTTTCTACTGTTAACTTATTTATAAACGATGTCTATTCTACTATTAACTTATTTATAAACGATGTCTTTTCTACTGTTAACTTATTTATAAACGATGTCTTTTCTACTGTTAACTTATTTATAAACGATGTCTTTTCTACTGTTAACTTATTTATAAACGATGTCTATTCTACTATTAATTTATTTATAAACGATGTCTTTTCTACTGTTAACTTATTTATAAACGATGTCTTTTCTACTGTTAACTTATTTATAAACGATGTCTTTTCTACTGTTAACTTATTTATAAACGATGGCTATTCTACTAATGTATAGTGAAGAATGCATGTTGCAAGCAGGTGTTTGATGATACTTTTCTCAGGATGTCTAAATGGAAGCTTTGCTACTATAATGAGACGTGATACAGCAAAGAATGAGAATATACTTTTTCTTTTCAAAAGGCACCAGGTAATAGTTCGGAAAATAATTTTACTGAAAATTTAGTTACTATATAGTGAAAAATCAGATGTATAATTTTACTATGCACAAAAATTATAGATTCATTACTTTCGTGTCTAGAGAACGCTCAGATTCGCAAAATAACATTAAAATAAATAAAATTCAATTAGCAGTAAGGGTTCTGTCCATAAATTACGGTAACAATTTTTTGGGTGCATTTTTGTGAAATGAATGAAGGTTGATAATTGGGGATAGGTGATACACGTTTATATAAAAGTATAATTCTTGAAAATTCAGCATATCATCAGTAGTGTATACACAATTTTGAAATTGTAGCCATTATTTTTTTACCAACAATTTGACCATGAACAGTTCCGACATCTGGTAACACTGGCCCGTAGCCCCATAGGGCAGTTTTTGTGCCCGTAGTCCATTGAAGCCTCTAAAACTCTTGTTGACTTTCTTCATGGCTTGTTACTGTATTTTTTGGTAAATATCGCTCGAAGAGCTACATCTTTGTAGCTCTCTAAAACATGTTTGTGATTCCCCCTTAATTTTTAAATTATTAACAAAAATGCCATCCTGGAAATGGGTTTGGCCCCTAGAGGTCCATATGGTCTTATGGATCTACCACATGCAACTAGAACAGCAAATACACTTAATAACACAATAGAACAGTCTAAGATTGGCTCATAGAGGTTGCAGTGTCGTAAACGGATTGAAATGTCCCCTGGATAAATCCGACCTACCGAGCCATTTTACAAGTTCACTATGCTGATTTAAAATGACACTATACATGAGTCCAGGAAATAATAATAAAATATCACATCACAAGCTGTCGCAGGTCAGACGTAAACAACGACACAAAATTTTTTACTTTTCAAGGCGTAAATAAAAGGGGTTTTATAGGTTAAAAATAAAAACATTGGTTAAAACAATCCACATGGGAAAATAGAACATCTATGCAGCATTAAGAAAATGGTACATCATAACGTAAGCTCTTGTGGGGTGTTTATGCTGCAGCACGTGTTAACGAAAGAAAAGCCTTTCGAATGAGAGGCTATGCACCAATGAATTAATGGCTATGGTAGAAGTAGACTGGAGAGGAGCAACCTCTCAGCAAACGCAAAGAAACTGATACGGAAGGCACCAACTCTAGGATAAGCGAAATCAAGGCCCATACAACCAGTCAGTACCATCCCCCTTTGGGCATACAGACTCCCAGAACTAAAAAAAACAAATGTAACCTAAAGTATAGTACAGAAAGGAACTCAAACATACTTGGAGAGAAAGCGTATAACAGAAAATCACTTCGCAGTTAATTACCCACAGGATGCATGGACTACAGAGATGGAGGAAAATTGAGAATGGAGGAGGAGTGACCCTCCGAATAAAACATGGATAATATGTTACTCTAGCCATGGATGCAGGCAAGCTCTCAAAACACTTTTAAGGCAGAAATGGAAGCTCTCAAGAAAGCAGCAGAAATGATCATACAAAAGAAAGAACAGTGCACAGGAATATTGTAATACTAACAGATGCACTTTCTGTCATAACTACAATGGAACACCGAACTCAATGAATTGAGGGTGGTTCTAGTTCAGCTGCACAATAATTTCCAGAGTGAGTGATCCAGTGGACATCGTAACACTCAAACATCGAAGGGGAAAGAAGTTGCAGATAGACTGGCCAAAGAAGGAGGGAATTTACCTCAAGAAGACTATCTGGTCAGTTATGAAGAAGTGAAGACTATCATTAAAGGCAACTATAACATAAAATAGAAATAAGACCACCCCAAATATAATGCAGATTGTGGGTTTTACCAGCTCATGTATAAGAGACCCGGTTATTCTGCTGCGCCTAAGAGCTGGTACAAACAAAATGAGACACCACCTGTATACCACATTCAAAATGGGTACAACTGATCGTTGCCATTGCAGCTTTGCGAATATGACAGTGAACATATCTTACAAGAATTTCCTCAGTATACAGACCGGAGGAACAAGACATGGACCACCCCAATCAGTGTCGAAGAGAAACTGTATGACACAGCGGAAACTCTAAAACAGCAGCCTATATCATAGAATCCGGAGTCCCAACCTGACTGAGTGATGTTCGACGAAGAAGAAAAAGAAGAATTAGAAGCTTTCGTCACCCATCAAGGATGAAAATGATAGAGTCAAGGCGATATCAAGTTGATATATTCATGATCAGGACGATTTCTTTTATCCCTGCACTAAAAAAAAAAAAGAATTATGCAGATCCACCAGTTGTGACCCTATTTAGGTCTGATGTTACATATTCATGAATGTGCCCCGACAACCCAACAAAGGTTGCCTACTCAGATCTAGACACAGGACACACACCAGATGAAGAAAGAGAGAGAATATATATATATATATATATATATATATATAAGGGCTGTACCGGATTCAAATTTTTGAGATCCGACCGGATCCGGATTTGCAAATAAAAAAATTAAAATTAAATAACATACTACATCGCTTGACTTAGGTGAGTGGAGTCACTCGACTGTTTATTACTGCAGTTCATTACTATATACATGACAATGATGCCATATACTCATATTAAATCATTTAAATGTAAAATAATTATATTTACATTAGAATAAGTAATATTAAGTTCCATAAGTTCAAGATGAAACATAATACATAAGCACATAATGCTAATTTAGTAATTTTAATTTTTAGTTTTCAGTTTTTAGTTTCAAATTTTTCACAGTTGTCTAATTGGCAGCTGAGTTACAACTCACAATAACAGTACATTGAACAGATTGAATTTATTCAAATACATTCATTCAGTAATTTCACTATTTTAGTCAGTCAGTCTTCATTATGGCTGTGAAGTTGAACTCTGAGTCAAGAAGGGACGAGTTGTATTTCAGGAAAATCAACGTTTCCGCATTTTGTGGTACAATGCTACTACGGTGGTCAGTGATAATGTCTCCTGCAGTATTGAACAGCCTTTCCGATGACACACTTGTAGGTGGTGGTGCAAGAAATGCCTGCGCCAGTCTAGTCATACTTGGAAATTTTTGCTTATTGGCATGCCACCATAAAACTGGATCTGACTGTCAAGTATGAAGTGGCTCTGACAGGTGCTGTGTCACCTCAGTGTTAATGATGTTGCCTTCGGCACTTGCAGAACGATCTGCGGTGTGATTTTCCTCGACAATTGTGTCAAAACAGCTCCATAGGCTGGACTCGTACTGTGTGGCAGTGCTCACAGAAGTCAAAACACTAGTACTACTACTAGTAGCTGATGGATCCTGTGCACTGACTGTGTTTGCTGAATTAATAATGGAATTTGTAACATCAGATGGGCTCGTGCATCACTTCTGCCACGTTCGGAGAAGAAGCACAGCTTGAATCGACGATCCAGTAGTGTGGCACACTTGTAAATACTGTTAGATTCAATGTCCGCAAATCTGCTGCTAACAGCTTCAAGCAGAGCTGCTTTCATAGTTTTGATTCCAGCATCACTACCTTCTTTCTGGAGGAAAGTCATGAGTGTTTTCACTAATGGGATAATAACTGATATTGATGCCTGAGCTGCACTTATTTCACGTGTGTGTTCTTCAAATGGTGCCAAAGTAGCTACCACATTCTCCGTGACTGCCCACTGCTGTGCCGTTAGCCCAGTTACCGAATCAATTTCAACACAGTACAGACTGATGCTGCGCCGTTGTTCTAACAGACGTCGTAGCATATAGAACGTTGAGTTCCATCGTGTTGTCACGTCCTGGATAAGCTGATGCTGTTGTAGGTTTAATTCATTTTGAAGTTCATGTGAACGATTAGTTGCTGACGAAGAGTGTTTGAAATGTCCTGTCAATTTTCTTCCAGTACTGATTATGTCAGCAACATACTTTAGACTCAAAAGACCATCACGCGCACACAGCTGCAGTTGATGCCCCAAAGTTTGGCCACGTCCCATGCCTGCACAATTTACTGCTGGGTACTGCTGCTTGCTTTGTGCAAACACGGATTCATCATAGATGTTGTCGCCACGCCAATACACTGGCCTCCGGTGTTTCTTTCTTTTCCATCATTTTGTCATAGCTTTTTCTGTGCATCGATCGCAAATAGGTCTACATTGATGATGTTGAGAAGTCTTTGAGGAGATCTGATCGTCCACGCGATAACTGTTTATCACACAACTTACATATTACCTCCGCTGAATCATCGTCTTTAACCTTGAAGTAATCCCAAACGGCGCTGTATGACTTTGATTTGGACGCCATTTTATTTTATCGGCAAGACCACAGAAATTTACGAAAATTGGAAATATTCAAGTCCCACAAACTCATGAAGTAATGCACCATTAAAATTCAAAATGAATGTTTATTTCTTAAAATATTTACATCAGCGAGAAATAGTAAACCAGGAAGTGCTACTTTGCTATTGCCAAAGATTCGGCTTGACCTCATGAAACATGTACAGAAAATTCACGTGACTGGGCAACACAAATCCGGTCTAAATCCGGCAAAATTTGACCAGAGCCGAAGCCGGATTTGTAAAAATGGCTTGATTCCGGATTTACCGGAGCCGGAGCCGAAATCCGGTACACCCCTAATATATATATATAATATTATTAACAGTGTAGACATAAAAATACCAGTATTAAAGGTAATCCAACAAACTGGGAAAAGGGGGTTTCGATAGCACTGGGCGAATTCTTATATGCACGTAAATATGTAATTTAAACTGTTCCCAATAACTAATACAACATACTAAGACTTTAATACAACCACAGACGACGTTTCGCCTAAAAGTCTTCATTCGGACGAAAAACATAGGACGGCAAACGACGAACCTGTTTTGGTGTAGTTGCAGTATAGTTGCGGCATCGATTTTGTGTAGTATCAGAAACCCACAGTAACCTAAAATATATCGTTCAATACTTGAACAATATCGGAAAATGTGCATAGTGAGTGATCGCAGAAGACGAGGTGTTCAGGCAATGAAAAGTCTGATCAATCAAGATGGGAGAAGCTGTGTGTAGTAAGTTGAAAAGTTGAAGAATTGTTCAGGCAATGAAAAGTCTGATCAATCAAGATGGGAGAAGCTGTGTGTAGTAAGTTGAAAAGTTGAAGAATTGTTCAGGCAATGAAAAGTCTGATCAATCAAGATGGGAGAAGCTGTGTGTAGTAAGTTGAAAAGACATTTACTATACAGTGGCTGAATTCATGATATATGTCTGTTGTTTTCAGATACATGTGAGTCTATACTAAGCAGCATATCATTGTATCGTGATGTATCATTATATCCATATCATTGTATCTATTTACGTATATACTTCCAATATCAGAGTCGTAAATACGTCTGCAATAAACGGGGAGGGGGATGGGTGTTACTATTAAAAAAGTCATTCTTCTATATTCGTGTCTAGTCCCCTCTTTTTTCACAAGTTTTTCTTTACCTTACCTTTAAACCCCCCCCCCCTTCTCCTCCGCCCCCTATAATTGTACCACCTTCTATTGATCTCCCTATAATTGCAAGGTTGTCAAATAGATTGTGTGTAAGGTCATATTTACCTTTGTACCTTGCTATAAAAACCCACTCCACATATGTCATTGCTATACTTAAAATATTTACTATACAACTCCACCTTTACCTAGCACAATATCGTCCATTATTTGAGATTCTCACCTATTTACCTGTCTAGGATGAGGTTAATATATAACATGTCCGTACAGGTGTCGGAGACTGTTATAGGATTATGGTCGCCAGAACGTGTTGGAAATTTCTAGCGGGCCGACTTAAAAAACAGGACACGGCTTGCTCCAAAACTCGTGCCCTGTGTCTTAGAACTACAAACTTCTAGTAAACCGTGCCCGAACACAAGTGCATGAAAGAGTAGCGTAGTTGTTTGTTACCGGTTGTATCCTATGCTGTGGCTTTGTTAATACCTGGACTTAATATCAGGATCAAATTAATGGAATTTAAATATTATCTTGGTCTCCGCATTGCACAGAACGGTCAGGAGTCGCTAAGATTTTTGACCGGAATACTACCATTAATGAAGGGAACATTAAAAGGTTCGTATAAATGAATCGAGACAGCCGGCGGTATGGACGACTTTCAAACAGAATTAATTAAGACTATTCGGTACGTTTTTTTATTATTGTTAGATTTCGGTTGATCACTATTTATATACTTGGGAGTCGTCGTGGCGTATTTTGGGCATACGATTCCAAGTATGTAAATAGTTATCAACGGAAATCCAAACAATAATCAAAAAACGTAATAAATGGGGGTCCTAATAAATTATGTTGGTAGGTATTTATTGGAGATGGTCATGGGGGAATTATAAGGCTTGGTTGACCGCAAGCCTGTAGATAGGGGAATGCGGGGCTGGGGTGTCATTCGAATCCCCCTCCCTCCAAAGAATTCAGAACATGACTCATGATTGTTAGTACTAATAATGTAGCCAAAATATGAGTACACCACCCCCACCCCTTTTTTCTAGGTTTTCCGAAAAATGTCATTACACCTGTCTCGTGAAACATGATCATCGAATATCTTTAGTCCCCCCCCCCCCCCCCCCCCATGGCTAAATACGTATCTACGACCCTTGTTGATCTCTCTCATTAAAACTTTCCATATTTTCTAATCCGTGTTTATTTTTCAATGTTTGTATATGCCATTCTGACATCCATCTGTATATTCATCTCTCTGTCTGTCTATCTCTATATGCGAATCTATCTGTCTTCAAACACACTCACGCGTCCTCATGAACATACGTTCACGCACTCTTTGCACATACATAGATGTCCTCAATACATTCCCTACAAACACAGTCGCACATATAACCCTCACACGCAGTCCTCACACACATAAGTTCTCACACCTACTATTCACACATACATACGTCCTCACACCTAGTATTCGTAAACTCATAGTTCTCACACCAAGTATCCACACACATACACATACGTCCTTGTATATAGTATTCTCACACACACATGTCCTCACATAGAGAATCTGAAGACACACACCTCATACCTGGTATTCACACACACACACACACGTCCTCACCTGGTATCCACACACACGTACGTCCTCACACCTAGTTTCACACACACACACACATCTTAACACCTAGTATTCACACACAGACGTCCCTATACCTGTTATTCACACACGTACGTCCGCACATCTAGTATTCACACACATGTACGTTCTCATACTCAGTATTCACACACATGTCCTCACATTTAATATTCTCTCTCACTCACGCACACGTCTTCACACCTGATATTCAAACACATGCGTCCTCACATCTAGTATTCACAAACATACAAGTCCTCACACCTGGTATTCATATACATACACATAACGTCCGCACACACACATACATCCTTACATCTAGTATCCACACACACGTCCTCACACCTAGTATTCACACACACATTCTCACACCTAGTGTTCATCCACACTACTTCCTCAGACCTAGTATTCATTCATACACACACATATCCTTAAACACATACGCCATTATACACATGTAATCTCACTCTCTGAAGTCCTTACAACACAAACATGTATGTACTCGCGTACACACACACACACGTTCATCAATCTTATCACTAGTATTTGCCCAACTCTTTGTTCATAAAGTCGTCCCTAGATCCCCCAGCCACACCTTACTACGCCACGTTCTCTTCATTTCCAACTCACAATGTCAACAATTTGTGTACACTATGACTGGGGTCAACTTTGTGCTCGTGTAATCTCACATTATCACGAGGACGCGAAGAGGGCAGTTGGTCCGTGAGTTATTAGCATTTTAGCGGTAGTGTTATCACATCACATGAGTTGATCATAACATTAAGGGATGCAATATGACAAATGCGTGCTGAATGTCCTAATCCAAACTGTATGATACTGAATATGAAACACCTGCCCCATCCTACGCCGATCACGTGCGAACATATCTTTACTGAGTCGTTATTTACCCTGTAACATTTCGACCTATGACCAACAAGAGACCTATTTCAACTTAAAGACCAATAAGGCTACCTATCAGCACGACTATCGACCAGCATGACTATTGACCAACAAGACTATCGACCAACAAGGCTATCGACCAACATCGCAACTAAACTGTAAACTAGGACGCAACTGATTCCACTCTACGTACTACTTCCTGCTAATCTGCATGAGATTGAAAATTGAATAACGAAGAAGACGAAGCTTCCAGGAATCATCAATGATCCACGAACAAAGAACTATCGATCGCTTACATAACTAGAGACCTATCTTTCAGCAACAACAAAACCAAACAGCATTAGTGATAAATTTAGCAGCAGTGTCGTATGTACAATACTTCATGCACTGTGCTCTACCTCAATAATGACAGGTACAGTAGCACGTATATCGCTGGCATTGGCTTCCCACTTCCTACACTGGAATGTTACACACTAATATTTCAATTTTGTATTTCTATTTCCCATATTATGGGCGACGACAATTCGCTGATTGTTGATCCAGTGACTTTGAATGGGGAACCTCGTTGGTTCAAGTTAGACAGTCGACAGTATAGAAGACATTCCAACATAATTAATTACGACCTCATTCGTTACGTTTTTAATTATTGTTTGGCATTCGGGTGGTCACTATTTCTATACTTGGGAAATGCCTTGGCTATTTTTAGCATGCGGTTCCAAGTATGTAAATAGTGATCAACCGAATCTCAACAATAATCAAAAACGTAGCCAATGGGGTCCTAATTAATTCTGTTTGAAGGTCTTTATATTGTGGATGGGCATCGTTCAAGTGACTATAATTCTTAGCTTGACTCTAGTCTAATCAATTGTACAGTCATGCGAACTTACCTATGAACAATCTCAATATAAGACCTGCTAGCAGCAGAATCAAACACGCCTTTTTACGTCGTCGTGTATTTAATTACTGCCACGCTTTTCGCTGGTCTATTTACATATTTTCTGTTTCCTGCCAGCGACGACCAAGAAAATGCGCAGAAAGAATCGAAAACATGACCTAAAATAGGTTTGTTTTGATTCTGCTGGTAGGACTTATCTTGCGACTGGTCACGACTTAAATGTAACATCTTTCAAAAGTGACGATTTTTAACTGTTACTGTGATTGGCATTGGCTGTCGACAGAAAATGACCAATGAAAACAGGTCAAATAGTTTCACTTTTGAATGATGATTCCTGACTGAGAAGTCCACATGCACATATAAAACAGTCATTTATAAAATAATTTGTCTCACAATATATAATTCTCTCTCTGCCTGTATCTGTTTAATTCTCTTGGGCAGATTCTCCATATAGCATACAAACGTAACACTCTCTAACTCCAACTCAAATTATTTATATATTATACCCTTGGGAGGGGGGGGGTGTTGGGATTCGCCAAAGTATAACCGTCATTATATTTGATGATAAAAAAGCTGTTATGACCTAGTTATAATATTGGCCACGGTTGAAAGGAGCGCATCTCGCCATAGGGCATACTTTTTCCTAAACCAAATACATATATATGAAATAGCTCATGAGACTTCGCTGTCAAAATCAAGAAAAGAATTGCAATGGCAACATTGAAAATTGCGCAAATAAAAAATATTTGGCAAGATACCAGCAGCAATGCCAAACTATGTCAGATTAGAACATGCTTATTTCAGTGGCAATGTAAGGTTGTGAGGCATGAACATTATATAAAATAATAGCAAAGATAATCGCTGCTTTCGAAATGAGATGCTACAGAACAAATTTACGTATACTATGGACAGCTAAAAAAGACACACCAAGAAGTGTTAAGACCGTTAAACGTCGAAGAGGTCTGGACTCCTTAACAAGAAAGTTGGGTTTTTTTTTGGGGGGGGGGTCATATAAAGAGACATAACAGCATAGAAAAATTAAAACTGGAAGGTGGGGTTAGTGGAAACAGGAGAAGAGGGCGCACAAGAAAATGATGGTGCAGTGATATGTCAGTTTGTTTAAATATGTTTCTGGCTGCGGCATGTCAACTTTTCTAGAATCGCGGAGTGTTCAGAGAATCCATAAGGAAGACCACATTCTGGAAAGAATATGTCACATGATGATTATTCTATATTTATATGCGGCGCGTATTACATTCAGCACTGCTTTCGTTCTAAATTAATCTGCTTCATCATTTTTCAGTCCGTTTTCAGGTTAAAGGTAAAGGTAGGTCCCATGGCATCTACCGTCGGGGATGAAGATAACTCTTCATGTACTAAGCCGCAGCAACTATTAGATGGGGGTGGTCAGTTCCCTTCCTTGTTGTTTTTTTACCTTCCCTAACTCATGCGTAAGGTACTCATTTACAGCTGAGTCGACTGGAGGAGTGGTCGTGTCAAGTGAGAAATCACAATCCGCATATTTTTTTTAATGTCCGGACGTGGTTTCGAACCTGGCACGCTGTAACCAGATGATGGCAAGCAAGCTCATTATCCACTAGGCTACCGCGCTACTTATTTTCAGGTTACATCACTAATAGCTTCAATAAAGTGTATGATTAGTTTCAAGTCATCTTCATGATCCTTTAAATTGTTTCAGGCTTAAATTGCTCTTAAATTCTCTTAAATTGTTGTTTCAGGAGAACGTGAGCAGCATTTTTCCCCTTAGGTTGGGATGACTGGATAACAATAACCGCGAACTCTACAATATTTGATGTTTAAAAGCTCTTGATACAACCAAATTTGACTTCCGCCCACGGTTACTAGAAGTGTACATCATCATAAGAAGCTATTTTTATTTAACCAGCTCGGACATACATTTATACCTCTTTAGTCGTTGAGTTGGCATGCATGAAGATTGTGTTCTCTAGTCGTTGAGGTGACATGTATGAAGATTGTGTTCTCTAATCGTTGAGTTGACATGCATGAAGACTGTGTTCTCTAATCGTTGAGTTGACATGCATGAAGATTGTGTTCTCTAGTCGTTGAGTTGACATGCATGAAGATTGTGTTCTCTAGTCGTTGAGTTGACATGCATGAAGATTGTGTTCTCTAGTCGTTGAGTTGACATGCATGAAGAATGTGTTCTCTAGTCGTTGAGTTGACATGCATGAAGAATGTGTTCTCTAATCGTTGAGTTGGCATGCATGAAGATTGTGTTCTCTAATCGTTGAGTTGACATGCATGAAGATTGTGTTCTCTAATCGTTGAGTTGACATGCATGAAGATTGTGTTCTCTAATCGTTGAGTTGACATGCATGAAGAATGTGTTCTCTAGTCGTTGAGTTGACATGCATGAAGATTGTGGTCTCTAATCGTTGAGTTGACATGCATGAAGATTGTGTTCTCTAATCGTTGAGTTGACATGCATGAAGATTGTGTTCTCTAGTCGTTGAGTTGACATGCATGAAGATTGTGTTCTCTAATCGTTGAGTTGACATGCATGAAGATTGTGTTCTCTAATCGTTGAGTTGACATGCATGAAGATTGTGTTCTCTAATCGTTGAGTTGACATGCATGAAGATTGTGTTCTCTAATCGTTGAGTTGACATGCATGAAGATTGTGTTCTCTAATCGTTGAGTTGACATGCATGAAGATTGTGTTCTCTAGTCGTTGAGTTGACATGCATGAAGATTGTGTTCTCTAATCGTTGAGTTGACATGTACGAAGAACGTGTTCTCTAATCGTTGAGTTCACATGCATGAAGATTGTGTTCTCTAATCGTTGAGTTGACATGCATGAAGAATGTTTTCTCTAATCGTTGAGTTGACATGCATGAAGATTGTGTTCTCTAATCGTTGAGTTGGCATGCATGAAGATTGTGTTCTCTAATCGTTGAGTTGACATGCATGAAGAATGTTTTCTCTAATCGTTGAGTTGACATGCATGAAGAATGTTTTCTCTAATCGTTGAGTTGACATGCACGAATAATTTTTTAATTATATAAACTTGTATCCAGTCGTTTAAACAAACAATCATTAAACATAAGCATCCACCCTTTCTTCTATTTCAACATATTGTCTCCATCATGCGTCTATTGTTTTCAATAATTTCTGATTTTTAGTCTTTATCTCCCACCCTGAATCTTACACAACCGTCTAGATTTCTTCTAGATAGATCTGTATCTAGTATACGAGATTTCGTCACCTGCGCCGTACATCTCTTTATCTGCTCCTACAACCATATCATGAACATATTTGTGCATAATTATATCGTGGAAATCTGTTTTACAGTTCTAATAACGTACATCATATCTAGACAAGTTATCATTTCCTCTTTGTCCACTTGTATCCCGTACTAAAACATTCTTCAATTTACCTGTCCCTTTGTAATAACACCTTTCATCTACCTGCGTCATTCTCCCGTGTTTATGGATCATATTTTCGGAATAAAACTCATTCATTTTAATATAGTGAAGCTTCATGGAGCTATTTAAGCTCCAACGTACGTGCTAAATATCCGACCTCTGGGTCACCACTGCAATAAAAACGTTTTATCTTCACTGATTCATGCATCAGAACCACCACTCTCACGTAAGACTTCCACTCGCTCTTCTCTCGTATTTTGGTTTGTTTGTTTCTCCTATCGATCGATTACCGTTCGCTTTTATTTCCCTCTCGATTTCAATTTTTTTTTTTTTTTACATAATGTTCATAAGTACATTCAAGTACAAGGGAGAGAACATTTTTTACATCTTCAAGACACGATTATCGAACCTGCACAAATGACATGTTATTTGATTCATTTATGTACATCTTTATTATGTTTTCAATGACACAATGTAAACATGATTATCTCGTCTTGTTTCTGTGTTTTGGTTGCAAATCAGCATACTAATGTTTTACTAAGAGCATATAGCTGTATCAATTTCAGAAAGCTAGACCGGTGTTTTTCCAACTATTTCCAGCTAGCTTTCTCTTCTGTATTTCCTCTCCCCCCCCCCCCCCCCCCCGGGCCGTATAGATTATTCTATTGTTATATAGCCGTAAATATGTCTTCGGTCAGGGATGTTAACTTAAAATGATCGTTTTCCCCCTCAATTTCGTAGAAAAGGGGGGAGGGAGTAAATGATTCAAGCGCTCCTTTTCATGTCTTCGGTGTTTCCTAAAACTCCTTCGTCGTCGCCCCTGATACTACATTGCGCCCTGAAGTCTCCATCGCGCCTTAGGGGGAGTTTTCATCAACTTTAAGAAACCTGAGGTAAATGCAAGAAGTATGGCGCATGACCGGAAGGTTAGATCGTCGGTCTCACATCCGTGAAGTCTAGGGTTTTTTTTAAATGCCGGAGTGTAAATTTAAAAGACTCACCCTATGCATTATGTGATGACAGCATCTATTTTATCACATAATTACAAGTACTACTTCCTTTCAACTTTGTCACATAATTACAAGTACTACCTACTTTCAACTTTGTCACATAATTACAAGTACTACCTCCTTTCAACTTTGTCACATAATTACAAGTACTACCTCCTTGTAACTTTGCCACATAATTACAAGTACTACCTCCCTTCAACTTTGTCACATAATTACAAGTACTAACTCCCTGCAACTTTGTCACATAATTACAAGTGCTACCTCCCCTCAATTTTGTCATATAATTACAAGTACTACCTCCTTTCAACTTTGTCACATAATTACAAGTACTAACTCCCTGCAACTTTGTCACATAATTACAAGTACTACCTCCATGCAACTTTGTCACAATAAACATACAGTATTGAAAACAAAGTGTGTAGCGAAAGAAGTAGGCATTTACATCTGTGTAGGCATTCAACTCCGTTTATGCATTCAACCCCGTTTATGCAATCAACCCCGTGTACGCATTCATTTCCGTGTAGGCATTAAACCAGGTGGACTGTATTCCGTTACAATCAACTCCCTCGTCTTGTCTTATCGATAATGGGCGTCTGAATATTTTCATGTACGAAAGAGGAGGAAAACCAATCAGTATTCGGTGCAATATCTATAATATTAGTGATCGATGACGAAATTGTAATTTCTCCGAAATAACCTTAAGATATACATGTATGCTCCCTTTAATTGCAGATGCTTTCATAATGACGCATCCTTTCAACACGCACCATTGGCTGTTTTTCAATAAGAATTTACGTTTGAAATCCGTTGTTCGTGTAAAATGTCTCCTACGCTAAGGGAAACCATGCTGCCGTTCTCTGGATTACATCCTGCTGGATACGTATTATGACCATTGTCTTCTACAAGAGAAATTCAAAGAGAGTATGTGAACGACACGCATTAAAGCACAGATAAAACAGCGAACCTAGGAACACGGCAATGGAGTTTTCTTAATGGCTGGTAACACACATAATACCACACACAAATCCACGTTTCAATATCCTTTTTGGGGTTTAAATCTTGTTCTTAGACAGGCAGATTTCTGCAACAGTATAACAAACACTGGAACACTCACAGGAGTTTCCAGAATATATTTTAAATTATTGTCTTAGATTTAATCGATAATAGGTACTAGCTGCAGCAAAATTGAAACCCAACAGACGAAGCTTGGGATATGGTAATGACGTTTTGTTATTTACTGGTAACACAAATAGACGTTTCGACCAAACGGCCTTTATCAAGAACACATTCACAATATAATACGTCGAGTACGAATGGCACTATTGATGTTAATGTCCACGTGACTGAGCTAAATATAGATACATTTTGGAAGAGTAATATCTAGAAGGTCTGAGGTGAAACATGAACAGATAATAGACAACTCACCCATTTAGTGATCAAACAAAATAAACATTAAAATTACAACAACAGAATATCTACTCGTACGACTGACGAGCATTGATCTCAAAGGGCTCTATTGAGCCAACTTGATAGAAGAAACGGCTCTAAGGTGCGTGTCGGGTACGCCCATCTGAGACTCAGAACTTAATGACCGTCACATGAGTATCACGATCACCCCGATGGTTCGTCATTGAAGTGGCCAGCAACAGGAGTACCAGTCTTGTTTTTGATGCTGTACAGATGTTGACAGACTCGGTCGGCGATAGATTAAATCCTATCACTCTCGCCTATATACGCCATGGTGCAACACTGCTTGCATGTTATATCGTAGTTTCAAGCAAACATTCCACCCCACAGCTATGCTGTCCGTCATGTTCTTTTCTGATACGTTCCTCTTCAGTCGGATCCCAAGACGTGTAAGGTGTTATGTGACCCTCCTCTGTTTATTTAACAGAAATCATATGCAATCTTTGTACCGTAACGTACATAAGCGAGACTGGTGCAAGGTTCGAAGACCAAATACTAAGAACGTGTACAGCATCAGAAGCCAGACTTGTACTCATGTTGCTGCCTACTGACACGGACCATCAGAGTGTACAGGATATTCATGTCACGACCATTATGTTATATTTGTCAGATTACCGGATCCGACTCACTCTTGAGGGCCGTTGCATCTATCAATTTGGCTCGGAATCCTTTAGTATCAATGTCCGTCAGTCCTACGGGTAGATATACAGTTGTTCCGTCATTTTTCTGTATGTTTTGCTTTATGGATGTTTGGGTGTGTTTTGTCAACTTTCTGTTCCTGTTATTTCACTTCTGACCTAGCTTTTTCCTCTTCCGGGTTGTATCTATAATTAGCTCTGCCATGTGAACGTCAATAATGCCGTTATTACTTTTATTATATTGTGAATGTTTTCTTGGTAAATGTCATTTGGTCGAAACGTCAATTTGTGTTACCAGTGATCCTATTTCAAGTTTCGTCTGTTGGATTTCAGTTTTGCTGCAGCTAGTACATATTATCATTTAAAACTAAGACAGCAGTTCTAAAATATGATATATTCTGGAAACCCCCGCGAGTGGTATAGTATTTGTTATGCTGTTACGGAAATCTGCCCAAGAACCAGATCTTAACAGAAACGGATATTGATTGACAGTGAAGGAGTAGTGATGATGATGACACCCCCCCCCCCCCCCCCATGATAACCATTTTGTTATTGTTCTCTAAGTACATTCTGAAATTCCTTCCTTTTGGCAGGATGTAGTCTCAATAAGGAATGCGTTATCCTTGTGGTTTACAGTTTGACTAAGAAGCTGCTGCTGCTGCTGCTACTACTACTACTGATGCTACTGATATTACTGCTGCCGTTGCTACCTACTACTTCTGTTTATACTACCGATACTACTGCTTCTGCTACTACTGCTCCTGCTGCTGTTACTTACTACTATTGCAGCTGCTGCTACCTACTACTACTACTACTGCCGCTGCTTCTACAACTGATGCTACTGATACTATTACTGCTACTATTACTACTACTACTACTACTACTACTACTACTACAGCCGCTACTACTTACTACTACTGTTGCTGCTACTGCAGTAGAATCTTTCTATAGTACATCCTTTTATAACACATTTCTCTATTTAAAAGTAATTGTGAAAATCTCCAGTTATATTTATTCGTTATTATTTGTACAGTACATCGTGAATTTCCGTTATTACATAAACATTATGTTGGTCCTGACCAGGTTGTTATAATAGGGATTTAACTGTACCACTATTATGGATGCTGCTGTTGTTGCTATATTACTAATACTACTGCAACTGACTGTTACACAAACTACAACTATTATGACCAATACAATTATTACTACTGCTAATAATAATAATAATAATAATAATATTGATACTACTGCACATTGTACAGTCATACTAAATCGCAACTGTAAGTGTTCTAGTATGCACATTTTTAGACTGCTTGTACAGAGATTCATTAATCCAGAATTGTGTTTTCTAAAGAAATTCATTTCTAAGCTCTGTCCAGTAATATGAATAAAAACTGTATGATATGATGAGATGAACAACTTCACGAGTAAATGACCAGGATAAGTGACTACTCCCATATACTAAAAACCTATTATTGCGAGATAATAACAAAAGGGCTGAAAGCTCAAAAGGCTTAGATAATTGACTTCATTATATTGGGGTTACCTATATGCACTCCGTCCCTCTCAACAAACCTGCACACCGCCTGACTGAAGAGAGAACTACCCATAGCACGTAACTCTGTAGCCTCGATCGATAATCCCCTGGATCTCCACAAAAAAATCCACATTAAAACAAGATATAGCGCGCAAGATTGGATCTCGTGACCTTGAGCACAAAGCAAAAGGCTTAACTACTACGCCAAGGAGAACCCCCAACACACAAACTGTTCTTACAATGGATCCCTGCACATTGTGGACTTGCAGAAATCTGAGTTGTTGACAAACTACCAAAATCAGTTACAAAAAGGACAATTTAAACAGTGAATGATTGAAGGAAGCAGCAACATGTATCGAAAGGAGTTATAAAGTTTGGAGCCTATGAACTGGCAGCAATTACAACATAATTCAATCCGAAAGTATGATCTCGGTTAACTTCCATCTCCAGGCTTTGCATATGTCATTGTAGTCTCCAAGTATATATATCCACAAAATGAAACACTAACCAATGCCTATTCCAAATTCAAACAAATTCCAGATGACATTCTGAAATTTCCGATATTTTTCAACCTGATGTTTCACGATGAAGCTGGGTCAGGCTGAAAGGTGAATATATTACAGCTAAGCTGTAGACCATTACACAATTCACTCCACCCGGACTACTCCTGCCAATCTACAGGAGTTTGAGAATAAACACGCGTTACACACAGCTTTACTCATCGCGGCTGATTCAACATTTCATTGGCTGAACACGTAAAAGTGACCAAAAAGGAAAGCACATATCAGTCACATTATCCAATATTAGTGACGCTGTGTCTGACTAATTAGCAGCAGGTTTATTTGGAGAAGGACTTGTGCACAGTGAAGGTAAATCTATAACAACCACAAATGTACTTAAATGTATAGATAGCACAAGTACTCAATATCGTTTGCTCATCAGATATTCTTTCGTGTATCTCTGGATTCAGTTAGTGTTCATGGCGGATATACTGATTCATATTATCCTACAAGTTTCATGACATAACAACACAAACAAGAATGTATACAGTCGTGAGCGTCGACATTAGAAGACCTGCTGTCTAATTGGAAAACGGTTTTAAAAAATGACTCATTTGACTTTTCCTGTGATTTTCATTAGCTATCAACACAAAATATATGCACGGTGGCCAATTAAAATCACGGTAAAAGTCAAATTAGTCATTTTAGAGGGCTGTTTTCTAATTAGCCAACTGGTCTTATACTGTTGATGGTCTCGGTCATTCTTCGCTCATTAGTTTCTTCTCTTGCCCTTACCCTTCATACGACCTCACTTTATTTCATCTCATTTCGTCTTCGATTGTACATTTCTTCGACCCCCCTCTCACTCTTTCCTCACTATCTGTTCTTTCTTTCGTCTCGAAGCTTCCACGAAAGAGCTCCACATGTCTACGAGTCTCCCAAGAGGGCAACATCGTCCATATAGAGTCCATTCATCGAGCGTAACATCGTGGGCAGATAGTATTCACGAGAATGACGATCTCTGTGACTGGGTGAGTGCGTGTTTATGTATGTGTGCGCCAACTACTAGTATATATTATACAATTTCAGAATGAAACGTCGTTCTTGTCTCTAATTTTACAATCTCAAACATTATTATGTTTAAGATTGACTTAAATTATTGTTGTTTTTTTAAGATTATCCTAATATATATATATCACACCCGTAGTCGTAATTGTCACTGACAGTGGCAAAACATGTTGCGACGTAGTTTTTTGCTTTATTGTAGCATAATTCAAACAATTCTTCAAATTTCATAAACTCTTTTTGACACAAATTTTAAAAAATTGAGAATTATAGTAGAATCCAAGCATAACAACTTGATCCGAACGTATTAAATGTGCATGTAATAATAGAAATTCTCTACATACAACATAAACAGTAAATATAATGTAATGTAGTGACTCAACTCTATGCTGTCCGTTCACCTTACTGAATAAAACCTTAAAACCTGCATGAATATATCATATGAAAGACATCATTACAGGAGTAAGTTAATATATATATATATATAATATATATATATATATATGAGGCCCGTGTATATATGTTGCGCATACATATACAACTGTGGAAGTATTTGTGGTTGTGATAGATGATGAACGTGTGATAATCTACTACTTTATTATGCCATAATTTCGGCAATTCTTCAGACATGAAGTAAACTCCAGAACTATTTTTATGTTTATCATGTTCCATGCTACATTCTATGTTCCTACCGTCTCCGATATTCGTTATGACTTATATCAACGGGTAGCATTACCGTGTCTAACGTTAATTGTTTTGAAATTGTGAATTCTTACGCACCAGATATTAACGTGTTAAGACGAATATTTATAAATCTAAAGAAGTCGGGATTATCTCTTGTTGATAGGATATTACTTTCTACCCATTTGGAAAAAAAAATGTATTTCCCGAGTTACGCAGAAACAGCTAAGTAGACTGAATGAAATCTCCCTACCGTCGTGGCAAAGCGATATGCTTTGTACTTAAGATGTTGCGGATTCGAATCCGATTCGTGAGTTCTTGTTGTTTTACGAGATCTCTATGTTGCTTGGTTACGCGCTGTAAGTGATGCATTCGACAGGTGTTATGTTGCTTCGTTGTGAGAGACTGGGCATATATAGGTAAACCCGAGCACAACGAGGTCAATTCTCTACGATATTTTAAGTCTTTTTAAACTGAATACCAAATGCTAAGTTCTAGTGCTATTAGGCATGCCCGGGTTTCAGTAAAGACCTGTGTACGGAAGTAAACATAACCTGAAAGGCTGATTTTTTATTATTTTCGAACATTGCGTTGGTGTGCGATGACCTTTTTTTGGTATGAGACTCCCAAGTATATATATAGTGACCAACAAGAAACAGGACAATAATCAAAAACGAATGAATGAATTCTTGTTTAGTTTCTGTACAGAAGTCTTTTCTGTAGACTGCATCGTATGAGGTCTCTAACTTACAACCATGCGATGTTTTATTATCCGTTCTCCCATAATGTTGTGCCTTTATAGATATAGGTCACATAGGTCTATTTTTGTTGACTCCAGTGTTCCCCTATTTTCGTTAATTTAATCCCACTAAAGTCCGGCTCTAAGGAGTAGTGCAGACCAGGTCTCGGATGGGTTAGCCAACTAGGTTCATAGCCCACCGCAGATATCTGTGTATCCGAACCGTTCAAACAACATTGGCAAACTGCTGAACGTATTTATATTGCCTATAAAATCACTACAGCAAAATAATGCGGGGTTGATCCATGATCGTCTACAACATAAGACCTACTAGCTAATGGGAAACCAAACCTTCTTAATGACTGAATTGACTATTCTGTTCAATTTCATTGGTCACTGTGATTATACTTATATGACATACAATTAAAATCAATGGAATACTTAATTCGGTCATATTAGAAAGTTTGATTTCCTAGTAGATAGTAGATCTTATTAATCTGAGGGTCACGGTTAATCTATACGTCCTTAGTATGCTACCAACAATCTCACAAACATCGAGACGGATGGCGGTAAAAGAAGACTTGTTCGCAGAATTAATTAGGCCTTCATTCGTTCCTTTTCTTTGTTCTCGTGTTTTCCACTATTTATATTTTGGAATCACATACCAAAAATAGCTAAGGCGACTCCAAGTATATAAACAGTATCTATCCATTTGTTGTGGCCTTTGTTTACCTTGCGGCGCCAGGGGTACACAAGAGTTCTCATGTGATGGCTTTCTTGTGTGATGTTTGTTCCCGTGGTCTCTTTGATTTTTGTGGTCCATCTTCTACATCAGGGCTATTCAACTATATTTACTCAAGGGCCAAAATGTAAAAAAAATGTGGATCATCACGGGCCAGATTTATACTAAATACATTGGATTATTTTATATATTTAGTATTTTTATTAATGACACTCCCAAGTATTCTTAGTAGACACGTCATTTCTGCTGTCACTGTTTTTCTTTTTCCTTGTGCTATCATTGTCCAGGTTTAGCATTGGTAGCACAGTGATCTGAGTCTTGTATAATGCAAACTTTAGTGTCTATATTTACATTTTTGTTCTTAAAAATACGTGTCATCTGTCCTAGAATCTGGTATGTTTTGTTGCATCTATTTTGTATCTTTTTATTGTTTTGTCCATCACTCGATATAATGCTTCCTAAGTATGCGAACTCATTTACCTGTTTAATGTGTTTATCGATGGAGATAGTGATATTTCTTTATTTCTTGCTATTACCATTATTTCGACCTTTTTCAATATTAATATTCATGTTGAATTTTTAACATGTTGTGTGGAGTCTGTTCATATCTTCTGGCAATAGTTTTTCTCATGTCGCTATTAGGACTTGGTCGTCTGCAAAGAGTAATCCGTTCAATTTGTCGTTCATGTTATCTTCTTCGTTGGTACTTGTTTAGCTTTTGTTCTTAGGAGACCAATTTGGGTATTTTTAAGTTGTGATTCAATGTATAATCGTAATCGTTGTTCTAATACTTTGTTAAAAATTTTTGTGGCGTAGTTAAGTATATCCCTCTGTATTTCGTGCAATTCTTACTGCCTTTTTTCCTTCCATATGGGAATGATCGTTGCGTTTTTCCAGTCTTATGGTGTTTGTTTCTTCTATATTGCACTGTAAAGTCTGTGTAGCCATTCTCTTCCCCACCCCCACCCCCTCTCTCTGCTGCTGCGCTGTTCTGTTTGTTTGTTATCAGAGTGTGCTGCTTTGTTGATTGGTGCTTTGTTGATTGCATTTATATTTCCAATATTCGTATATATATATATATGGTTCTAAGTTTGCTGCTGTAGTGTTTATTGTTGTATCTTCATTCTTTCTTTTAGTTTAGGTTCGATAGTTCTCTGAAATATTGTTGCCATTTTTCCATTATTTGCTTCGGTTCTTTTAGTGCATTACCGTTTTTGTCTTTTATTATTTTTGTTGGTTCGTGTATATCTTCTTTGTTTCTCATGTTCTTATTTTTTTTTTGTAGAACCTCTTTTGTGTATTATTAAAATCTGCGTTGAACATATCTCTATATTCTTTTCATGAGTTGTTTTTGGCGGTTGAAATAATTTTCTTGACATTTGTTTTTGCAGTCTTGTATTCTATGTAATCTACTTAGTTTTTACATCCAATCCATTTCTTATATTTGTGATTCTTCTCTTGTGACTTTTTTTACTTCTTCATTCCACCATGATGTTATTTGTTGTTTCTTTACGCTATTGTTCTTGTATCCGCATGATTCTCCTGCTGCTTACGTGATAGCGTATTTGAAATATTTCCATTCTTCTTCTGTTGTTGTAGTATCAACTGGTAGTTTTTCGAACTTTTCTGTGATTTATTTATTTATTTTTGTGTATTGATCCCGTACCATGTCGTATTTTAATTTGTGTTGGTTTTTTTTATCTTTGTTGTTGCCTTTCTTCTTTGTAATTCTGTTTGTTTTTACAGCTGCTATTACTGTTTTATGGTCGGTGTCTACACACATGTTTGGTATCGCTCTTACGTCTGTTATTTTCCGTCTGTTGGTTTGGTTCTTCTTGTTAATTTGAAGCCTATCTGGCTTTTACGATTTAAATCGTTCCACTTATACCAGGTGTGTAATTGGGATTCTCTGTGCTTGACGAACGTGCTATTTATAAATAGGTTGTGCTGAATGCACATTTCAATTAATCTGTAGCTGTTGTAGTTTATCTTATTTATTTTGTCTCCGAACCATCTTATGTATTCTTCTATTCCATGTCTTTCTGGTCACAATTGTGCGTTGAAATATCCTAATACGAATATGTTTTCTTCTGTGTTGCTGTTGTTTATAATATCATTGATGTTATCAAAAATTCTCCCCTTTCCATTTCGTTGTTGTGTGAATTACAGGATGCGTAAGTTCTTGTTATAAATAGTGACCAACCGAAACACAACAATAATCAAAAAACATTACGGATGAAGGCCTAATTAATTTTGTTGAAAGGTCGTTAGTGGAGACGGACATTACAAACAATGTGGTCAACCTAACTAGCGACATATATAGGATAAATGGGCTAATTGGAATACTGCCTTCTGAAATGACACATTTGACTTTTCCAGTCATTTTCATTAGCTGCCGGCACAAAGTTATATATAAACATGAAACTATTGAAAATTGCACCAGTTAAATGAGTCAATATAAAAGGCTGTTTCGCTCGCGTGTTACCAGGGCTCGAAATGGAAGGAGAGAATAGCAACACTTCTTACCTTCCATGCATGTTGCAGGAAGCGACTAAGGAGGTTTTGGAGTGGAGTTGACTCTCTCTTACATATAGGGTCAAAATGACCCAGACGAATTTAAAAAGATAAAGTCGAATGTCAAAAGATGTAGAGAATTGACCTAATTCTACTCGGTTTACCTCATTTGTGCTTCGTCCCTCTCAACGACTTCACCTTAAAATACTACCACTCATAACAAGTAACCTGAGGATTCGAACCTGCGACCTTTTGAGCACAACGCTAACGGATTAACCACTACTCAAGTAGATTGTTCAACAGCTTTTATATATGTTGACAGTCACGACTTGAAAGTCACGACCATCTATTGAATTAATTATTATTTATTTGTTTGTTATTTATATTATTGTAATTATGACCTTAAGGTCACTCGCCAGTACTTGTACCACGATATATTTAAAAATAGCCATGTTTACAGTCTACATTTCATTCTTAATCTGTCATTTTAAAATAATGGTGGTCATGCTGTAGATCAGGGGTTTTCAACCTCTTCTATAAGGACAATGGCCCTCATAGATTTTCATAAGTGTGTTGAAACCATAGACGTTTAATTTGTGCCAAAGATCCTACGTCGCCGTGAATGTGGATATTTATACTTTTTGGGGTTTATACAGTAAAGTTTCAATTGCAAAAGGAACTCCTAACGTTAGTTGTAAAGTTATAGAGAGATGCCTGGTGCCTACGGGAATTTTTTTAACTCACATGGGGCGAGCCCTACATGTCATTGTGCGAGCACCAGGTTGAGATTCCCTGCTATAGATGCTTGCTTCTATAGAAATAGAATGTTTCACGGAAAAATATGATATTTTATTAAAGTATTTATTTTATATACAGATGTATGTAAAGATATATTAATCATGTTTATCAACACAGTTGTACATTATCATAACAAATTTTATTTATACTTGATTTAAAAAAAAAATGTAACCAGTGCTTTGTTCTCAGATTATTCTATTCATTATTGTAAACCATCTAAAACGGTGTTTCCCAACGTGGGGTCCACATCCCATGTGGGGGGGGGGTATTTGATTGCTCCGGGGAGAAATTGGAACAAGTTGTAATTAAGCTTCTTTTAGGGAATAATTCAATTTTTTAATATAAAAATTATGTATATGTTACTTGTTGGGGACATCTGAAATTTAGATAGACTTGGTAAGAAAAAGGTTTGGGAAACACTGATTTAGACTAGATTGCTGTGATAAAGATCAGCTGACGCAACTACGGATCAACTCTTCACTGTGACCTTTGTTCTAGTTTCAAGGTATTACCTGACCTTTGTAGTGTGGTTGCAGAAGTAGTAATTAAAATTAAAGTATGTTATTTCAAACGGAATATTAATTTGGTACTAGCAGTTAGATTAGGGAAGAGGGTAAGGGTTAGGATTTATTATAAAGTAATAAATAAATTAGTTAAAATGTTAAAGTTTGAAAGTTCATTGCCACTTGGCTACTAGATAGTTAACTGCTCATGCGCAATGGGAATCCGTGACGCCGGATTTTGTATAAAATGTAAACAACTATTTATAGCACAGTGAAGAGTTGATCAGTAGTTTTTACCGATCAGCTCTTTGTCGAAGCTTATTTCGTTAGTTCTCATTTAATGGTAATAAAACAATATTTTTAAATAAATAAGTTTAGTTTCCCTAATGTAATCATATTTTAGACCTAGTTATGTCTAATTCTAATTTGTCTAATTCCTAAATGTCTAATTCTAATTTGTAATAACTGTGATGATAACAATTATAATCCATCTTGGCAAACGTCTGTGCAGATTATTATTATCAGTTCAGATGCTTTCAAAAATGTATCAAGAAGTTTGTCTTCACAGAATATTGCCCTATGTAGCATAACCAGTCTCATTATCATCGACTCATATTCAACAGTATCTTATAAATTTTCCTTTCTTTTTGAATAGAAATTTTGACTAACAATTTTGAATAGAAATTATAATTTCTATCTGATGTTAATAATGAGTTTTTTTTAACTCTTTCAGGACTTGATTATGTTTAGGTTTGGACCAAATTAATTTTTTAAAATGTCCGTATATGTGTTTTTTATTGTATCACTTGACATACTAATATTGATAAATAGTGTATGTGTAATATATCATTGGAAAGGGGAATGGATACAGAATATGAATATATAAGTACATTGATGGTATGTGATTACTTCACAAGGTTAGAGTTAGCCTTGTGAAGTAATCAAATATCAAATCAAAGCCAGAATACTGGTGATTGGTCCTGTAGACCCATAGTATAAAGCCAGTATACTGGCCATTGGTCCGGAAAGAGTTAAGTTCATTTTTATTATTTCAGAATATCAAAATTCAATTTTTATAAAACATGCATTGTATATTAAACAATCGTATGTAGAATTGCACTGGTATAACATGTATAGACAATGTTTACGTTATTGTGTCAGTTATAGAAAATGTCTGTGTGGCTGCATCAGTTATAGACAATATCTATGTTGTTGCGTTAATATTAGACACTATGTGTAACTTTACGAACACATTTTCTAAAATTTCATTGACATTACTGTGTTGCATTGTTTCATATTCTCATATCACGTATTCTATTTCTTGAGTGATGTCCTTCGCATGTTCACAATTTTTTATCAATACCCACACAGTCATGTTGGTAGAAACGTGGCTAATGACACAGTAAATGCCTACAAGCAGAATCAAAACAAACCTTCAGTCGTGGTGTGCCGAACCGAAAGGGGAGCAAAGAATAGCAACACTGATTACCTTCAATTAATGTCATATGATACCATTAAGAATGTTACGGGTTGATGGGTTGTCCCATCCCATATAGTTTCAAGGTGACCAAGAATCCATGCTGAAGTCATAAGGCGCATATATTGTAGCAAAGCTGTAAACAACGACAACACATTCCGCTCTCTGGACTACTTCCTGATATTTTGCAGAAGTTTAAGAATGAACGGAGAAAAATAACAACAAAACAGACTTTAATACTTGATGATTTGTATTATTTCACTGTTGTCATTGGTTTCATTGCACAGAAATAATTGAAAACACATCAAATGTAGGCTTGTTTTAAATATGATCATGTGTCTTTACTTTTGACAACCATGGTAACGATCTTTCTTCATATCACCAATGGATTCATTATTTTCTTCATAGCTCGAAACCTATCATAAATCTATCCGATAAAATATGAGAATATGTCTCACTTAGATCAGGAATGTAAGATTGTACTTCAACTGGTGACATTCAAATAAATGTAAATCAGTATTACTCTAGCACTTCTCACCTCTGTATCATTATATTAAATTATATTACCTGTACACTTTCACCTTTGTTTATTTCATGAATTACCAATACCTTTTACCTATGTATATTTAGTATATATTTCCTGTGTGTGACAGTATAACATTTTACTAAGTTATGCCTCTATGCTAGCATGCTCTGCTCCTAATCAGTTAAACTTAGTATCAAGTTCCCACTTCTTTAGATAATTCCCTAAGTTTTATTGCAACAAGGTGTCTACAAAGTCGCAGTGCACTCATTTACACTAGTGGCGAAACAATATAATATAAATTGTATTTTGTGTGGAGTTTGAGTGCACAGTGACATAGACACCCTATTTAAGTTCATTTATTACAATCAGCCTCTTCAATTGTGCATTATATAAGCACAGCTTTTATGTATGTATTCATATGCCTGAATATGAATGTATGTATATATATATATATATATATATATATATATATATATATATATATATATATATATATATATATATATATATATATATATATATATATATATACATACATTCATATTTAACCATACATATATCCGTGTACATGAGGGCCACAAGATCTGCAGGAAAAAAGCATTATGTCAGAGGATATATAATACTAGGTCAGTGGGTGTGTAACTCCTGATAGTGTTGACGTGCAGAAATATTACAGAACACATAAGAATCTCTAATTTTCACTACCCTTTATAATTTCTGCTTGTCCCTACCCTGGTTTCTATTTCATTTTGTACCCTAAGGTTCAGTTCTTCTCACCCTTACAGGTTCTGCTTTCAAACCATCGCAGTCACCTACAAAACAGGGATTTGTTGGTCAGCAGGGATATCTGCCCGAAGGTGAGTGTCAGTCACATACAAATGACATGGAAGGCAGGGAAGCCCTTAGTACATGGGAGTATTTTATTACCTTACAAATATTTGTAATTCTGGTCAAGAGGAGAGAATCTAAAAAATTTTTTAAAGATTATTAATGCATCCAAATATACACCATTTAAAATGGAGTAACAGAAAATATGATGTGTCTGGATTAAGTACAATAAATGCTATTCTTAGTTCAGATAATTAGTAATTGCTGAACTTGTATGACCAAGCCCATAGAAAAGAAAAGATTTACACATTTCAAATTAGAAAAAAAAATAACATAACATTTAGTTCTAGGAACAAGCCAAAAGGCCCAATCCTCAATTTAGTTCTAGGAACAAGCCAAAAGGTCCAATCCTCAATTTAGTTCTAGGAACAAGCCAAAAGGCCCAATCCTCAATTTAGTTCTAGGAACAAGCCAAAAGGCCCAATCCTCAATTTAGTTCTAGGAACAAGCCAAAAGGCCCAATCCTCAATTTAGTTCTAGGAACAAGCCAAAAGGCCCAATTCTCAATTTAGTTCTAGGAACAAGCCAAAAGGCTCAATCCTCATATTATTTTGATGAAATTCTGTATGTTATTGGCGAAGTGGTCGGTAGGTAAATGGACTGAGCTCACTATCTGAATAAAGATAAATTACATGAAACCAGTAGAGAAATAGAAAACATGAAAGACTTAGGATACATAGAGAAGAAAAACCTTGAAGGACTTCACTTGACATACCGGTAGATAGGAATCACATATAGAAGAAGAGAGACCATGAGTGACTTGACAGAGATAGGAACCAACTGGAATGAGACTGCGGATGGAACATATAGAAATTTCTTGTCCGTGGTCTGTGCACCCGAAGATATGTAAACATGCTAGATGGCAGGGTGCTGAATTGACTTGATTGAAATCTAGTCGACTTTATATGTTCTATTGTATAAGATTAGATGGAGTGATATTGTAACAAGTTGGATGTTCATTATATTTTGAATATATAATAGCAGACAAATGTAGATGTGAAACTTGGGTAAAGAAGATGAGTGTAGATATAAAACTTACAATACCCCGGTACTTTTAAGTTGACAATGTTAGAAAAATATCAAGTTGACAAATACTAAAATAGTTGTTAAAGTAGAAATGGTAATAATAGTTTCAAGTTGATAAATATTAGAAAAACTGCAATAAGTTGATAAAAAATATAATAATCTCAAGTTGATAAATATTAGAAAAACTGCAATAAGTTGATAAAAAATATAATAATCTCAAGTTGATAAATATTAGAAAAACTGCAATAAGTTGATAAAAAATATAATAATCTCAAGTTGATAAATATTAGAAAAACTGCAATAAGTTGATAAAAAATATAATAATCTCTCAAGTTGATAAATATTAGAAAAACTGCAATACATTGATAAAAAATATAATAATCTCAAGTTGATAAATATTAGAAAAACTGCAATAAGTTGATAAAAAATATAATAATTTTAAGTTGATAAATGGTACAATAATTTCAAATTAAACATGTTTTACTACACTTAAAGAAAGTTGAGAATCAAATTGTCCAAGTGATAGAATATTAGTTCACATACATTAATGCTAAAAGTAATATGTATTAAATAAAACATTGTTGTTGTTGAATCTGTCCCCAGGAATTAGAGTGCTTAGCTCTTACTTCCTATATGCAATCTGGTGGTATATCTAGAGCTTTATTTCATACACTGAAGACTCTCAGTGATGTGCAATGCTTTGAGAAGTCTGCTAAAATTGGGTAAATTCTAGAAGTTTTCCTCAATATGAAGAGTTGGAGTCATGAGATTCAACTCACCTGTCAAGCATCTTTTCCTGCCAGAGGTGTCCAGGGCAGCCAGCTGCATTCAATGCCATCCAAGAGGGCTCTCCAATTATTTAGTCTTAAGATGGTTTTCTGAATCTGGGTTCTCACAGGGAATTGTTGCGTCCTGCAGAATTCCTTTTCATCACACCCAATATGTCACCTGTTCATAGCAGGAGCACCACATACATAGTGGCAACTAGGATCATGGTAAGGGATGGAGCTCATCTGATTCCCCCAGCATGATGTGCAATGCTGGGTTTTTTTAATGTTACACCACAAAGGGAAGCGTAATTGTACAGATGACTTGCTGAAGGGCTTCTACAAGAGAAAAGTTTTACTATATTGGCATGTCATTTACTGGGAGCTTACTATTGCATAAACAGTTGATTTGATTGGCTAATAGTAACTTGACTTCAGACTTGTCACATGTGGCCACAATTACTATACAACTGTTTGTGGTCACAGAAAATATAATCAATAATAATGCAAATAAACAGCTTGTAAAAATTCTGATTTTTTTCTGGACCTGCCATTTCCATTACTATGTAACAGACATGTCTACTAGTTTGTCATTTCTGCATGTGTCACATCTGTATTAATTTCATTTCTGTCAGTATGTCACTTCTGCTACTATGTCACAATTATGTTGTATATCACTCCTGCTAGCCTGTTATAATAAATAAGCCAGAATTGTGTTTGTCCCTCTAGAAGTTTGATTATAACCAATATAAATTGGTAGTAGTTTGGGCTGATGAATGTTATATATTTTTTTGGTGGCAGGTCCTTGTTAGGAGAAACCCTCTTATTTGTTTACTGTTTTTATAATCTTGTGAGACATGTTTATATATATATATATATATATATATATATATATATATATATATATATATATATACCGGTGCATGTTTATATATGTATACCGGTGTATATATATATATATGTATATATATATATATATAAAAACATATAATTCACATATTGCTCACAGGCACATATACAAATAAGCATACTTGCATTCACTATTTCTGTGTTAATGATGTTTTTGTGCTACTATAAATATTTGTATGTGTGCTACCAAAATTTTGTTATGGTGCTTGGCTATTAGTATGTCCACTGGTTTGTATCTTAACTAATTCCCACTATGTATACTGATCACAAACTACACACTTTTTACACGTCCATTGTATCATCCCTAAACTGGGCTGTCAGTAAGTATAGCTATCATTGCAACATATGCATAATTGTCTTCATACTCATATGTCTGTATGTTTTTATCAATGCTACATATGATTTTTAACTTCCACCAATCTTGAAAGATACGTCTATCACAATGGAAACCAAAGGGCAAATCATCAATTCAATCTTCATGCAAACATTTTGTTATCAATGTCTGACATGGACACTTAACTAAAGAACAAGAGAATGTTTTCTACGTGTGAAATGAGATGCCTAAGAAAATCAGCAAACAGAACAAGAAGAAGCCATGTGAAGAGTGAAAACATTGCAAGAACTGTTGAAAAACCTCTGTCGTCCAATATATTTTAATAGAGACTAAAATGGTTTGGCCACTTAATGAGAATGAACCCATATTGGCCAACAGTAAGTGCATACAACATGAGATGGAAAACACCAAGAGGCAGAGGAAGATGAAGAAGAAGATGGATTGAAGGAATTATCAACATTCTGAGACATCACAATATAATGGCATATCAAGCAACCAAACATGGCATAGCCTGAAAACTTATCATCAATCAATCATGCCGCACGAAACAGCAACAGCAGAAACAAGACAATAGAATAGACATATGATTTTAAATAATATAAACTACACAGAAATATGTTGATCATTTCTAGTTCTGAAATATTATAACCTTAATTAACATAAATATGGTGAACATTTCTAGCACTGAAATATTACAACCTTAATGAAAATATGTTGATCATTTCTAGTTCTGAAATATTATAACCTTAATGAAAATATGTTGATCATTTCTAGTTCTGAAATATTATAACCTTAATGAAAATATGTTGAATATTTCTAGTTCTGAAATATTATAACCTTAATGAAAATATGGTGAACATTTCTAGTTCTGAAATATTATAACCTTAATGAAAATATGTTGAATATTTCTAGTTCTGAAATATTATAACCTTAATGAAAATATGGAGAACATTTCTAGTTCTGAAATATTATAACCTTAATGAAAATATGGTGAATATTTCTAGTTCTGAAATATTATAACCTTAATGAAAATATGGTGAACATTTCTAGCACTGAAATATTACAACCTTAATGAAAATATGTTGAATATTTCTAGCTCTGAAATAAAATAATCTAAACAGGAATTCATTGAAAATTTTTAGCTCTGAAACATTATAATTTAAATGTTATATATGTTAACATTTCCAGCACTGGAATAATATAACCTAGACATTAAAAACATTGACAATTTCTAGCACTGAAATATTGTAACCTACATATTGAAAATTAAGAAAGTTTTTTTTTGTCATATAAAGAGACATAACAGCATGGAAAGATTAATAGCTGAATGCAGAGTTAATGGCAACAAGGGAAGTGGTTGCCCAAGACGATGATGATGTAGTGATATATCAGATTGCATAAACATGTCTCTAGCTGTGGTAGATCAACTCACCCAGAATCGCATAGTGTTCAGAGAATCCATAAGAAAGACAATGTTCTGGGAAGAATATGTCACTTGAGAGAGAGACATTGAAAACGTTGACCATTTTCAGCTCTGAAATAGTATAAACTAAAGGGGAATATGTTTAACATATCTGGCACTGGAACTAAATAGGAATGTGTTGAAGACATAAAATGCATGCAGAACTATTACATTATAATGAGAAGATTTCGATGCACGTCTTTTCCAGAATAGTATAGCACACTAATACAAAACAATGTAACTTATTCTGGCAGATGCGACTGATCATCGATTACTTTGCATATATTTTGTGTGTCACCAGCCAATACAAAGCACAGAAAAAGTTGTATCAATCAAGATAAGTGATGCTGTTTGGAATCAGCACGTAAGACTATTCTGGAGATGGACACTTGCTTGATGTCAAAGATGAGAAAACCAAAGAGAATCTGGAAGAAAATAATTGAAATTGTAAAACCATAAATTATACATGGCCTTGGTATGAATCTTGGCTGACCAAAAGTGGACACTAAATATAAACTAAAAATAGAAATATGTGTCTTGGTTGAGTAAAATGGAATATAAAATGAAAGTTGCCGTTAGCCATGCTGATGACAAATGTCAATCACTATGTTCTATTAATAAACCATAGGAGTTTTTCTTTTGCCTTTCGGCCAACATATTTCATTTTTAATTTTATCTGGTCTTGGAACTTTGTTTCTGGCCTGTTTCCATATTGTCATGAAACATGTATCTGCCTTCTATAATTTTTATATTGTGTGGATCACATGACAGTCTGAGCAGTTACCAAAAACAAAAAAACAGAAACAGAAATTAGTGCTCTCCAATTTTTGAACAACCCTTATGTGATATTGCTGTGTGTATTTCTTACATGTTGTTGGAAATCATATTCATAACCTCGTTGATGGTTGTTCTGGGAAGAGTCTCTCTTGGTTGAAAATATTCTGTGAGAGTTTCTTTTGGTCCTACTTTTCTTTCCATGATCTTCCTTCCACATGAAGGCTACTTTAGTAAGTATATTTTAATCCATTCTAAGTACAGGATTGATCTTATAAAACTAAGAAAAGAATGGTGGAACTTATTGAACAACTCAGTTGTCCAGAGCATTACATGGATATACTGCCCTGGTCATGCTGGGGTCAGAGGAAACGAGAGAGCAGACTTATTGGCAGGCAATGCGGCGATAGATGGCACATTGCTGAGAAGAGATAAAGCAGATTTAATAAAGGCAGTAATAAATTCATTTCAAGATGCAGATGATGTCAATGAGGTTGAGAACGTACACATACAGAGAATGTTAGAAATGGGAGTATTCAGAGGTGAGGGGAGGAATAGTAAATTTTTTGGAAAGTCCCGAAGATCACACAATCAACACCTGACTGGAATTAGGAGTCTATATAAACTGGGATGACTGCTGGAGTGGAGGGCAGAGTACTTATGGGAATGTCCTGCGTGCTGTGAAGCAAGTTTCTAATCAAGAATCAAGAATCTTATAAAACTTGTCACAAATTCTTGGTTTGTTTCTTCCTTCAGAGTCTCTTGTTTTAAAATCTGTCCAATTATTGTTTAATATTGTTCAGAATATTGGAGTGCATGACCACATGGTTAGAATGTTATTCTCAGACCCTTGAGGTCCTGGGTTCAATCCACGGTTGGGACAGGATTTATTTCTTTCGGAGATACAATCAAAATCCTTACTGTACATGTTGCGGCGTCTGCCATGACAAAAAGGTCTATTTCCACAGCCCATAGAAAGCCTCCCTGCACTCCTCCACAGGAAAACATGCAGTAACTGAAGTTTTTTTTATTGTTTGGAAGGCACTTGTATCAAGTGATGCCTATACTTTCAGTAATAGTTCAATAGTTATGTCCTATGCTAGATATGCTTCAATAGTTATGTCCTATGCTAGATATGCTTCAATAGTTATGTCCTATGCTAGATATGCTTCAATTATTATTTTGTTTATTATTTCCACAGCTTGCAAACGTAAGGAATTAGATCTCGACAAGTCACCAGAAGAGAACCGACCGCCTAAGAAACCTCGATTGGTTTTCACTGACATTCAGAGACGCACTCTTCATGCCATTTTTAAAGAGACAAAACGTCCAAGCAAAGAAATGCAGCAAACAATAGCTCAGCAATTGGGACTAGAAGTTACCACAGTAGCTAACTTCTTCATGAATGCTCGACGACGGTCATTGGATAAATGGCAAGACGACAATGGCAACAACAATCGTGAAAGTATGTCAGTGTGCAGTAAAAGCTAACCAGACCAGTTCAGGACAGATCAAGGAAAATGTCTTCTCATTAAGTGGTGAGCTAACTTCTTTGTTCTTCATATACAATGTTGCAACTCGAACGTGTCCATGTGTTTTGATTGGACGTTTGTCTGGTCGACGACATCATAACTCTGTAGTTTGTACAGATAATGCACATTCACAATTTAATATGCTTCTAGATACTAATGACTTTTAACATACAAATGTTTACATTGTTACTACGATTCTTAATACAGGATCAGATTCCTCATGATTCATTCTATGTACATTTCTCTCCTTATTTGAAGTGTTTTTTAAAAGAATATCTTCACAATGTATCTCATTGTATCTAGTATACATTTTTGTGATTATAGTTTGTGGTATTTACACAATTATTCTTCAAAGAAGGATGTGAACTGTGGCACTTTGACCCTTCCTGCAAACAAATTGTAATTTTATGAACTGTGTTTTTGGCAGGAACAGTGTTTTTTAACTATAATTCATTAAGTGCTGTCTTAAGAATGTCAGTGAGTGACGGCATAATGCCTATTTGTGTATGCATGTGTTTGTGTGTGTGTATATATATATATATATCTGCCAGAATAATCTTGACAAATTTTATATTTATAGCTTATACATAAATTTACCCCATGATATATGTTCTTAATATGTGAGTTTATTATCTAAAAGTGATAATAAAAATATATATTTTGAGTTTATGTTATAAATGCTGTGGGGTCAGTTACCGGTAGTTAGTTGTTGGATCATCATTGCAATCAGAACACATACATAGGTGCTCTGATCTCCACATGAGTAGATCCGTCATTGCATGAGGTTTGTGAACATTCTTCTAACCCACTGTAGCGTTCATTTATGATGTTTCATTTCCAATCCAGTTCCTTTACTCTGGACATCCGTTCTCCGGACTACATCCTGCTAATCTGCAGGAGTTTGAGAACGAACGCAGAAGAAGAAGACTCTGGACATACCGGTAGTAAAAGAATTACCAAATTCATTAATTTTATTTTCCCGTGTTATTTCTTATAAGGAGTTCACAATGTAAGTACAATCCCTGACTCTTTTAAAAGACACAGTAACAGTGCAAGCCAGCAAACCTTCTCTGATTCTTCTGTCATATTTTTTTACCAATCTACAGTGATAGCACATCTAGCTTATCTATTACCTAGAAGTTGGCCACAAAAAGACAAAAGTACAGTGTTCGCTGTCCTGCTTTTATTCATCATCCATCTGCATTATTTGATAGAAGACAAAAGTAAGAAATTGAGACAAAATGTGGCAATGAGGTTGTTTTTTTTTTACAAAAAACAGGTTGCCAACCTATCCTCCAACTTTCTTTAGTCTCCTCCTATGACATTCCCAGAAAGAAGACAGTGGCCTCATTATTGCACCCAGAACTAGAATTCCAGGCTTCAATTACTACACTGGTGTTGTTTCAGAACGAATGGAAATGTTTATTATTTGGATGTACTGTATATACTGGACTTTAAAAAAGACTGTGACAGATGGATACACTGCGCTTAAAGAAAACCTTAGGTTTTATAAGCGGGATGTTACCTCAAGCACATAAGATCTGGTTAAAGATAGAAATAATATCTTGACATTTATGCACAGTTGAACAAATACAACTCAAAATTAATGATGAGAACTGTATCTAATTATTAGCTTTCCTTTACTTTATGCCATACAAAAAAAAACACTTTGACTCCATTAGCAGGCAACACTTCATTTCAAACATTTTTAAAAATATTTCAGCTTTTTATTTCATCTCATCTTCTTTTTTTTTTATATATCAGCCTAATTTTCTTAAATATGAATTATGTCATATTTTTCTGGTGGTATATATTTGTGTGTATTTGCAAATTTATGTGTATGCTTGTATGTATATATATATATATATATATATATATATATATATATATATATATATATATATATATATATATATATATATATATATATATATTATTTATGTATGTGTGTGTGTTCGATATATATATCACTGCAGTCAAAGTGGGTTCAAAATTGTGGTCTTCACAGTACTTCAGTTGTACATAGTACATGTATCATCTAATCATCCAACTCTTGCAATACCCATCATAATCACCACCATTGATTTGTCATCGTCATTGTCATGTTGTCTGTTTCTGTCATGAGATGTCAGTTGACATTATGGATGATACAACTATTACTACCAGGACTGATGTATGCATATCATATATAACTTATGTTCTTGTACACAATATGTAAACTTTTTAAAATGTCGTTTATTTAAATCATTCCATGGGCAGTCTTACCTTATTCTTGAATATGTTCTTTCAATATTTCGATAAACATTATTACCCAAATATATCATTAGAAGACCTAAGTACACAATTGTGTAGGATCAGACAGTGTGGAGTTGTAATGTTATTTATTATCAGAGTGCTAGAGAAGATCCAACCTGCAGGTATTGACCACAGTAACACAGATCAAACAGGAACCATCATCCACTACACCCTGACAGATTTACCGATGCAGAGATCTGAGCACCTCTGAACATATCCATTGTGGGAAGACAGTAATCAATGTACCTAATAACTAATATAGTTCAGAAGAGCAGTACATGTGTAAGTAGTAGTACATTAAAAGTAGGAAAAATATCTCTTCAGTAAACACTGATCATATTCAGTAAACACTGATCATATTCAGTAAATACTTAATAAAGATGATATAAATGATACAGAGTAAGGACAAATGACATTTTAGTATGGCGTAGCACTCAAGCCATTTGTATTGTGTTCAAGAGCTTACTGGTTTGATCTTGGATTGTAACATTTTGTTTACAGGTGCATTAAAAAAATATAGGTAGGTAATTGTACAAATAATAATTAATAAACTAGGATAAATAGTGCTCACTGCAGAACTAATCAACATTTCAATCAAAAGGTCTTTATCAAGATAGAAACAAACAAACAAAGAAAAGGACACCAACAGGAATTAGTCTTTTAGTTAGTCATCGAATAATCTGTTGAAAGGTTGCTGTGAAAACTATTTAGCCTAATTTATTTATTATTTTTTATAATTATCAGCCAGTGTGATGTACTGTTTAACTTCAGTCTACTGTTCATTTAGTTTCTTAAATATCACAGGAGATTATTGCTTGATACTTGCTGTGAGTGATGCTCTTGGCACAATGTGTGCCACTTTGTTGAAAGGGGCAAAATAGAGGTGTCTCAGTTCAATAACGTCTGTGTTCTCTATCCTTTTTAAGATTTCCATTTGATGTATAAAGACTCTCAGAAAGAAAAACAATGCAGAAATAAAATGCAAAATTTTATTTCGGTTAGTTATCTTCTTCTGCTTTAATTCTCATACTCCTTCGGATTAGTAGAATTGAGAATGGAATGTGTTGTGTCATGGTTTACAGTTTGGCTGTGATATCTGCATGTTTCTGCCTGATAAATCCTACCTCAGCGTGGCTACTTTGACACTAGGGATGGAACAGTCAACTCCACCCCAAACCTCCTTAGTCACCTCTTATGATGTGCATGGTAGGTAACAGTGTCACTATTCTTTGCTCTCCTTTCAAACCCCAGAAGCACACTGTGACATTTATTTATAACCACATATGGTTATTTTATCTATTATTTCTGTATTGTTTTTGTTTCTTGTAAAGGTCTTTACACTAAAATGTCATTTGTTCTTATTCTGTATTATTTTTATTGTCCATGTTATCTTTATCAAGTATTTATGTATGACATATTTTTCATTTTGTAACACAGCTCTAATTTATACATATGTGGAGTTTTATGATGACATATGATGGAACTGAACTAACATCTTTGTGATGATTTACCTGGTATTTGGACACTTCCTATGGACACCAACTAGTTTAATCATCTTAAGCTTATATTTACAGGGAGATGGAAAATTGGGAACATTAAATTTAGGGTATACAATGAAAATAATATAACATTAGAAGCCTAAAGCACAGATGAACTAAGGCTTCTGTGTAGGATACAGATTATTAATGAATATATTTATGAGCGCCTGGGTTACAACATTTTTACTTGTAATTAAGTATTTCAGAACTTATGTTTAGTTTCTGTAAGAGATCAGTTACAAAATTTAAGATGTAGAACCCTATATTATCAGTTCAGGAAATAGGCCTGTATATCTATCATAATATAGAGTTAAATATTGATTTTAAAAGTTGTGATAAATTTGTGGGTTTTTTTTAAAGAGTTCTAGATAATAATAATGAGTGTACTTGATATCACAGATCATTTATTGATGTGCTGATGATAGAACAAGTTTGTCAATGTTGTTTGCTGTGCCAGTTGGTGAAGATTTACTTTCAGCTTCAGATTGGTGTTTGGCATTCTTTTTTTATGCTAAGGTTTACCAGAGATTCTGCAAGTCTCTGATGACTGTTTTATTCCAAGCTGCAGGGCGCAATGCCATAAGCTGGACAGTCTTCTACTCCAGAGGGACTGCTGTGACTTTCTTGTAATCTTGATGCATGCTACAGATCGAAGAGTTAATTCCCTGCCAGCAGTCCAGTATGAATCTTCAGCAGGCTTCATCACAGTAAAGATTATAGGGTGGAATAGTCAACCCCTACATATAACCTCATAAGTCGCCTCTTATGACAGGCAGCAGTGTTAAGTGTTACTATTCTTTTCTTCCCTTTCAGGCCCTGGTAACACAATAGAATTTCAGGATGTAGTAACCACTTTTTTTCCTGTTTAGCCACTAATATAAACGAGTATACCTATTTTTGTGGCTTCACATGAAATGAAACAATTCATTCTAATATTATGTGTTTCGTTAGCTCATAAAGTGAACATTGGAACTCAGTGATAGATCTGTCTTGTGTATACAATTGTTTATATAATGCTGGTTTATATTGAAACCATTCCCAACTTTTACATGATAACTGTCCAGTAATTTTGAGAACATACATGGTATTAAAAGTAACAATTTTTTTTGGAACAAAAAGAAATATTTTCTTTGCTTTTAACTGAAATGAAGACAGTCTGTTGTCAAAAGCTGCTTTTACATTCCTGTGTGTTTTAATTTCTAGATCTTGTATTAGTTAGCAAGTTGCTTTTGCATTTTATTTGCATGCACTTTTAAAATATTTATTTTATTTGGGTCTTTTCTCATATTTGGTACTATAATCTCAGTACAATAATGGATACCATTTCTTAGAAATCATATAATTCTTTAGAAATTTATACCATTTCTTAAGAATTGGTTCAAATTCTTAAAATAAATATAATTTCTTAGAAATGTTAACATGTATTTAAGATTTGGACTATTTCTCTGAATTAATAACATCTCTTAGAATTCCAATTTATTTTAATTTTATCAATTAAGATCTTGTTTTTTAAGAATTTTATAGACAACATTCCGATGCCATTATATCTTTTGTGAAAAAAATTCCAACCATTGTAAATTTTTGGTGTGCAAATATTTTGTTCCAGTATTGAATATGTATTATCCAGCTTAGCCATATATGAATGCAGTGATAGTATTGATGGAGTTTACCCCAAGTTTTTATCTTGAAGCATTGTCAATCATTTGTTGTGACATATCAAGTATTCTGTGGTTGTAATATTTATTTATGTATGGTTTATTTATTTATTTATATAGTCTCATTTATCATTTGTAAATATCTGTGTGCAAATCTCAGATGACATCCTGTGGCCAATTCTGATTCTTTTTTATAGCCACAAACTGATTGGAGAAACATAATAATGTTTGATTTTGAATTAAAATGTAAAATGTTCACATTTGTCTCATAAATTCAATACCAAGTTTTACATTGTTTATATAATATATGTACCATTCTGAATGAATTTAATAATCTTGAGACATTTAGCATGTTACAAATGAGCTTTTAAAAAAATAGTGAGCCACAAAAAAAATCTAGAACATGATTAAATATCTAGCTTGTGACACTTCAGAATGATGGGAAAATATCATATGCTATTGTTATAACCAAGATTACATAATATTGGTTGTAATCATGCTATGAGAAAGATTACAGTAAAACTTGATCAAATGGTAAAATATAAGATTAAATAACGCTAGTCTTACATAGTAAAACAAACTAAGTTCAGTTACTGTTTGTGTCATAGTACTAAATATGGATGATACTAGAAAAGAGTAGGACAATTTTATTTTGCAGATCGCTGATAACACACATAACAACACACAAATATTGTCCATTATCAAGAGCACAATGTAACACAATGAGTAAGAAATATTCTTATATTAACTGTTAGTTGGGATAACTCCAGAAGAGTATTTTGTATTGTATGTTGTACAAATATTGATACTCTATTGGAGGTCATTATAAAATTTGTGTTATAATGAAGCCTAGTGATTAATATGTGATCACTGGAGCCTATATTTATTAGAGCCTGATGATTAATGTGTGATTGTGGACAGTACCATTTCTTAAGTGTCAAGTGTTATCTTATGTTTTTGATATGTCGATATTTGTGTGTTGTTAATTTTAAGTTCTCATCTATCAGCAAAACTTCAATACCATTTCCCTAGTCTTCTATATTTAGTACTATGATGCAAAAAGTAACATTTGATGAAGTTAAATTGCCATTGCAATCAACATTCTATAGATCTGATACCAAAGTGATTCTGTGTAATTGATATTTCTCAACCAATTCCTTTTATAATTGACTTTTTATTCTCATTTTACATGTCACAGAAACTATAAGAAATATTTGTTCCAAAATTCCAACTGGACTGCTGTGATTTTTAGAAGCAGAAATTTGATTAACTAGAATGAATATTCTAAACAATAATATGAGTATATGCATTTTTATTACAGCAGTTTTTGATGTTTTGAGTTTTGTACACAGATAATTTCATCATCATAGCCCAGAGGCAGCTTACAATAGCTCAAGAACTTGATGTGCAATATTACCTTCACTGTCTTGGTTACTGTAATATATGTTGTTTTGTGTTATCTTTACCTTTTAATCTTTATATGTGTAAAGGTTTTTCTGTTCTGTCATTATGTACGAGGGTACTTCAAATGAAAACCTTATAAGTGTGATAGAGGTTAACATTTTAAGAATTCAGTATAAAAATAGAGTTAAGTGGTGGTAAGCAAGAGATAGGCAGAGATACAAATGGGAGAGAAACATTATGAATAGAATGGACACTATGTCAGAATATACAATCATAAAAAGAGGCAGATGATGTTGGAAGTCATTTACAACCAAGCTTAAAAGTGATGAGGGAACCCAATGATGATGATCAAAATGGAGATTTAATCAGCTTGCTAGTAAAGTTGGTGTTGTCAAGGTGACAGTACCTGTGACTTATCAGAGATACAGATTTCATGCAGTGAGTGGGGATATCAAAATAGCAGAGGAAATTGGGGCAAATATGAAAATAGCAGAGGAAATTGGGGCAAATATGAAAATAGTAGAGGAAATTGGGGAAATATGGAAAAAGAACAAATATGGATAAATTTTAAAATTGCTGAAAAATGGGGGCACATTTGATTATAGCAGAAGAATTGGAAAAAATATGAAAATATCATAGAAAATGGGTTTGACTATGAAATAGTAGAGAAAATGGAGACAAATATAAAAATACCAGAGAAAATTGGAGCACCGTACAGCACAAGAACAAGAACCTACACTCCAATTTATTAATATTATGTGCTGTTCCATTCCAACTTTGGTATAGTATGCACAGCTTTTGTGATGACACTGTAATCACCTCACTAGTAAACCTTATTGTCAAAATGGTTAATTTAATAGAAGATTAAAAAGTGGCTCGAGCTGCTGCCAGATAGATCAATTTGCGCTATACACTGAGAGCCCACCTCCACATCCCGGGGGGGGGGGGGGGGGGGACAGGGGGGCTCTCTGTACGTAGCTCGAAGATCAATGCATCCGGCAGAAGTTAGATGTATCTAGCTAATGTTCCGTTAAATAATGTAGGATTAGTTCTATTCAAGTTTAAGATATGTTTCGTTAAAATGTAGTCAAGTCTTCTTGAATTGAACTTGGAACAATTATGAAAATAGCAGAGAAAATGAGGACAAATATGAAAATATCAGAGAAAATGAAGACAAATATGAAAATAGCAGAAGAATTAGGGAAAATATGCAAATAACAGAAAATGACTGCCATTAGTAGACTAGAACAAAACTTCAAGTATTATTTTTATTTACGTTTTAATAAGATGCATACATAAATAACTGATATGCCGAGAGAAACAGTGGAGAACATGGAGCTGGCTTAGTCACATACTACCGGTATGCATAAAGACAGTCGGCTAAAACAAGGAGTGAAATGTACACTGTATGTTCTTCTCACTATCATTCTGTAAGCTTCTCTGTTTTGTATTTTCTGCTGTGCATCTTCCTGTGTCATATTTAAAGGTGATCAATACCCTGTGTCCATCAACATTTTGCACCATCTCTTCTCTTTCTTGGAAAGAATTTACTCATAAAATGTCATGCCCACAAACAGAGCAGATTTTTTTTCATGCTGACTTAGCAGAAATGACATTACATTACAATTCCACCATGCCTGCACTGTGAGACATCATATAGGACTTCCTGAGTATTATGCAACAGATCTCTGTTTTGGGAAAGTTATCCAGCAAGAGAATCTATGTATGTTATATAGCAGTTTTTTAGCATCTTTCTGGGGCAGTCTCTTTTTATCTTTTCCTTTCTGGTTCCTATCAAATGATTTGCTCTGGGATTCCTTTATTGTTTTTTTATGTCATCGGCTTATGCCCATTTTCATTTGATTATTGATGAAACCATATGCAAATATCAACTTAGTTATAAGGACATCTACAGATCAGCTTTGAACAATTTTATAATCAATCCAAATTCTTGGGAAGAATTGTCTGATGACCATACAAGCATGAAGTACAGCGCTATATCAAGTCATCCAGCAATCTGAAGACTGAGAAGTCTGAAGACATGTGACTTAAACAAAAGGCATCTCCACCCTTAAACAGAGATTTTTTTATGTATATTCTGTTCTCGCCCTTGCTGATTAAACATCTATAAAATAAGTTTATAAGAGAAGCTGCAATTTAAGGTCTTCATAGTCCATGTGTAACTTTTATGCTGGCCTGTTACATGACCATCTGTAAAAACACAAAAGGCTTCTCTCAATGTGACGTGTCCTTTACAGAGCATTGTCCTCCCTGCCACTCTGTACACCTCTCGGTTCTGTGCAAGCTGCCCAGCTTCTTCCAGTGCACAAAAGGCCATCATAGGAAAATATCGGATGTAACAGATTCAAGCTTTAGAATAATATGACACAAAATGTCTGATTTTAAAAAGTCTTGACACATAAAACAATATTCATTCATATGTAAAAATAAAACATTTATTTGGTTTTTAGAAAACTAGTAAGAATTATGCCAACACACTAGGATTTTAATTCCTCTACAGATGTGTAGTTCTTGCAACTTTTCCAAACTTCCCTCTTTTCTAAAAAAAAAAAAAAAAGTATTGTTCTATTATAATATGGGTGAGTAATGAAGACTAGATGGGATTTGAACACAATCAGTTGGTGCGGTACCCATATCTGTCTCATTAGTGAATTATACTTAATATTCAAATTTGTGTTTAAAAAATCAACTCAGAATGGCAGGTGAAGTTTCTGAAATTGTGGGGATAAATATTTATTATCTTTCATTGTTTAATTTAACTTTATGCCATTGACAGGCAGTACATAAATACAAGCTATAACAGTCACAAACAGATTTACATTTACAAACTGTCACAAACAGTTTACTGCACTTTCTGTGAATAATTGAAGTACACATTTGTCAACAGTACATACATTTGTAGTACTTTGGCAGTATTTCTATATACTGTTTTAGTGCTTTTTACAGCACTTCCTGTATGCAGCTGTAGTGCTTTTGACAGTACTTTCCTGTGGATAATTGAAGTACAATTGTCATCATTTCAGTAAACAATTGAGGTACATTTGATAATAATTATCAAAGCCAATTTAAATTAATTTTTTTTCTAAAATTGTATATAGTCTAATATTTCTTTCTATAGTTCAAGTGCATTTAAAAGTATTTTTATAGACATTTAATGCTTTGTTCAAATTTTGAAATAACGGATGAAAGCTAGTATTTTAAAATGTTGAAAATATTTTATAGACATCTCTACAGTTAGGAATTGAGAAATTAATCAATAACACAAGAGATTGTAGTCAAATTTAATTCAAAGGCCGAAAAGTTAAAACACAGGGTAGTGAAGTGTTGAAAATCACTAGCACACTCGAATACACATAGAAAATTAACATTTCAACAACAAAAAAAAGAATTTCTCAAGAACAAAACTTAACATTATGAGTTTTTAAAAAAACAACTAATATTAAAACATGGATTTGTAATTTTAAAAGGAGGACAGCTTCTGCATGCTTGTAGTGCTTGTAAAATTTCATTACCCCATGTTTTAACTTGTATCAATTGAACAGAGCGCCTATGGAGATGACGGAATAGATATGTAATCTATTAAGTATTTCAGTGCCAAGGAACTAAGTTAGCTGTAATATGTATGTTTATTCCTATGTTGAAGTAACCACATTTTGTTTCAATGTCCAGATAAGAAATTCATCTAGTCCAAAGAATCCATCCATCCATCCACTTAGTTTTTATACGCTGAAAATTGCATAGCTACATGTGATCCTTTTAATGTTTTTATTTTATTGTGTTGACAATATTTCAGTTTTTGAGTTTCAACTTTTGTTTTTGATGGTTGATTTTTTCTTATTGTAATCTCATAATAATTATTTAGTTCTGTCGTGAATATCATTTTTGGTTGTCATTTGCTCATTTTTTTTAAATATTCACACTGGATTGCCTGAGGTCTTCACTGTTTTAATGTCACTGTCTGTTGTGTTCTTGACATATTGGACTATCTGAAGGATATGTCTTCTTATCCATTCTTTGCACAGGGATTGACACAATATATTATTTTTTTCATTTTTTTGCCAATGTTACCATACATTAGATTATGAATTTATGATTGAATATGTTTGTCAGTGTTTGTAAGTTTATGGCGATAGGTTTTCAAGTAAACAATCTAATAAAAGTATATATACATATATATATATAATACATTTGATGAAACTATATCTGTATAGTATATAGGCTTGTTAAAATTATACCTTTATCATATATAGGTTTGTTAAATGTATACCTTCATAGTACACAATTCTTAATGTATATCTTTAAAGTAGATAGATTTGTTAAAAGTATCATTATAATATAGATTTGTTAAAAGTATCATTATAATATAGATTTGTTAAAATTGCGGTGTATACATTTCAGATTTGTAAAAAAAATTGTCTGTATTTTTTGCAGATTTTTTTAAACTAAAACTTTATAGTACATAAAGAATTCAATTTTTTAACCCCCGCTTATAGTACACAGGTTTGCTGGAACTATACTTTTTAGTATAAGCTTACAGAGGCCCTATGTTTGTAAAATCTAAGCCTTAATAGTACACAGACTTGTTGGAACTATACCCTATAAAACAAGGTTTAATTTAGGTATTTCTTATCAAAACTGTGCATTATAGAAACCTGGAAACAAAATAAGTCTTGAAAATTATTGTATATTTAAAAGACATTTATTGGGAAAATAATTTAAAATTGAGAAATGTATTATTTTGAATAAATAAATAACACATGTGGCACCGTTAAAAATTATACTTGAAGAGAGATTGATGGCAGCAATGTTATGTCTTGGGGAAAGTATGATGCGGTAAACAAATGTGTCTGTCAAGTCAAGTAGAAATTGTTGGAAATTAAAGCTAACTTTTGGTGTGGGAATACATATTTAGCATCAGATTTAAATCATTCAGAAATATTAAAAATGAGATATGATTATTTTCTTCAATGTCCAGAATAAAATGTGAACTCAACTAGAAATAGTAGAAAACAAATGGTTAGCGTTTGAATAACTAGAAATAGTAGAAAACAAATGGTTAGCGTTTGAATAACTAGAAATAGTAGAAAGCAAATGGTTATCGTTTGAATCATAATTTCTCAAACTCTGGTTAACCATCGTATATCTAATGTCTTCATCTTTGCTGTCATCACCCACAGTGTTCTTTCTACATATGTTTTACTTGTGTGTTTCAATGTGATTTAACATATTCTGTGAGATATATGGGTCATGAGAACACACAGGCCATGAGAAACTTCAGGTACTTGACTACTACATGAGTCTCGCATCAGTTCAATATAATTTGTGCACAACAACGAATCATTATTCATTATGCAAGTCACAGAAGACATTTGTTTTTCTCATATGTCCCTAATTTCAGTCAATACTTGTACAAAAAGTGAGAACAATGGACCTTGGACTGGACTTGTTGTTTTCAGGTTATTAAATGATCTTGACAAAATTGCAGATGCTAATTCTATAATTCTGTTTTTTTTCTTAAATTCATTTCATGGGATGTAATATTTACAGATTTTTGAAGTTATTTCACAGTTCAACAATGACTTACAGATCAGGTTATTACGTCTTTGAATTTATTGCATTAAATCAGATTTTAGGGGAATGTGTTGTTTTTGTTTTTCTCAAATCTATTGTGGTGCGTGCTCATACTGAAAACTAATGCGTCAGTTTAGCTGTAAAAAATGTTATAAAGTTGAACAGTAGGCTTTAGATTTTCAGTAGAGTGGCAACAGACTAATCAGACTTGTAATCATTCTTAGGCTTAAGAGCTGTGTAGAGACTGGATTGTTGGAGCATCCCCGGGAGAATCTTTCTTCTATTTTTGTTTTAAAGGCAAGGAGGGGGGCCTTTGTGATTGTTCCAGGGAAAACAGCGTTTGGGAATCTCAAACATGGAGAGCTATTGTTGTCCGTAGCTGGGAGTATTTACTCAGTATGTGAAAACTGGCAGCTGTCTAACACCCTCAGAACTCCCACGACCCAGGCTGGCTTACTCAGATTTTCTCTGTTGTATCTTTATATTGCATTCTATGAATACTTTCACTCATTGTACTTGTGTGTTTTTTATGAATTATACATTTTTATAACACATTCTTTTCCACTCATTGTCATATTCTGTTCAAATGTCATATACTCTTCGTGTCAAAAACTTTCCAACTGTTTCACACACTCTCCATGTTACACACTCTCCAAATGTGTCATACACTCTCGAACATGTCACACTCTCCAACTGTGTCACACACTCTGAAACTGTGTCACACACTCTCCAGCTGTGTCACACACTCTCCAACTGTGTCACACACTCTCCAGCTGTGTAATACCTCATCAACTGTTTCATACACTCTCCATTTCATACACTCTCCGTTTCATATACTCTCCGTGTCACACACTCTCTAACTTTGTCACACACTCTCTAACTGTCACACACTCTCTAACTGTGTCACACACTCTCTAACTGTGTCACACACTCTCTAACTGTGTCACACACTCTCCAACTGTGTCACACACTCTCCAACTGTGTCACACACTCTCCAACTGTGTCATCTTCTCTCCAACTGTACTCTTCTTATTATTCGCAATTTAACTTGTTTACACATCGTCCGGTTTTCTTGATAAATGCTGCTGTATTAGAAAGCTCTTCAAGGCTTCCATACAGTTTAACATAGATGTCTGTTCTGTAGGCCACTGCTCCTTTCTCAACTTGTTTAGTGTGTAATTAAGTCTTGCAGGATATGTTCTGCTATCTGTGCTGACTGCCCGCATGGACACGAATGTAATGAAACCAGTCTTAGTCTATTTAAGTAGCTGTTTAGTCTGTTGTGTTCTGTCCTCATTCTGAAGATGACCACTTCCTCCGCTCTGCCAAGACAGTGGTATTTGTCTTTTGGGTGGTCGTCTTTTCTAATAGCTTCTTCTTTTTCTGGTAGATGAGTTCTAGGTCTTTTTCCTCCTATGTTGCACCATCTTTTTCCAGCATATCTGCTTTTCATGCCCTGGTATGCCACAGTGAGATGACATCCACTGCAGTACTACCTTTCGTTGTATGTTCACTTCTCATATGGTATCATTCAGGTCTGGCAGTATATAGCATGCAGTCAAGGGCTTATAGGGTAGACATTGCATCAGTAAGAAACACTTGTTGACATTAGCTTGTTATATTTTGTAGCAATGCTTAGGGCATGTACTTCCACAGAGTAGTTGGAGCAGAAGATTCCAGTTCGTGAACATGTGGATTCATTTGGTTTTTCTGGATATTTTATGTACACTCCAGCACCTCCATTCTTCACTGCTTAGGGTGCTGATTCATCAGTATATACTTGTATCCACGATTCTCTGGGGTACATGTCTTTAATAATGATGTGTACTATTGTTTTCTTTTGGAGAGTATTCAGCTCTTTCATAGTGTAAGTGTTGTTTATAATGGTTCTCATAGTGATTTTCAAATCACTAGGATTTTCAAATTGCTCCCAATAGAACTGAGAAAAATGTTGGCGTTATTTCTTTTATTATTTCTAGTACTTCATCCTTTTCTTCTTTGTTTAGTTTTTTTGGAATGGTAAATAAGGCTGCTTCTCTTCAGCCTTCCACTGGCTAGGTCATCAAATTTGGTGTGTGCTGGCATGCTCTTGTACATTTTTACATGGTTAAGATCTTTGTGACCTTCTTGTATGGCAAGCTGGTGATATCTGTAATTTTTTACATTTAATTTTTGGACAGGTCTTTATGGCATCTGTGTACACTCTTCAACTGTGTCATACACTTTCGAACTGTGACATACGCTTTCCAACTGTGTCATACGCTTTCCAACTGTGTCATACACTCTTCAATTGTGTAAGACCCATGGCACTGACGGATTACGAGATCTTACTATTATATTATAGCCCAGAAAACAGAGATGTGCTGTGTCGCCATTATATTTGTTACAATAACCAATAGGTCCGATACATTCGACTTTTGGTGGTGCCTTCTCTTTAGATTGATCGTCTCCTATTTTGGATGGCCTATTTAGGTTTTCACTTTCCATTGTATCAGTCACGGTTTAGTCAGTTGTTTTGCCATGAGGCTGGTTAGGCAATCCCGCATTCACATTCCTTAGTCACCTCACTCAGTATCCTTAGTCACCTCACTCAGCATCTTTAGTCACCTCACTCAGCATCCTTAGTTACTTCACTCAACTTCCTTAGTCACCTCACTCAGCATCCTTAGTCACCTCACTCAGCATCCTTAGTTACTTCACTCAGCATCCTTAGTTACTTCACCAGACTTCCTTAGTCATCTCACTCAGCATCCTTAGTTACTTCACTCAACTTCCTTAGACACCTCACTCAGCATCCTTAGTCACCTCACTCAGCATCCTTAGTTACTTCACTCAGCATCCTTAGTCACCTCACTCGGCATCGTTAGTCACCTCACTCAACATACTTAGTCACCTCACTCAGCATCGTCACCTCACTCAGCATCCTTAGTTCCTTCACTCAACATCCTTAGTCACCTCACTCAACATCCTTAGTCACCTCACTCAGCATCCTTAGTCACCTCACTCAGCATCCTTAGTTCCTTCACTCAACATCCTTAGTCACCTCACTCAGCATCCTTAGTCACATCACTCAGCATCCTTAGTTCCTTCACTCAACATCCTTAGTCACCTCACTCAGAATCCTTAGTTACTTCACCAGACTTCCTTAGTCATCTCACTCAACATCCTTAGTCATCTCACTCAGCATCCTTAGTCACCTCACTCAGCATCCTTAGTTGCTTCACCAAACTTTCTTAGTCACCTCACTCAGCATCCTTAGTTCCTTCACCAAACTTTCTTAGTCACCTCACTCAGCATCCTTAGTTCCTTCACCAAACTTTCTTAGTCATCTCACTCAGCATCCTTAGTTCCTTCACCAAACCTCCTTAGTCACCTCACTCAGCATCCTTAGTTCCTTCACCAAACTTTCTTAGTCATCTCACTCAGCATCCTTAGTTCCTTCACCAAACTTCCTTAGTCACCTCACTCGGCATCCTTAGTTACTTCACCAGACTTCCTTAGTCATCTCACTCAGCATCCTTAGTTACTTCACCAGACTTCCTTAGTCATTTCACTGATCATCTTTTGTCACCTCACTCAACATCCTTAGTCACCTCACTCAGCATCCTTAGATACTTCACTCAACATCCTTAGTCATCTCACTCAGCATCATTAGTCCCCTCACTCAGCATCCTTAGTTACTTCACTCAGCATCCTTAGTTCCTTCACCAGACTTCCTTAGTCATCTCACTCAGCATCCTTAGTTACTTCACTCAACATCCTTAGTCACCTCACTCATCATCCTTAGTTACTTCACTCAACATCCTTAGTCCCCTCACTCAGCATCCGTAGTCACCTCACTCAGCTTCCGTAGTTACTTCACGCAACATCCTTAGTTACTTCACTCAACATCCTTAGTCCCCTCACTCAGCATCCTTAGTCACCTCACTCAGCATCCTTAGTTACTTCACTCAACATCCTTAGTCCCCTCACTCAACATCCTTAGTCCCCTCACTCAACATCCTTAGTCCCCTCACTCAACATCCTTAGTAACCTCACTCAGCATCCTTAGTTACTTCACTCAGCATCCTTAGTTACTTCACTCAACATCCTTAGTCACCTCACTCAGCATCCTTAGTTACTTCGCTCAGCATCCTTAGTTACTTCACCAGACTTCCTTAGTCATCTGACTCAGCATCCTTAGTTACTTCACTCAACATCCTTAGTCATCTCACTCAGCATCCTTAGTCACCTCACTCGGCATCCTTAGTTTCTTCACCAAACTTTCTTAGTCACCTCACTCAGCATCCTTTGTTACTTCACCAAACTTTCTTAGTCCCCTCACTCAACATCCTTAGTCACCTCACTCAGCATCCTTAGTTACTTCACTCAACATCCTTAGTCATCTCACTCAACATCCTTAGTCACCTCACTCAGCATCCTTAGTTCCTTCACCAGACTTCCTTAGTCATCTGACTCAGCATCCTTAGTTACTGCACTCAACATCCTTAGTCATCTCACTCAGCATCCTTAGTCACCTCACTCAGCATCCTGTTCCTTCACCAAACTTTCTTAGTCATCTCACTAAGCATCCTTAGTTACTTCACCAAACTTTCTTAGTCACCTCACTCAACATCCTTAGTTCCTTCACCAGACTTCCTTAGTCATCTCACTCAGCATCCTTAGTTACTTCACTCAGCATCCTTAGTTACTTCACTCAACATCCTTAGTCCCCTCACTCAGCATCCTTAGTCCCCTCACTCAGCATCCTTAGTCCCCTCACTCAGCATCCTTAGTTACTTCACCAAACTTCCTTAGTCATCTCACTCAGCATCCTTAGTTACTTCACTCAACATCCTTAGTCACCTCACTCAGCATCCTTAGTTACTTCACCAAACTTCCTTAGTCATCTCACTCAGTATCCTTAGTTACTTCACTCAACATCCTTAGTCCTCTCACTCAGCATCCTTAGTTACTTCACTCAACATCCTTAGTTACTTCACTCAACATCCTTAGTCACCTCACTCAGCATCCTTAGTTACTTCACCAAACTTCCTTAGTCATCTGACTCAGCATCCTTAGTTACTTCACCAAACTTCCTTAGTCATCTGACTCAGCATCCTTAGTTACTTCACTCAACATCCTTAGTCACCTCACTCAGCATCCTTAGTCCCCTCACTCAGCATCCTTAGTTACTTCACTCAGCATCCTTAGTTACTTCACTCAGCATCCTTAGTTACTTCACCAGACTTCCTTAGTCATTTCACTCAGCATCCTTAGTCACCTCACTCAGCATCATTAGTCACCTCACTCAGCATCTTGAGTCACCTCACTCAGCATAGTGAGTCACCTCACTCAGCAACGTGAGTAACCTCACTCATCATCCTTAGTTATCTCACTCAGCATCCTTAGTTACTTCACTCAGCATCCTTAGTCACCTCACTCATCATTCTTAGTCACCTCACTCAGCATCATTAGTCACCTCCTTCAGCATCCTTAGTCACCTCACTCAGCATCGTGAGTCACCTCACTCAGCAACGTGAGTCACCTCACTCAGCATCCTTTGTCACCTCACTCAGCATCCTTAGTCACCTCACTCAGCATTCCTAGTCTCCTCACTCAGCATCCTTAGTTACATCACCCAGCATCCTTAGTTACCTCACTCAGCATCCTTAGTCACCTCACTCAGCATCCTTAGTCACCTCACTCAGAATCCTTAGTTGCTTCACCAAACTTCCTTAGTTGCTTCACCAAACTTCCTTAGTCACCTCACTCAGCATCCTTAGTCACCTCAATCAGCATCCTTAGTCACCTCAATCAGCATCCTTAGTCACCTCACTCAGCATTCTTAGTCACCTCACTCAGCATTCTTAGTTGCTTCATAAAACTCCCTTTGGATTCATGGAAGGGGAATTATTGTACTTTTCTGTGTTTCCCTCTTGATCTTCTGTAACACACAAGAGTCACAATTTCCAGACAATAATTCTATACGTTAGTCTTCCATACATTTGTTCTCCATCTCCGGCATATTAGCAGGTTATAGTCCAGATAATGGAATGATTTGTGTCATGGTTTATAGTTTGTCTGCTGTATCCGAACCTATCGTCCTGACACATCTGACTTCAGCGCGGTTTTTGTGTCAATTCAACCCTTACAGCTAACTCCACCCCAAAAAAAACCTCCTTAGCTGTCTAATACAACACGCTTGGCAGGTAACAGTATCGCTAATCTTTGCTCCCCTTTACATTATTTCTCCAGTTTTATTTTTCATAGCTTTGCTGCAGGTAGTTTTACAGATGGCTTATTAAATAGTCAACATTTGATTTCACAGATGATTATTATATTAGTTTATACTTGGTTTCATAGATGTTTAGTTACAACGGTTCACATTTTAAGAGATCAATTTAATTTAGAATTTAAACATTTAAAAAATGCATTCCTGTTAAAACAAGACATCAAAATTTGCATATTTATTCCTTGTTTGTTTTCTTAGCGTGTTTCTAAACATGAGATTTGTTGTTATCAAATTTAAACTAAAGATGAGCAGGAAATACACAGGGCCCAATACATTTTGTTGAGTACAAGATTCTCACTGCTGTGACTTGATTGTTTCTTTTTGTGACTTTTTGAAGTCTGTAAGTATCTTAGCACTGGTTTATGTGGAATTCTATGACAATAACAGGGCTTTATAAATTAGTATCAAATGTTAACATATCAAGCAAATTGTAGAAACTTCATCCAGGACTTATAGTTCAAACAATCTGAACCATTCATGTTTTGTGAATTCTCCATGTTTGCCGATGTTATGCTATTGTTGCTCACCAATATTTTGATAATGTTCTTGTATATTAGCTAAATATATCCATTTTGATCTGATTGTTTATACTTGTTTCCCTGACAACATTGACTTGAAATAGGTTGATCTGTATATGACATGTATCAATAGTTATCATATTGTAACAGATATTGTTATTTTCTAGTTAAGTTTCATTCCTTCACTTATGTTTAATTTTCATCTTCCCAACAATTTGTTTATAAGAAGTTTTCATTAGTCAATCTCAGAAGTTCTCACAATATCTAGTTCTCATTAGTCAATCTAAGAAGTTCTCTAATATGTAGTTGTCATTGGTCAATCTCAGAAGTTCTCTAATATGTAGTTGTCATTGGTCAATCTAAGAAGTTCTCACAATATTTAGTTCTCATTAGTCAATCTCAGAAGTTCTCTAATATGTAGTTGTCATTGGTCAATCTCATTTCTCACAAACCTAGAACTTCGTCACTACTACCCTAACCTGTACACAGCAAATTTGTAAAATTAGAAAAACACAAATATAGGAACTATAATTATTAAACTATTGAACTGTAATTAATATAAGTAAATGTTATATCATCAGATGCACAAAATTCCTGGAACGGCATGAATTCTATGAAAAACAATGCTTATCTTCTTCATACTAGACAGTTACACATTGTAGAAGTCATAACAGGTGCCATTCTTTGAAATATTCGAGAAATATAATGACAGTCTAAGGCAATATTGATCACCTTTGATTAAGTATATTCAAGTTGATGTTTATGAGAAGATTTGGACAAAGAAAAAAGATAACTGATTTTTCGGAGAGAATTAGATAGTACAGCTGAACAGAAAGTTGTGATGAATAGGCCTAAGATATAACTAAACCAGATATGTGATTCACTAAACCAGATATGTGATTCACTAAACCAGATATGTGATTCACTAAACCAGATATGTGATTCACTAAACCAGATATGTGATTCACTAAACCAGATATGTGATTCACCTGCAACCAGGGAAGAAGTTGGCAAACTAAAGAATCTATATCTCTTATATAACCAACATACTCAATATGTCTTATATCGCCAACAGGGTCATAGATTCAATATTTTTTTTATTCGGAACATCATCACAGAACTAGGGACATTCCCATAAATGTTCAGTTTACCAGTCCATCAACCATCTAAGGGTGTATATAATCTCAGTTTCCCAGTCACTTGTTGGTTGTGAGTTCTTCAAATAATTCTAGAAAGAATGTACTTTCTCCTCACTTCTCCGGTCACCACTATTTTTGTATCATTCTCTGAAGATGTACGTCTATTTCAACCTTCTTTTCACCACATTATAGTGTACCACAACTGCCCTTATTGATCCAGTTCTGTCATATTTCAATGTTTCTTATGTCAATATTTCTCATTCTATGAAATATGTTGCAGAATCTCTCAATAATTATCCAATCACCAACAGTTATCCCAAATGCAGGTAGGTTTATAAAGCAACAAAGAATCTCACAAAACTTGCATTAACTTTTGAATTTGTTTTTTTATTTAACTAACTGGAAACAAGTCATTCATTTTATACTAGGTAAGCTACTTAAAAGCAGTCCCCCCCCCCCCTTCGAAGCCCAGATGTGAGAAAGTTATGCTGTTTGCTAATTTTATAATGTTTTTCAGAACCAATTAAAACATGGCTTAGAAATTGTATTACATAAATACATTGAGAAAATAATTGTTAAATAACAACAGTGACACTTGAAACATGTACTGCTTCATCCACAGAATACTGTACCATGCACCCTATGTTTACATAATTTAACAATACTCAAAGCACAAAACAGACAATGCAATAGCAAGTACGAGAAAACATCTTAAAGCAAACTATTTAACAATAAATTTTATACACAAATGTTATCATATTTTTACCTGACAACTCTCCAGTATATATATATATTATGGGCTGCTTTTAAGAGGTTTACCTTGTATAATAAACTTCATGATTGATTTCTTCATTCCTGAATTTGAAACCTATATTTCACCATGTTATATCTTTGTTTATATTGATCAAGTGAGAGAGACATTGGGGATTTTATTCACAGTAAAAAGATTGTTTATCAAATATCATGTCTATATTTTGCCTTTACTATTGTCATGACTTGATTGTAAATAGATCAACAATAACATTGCCTAAAATGATTATTACTGTTATTATTATTCATACAATAGTTGTGTGTTTAGTTAGCATATTCATGTACTGCTCATATTGTTATATATATATATATATATATATATATATATATATATATATATATATATATATATATATATATATATATATATATATATATATATATATATATATATATATATATACTCCCCCACTGACTGCTACTTTCACATTGCCATGTATCACATCATTCATTCAACAATCACTCACAGTCAATCACTCATAACTATCAATCACTCATGATTCACATGCCATGTATTCAGCCCACGAAATAAGCCTTTACCCTACAGATTTGTTCAGTTTTGAAACACTAATTCATACCTGTCTCATAACAATTTATTAACATCTGAATGACTATTGGGTCCTGACTGACATGAATTGATCTGGGGGTTTTTTTCTCGCTTTCCATGTGACAATCTTTTGTTTATAAACTGTGGCCAGATATAGTTTTTTTTATATTGATTGTTCTGTTTGTGTATTGTCTTTTGTAAACATTCATTTATTGTGAGATAATTCATAGGCACGTGCGTAGTCATTGTAATGATTCTCTGAGAAAGACTAATAACATGACTCCAATTAGAGTTTGATAAATGATAAGTATAGTTACAGGAACTTTGAGAGAGATTTTATCACTGAAGTTTAGTTTAGTTTCGTTTAGCTTTTGAAGTGACTGATGCACTGTGGGCAAACTGCTGGGTGCCTGGTCTCTTCCGGCGCATGATGAAAAGTAGTCATACTGATGAAACTAAAGTCACATGATTGATGAATATAGGAGTCACATGATTGATGAATATAGGAAACACGTGTAGTCACGGGTATTATAATTATAGGTATAGTTACGTTACAGTGATTATAACTATAGGTGTACTTACAGGGATTATAACTATAGGTATAGTTACTGGAGTTATAAATATAGCTGTAGTTACAGAGTTTATAACTATAGGTGTAATTACTGAAATTATAACTATAGATTAGTTACTGGAGTTATAACTATACGTGTAGCAACTGGAATTATAACTGTATAGTTACAGGAATTATAGCTAGGTGTAGTTACTGGAGTTAAACTATAGGTATCTTCTTCTTCTTTCTGTCCTCATGTACCTTTCGGTGTTGAGGGTAGAATGAGTTTACGGTCTAACTATAGGTATAGTTACAGGAATTATAAGTATAGATGTAATTACTGGAAAAAGTATCTTTATATTGCTTAGAAACAGGCCTGATGAGTCAATACCTTGGATGCTTTATTACACCAATTATGCAAAGTATACAAAGCATACTCAAAACAAGGTTTTCCCCTATTCACGAAGAACTAACAGGAATATTTGATAATGCAGTGGTTGCTAGGCAATTGTTAGCTTGGTCTAGATATAGATATAGCGGCGATAGAGTTATAGACGCATTTCTGCCTCAAGTATATGTGGATTGGGGATGTACCAGGCTTTATTAATATTTAAAACCAATAGCCGTTTATAGAAATATTTCAGTTACTGGAATTATAACTATAAGCGTAGTTACTGGAATTATAAAAGACAATCTAATTTGCCTACCCCATGAGACAGGGAGGTTTGGAGAACATAGTCACAACAGGCAAGATTGACGGCAACAGAGACATAGGGCAACAACGTAAAAAAAATATTAGACATTTTGACAACCTGGCACGGTAGGGAAACAACAACGATCTTGATAGATAATGCTGGAGATAGAGAGCTGTGGAGAGCCATGATCGCCTACGCCAGCCGGCATGGCACCTGATGATGATGATGATTAGAGTTATAACTATAGATTGGTTACTGGGGCTATAACTGTAGGCGTAGTTACTAGAATTATAACTATGTATAGTTACAGGAAGTAAAGTATAACTAGGTGTAGTTACTGGAATGAAGGTAGAATAATCTCATGGTCGTGCATTTTACGTTTTTAGGCATAATCATGTTCCGTATCTATAGAATGTAGTTTTGCAAAAATATGCTTTCAAATATGTAGGAAAATAAATGAAACGCCTTAATTGTGATCGGATATAATGTGGTCTATACTTTGTTACATGTACCATTTGTGAATAGTGATATGGTTCATACTTTGTGGTGTGAAGTGGTCTATACTTTGTTAAATGTACTATGTATTAACATTTCTGTGGCCCTTACTTTATAGCATGTATTGTGTGTGAGGAGTAATGTGGTCCTTACTTTGTTACATATACTGTGTATTAACATTGCTGTGGTCCATACTTTGTTATTCAATGATTGAGTGTGTGCCAGTTAATGCTTATTACATCGTCATATAGTTTCTGTGTGAATATGCAGGCTCAGTTTGTGTACAATATTCATCCAATCATCTCCTAGGTTCCACTAGTCACTCTGCTTCCTTTCACCTCGGTTTGCTGGCTGGTGTATTTATGTTCTCATCACAAGCTAACTATGGGTATCGTGCAATATAAATTAATTTGTCCACGTTATTTCAATGTTTATGTTTCAGTTGTTTTTTTTTTAATTGGCAATTTTTGTCAAGAAATCATCAGTACTGTATTATATTCAAATAGCACGTACTGTTGGCCATTGTAAACAATTTGAATTTTAAATATTCTTGAAAATTGTGCAGTTGTTCGAAAAAAAATCCGTTTTAATATTTCTTCACATGTGAAAACGAATTGGAACGTTTACCGTACAATATGTTGACATATATATGTGGGTATATTTTTATGAGAGTCAAGACAATTTAAATGTATGTATACTCTTAATTCAAACACTCTCAACCTTACCAGCAGAAGTGTAGTGTTTGGTAAGATGATGACAGGATTTGTCATCTTAATACCAGTAATCACTCATGGTAGAGAATGTAGAGACTAGACAAAGGAAAAGCAAACCTCGAAATTTATCAACTAATAGTTGATAATTCCGGAGGGTGATTTCCTGCTGGAAATCTACTATCAGATCTGTTCTGATACAAGGGATATCCGGCGGGAGTATGAGAACGTAACGTAAATAAATATATAATATAAAAATATATCAGTACTTTAATCGATGAAATTTAAATGTCAATGTCTAGCTACGGTTAGGAAAAAAGAATGTATAATTTTATTTGGACAAAACTCAACGTAAAATTTTTAACCTAAGGCAGAGGTGTCTAACAGAGTCTCTCGTCATTTTACAGTCATGTGGATTCATCGGTATTCATCCTTCTAAAGTGACATTATTTGACCTTCCCGTTTCCGTGATTTCCATTGGTCACTGTGAATACTTTGTGTTGGCAGACAATTAAAATCACACACAAATTCAAATGGTGTCACTTATGAAGGACAAACACCAATGAGCCACACAACTATATGACTTTGGACGCGGTCTAAAATAGGCCATCGTTATGCATTAGATTAATCGCCATGTGCTCACCAATCTATCTAACCACAATCAAGCATACAAACATAAGTATATTTTTGCTATGGTAATGTCATTAACTTTTCAAACATCAATAACACCAGACATTGTTCTAAACTAGCAACTGAAGTGATGGTCACATATGAACTAGCCACATTAGGTCAATTTAAGATCACCCACGCACTTTTCCAGAATAAAGTCCTGCGCGTTGATCCATGGCCGATGTTACTCCAACATAGCGTCACTAATCTTGGCTAATACGAGTAACCATTGGTCACCTTACGTATACTTTGTGTCATTTTTTTAATTAAAAGAACCGAGCAGCCAAGATTAGTGACGCTTTGTGAGTTCATCACATGTGATATATATTCCGAAAAAGGACGTGTCACAAATGAACTCCATAAAATGTATCCACATATATCTTGTCAAACAACTACATTCTGAGTTAATTACTAAACAACAGTAAATTTTCGACGAAATATTTAACTTAACACGAACAATATTTGAAATGTCCGCTAATACAAACGGAAAAGTCAAATTCATAATTTTAAATTTGACTACTTCTCCTTTCTTTTCGTCTTATTTTTTTAATACAGTTGTTAAAGTTCTCGACGACTGGTTATATTTTACAGAATATTGAAACCTGTATGTAATATTTGTGAAACATGCATAATAAAATCATTATTATTGTTGGATTATTTGTTTCTAATGGTTACAACTGTATGATTTGTTATTGCTGGTCATGGCGTAAATATTTGTTTGAAAATAGCGATGAAGGACAGGGAACATCGGCAGAACATATCCACAGTATAGATACACCAATAAATACAGAACCGTATTTGTAACGCGTTCTGTAGTGGTTGTTTCCAGTGAGGCGATGCCCAGTTGTGTCTTCTGGTCTGCCTTATGAAGTTCTTCAGTGTTGTAATTCCGTGACATGCCATTTTTGTTTCCCCCTTCTTTGTTGTCATCAGGACTGTCCAGGTCACGGAACCCTTACAGTTATGCAACTATTAGAATTTCTTTTTTTGTCTGTCATGTTTGTATGTACGACATCTTAACTTGAAGAAAAATTGATAATAAAATACGCGCTAAGCTAAAACACTGATTTGATTTCTTATTATTTTGTATGTAAACGCTCGTAGATGTTTGTTGTCAAGAGTTGAGTGAACGAGAGACTGCATCACAACTTTGCACCGTATGATAAGTAAATATTGAGTATATATATATATATATATATAGTTAAATGGCAGTTCTAAGTATAGAAATACAGGATGGACGTTTCGACACAAAGGTTTTTATCGAAAACCTTTATATGTTTGTCCCTATCTTGATAAAGACTAGTCGAAAAGTCAGTTCTTTGTGATATTCGGCGTATATGTTTGTAAGCTAAGAGTCTGTAATAGTTCATTAAATCAAGCCACCACGCTGTGAAACTGGTAAATCATATTTGTATAGTGACTCGTATTTGGTGTTGTTCGTCCACCACAAGTGATGATAACCATATATTTTTTTTTTAATTTTTACAGCTGCCGGGACCAGGTTCAATTCCCGTCAGCTGTAAGAATTATTTTCATTCTTCTGTTAAATTCAGAAGTGTGCCATCATCTATGAGTTCGTAGAAATATAATTCAAGAGATTGGGAATGGGATGTTCACATGAGATGGACTGGTGAACCAGTTGTCCGTGAGTTCATGACCTTAGACTCGACATTAAATCAAATATAAGCATCATATTTGTGTGTCGGTGTGATGGATTCAAGATTTTTCCCTGTGGTATGGGAGCCAGTTTTTTTTATATGAGACACATTTCCAGTATTGCCCCCCCCCCCCCCCACACACAGAAATAAAAGAAGAAACCGAAATGTGTAACATATATTGCAAAAATTATTGCACACTGCATGCTAACAACAAACACAAGGACAGATGACGTTTTCATTAAAGGGCATAGGGATAATGTGGTCCGCGTCACATCCGCTATATTCACAGTGCTTCAAGCTTGCAAGGGTCAGGAATAATTCCTACCCCACCTTTTTTTCCGAAGTAAAAGACTTTTCGTGGTATTGCAACTCCACTGCCTGGCATAAGAAACATGGGTGACAAAGTCCTACTTTCTTGGCGGGGTTAGAAATAACATCATCAGAGACAGGACACATTAACTGCCTGGCATAAGAAACATGGGTGACAAAGTCCTACTCTCTTGGTGGGGTTAGAAATAGCATCCCCAAGGACAGGACACATTCACTGCTGGCATAAGAAACATGGGTGACAAAGTCCTACTCCCTTGGCGGGGTTAGAAATAACATCAGAGATAGGACACATTCACTGCCTGAAGGGCCGGCCCTAACAATTGGGGGCCCAATGCGAAACGGATTGCGCGGGGCTCAGTCTGGGTAGGGAAGAGGATAATAAAATAAATTCTAATATGAATTTATGGGCTTATGAAGTGCGGGGCCCACTGCGGCCGTATAGGTTGCAATGGCCTAAGACCGGCCCTGACTGCCTGGCATAAGAAACATGGGTGATATCATATTCTATTCAGGACGTAGCCATCAACACAGAATTTTTGGGCTGTAGTTATTTTCTAGACAATATAAATAGTTTCAGTAGTTTTCCATTGCTTTCTGAACGGTCCTGTTGCATAATTGCCTGCGGCGTGATTTGAATACGGTACCTTATATACGGCTACAGATGTGCTCTGTACGTCGTCACAGAGCCGAACACGAAATGAAACAACACACAATATGTCTTGTTAATGCTGTATGATACTTGGTTGATGAGTGAGAGCATTGGTACAGATGAAGAATTAAGAAAAAATGTTACTCTTCCCGTCTTCTTCAGCGTTCGTCATCAAACTTCTGTAAATTAACAGGATGTAGTCAGAAGAACGTAGTGCGCTGTGTCATAGCTTACAGATTAGCTGCGATACCTACAACTTTCGGCATCACACATCCGAATTCAGTATGGCTTCTGAAACACAATTACCCTATGTGAGATTGAGGCAGCCAACTCAACCACAAAAATCCTTAGCCGCCTCTTACGACATGCATGGAAAGTAAACATCTACATTTATCTACTGTGTCCATTTTATACAGAGAATAACAATTCAGTCGACTTAATCAAAATATCAAGCTTTGTATAGATGAGAATTTGCGCACTAATTAAACATGTTGAATAAGCATGGTCGTTGAGCTCTCAATGGGACAGGGTTTTTCTTTTCGGAGGTACAATCAAAATCCTTCCTGTACATGTCGCGGCGACTGCTATGGCAAAGCAGCCTTTATTTCCACAGCCCATAGAAAGCCATCCAGCACTCCTTCACAGGAAAACATGCAGTAACGAAAGTTTTATTAAACTTGTTCGCTCATGTTTCAAAAGAACTCAGTTGATGGAAGCTATATTTAAGTAACAACAAAGATATTGATTGTACCTGTGTAATCTAAATCTGTATTTTCAGAAGTGTGAGTATGTAGCAAGAATTGTCGAAGTGGCGATAGGTTGATCAATAGATTGTTGTAACATGATCAATGCATCGATGGACCTAGTCTGTTCAGAAGTGTATGTAGCAAGCATTGTCGAAGTGGCGATAGGTTCATCAATAGATTGTTGTAACATAATCAATGCATCGATGGACCTAGTCTGTTCAGAAGATTTTCGGAAGTGTAAATGATGATCGCTATAAAGATTGTGGAGAATTATAATAAAGATTTTAGTGGCCCGGAAAGAGAAACATCATAGATATACAGGGATACTGATAAACAAACACCGAACTAGAAATGTGGGATACAATATAGTGGATATATTGAGATGAAGTTGGATCAGCTAGTCCGGTGTGGGTTAATACTCAGCAGTCATAACTCTGTATTAGCAGACATAGTTCCAAGATTGTTGAAAGCTTGTCCTACTTATCCCTCTGAAAACATACATTTAAATAAAATAATAACATCTAGAAATCAATTGTGGTTTGTAATCAAAGATGGCCAATCTAGTTATAGCTATTTAAATGCAGAATTGTTCTAGATAAGATTGTAGTATGGACTTACACTTGACATTGTCTACTGTGACAATGACTATGTTTTCACTCGCGCCCATCAAATTGGAAAGCTGCTAAGACAAGAACTAGAAATTCGAAGTCGAGTTCCTAACCTTTGGCTTCAGGTTCCGTCTAGAGGGACAGGGCATCGTCTGCTTCCGTAGTGTGAGTATGTCGTGATAGCCACGTCCGGCACTCCCCGCCATGTTGGCACAGCCGGCATCGAATGTCGGAGCTCATCAAGGACCAATCAGATTTGTTTGATTACTCTTCAGTTTCCGGTTTTGGTTGTCTCTCCTTATTATTTAAGGTTAGGGACCTTAGATTGGGATGGAACAAGGGAACAACCAAGGTCATTCACACACACACACACACAAAGAGAGAAGTATACACAAAACAGTTTCTATTTTTAACATACGCAAAAGCATCCGCAAGGCACAAGTTCACACACTTGACGCACACACACATATACATCCATATACACATTTGCAACATTTCAGCATACAACATGTAAGCAGAGGAAAAAGTACACAAACAATACATATACATACAACATGTAAGCAGACGAAAAGTACAACAAATACATATACATACAACATGTAAGCAGACAAAATGCACATAAACAATACATAGGCTACGCATGCAATATGTAAGCAGACAAAAAGTGCACAAACAGTACATGTACATAAAACGCCTACATACAATTCAGGACCATGTATACATTTAGTAACGAAGGGATTTTACCTACAGGACAAATAAAAAAAAGGGATCTTTCACTCGATTTCGTGTGCAATTCTCTCTTTTTATATGAAATTTTATGACCCGCTATTCTATGAGAAAATCTTTAAGGGAGGAGTGTTACCCACAGATTTTTTAAATAAATTTTTAGTATTAAAAGTCATGGTCTAATTTCCTAAGGAGAAGAGGTGTTTAACTCTCACCATTTTCTTTATCTGCGAGTGTGATACAAATACAGATATCGTGTAAACATTGAACATGTGTACATATGTAATAACTGCAGAAAAACTGTAATCCAAAGGCCACACATGGAACAGGGTAATGAAGTTTTGCCATTAACATGATAACACACATAAATTGACGTTTCTACCAAAAGGCCTCTATCAAAAACACAACACACAAGTAAGAAACGGCACTTTCCACGTTCACATAATAATGACTAGATCAGATCAATTAAATGGTAAATGTGTAAAGAGACACACAAAAATGGTAGATCTTACATCTCATTTTACAACTAATACAATCTAACTCTAACTCTAATAAATTTATTCAAAAGCATATCCAAAAATAAATACCTCACTTTTAAAGAGTATCCACTAACCTAAATATCTAATAGATGTGACACCCGTGTTTTAACCATTCATATTTAAAAACAACGTATGGTTAGTGTCTTTTAGGGAGTTAGACCACTACCGATTGGCAGACACTATCCAGGAAGGCAGAGATGCGTTCCGTAAGACAGGAGCAAGCAGAAAAAAATAGGCCTGACATGATTGAAGAGCTTGAGGATCCTTTCAGCCGTTAATGGAACAACTCTCCAAATTCCTAAAAGACACACACAATGCCTTTCCCATCTTGGTCTCTGTTTTGCTGTCCACCGCTGTCGGTTTTTATCTTTTTATACTTTATGTCAGTCCCCTTTTGCACCTCCATACCACACTCATAGTCTCAAGGTTCTGAAGTTCTTCTGTGACAAATATCCTCATTCCTCTGCGTCTACCTCTACTCGTATCCGTCTTGCGGAGCTTGTGCTTACTCCCAAGTCCTTTAGAGTTTGATTGTCACTTTTTTACCACGTTGTTGCCATGTGCGCAAAGATAGAACACAGCTATGCCTGCTTATTTAGGGGCCATCTTGAGAAGAAGGTATGGAAATCCTATGCAGGGAGGGGGTGCGTATCTCATTGGTGATGATTCCCCAAAAGCCAGCAGAACTATATAATTGACGAAAGATACGCTTTAACTAAAACCGTACTTCAGTTTACATACGAAAATGGCAAAAACTAGTTATCGTCATTCACGTCATATCGACTGATCCGACTTTTTCATTAGTCACTTTTGCGTATAGTTTGTTCCACCAATGCAAAGTACTGATAAAATACAGACAGCCAAACTGGCGAGAACAGTTGTGAGGCCCTAATAACCAGGAGAACGCTGTGATTCAACCTAATAACGTGTACAAGATGATACTTGATGCTAACGAATGGATGCGTGTTACATCTCTTGAAGGGAAACCCATATATACACAAGTAAGTGGTTAACTTTTCTTTTTGTTTAAGTTACAAGTATACAGTATCAATGTAGCACATTGTCATAGTCGGCACGCACGCATATAATAGGCAATTTCATGAGGCTTCAACCTTCCCTAACCCCCCCCCCCCCAGGAAGTTTGAAAATGGCATTTAGTATTAGGAAGTAATCTTCCTTCTTCTCTTCCCCCCCTCCCCACACACACACACACACACACACACACACACACATACTATGATTCTCATCTTTTTTTTTACTGATTTCTTTCCAGAAAGGTCAGTCGTTTACTATATGCACTATAAGTAAACAATGTTACCATTCTTTGTTTTCATTTGGGTCCCTTCAATACACATTCGAATATTATTATTATTATTGACATTATTATTATTATTATTATTTTTAGTATTACTACTACTACTAAACTTCTTATTATTAAAGGGGAAATTCCTCTACAGTGCATTCTTTTATATATTTGACGCTATCGAAAATTCCTTATATATATATATATATATATTACGTAAAACTAAGTGAACATATAGACCACGGAAAAGATGGATAGAAAACGTCAGGGACATCCTGATCAGACACGGTCATAGCACAGCCTTTATAACGCAACCTCGAGTTCTAATCACCCCTACGCTTAACCGCACAGTGGATCACGAACAACCTGGGGAAAGACAATAGACATATATATATATATATATATATATATATATATATATATATATATATATATATATATATATATATATATATATATATATATATATATATATATATATATATATATATATATATATATATATATATATATATATATATATATATATATATATATATATGAAAAATGTATATAACGAATTTCTGTTATTACATACATTTTCGTCTGTGTGGACCAAGTTTCTATGGGATTTGGTTGTATTATTATTTTTAGTACAGAAAAAACATATGTTATGTCTATATGCAGAAAGCCCAATACGATGACCATAAAAATAAATTAGCAACTACTAAACAAGTGCAGGAATTTAAATATCTAGGGACCATTTTTACAGCCGATGGATAATGGACAGAGAGCTGGAGACAAGAATTTTAAAAGGCCAACTACGTAAATTATGAACGTACACCAATTTTGAAACATACGTCTATCCCTATAAAAACCAAAAGGCAAATGATAAATTCAATATTCATCCTAACATTATGTTTTCAGTATCAGACATACACTCTAACTAAAGAACAAGAGAGAAAGTTTACTACGTGTGAAATTAGATGTCTAAGAAAAGCAGCAAACAGAACAAGAAAGAGACCATGTGAGAAATGAGGAGATTGCAAGAACTGTTAGAACAACATCAGTGTGTCAAATATATTGAAAAACAGAGACTGAAATGGTTCAGCCATCTAATGAGAATGAACCCTTATTGGTCAGCAGCAAGAGTAAACATCATGACAATGGAAACAGCAAGATACAGAGGAAGACCAAGAAGAAGGTGGATTGAAGAAGTTACCAACGCTCCGACACGGCACAGCACTAATGAATATCAAGCCTCCAGACGGGCAATAGCCTGAAAACCGATCGTCATTCAATCGTGAGACGCCTCACAGCATAAGCAGAGAAAAGACAATAGACAGATAGATACATTGTCAGTGCTATATGTTTGCTCTGTGAATGTGAAAGAAGATATATCTATCTATACGCCGTGGTCCTTGTTTGCCTTGAGGCGTCAGGGGTAGAAGAGTTCTCTGGAGATGATCTTTTTGTCTGCTGTTTGTAAGCTTGTTCCTGTAGCCTCTTCTATTTATGTGATCCATCTTTTATATGGTCTGCCTCTGGCTTTATAGTGAGCTGGAGAAGGGTAAACGTTCTCAAGGTGGCCAAAAGAAGCACTACAAGGACTCGTTAAAGACCTCACTCAAAGCGTTTGAAATAGACCAAGATGCATGGGAAGAATTTGCATAAAATAGACCTAAATGGCACTCTACAGTCAAAAAGAGTGCATTATCTAGTGAAAAGAGGAGAAATGCTGCAGCTCAACAGTGGAGAGTAGCTAGAAAGTTACGGATATACCAAAATCCGCCTACATTGGTCATTCCATGTCCGAACGGTCCAAGGACATTTACAGCTCGAATAGGGCTCATTAGCCATTAGTGTATCCACGAACTAGTATGCATGGTCATAATTCTTACTGAATTTTCAAAAGTGGATGTAAAAAAATGGTCATCATCACTTGTGATGGACGAACTTGTGATAGGCAGCCGTGATGTCTATGAAAGAAGATTGTGGATGGAAAAGACGTGTGGTGGCTTTACAATAGAAATGGTTTAGTATATTTCTAAATGTTGGTTATATGATGGCGTAATATGCTGGTTACAATAAAACTATTTCATGGAACTAACTCAGCTACATTTTAAAAATCTTAACTAAATATAATTGAAATATCTTAGAAATGACATCATCGGTTTTAGACGGTTAATTCAAATATGGAAACACTTTTCCGACGTGCCTGTTGAAACTTCAAAATGTGGCGCGCAAACCATCTTTCATAATTGTGCATGTCCTTTAATGTATGTTTTCAAATAGAACTAAACGGTTCTTTCGCAAAACATATTTTTTCTCCGGGACAATGAAAGTAGCAGACAAGAGAAAGAACTTCAATATCGTTGAGTGGTAGTTGGGGTGTGGTTCTGAGTGATGGTCGGTTAAAATGCGAACTGTTTATTGAATAAATCGATATTTCTTCTTGCCAATCCGTAGTCACGTGATCATTCTACTGAGACCAGGGATGCCACAGCTGGGATTTTTTTCCACTAGATCTGGGATTTTTAGCCGTCGTCTTGGGTGATAAAATCCTCCCTGCACTCCTTAACAACAAAACACGCAGTAATGAAAGAACGTCTTGGGTGATCTGGTTATTTTTAGTCCATTTGCCTAAATCATGATTTAAAAAAAATAATTTTTGTATTTAGAAAATTCCCTTTAGAATCTGAATATGACTTTTAGTAATATGAATGTAGCTCACACTTAACGACTTTCAAAAAAGGCCAGTAAAAGTCTCATGGAAAAAGATAAAATTGAACAAGAAACTGAGCGAAAGTCTCTTCCTTCCCCCCCCCCCCCTCCACCTTTAAAAAAAGACAACTCGACTCCTTGTTGAAGACATATCTCAGGTCCTATGCATATTTGCATGCATTATATAGTCTGGGGTTATTTTTGATTTTTTTTCCTAGGGTGATCTGGGGTTATTTCTGAAATGTCTGTGCTAGCACTGACTGAGACCACAAACAGCGAGTTGTATCTGAGCCGCTATGTCGCTGCATTTGGCTATTGCTGAAAAATTGCTACTTTCGTAGTACAGATAAAAACTGAAAAATTCAAAGAATATTTTCTAAATAAATAACTATATTCAGATGTGATTATGCTGAAGTATCGACTTATTTAGCAATATCTTTCTTAATAATAATCTCAACTTGTTTTTCTTTAAAACGTTTACATCTTGTTTGTCTGCATTCGTTCTCGAACTCCTGCAGATTAACAGGATGCAATACTGAACGCGAAATACGTTGTGCCATGGTATACAGCTTAACCGCGATATATTCGCCTTTCGGACTGGCACATCCGATTTCAGCATAGATTCTGGTTCACGTTGATCCTCTATAGTATGGGACAGCCAAATTCATCTCCAAAATCTCTTTAGTCGCTTTTTACGACATGTGTGGTAGGTAGCAGTGTCGCTATTTTTTGCTTCCCTTTCAGGATCCAGCAACACATGGGCGTGTATGAAACGTTTAGATCTGTAAGGAATGACATTTTTACATAATGAATAGACATACGTATTGGTAAATGCTGCACCACGTCCGTATTATTTTTTCATCAACTAACGGCATACCTAGGATTGATGTGATTATCATCACGCCCTCCGCCTTTACTTTCGCAGATATTATGTCCATTTTTAAACTATGTTTACCTAGAAATGGTGTTTGGTCTAAACATATTTTGAGTTCAACTGGAAAATTGAACCTAGACCACCCGACTATTCAACTGATGCGCTAACCACTGAGCTATTGAGCTATTCTACAGAAATATAACTGATTTCAATTATACTTTTTTTTCTTTTGGGTTCGTTCTCTTATATTGACTATCATGATACAGTTCGGAGAATTCTTTATATCTACCTACCTACCCGCATACCAATCTATATATCTGTCTACTGTCTGCTTGTCATTCTATCCGTCTGTCTATCTATCCATCTATCTATATACAGTATCTGTCTGTGTGTTTACACGACTATTCGTCTATATATTTAAATATTTATCTTTCTTTGTTCTTATATTTCTTTCGTTCCAGACCTCGCTCTTCTTTTTATTCTAGATTTGCACCATTAGGTGTATGCTACACAATTCTATTGCATTTTTATAATGCACGAAATAAAATGTCACAAGAACAAAACATTCTTCGTCATATTGAGATGGTGTCAATGTGAATAAATTAAATTATAATTAGAAAGCTATTGGTAACCCCAGCTCTAGTATATATTATATAGTATAGCTCATACAGACCCGTAATCCCTTTCGTATAATTCATATGGAACAGTTTCCCTTGTCGTATAATTCATATAGACCAGTGCTCCCTTTCGTATAGTTCATACAGACCCGTGCTCCCTTTTGTATAGTTCATATAGACCAGTGCTCCCTTTCGTATAGTTCATACAGACCCGTGCTCCCTTTTGTATAGTTCATATAGACCAGTGCTCCCTTTCGTATAGTTCATACAGACCCGTGCTCCCTTTCGTATAGTTCATACAGACCAGTGCTCCTTTTCGTATAGTTCATACAGTTCATACTCCATGGGACCTATCTTTATAAGAAAATAATTAACGCGACTGACATACATAGATTACAAATATGTTGGAAATATTTGATGTAAACGAAACAAATAGCGTCATTGGGATAATATAAAACAAGATTGAAATTTAAACAGAATAAAACATGAAAATTATATATGTTTAATTACAATATTGCACACGATATACACATGGTGTGATTGTACATCATCATCGGGTAGCATATCCTGAACAGGATGTAGCAGTCATCACAGCCTTTTGAAACTTCTGTCGATCTTCAGCCAGTCTTTCTGCTTCTCTTACTGTCATGTTCAGGTGGTTTTTGACGTCTTGCCTCCAACTTCTTGGTTTGTCTCTTGTTCGTTACCCTGGCATCATCTCCTCCCTTATGGTCTTCTCTAGGCTGTCATGGTGTTTGATATGACCAAAATAGTGTAGCTTTTGGAAAGAACCATGCTGTTTAGACAATTTTCTTTTACATTAATTTCTCTCAGGATGGCTACATTGGTGATCTTTTTGGTTTGTAAATGTTAGTGGTATAAATAATCCTAGATTTTGTCCCCAAAAACCCCCCTAAGGTCTCAGGTTCATCCATGGTTGAGATAAGGATTTTTGTCTTTCGGAGGTGCAATAAAATAAAACTCTGTACACGTCGCCGCGACAGCTATGGCAAAGCGGCATAATGGCAAAGCTATGGCACAGCCAAAAAGCCTTCCTGCATTCCTTAACTCTTTCAGGACTTTATTATTTTTAGGTTTGGACCAAATTAATTTTATACAATTTCCTTATATGTGTTTTTATTGTATCACATGACATACTAATATTGATAAATAGTGTATGTGTAATACATCATTGGAAAGGGGAATGGATACAGAATATGAATATTTAAGGACATTGATGATATTTGATTGCTTCACAAGGTTACAGTTAGCCTTGTGAAGTAATCAAATAATAAATCAAAGTCAGTAAAGTGGCGAAAGGTCCTGTAGACCCATGCTATAAAGCCAGTATAGTGGTGTGATAGTTTTTTTAAAGTTTCCACTTATATACGTCTATGTCACTATTTATATACTTGGATTTCCCATTCCTATTTTTGGCATGCGATTCCAAGTATATAAATAGTGACCAACGGTAAACGGTCACGGGAGAAATTGGGCATAATAGAAAACAACTGTCTAAAATGACTCATTTGACTGTACTCGTCATTTTCATTGGCTATCGATATAATACATAATCACAGTTACCGATAAATATCACGAGTAAAGTCAAATGAGTCATTTTAGAAGGCCGTTTTCCATTATTCAGTAGGTCTTATATTTATCGACGGCCCCGAATCACGACATTATACATTTCTACGTCAATATTTTTTCCCCTTAAAGTATCTCTTATATGTAACAGGCTCCTTTCTTCTTCTTCTTCTTCTTCTTCTTCAGCGTACATTCTCAAACTCCCGCTGAATTTCTCTTGTAGCGTGACCATGGTCCTATTAGATTTCCAGCAGGATGTAGTCCAGAGAATGGAAATGCGTTGTGTCGCCGTTTTATTTGCGCCAATAGCCCGACACATCCGTCTTCGGCAGTAGGTTCCTTTTAATAATGATCGTTGTACAGTTCGGTTATGTCATAGGTTTTAACCGTCAACAAATCGCTACGGTCACAGTTCCCGTAATCCAGACACCTCTATCTCTGCAGTTAATATAACATCATACTTCAATAATAAAGTTGTGGAGAAAACGATCATTTTGCCAGTACGTGACACACGAACAAAAGTGCATTCTATAGTTTTACTCACGGACACAGATTTACCAAAACTCGAGGACATCGACGAGGGCCGGGTGGATGTATCTACTAACTCCAATGCAGGATTTACATCTAAGCTAAACAAGCTATAGCTTAGGGCCCCCACTTCCATGCGCCCCCCCCCCCCCAATTTTTTTAAATTTCACTATCTATATATTCTTAATCGTTAAAGGACCCCCATATCTCAAATAGCTTAGGGCCACATATTTCAAATATCTTAGGGCCCAATCAAGTCTAAACCCGGTCCTGACTATCTTTATGACAAGTGTGTCATTACAAGACGAACATAAGCGTATATGAAACAGACAGAAAGACTCGACGATAAACCACAAACGTAAAATAAGATTGTCAGTGAAAGAAGAAAAATATAATCAAGATGAGGGAAGAGGGGTGTTAATATTAAGAACACAGACAAACTCATTAAGTAAACATTTCCACGCCAGGCACTCCCTGATAGAGATCACTGCAGGCATGTTTAGCCTGAGTGTGCCTACAGTATTTTTACTCATGTGATCTCCAGTTCTCTTTCAACCTCTTTTAATTTCTTTCTTTACAAATATTTAACCCATATATGCTTATAACTGTGGGCAATCGATCGTGATGAGAAAATATGAAGTATTGAATATATAAAGTGTCACGCTGATTAAAGAAACTATTGGAACGGTACAGGGTAAAGAAAGTATGTGAAAATACTGCAGTTAAAACATACACGGTTAATGAAGGGGAGAGTATAAAATGCGTTTGTTTGCATGTGAAAAAAAGTATACAGATGATGAAAAAGATAATGATAATGTAACGTGGGGGTGGTGATGATGTTGTTGTTGGTGATGATGTTGTTGGTGATGATGTTGTTGGTGGTGATGTTGTTGGTGATGATGTTGTTGGTGATGGAGATGTTTGTTATGATGATAATAATATTGCTAATAATCGTGCTGGGAGTGGTAATGTTGGTGGTGGTGACGATAATGCCTCTGACATTGAAGATGACTACAACGATGATGATGTGGTGGTAGTGACGGTGGAATTCAGAGTCAGTACTTGTTTATCTGTCGTGTTCCCGATGGAATGCAATATAGTTTTACTTTCAACTCCAGATTAGTGTTTTTCTGATTTGACTTTTTTTTCCATATGGAAGTTTTCCAGAACTGTTTACAGGTTCATAATACTTGTTTCACTCAATGTATGCGTTATGCCACGAGCTGGACAGAAGACTGTTTGACTTAATGTAGCTGTAGGTATAATGCCACGATCTAACAGTATTCCCAAGACCGTGCGGTATATTTTCTCAGTAGGTGCAAGTCTTAGAAATGTCTCCCCTCCCGGTAACATGGTATTCTTTGAAATGCCGCCCCGACAATGTATTGTAATTAGTGCCGCCTGATGTGGCCACGCCTATGCATTATAGCATAGATGGCCCTGAGTCTTCTACTCGAGGCCTCTCTGTAAGTTCGATGCGTGCTGCAGATAAAAACATTGTTTCACTCCCTGAAGTCTATGCATGTGCTGCTGCAAGCTACATCGCAACGAAGATGCTGGAGTCGAACAGTCAACCCTACACTCTTGTTTCACTCCCTGAAGTCTATGCATGTGCTGCTGCAAGCTACATCACAATGAAGATCATGAAGTCCAACAGTCAACACTACAATCTCCGTTTTCGTTACTAATGATTATTTAAAAGGTATTGTTAAATTGATATTTTTTTCTGAACTTGTTATGTAGGTAAGTAGATAGGTGGGTCCCATGGCAGTGCAACCTGCCGTAAGGGATGAAGATAACTCTTCATGTTCTAAGCCTCATCAACTATTAGATGGGGTGAACAGTTCTTTTTTTTTGCTGTGCTTACCTTCCCTAACTCATGTGTCAGGTACGCATTTACAGCTTGGTCGACAGGAGGAGCTGTCGTGTCAGGCGAAAAATGACGACTCGGGCATTTGTTTTTGTCCGAACATGTATGAACCTGGCACGCTGTAACCCACTGATAGTAACCAAGCTCACTATCAACTAGTAAAATTAACAAAAATAGGAGTATTACCAAAATAAGTCATAAAATAACCTAACAACGAGACACAGTGACAGATGACGTTTCGACTAAAAAGCCTTTATCGGGACAAACAAACACCACAGTAAACACATATTACATAGAGACACACATGGTCGTGTTAGGAAGAACAAGGGGAGAAGGAAAATAACGAATAGACGACGGAGGAAGCAAAGATAGGGCAGCTTGACAGGGAGGAGAAAGTGTGAGGGGAATATAGTAAGTAAGGAGGGAAAAGTGCACTTAAAAAGTGAAAATAGATATGCTGGACAGTTCCGTCATATTCCAAGATTTGGTTGATTCTATTTTTATCACTACAGTAGAGCACGTGTTATTTGCAAGGCGAAGTAGAGCATCTGCATCGTAAGCGAACAATAAATCACTTTTTAAAAATATAGTGAATTATAGCTGGATATAACAGTTGAGGATGGAAGAAAGAGTGGTTTGTATTGATTTATAATATCAAAGAATGGACATGAGTGAGTTTCTCTACACTTAAAAAGGGCACCGAGAAGGGATGATGACCATTTGTTACATTCACTTTTGAAATTCAGCTAGATTTATGTCTTTGTCTTTGAGTTCGTAGATGCCTAAAAATAAAGCTATATTCGAGCCGTAAATGCCCTTGAACAGTCCGAGTATAAAATAGCCACTGTTAACAGTTTTTCTGTGTATCCGTGACTTTGTAGTCTTTTTCTTTGTCCTATAAGCACACAGAAAAAAACACACAAACTGTCGTTTCAACCACAGGGTCGTTATTAGGATCACTAACAGCACACGGGGAGTAAAGAACTGAATATTATTGGTCAGGATTTTATTATTGTGAAGAGATAATCGACAGTGGCATCCTTTATTCGTTGTATACGTTGATCTACTGTTGGTAAAGACTTTTTGGTCGAAACATATGTGTGTGTTTTTTCTATGTACTTAAGCACCCCGCGAAACTTGATTACCTTGTGTTTTGATTGACTATCGAAAGATCCATAATTTATCTGTAAACTGAGTATATGCAAGTTGTATCTTCAATTCAGAACTATTATCATCGCTAGAAAAGTTCAACAAATATATCTGACCTTCACTAAATGTAAGACTCGGCAACTATTTGTTCATTCTTTTTGTACGACCTACTTGTATAATGAACTAGTAATAGAAAAAAGGAAAGGAAAGAAGGACTAGTCACCGAAATTGAAGAAAAAATTTCAAAGAGCACAGACCAGGTCGCAGGAGCGCGTGATTTCTCAGAACAAGAGAACTCAGGTGTTCAGATGCTCTCAGGTAATTGAAGACAAATATGATTGTACACAACAGTAGCTGGACGGCTCTATAGCTCACCCGACTGTTGGCCTGAGGCCTTACGATTGAGCTATTGTCTCACACTCAAAATGGTGTCAGCGTCAGTAGCTTCCGTTCTGTAACACACGTGCGCATGGCTCTGTGGGTAAATTTTGCATTTCCTGTTCTAATGGGGCCACCAATGTTCTAATAATATCGCCAATCAAGAATAAACAAAGGTGACAATTGAGGAGCTTTCGAATGCTATTCTTTTTCCTGTGCTTCGCCTTTTCTGTTAAAAAAAAAAGAAAAGTTAGAAAACATTCTCCAAAATTTAAGATATATATTGAACGTCTACAATATAAAAACTACTGGCTATTGGAAATCAAGTTTTTCTAATGACTCATTTAGTAAGTCCCGTGATTTTCATTGGTCATTATGATTATAATTTGTGTGACAGCCAATTAAATTCAAGGAACTATAGTCAAATAGTCATTTAAGAGGGTATATTTCTCATTAACCAATATGTCTAATATTGTAGACTGTCCTAGATATACACTCACTCTTCGGGCCACTGTGATTTTAGCCTGGTCAATAAGAATGGCAACAAACGTATGCTCCCTGATTTCTGTCGAGTTTTTTTTACAATACAGCCATGTCGTGACCGTCGACATAGGAAGACATTTTGGCTAAATGGAAAACAGCCGTCTAAAATGACTCATTTTACTTGAAATGTTACTTCTTCTTCTTCTGCGTTCATTCTCAAACTCTTGCAGATCAGCAGGATGTAGTCCGGAGAACGGAATGCGCTATGTCATAGTTTACATCATTGCTGCGATATCTGCGCCTTTCGGTCTGATACATCCGACTTCAGCATGGCTTTGGGTCACTGACCCTATAAGGGATGGGACAGCCAGCTCCATCCCATAACCTCCTTAGTCGCCTCGTACGACATGCATGGAAGGTAAACAGTGTTGCTATTCTTTGTTCCCCTTTCGGGCCCCGACAGCACACGTGCGAAAATGTTACTTTCCCTGTAGAATTTCTTGGCTTCCAACGCAAAGTATAATCATATTCACCATATCACAAGAAAAGTCTAATGAATCGCGTTAGAAGGTTGTTTTCTAATTATACACGACGTCTTATATGTTGGTCTCGGTCATGTGGATTCGTCGGGTATCATCTCTACAAAGTTGCGATATTTGACTGTTTCGGTGATTTTAATTGGGTGTCACAAAGTTGCGATATTTGTTTCAGTGATTTTAATTGGGTATCACAAAGTATGCACAAAGTGACTAATACAAATCACGGAAAATGTTTTTAAAAAACCACTTTAAAAAAAATCATTTTCGATTAGACCATTTGGCTGCATTGTAGAGATACTCGTTTCGGTAGCTGGGCATGAGTTTCATATCATTATCTCATACAAATACGCATGCAGTTGCTTCTGTGGGTCTCACCAATGGCCCACTAGATGAACCAACCATGCAACATAAAATCTTAGTAGATGACATGCCGTTATATTGAGACTCTCTTATGGAAGCTTTCTAGTATGTAATCTATACAATTATAGACCCCCTCTGAATAGAAGCTTCCTTCAATAGGCATTGCAATAAGCCGAAAGCTGAAGTCTCTTGGGTATGAAAGAAAGCTCAGAAAAACTACTCTACTGCACATCTGTATATTTTTTCGTTTTCTTCTTTCATTTTTAAGCTCCTACAGATTAGCAGGATATAGTTCGGATAACGGAATGCGTTATGACAAGGTTTACGGCTTTCCTGTGATGCCTGCGCCTCTCAATCGATCACTTTAACCCTTTGTGGGATGGGCCAGCCAATTCCTTCCCATATCCTCCTTAGTAGCATCTTTTGACATCCACAGAAAGTAAAATGTGTTGTTATTCTTTGCTCCCTTTCGGATCCCACTAACACTGGACCATATCCTGTGCTACATTGATGGTCAATTATTGCTATAACCTATTTGTAGGAGCCACTAATACACCGTGGCCAATCGGCTTTCCAACCGACATAAATGGAAGATTAGTAGTTGGGAATTAGCAGTAGATTAAAGGTCAGAAGTAGAGCAAGGAGAAGATTAGTAGGTACGAAAGAACGTTCATGCCGATTCCAACGAGCTAATTCAACCAGTAGTATTTGTAAGGCTTCTAATTCAACCAGTTGTATTTGTAAAACTTCTAATTCAACGAGTTGTATTTGTAAGGTTTCTAATTCAACCAATTGTATTTGTAAGACTTCTAATGCAACCAGTTGTATTTATAAGGTTTCTAATTCAACCAGTTGTATTTGTAAGGTTTTTAATGTACCTCGTGGTAGATAGTTTAATTGCAGTTTTTATTTCTTGCTTACTATTTGTAAGGCTAGCCGATTATCCACTCAACCACTGAGACGACGTGCCTTTATATATGATGAAAGTCTCCTAACACAGCCGCGATAACGGGGAAAATAATTCCATGAAGAGGCTCTTCACTGGGATGACCCTTCTAGAGGTATTTTCTATTCTGTAGTATCATCATCAAACCCATAACTCTTCAAGATCATAGACTGATACTCTGGAAACTGTTCCAAAGATACAAAAAAAACTGGCAAATACTGCGTGTTCCCTGTTAGGGAGTTGCATTGAAGGGGCTATTTGTAGTTGTGTGATAAAGACTACATGCTCTAGCTGTCGCCACGTCATGTAAAGGGTCAATTAAATTTTTTTTTTAAATCCTCCCACAGACAAAGAAACAGTCTTTACAAGGAGTTCACCCTGGACCTCACAGATGTGAAACCAACACTCTAACCTCTCAGCCATGTGTCACACACTCTAAAAACATCAGCACAAAATTCCAGCAATGCCTATCTGTTCACAGTTATTTGTATAAGTGTGGAGAATCTTAGCCCTGTCCAGTCTTTATATTATCAATCCATAATTTCTTTTGTCCCCTTCTTCTTCCATCCTCAACTGTTTCCTGCAAGATAGTCTCGGAAAGGGAATCGTACCTCCTCACATGATCAAACAACACACATTTGCGAAGTTTCACCACTATCACGTGATGCTCTTGTTGTCCTGCAAGAGTATTTTATGAATCACGTACATGTGGGTTTTATGTTCTGTATAAAAGATGTGCAATATCGGTGTGTAACATGTGTTTTCACAATCCTGTATTCTCTTCTTTATTTCTGCTGTAATTGTCCAACTCATACACCCGTACAAAAGTATATGTATTATTAGAGATTTAGGTTTATCTTCATAAATATTCAATATGACATTTCTAGTGTGCTTTGTGGCGCCCATCTCCTTTCCACATCTCCATGCATGGTCTTATTCGTTTGATAGACAGTCTGAAGCAAGCATATATCAGTTGTAGTCTGCGTTTATGCAGCCTGTAGCTCTATCGTATTGGAACACATCAAAAGACAACAGATCAAGTGGTTTTCACACGCTTCTAGACTACCGACATATAGCATGCCACAAATGGCCATGACACATAGACATAACGGTTATAAAGCCAGAGGCAGACCATGTAAAAGATGGATCACAGAAATCAAAGAAGCCACAGGAACAAGCTTACAAACAGCGCACAAGAAGGCCATCTCCAGAGAACTCTTCCACCCCTGACGCCGCAAAGCAAACAAGGGACACAGCGTATAGATAGTTAGTAATTCTATCTCTCAAAATCCATTGCGATGTGAACATGTGAAGTGTTTTTTCTACATCGTCGTGTGTTGTATTGTTTTTTTCTTCTAAATGCCATTTATTTAGTTAAAAGAATAATAATGGTTAAAAGTACTTTCAATGAAAAAGAAAAATATTAACATCTAAACAAATCACAACTATGCCACATTAATGACGGCTCTCAAACATGGATAATGAATAAACAATTAGAAGACAGAATTGATGCTTTTTAAATGGGGATGTATAGCAATAAGATTAGGGAGCACGTCATGGAAAAAGAAGAAAACGAACACAGAGGTTCTAACAGTACTATATGAAAAAAGAAATGTTAAAGGAAATACAAATCAAATTAATTTAATATTTTGGATATATTAACAGACATGAGACTCAAGTAAGAGGTAGGCAGAGATGTGAGTGTGTCTGTCACGAGATTGACAGGATACAGTCTAACAGAGACAGAAGATGTTGTAGCTCTGTTGTAATCATCTTTCGTTGCGGATACGGCACTTTATGATGATGGCTTCCACATATTTTTCTATTTAAATTTGGCTGGAAAATGTGTGGACTTTGGGAAATATTAACTAATTTGGCTGGAAAATGTGTGGACTTTGGGAAATATTAACTAATTTGGCTGGAAAATGTGTGGACTTTGGGAAATATTAACTAATTTGGCTGGAAAATGTGTGGACTTTGGGAAATATTAACTAATTTGTAAACAATGTCTATTCTACTGACATCTCAATGTAGTGTATATTACAAACAAATATTTGATTAAACATTTCTCAACATGTCCACATAGAATATTTGCTACGATAGTAAGATATGATACAGCAAACAATGAAACACAAGATATCGTGGTAGCAGAAAGCAATTGATAATATTTAGAATAATAATTTAACGGTAAATTCAGTTACCACGTAATCATAAAGTATAGTTTATAATTTTTTTATGTGTAAACCGACACGACCTACTCCGTAGCTACATGTATGCAAAGTTCAAATTTGGCAACACGGTCATGTGCACGTGTTGTCAGGCACCTCAAACAACAGAGTATATTCTTCCGGAATTCCCAGAATATGAAATCCTAAGGCAAATACAATGGCCCAAAGAAACAGCAATGAAAGAAAAAAACTACGGATTGCTGGACGAGTTTACAAAACAGTAAAGTTTAGAAACCTTAGACTCAAAATAACATTAGAAAAAAACTAAAATTAAGTTTGCAATAGCATCTGTTTGTCATTGTGTAATTAATGAATACTGACAATTATACAATTTATAGTCAGGTAGCATACTTGAAAATTCAACATGTTTTTAGTAGGTTATAACTCAATTTCAAAATATAATCATTTTTTACCAACAGTTTAGTCATAAAAGGTTCCCATCATCTGGCAACCCTGACCGATACATTCTTTGTTTTGGGATGCGGCTGTCCATCCTCCAAGTGTTACGTTAGTAAAGCTCAGGAGGGGGGGGGGTGCATTTACCAACATGAGCTTTTCCTAATTTGGGTATTTATATATATATATATATATACACACACGATCTGCGGGCCTGCATGACTGTTACATAAGCTATCACTACAAGAATACACCAATGATCTAGTGTAAAAATGTCCGCAGATCCGAACTAAACAATGAAACTTCAAACTGTAACCATATTCTCAATCATCAATGAATCTCGAATCGCGCTAAGTCATACACAAAAGATTCAACATTTCTAGATAGTTGTTGAGGACACACAAAAAACCTGGCCCTCAAATATTGAAACATAAGAACAATCATTTGCAGGATACGTGATGCGTACAAATCCTCCTATACAATCACCATTTTATGGATGCTTACTTGGCTCAGATGGTGAGACAGAACGGTACCAACTGAAAGCAATCTAGAGATCACAGTCAATGAAGAACATAGAACAAGGGAAGATTAGTAGTTAAGAAAGAAGTGAGTAAGCTGAACGATTTGTGTTTAAATGTTTGAAACTGGTCACCAATATAATATCTGAGTACGTCGCATGTGGTCTAGAAAAGTGGTATCATTAAAATCACAACAGGGAACCATGCACTTAGGACAGGGACAAAGAGAATATGGGTTGAAACTAAATAATCATCTGACAACTGATTTCAACATAATTATCGTACTGACAATATGGGCGATAAAGCACGTCCTTCGTAGCTTTCAATTGGTGCTCTAAATTTTAGCACAATGCCTTACAATTTGTTGCACATTTAAAATATAATGGTTGGAGTTTTCACAAACACAGCAACATAAATACTTGAATTTAAATAGAGATGACATTTCTATACCTGTTTAATAAAACAACCTTTTCATCCATTTTATGCATTTAATAGAGTCACCATTTAAACACCTTACTAATTATTACTTTCATTGGCTGTAGAAGTAACAATATTACTACTGAACAACTTCACCGGTTGCACAATTAACAATATTACTACTGAACAACTTCACCGGTTGCACAATTAACAATATTACTACTGAACAACTTCACCGGTTGCACAATTAACAATATTACTACTGAACAACTTCACCGGTTGCACAATTAACAATATTACTACTGAACAACTTCATCGGTTGCACAATTAACAATATTACTACTGAACAACTTCATCGGTTGCACAATTAACAATATTACTACTGAACAACTTCATCGGTTGCACAATTAACAATATTACTACTGAACAACTTCACCGGTTGCACAATTAACAATATTACTACTGAACAACTTCACCGGTTGCACAATTAACAATATTACTACTGAACAACTTCATCGGTTGCACAATTAACAATATTACTACTGAACAACTTCATCGGTTGCACAATTAACAATATTACTACTGAACAACTTCACCGGTTGCACAATTAACAATATTACTACTGAACAACTTCACCGGTTGCACAATTAACAATATTACTACTGAACAACTTCATCGGTTAACTACTTAATCTTCACAATATACTAACCCTCCTTATTTTTTTTACAACCGACTGCTAATAAACCACCTTATTACTTCACAACATCACACTGACTAACAAACCATATTTCTGCTTAACAACATAACTGATTGGCTACTAAACCACCTTTCTGCTTAACAACATAACTGATTTTCTACAAAACCACATATTTACTTAATATAATTGATCGTCTATTGAACCGCCTTATTACTTAACAACGTCAAACGGCTGACTGCTGAAGTAAGATCATAATTCCTGTCTGTCTGTGCTCTGATATTCCCATAATATCTACTCCAGTTCTTTCCATCTCTCCCTGTACCATTTGAAGTTTACCTTGATACATGCTTCGCATATTCCATATGCCCATTCGTAGTCTGTTTCTCTTCTTTAGAGCGTTGTCAGTGTTTTCTTTGATAACAGGGTCGGGATTTTGGCCATCACATTTACCAGTACTATCACTGCGTCCGTTCTCTTCCTCAGTTAACATGGGTCTGTCCAGCTTGGTGGACCCGTCACCAGACAGACCATTGAAGCTTATTTGTGGTCATCATGAGTGTCGTGGCATGTGTACGTCTCAATACTTTCTGGGCCATTTCTGGTCGCGTATCATTTACCGTCCTTTATGTGCCCTCGTCCCAATACGGGCCTTTTCAACTCCCGCCTTCGAAGCCGTTGTAGATAATATGATATTCCGCTTTCACTTCCAGCAACTGTGTGTACCGTACAGGGGGACATACCCTTTGTCGAGTAGCTTCACTTAGTTCAGTCGACTAGCCAATGTCGTTGCCCGGGGGGTGGGGATGAGGGTGACGCTGCTGTACACAAGCAAACTCGCGGAGTCATACGTGAGCTAGACAGGAGTGGGGGAACCAAATAGGATCCTGGCCTTACCAAGGGAAGTGGCTGCTACTAACCGTGAGGTACTATCCCTACACACTCCTGTCCTACCCCCTACATCGTCCAGATCCATGAATACGAAGGCCGTGAGGTTGTTACACAGATAACAGATATCTAGATATCTTTCTCTTAACCTATATCAGTTATTAATGCCGCAGAGGTGTGAGATGTTAACGATCTCACATTTCAGTTGCTCTGCTATATGAGGGCGGTAGCCATCTCCTCTACCACGCATTCTTTACTTCCCGGATTAACCTAGTACGAAATTATACGTAAGGACAGCGTGAAGAAACGGTTGATTTTTATCAAAAACTTGCAATATTTTACGTACAGTATAGGCCAAGTCCTTCTTAGAAATAGTTATGCGTGCTGATCTCGCATAGTGTGAGATCTTATCTTTTCTATCATCTCCACTATTCTGAACTTTTCCTTGCAAAATAATTTTAGAATGTGAGTCGTGTGTCATTACATGTCCAAACCAAACAAGTTTACGCGGTTTCACCACTGCCAAATGTGGTTCTTGATACCTTGCAAATGTTTGTTTATTTACTGCCGAACGAATATATTTGTCTTTGTTCTATATAGCTAATTCTTAACACACGTCTGTAGCACTTGTTTTTCAAAAGCCTGAATCATTCTTTCTGTGTCTTCATTGAGTGTCAGCTTTGCCATCCGTATAAAAGAATACTTATCACTAGCGATCTGAATATATTGATCTTTACTGTAATACCGATCTTATTTTTTCAAATCATATTCAACCTTGCCAATGCAGCCATCGCAATCTCGATTCGTAGCTTAATCTCATTTCCTCGAGTTGCCATTATCACATATTTTCGACCAGAGATATTTGATGGTGGTAACTATTTCATGTTTAAAATCCTAATATAAACGACACCAATCCTCTATACATTTGAAACACCCACCGTTCAACTTTCGAGCCAATTTTTAAGTTCTTGAATAGTGGCATATATTATTAAGTAATATTACTTCCCACAATATTAATAGATAAAAGTATTAATGTACAGTGATATGCAGTGATATACATTTCTAACATTTTTGTCATATTTAGGTTAGCTCATGATTTCTCGCTGACCCATGCAAGGTCGTAGATATGCCAGAGAGACGTCTTTGAAAAATGTTATACTTCCTTTCCTCATGGGTACTTGGGGGGGGGGGGAAGCAATTATAGTTTTTGAAGTCTCTAAAATTGGGGTGCGTGTCTTTTCTTTGGTAGTTTATTTAGTACTTCGTGGACATCTGGATCAGCAACCTTAGTACTTCGTGGACATCTGGATCAACAACTTTAGTACTTCGTGGACATCTGGATCAACAACTTTAGTACTTTATGGAAGCTGGATCAGCAACTTTAGTACTTCATGGACATCTGGATCAACAACTTTAGTACTTCATGGACATCTGGATCAACAACCTTAGTACTTCATGGATAGCTGGATCCGCAACCTTAGTACTTCATGGACAGCTGGATCAGCAACCTTAGTACTTCATGGACAGCTGGATCAGCAACTTTAGTACTTAATGGACATCTGGATCAACAACTTTAGTACTTCATGGACATCTGGATCAACAACCTTAGTACTTCATGGATAGCTGGATCCGCAACCTTAGTACTTCATGGACAGCTGGATCAGCAACCTTAGTACTTCATGGACAGCTGAATCAGCAACCTTAGTACTTCATGGACAGCTGGATCAGCAACCTTAGTACTTCATGGACAGCTGGATCAGCAACCTTAGTACTTCATGGACAGCTGGATCAGCAACCTTAGTACTTCATGGACAGCTGGATCAGCAACCTTGGTACTTCATGGACATCTGGATCAACAACCTTAGTACTTCATGGACAGCTGGATCCGCAACCTTAGTACTTCATGGACAGCTGGATCAGCAACCTTAGTACTTCATGGACAGCTGGATCAGCAACCTTAGTACTTCATGGACAGCTGGACCAGCAACCTTAGTACTTCATGGACAGCTGGATCAGCAACCTTAGTACTTCATGGAAATCTGGATCAGCAACTTTAGTGCTAATAGTATTAAATATTTTTTCTAAAGGGGGGTATAGGGATTTGAACGCACAGTTCTCATCCTCACACTTGTCTTCGGGTTTAGGTTCATGTATAGAGAAATTCACCCACAGCTCTATGTAAATATAGAGAAGAATTCTAAAAAATGGAAGTGTATATTTTTTTTAAAAACATCGGACCTTTAATAAATATTTATAAAAGACATCAAATTGTAACCATATTCGCTTAAATTATACTTTTGTCCTTTCCATTTAAAATCACTGTGATTTGAACAAGAAAAATCAAGTTTTAAAACAAGAATATTATAGTATAAAAGAGAAAAAAAAAGTTTAATTTTAAAAAAAGGAACATGAAGTTATAGTATAAGAAGATGAATAAATAATTCTGTAGCACTTGTGTTGCTAGTCTCTAGGTGCAAGCAAAGACTAGCAACATTTTTGCCACCGATGTTGCAGGAGGCGAGTAATGAAGTTTTAGGGGTGAAGATTGGCTGTCCCAATTTGTAAATGATCAAAGGAACCAAGAAACCATGCTGAGGTATGATATACCAAACTGAAAGATGCAGACATCGCAACTAAGTTTTAAACCACGGAACAATTTAAACCGCTCTTCAGACTGTCCACACAAACTGTTAATACTGCATATTTACCGTTAGAAAGTTGCTGGAAGGTGGTATTTGTGGCTGTGTGATAAAGGCTGGGTGCCTTTGCTGTAGCCACGTCCTGTGTAAGATAATTTTTTTTTATGTATTTCATCAAACCGTGAATTAGTGCGCATTGATGACATCATCTCTAGACAATGAAACATTCGGGTATAACACCGCATTGATCTCTAGGCAATGAAACATTCGGGTATAACACCGCATTGATCTCTAGGCAATGAAACATTCGGGCCTAGCAAGGGAAAAATAAAACATTTCATCGGGGACCTTCGGCGATGCAACAAGTCTGTACTCTGAACCTGAGATCTGTGTTAGAAAAGAACATACATAGCAATTGACTGAAGAATGGTAATGATGTATAAACAAAGAAACATTCCATTAGCCTTCTTCAATAGATATCCAACCAACGATAGTAAACTTAGTATGAGTACTGTTATACCGTCTTCTGAAATCTACCCAATATAAGCCTGGTCAACCTTACATATAAAAAACAGGATCTTGTGTACAACATTAACTTCAACTGAAAACATCGATTTTTAACAAGCTCTGCCATAAATCTTTTCTAACACAAAACAGAAGACTATAGCCAGCTGTTGCACATGCGATCTAGAGAAAGGAATAAGTAGAAAGAAGGAAGAAATTATTTAAAATATAATCCTCTGCTTTCAACTTCCCCAAGTACCAACAGCCTATCCCGCCAACTATCTCAAAGTTAAGCTGCGCCTGATCGAAGATCTGGTGCAAGGGAAATAACCCCAGCGTCAGCTATGAAACAGGTGGTAGCCATCGATTATCGGCCCGACTCAATCGATAGCCGGCCCTTCAATTTTTTGCTAGGATGAGAGACGCCGACGAAACTTGAAGGATATTTAAGAGTTTTGTGATTTGAAGACGCGATCTTTGATCAATACGGGAAAGAGATAGTGGCGGCCCGTTGTTTGGGTGATAAAAGGAAACGAAGACTGAGGGCAATTTGTGTCCGAAGACCAGATATAGTTATCAACGTCTTCAGCAAATGTTTGCCAGATATTTGTCCACCTTGCTCATGTTTACAAGAGTTGAGACGGTAGAAGAAAAGACGGTAAAACATCTTCTGTAATATTGCCTTCTTTATAAATGTGCATTTTTTTATGTTCACAATAAAGGCTATGAGATAGATGTTGAACTGTGGGTCTGCATACATTTGCATTTGTGGTGGCACTAAGTCTTGTGAATTGTATTTAGTGCGAATTTGTGTGATATCTGTGCACAGCGACTTTATAGACACCCTGCTTTTACCCATATGATATTGCTATAACTACCATCATTATCATGTATTCTGATGTTATTATTATCGGGGTTACACGACTATAACACTATAACTATTACAACACTACTACCACAACAACGATCACTATTATTAGTATTACTATTACTTCCACTGCTGCTGCTATTATTACCAGTACTACAACCACAATTAGTACTACTACCACTGCTATTATCCCTACTACCGCTGCTACTACCCCTACTACCACTGATACTATCCCTACTCATACTACTACTACTATCCCTACTACCACTGCTACTATCCCTACTTCCACTGATACTATCCCTACTACCACTGCTACTATTCCTACTTCCACTGATACTATCCCTACTACCACTGCTACTATCCCTACTACCTCTGATACTATCCCTACTACCACTGATACTATCCCTACTACCACTGATACTATCCCTACTCCTACTGCTATTATCCATATTACCACTACTACTATCCTTACTATCACTACTGCTGCTATTACCACCATCACTACCACTACTGCACCAATACGCTAACTACTACCCCAACTTGTGGAGTGCAAAGAGTCTCGCATTACTCTCGTGCGGACCCAGGGTTAGCAGATAACCAAGATCTTAAAAGTGCCTCCTCGCGGTGCAATCTGGAAACAGAAATACAGCTGTTCTTGCTATATTCCCGGCTAAGACTTTTAGGCTCGTGTCCATGGATCCTGTAGATGGAATGAGAATTGCCCGCAGAGAGACAAGAAATATCTACGAAACCTCTACGCCATTATATACACCATATGAATTGTATATACTAAAATTACTTAAACCATTATTGATACTACTACCAGTGTCACTACTACCACTCCTTCTAGTACTTCCAATACTACTATTAGCATTACTTCAACAACTATTAGTACTACTAATAATACTATTACCAATACTACTATTATCTTTATTACAACCACTATTAGTACTACTACTACTACTACTACTACTACTACTACTACTACTATTATTATTATTATTATTATTATTATTATTATTACTACTACCATTACTAATACACTATCACTACTATTGCTATCACTAATAATGTCCCTGCCACTACTGCGTCACTTCTAATACTATCATTATTAATCCAACTACCACTAATATCATTACCACTGTTACTACTACTACCACTATTACTGCTACTACTACTATTACTACAAATACTACCACTGCCATGCCCTTATTACCACTACTATTACTCCTACCATTAATACAATGACTACCAACACCACTACTACCACCACCAACCTTACTACTACTGCTACTACTACTACTACGACCACTACTATCACCACTACTACCACCACCACTACTACTACCACCACCACCACTACTACTACTACTACTACTAATACTACGACCACTGCTATCACCACTACTACTATCACCACCACCACCACTACTACTACGACCACTACTACCACCACTACTACTACTACCGCCGCTATTAACACTACCACTACTACGACTAATACTGTTGTAACTACTACTACTACCGCAATTCAGTACAGTGCTTTTGAAATCTCTAATTACAATACCTTAATTGAATTCAGTACAGTGCTATTGAAATCTCTAATTACAATACCTTAATTGAATTCAGTACAGTGCTATTGAAATCTCTAATTACAATACCTTAATTGAATTCAGTACAGTGCTATTGAAATCTCTAATTATAATACCTTAATTGAATTCAGTACAGTGCTATTGAAATCTCTAATTATAATACCTTAATTGAATTCAGTACAGTGCTATTGAAATCTCTAATTATAATACCGTAATTGAATTCAGTACAGTGCTATTGAAATCTCTAATTACAATACCTTAATTGAATTCAGTACAGTGCTATTGAAATCTCTAATTATAATACCTTAATTGAATTCAGTACAGTGCTATTGAAATCTCTAATTATAATACCGTAATTGAATTCAGTACAGTGCTATTGAAATCTCTAATTACAATACCTTAATTGAATTCAGTACAGTGCTATTGAAATCTCTAATTATAATACCTTAATTGAATTCAGTACAGTGCTATTGAAATCTCTAATTATAATACCTTAATTGAATTCAGTACAGTGCTATTGAAATCTCTAATTATAATACCTTAATTGAATTCAGTACAGTGCTATTGAAAGCTCTAATTACAATACCTTAATATAGGAGATTAAAGTAGTGTTCTGCTGGTTGTTTACGTATTCATCATTGGTTACGAGATCAACAATTCTACTATTAATGTCACATGCTAATGTGGAGATAATTTTATATTTAAATCAAGTTAAAGAAAAAATTTGGACACATTTATAACTGGTACCAAAAACTTATGCCAAAAGAGTAAATCTCTCACGATTAGTGACATTTTAAAATGGCCAAATTTATCTAATTTAGTCATGAAATGGCAAATATGGAACTATGCAAGCCACAGTCATTTTTGACTGCATCCACTTTCGGAAATTCGTCCTAACACGAAATATTTGTATGACAATTCTAGCAGCTGTAGTATGAATTTCTTTTTTAAGAGAACTAAACAGATTAGGGGGAGACAAGAATACAGTAATCAATATCGGAAGATTAATCATCTTGTTTGTCGGGGTTTTAATGGATGGAACACTTGCGCTGAGGTTATACGGCGCACAGAAGAAAACATTCAGTTATGCGGCGGTTATGCGACATACCAAACAGACATGGGACATAGTATGGGTCGCTAGATCAAACTCATACACATGGGACGGGGGAGGGGGGGGATTTTACGGGTTCAAACACACCCCCCCCCCCCCTCGACTTCCTCCCAGAATTAAGAACAAGACATTCAATACTAGGAAACTGGCCCAAAAAAAATTTAGGTTTTAACCCTCACCTCTTATAATATTCCAAACAGGGTCACCAGAAACTGCACAACATCAAAGAAGTGACCTTTATTAGAGATAACTGTTGCCTTACCGAAGACGCTACCTACAGCCCCTGTTCTAGATACATGAATATATTGCATGATTTGACACGACACCATCATATTTAGTTGTAAACAAAACATTGCTGTGAGTTGTTTTATAGTGTCGCAGTCAAAAATTGAAAACGGTGATGACGTTTAGCTCATCTCTGGAATCTCACAAGAAATACACACACACACAATTCGACGTTCCTCTACTGACTTTATAGTATTATGACTTTATAGTATTATGACATTATAGTATTATGACTTTATAGTATTATGACTTTATAGTATTATGACTTTATAGTATTATGACTTTATAGTATTATGACTTTATAGTATTATGACTTTACAGTTTACACAGGGCCGGTCTTAGGCCATTACAACCTATGCGGCCGCAGTGGGCCTCGCCCTTTCATAGGCCCATACATTCATATTAGAATTTATTTTATTATCCTCTTCCCTACCCAGACTGGGCCCGCGCAATCCGTTTCGCATAGGGCCCTGCAATTGTTCGGGGCGACCCTGACTTTACAGTACTAAGATACTTAGAGCTTTTCAATAATATGTAGTAATTGCAGAAAAACTGAAATCCAACAGGCAAAACTAGGAAACAGTGTTATGAAAGATGTGCAAATCGCTGGATACATACAGCATAACCTACGAGAATCGACGTTTCGACCAACAAGAGGCATTCATGAAGAAAGCATTCTAAACATAACAAACTTTATTTTTAAAATAAAGTAAGAATAATGCTGTCGACGTTCACATGTCAAAGCTAAATATGATTGAAAAACAATATTTCAAAGTGAGTCGTGTCTCGTTACATATCCAATGCAAGCAAATTGTCCCCGTTTCACCGCCGCAAAAAAAACTATATTTAATACTTTTGATATCACTTTCAACTTGTGTTACCACAGCCCTCTCATCTTTGACAAATATTCTGTTAGTTATTAGACTGCAATATTTCACCTGTCTCAAACCCTGTGACACTATAAGGACACAGCTAGAGATTCATGCAGCATATCCCTGACAGTTAACATAACGAGGTCTAGACAGAAATTCCAGCCATACATTATTTTTAACAAACAAAAAAATATGTTGGAAAAACGGAAGGAAAAAAACCCAACAGAACAGCAATTTTAGCATCGCAGAGAATGTTTACGACGTGTTCGATATTGTGCGTGAGTGATTACTGAATATCGATACGATACTACAGATCTCAACGCATTTTCTTGTTTTCTCAGATTAAAAAAAAAAAGTTTTAGTGAAAGTTGTGTGCGCGTGTGTCTGTCTGTGTGTCTCTAGGCGTATGTGCATATGTGTGCTTTTATGTGTCTGTAAGTACGTGTCAACCCGTAGGTAAGGCGTAGGTAGAAGGGTTATGGTGTTACCCTCCGCCCAATCATTTTTTTAGAAAATAAAGAATTAACATATAGTACTAGGAACCTAGCTAAAAATGGAGATAAACAACTACCCCCCCCCCTCCCCAACCGTCAACCCACATTTCTCGCTCCCAACGGAACGGCTTTTCATAAAAACGCCATCAAATATCTCATGAACACGAGGCAGCTACACACGAAAATAAGTATATGACCTTTTTCAGGTAAACTCTCCCTTAACCCCCCCCCCAATCCTTTATTGAAGATTTTTCTATGGTATGTGTGTGTGTGTGTGTGTGTGTGTGTGTGTGTGTCTGTACTTGTCTGAGTGTTTGTGTGTTAGTACATTGTCTGAATGTATTTGTGCCGTTGTATGCGTGTGTGTGTGTGCGTATGTGTATGTTTGTGTAGGTGGGGTGAAGAAATGTTTTCTGAAATGTATTCCCAGGAAGTGACATCACAATTCCCACAACGGATAACACCATGAAAAAGAGAGACATCATCACTGAGGTAGACATCATTACAGAGGGTGACATCATCACTGAAGAAGACATCATTACTGAAGAAGACACCATGACAGAGGGTGACATCATCACTGAGTGACACCATCATATAGACTAACATTATTACACAGATTGAGACAATCGCATAGAGTGACACCATGACAGAGGGTGACACCATCACATAGAGTGACACGATGGCAGAGAGTTACACTATCGTAGAGGGTTGCACCATCACATAGGGTTGCACCATCACATAGGGTTGCACCATCACATAGGGTGACACCATCACATAGGGTGACACCATCACGTAGGGTTACACCATCACGTAGGGTGACACCATAACATAGGGTGACATCATCACAGAGAGTGATACCTTGACAGATGGTGGCATCATCATATAGTGTGATACCATCACATACGGTGACACCATCACAGAAGGTGACACCATCACATAGAGTGACACTATCAACGGATGACACCATCACATAGAGTGACACTATCGACGGATGACACCATCACATAGAGTGACACTATCAACGGATGACACCATCACATAGAGTGACACTATCGACGAATGACACTATCACATAGAGTGACACTATCAACGGATGACACCATCACATAGAGTGACACTATCAACGGATGACACCATCACATAGAGTGACACTATCGACGGATGACACCATCACATAGAGTGACACTATCAACGGATGACACCATCACATAGAGTGACACTATCAACGGATGACACCATCACATAGAGTGACACTATCGACGGATGACACCATCACATAGAGTGACACTATCAACGGATGACACCATCACATAGAGTGACACTATCGACGGATGACACCATCACATAGAGTGACACTATCAACGGATGACACCATCACAGAGAGTGATAACAAAACACATAACGACTGAAGTAAATATATCAACTCCTTTGTTTTCCTCGTTCATTCTTAAACTCCTGTAGATTAATAGAATTAGGTCTAGATAACATAATGCTTTATTCCAATGGCAAATATGTACGCACTGCGCAAAACTGAAATCCGACAGGTATTCCAATGGGTTACGACTTAGTTGCGATATCTGCGCCCTTCGGTCGGTCTGACGCATCCGATTTTAACATGGCCGCTGTGACACTTTAACTTACTATGTGATGTCTCATCCATCTTCACCCTACACTTTGTTAATCGCATCCAACGATACACGTAGCAGGTAATAGTCTTGCTATTGTTTGCTCCCCTTTCGGGTCATGTCAAATTATGGTATGTCAGTAATTTGAAAGATTGCATGCAACAATGTCAACATATGGTATGTCAGTAATGTGAAAGATTTCATGCAGTTGTGTCAACATATGGTATGTCAGTAATTTGTCAACATATGGTATGTCAGCAATTTGGAAGATTGCATGCAATCATGTCAAGATATGGGCGGCTATGTTATCAATTTGAAAGATTGCATGCAGTCATGGCAACATATGGATGGATATATGAGCAATTTGATCGATTTCATTAAAACATGTTGGATATGTGATAAGCCGGAGGCTAGACTTGATACGTTCAAATGTTCACATGCTTTCATGTGACTGAACATGTCACAGGATTTGCATGTATAATAATTGAATGTATCTTCTACATACACATACAGACCCCTCTGAGTAGGAGAATTCTTATTAAAGAACCTATATAGCTGAGATTTAGAGTCTGTCCTCTCAAAGACTCGTATATGGCTGAAAGCTTGTGTCTGTCTTCTCAAAAATGAAAGCTTATGTCTGTCTTCTCAATCTATGAGTGAGGTAGACCCTATGGTTCAGTCTATGTATGAAGTAGATCCTATAGTGCAATCTACGTGTGGGGTAGACCCTATAGTTCAGTCTATGTATAAAGTAGTCAATGTGGATCTGTTTGGCTTCTGTTGTGTAATATGTGACATTTGACTGAGTCTGTATTTAAGCAAAATACAAGGTACATTCGCTTTACAGTGCACAGATTTATTGACTAACTGGTACGAACAAATGTAGATAACAGTATGCTATACAACCTAAATCAACGTTTCATCCATAAGGTCTTTTTCCAGAATAATATGAAAATAACAAAATCGGTACTTTACGGGATAATGTATCAACGATTTTAACGAAATAAAACATACATTATTTAGCGAAACGAATTTTCGCTAAAGGAGTATACAACGCAGCATCAATCGATCTCAACTCAACGCACTGAGAAGTCCCCCTTCCCCATCCCCAGGAAGACCCGTGGGGGAGTTCTCAGTGCGTTGCGCGCAGGTTAAATGATCGGTAGCAGACGCCGCTTTTATTTTTGTTTTATCTCCGAGTCTCGGAAGATGATGAAATCAAGCCTATTATTAAAACGTTAGAATTTATGTGGACACATTATACCGTAATGAACCAAAAAATCAGAATAGTAATATCACAAGTGGACCAGATTGCAGACATTTAGCAATAGAACAATCTAAGGCAACAATGATGCAGCCACACACATATTTCATGTATTATCGTAGAGATGCATATTAAAACACGGGGAATGAAAACGGAATAAAACAACTTGGCCTGACAACAAATGGAAAGACAAAATCCTCACCACTCAATCTAAATAAATGTATAGTTTTATTAAGAGCGGGTTTAAGGTATTATACTGCAGTAAGTAAAGATTTTTTAGTGTACACCTAGCTCTATCGTCATTGTTGTTATTGAATTGGCCTGAAATTCGCGAGCACCAAGACGATTAACGCCGCTGACATGCATAGCAACAGTAGTGAATTATCGATTCTTAATGACATAAAAATGTTGGCAGAAACGGTCACTTAGTCTCTTGCAAGTTTCTCCTATAAATTTCATGGTATATACATACGAGAAATTGACAAAACACTAAGTGATAATTTCTGTTACGCTTCTTGACAAACACAATTTGTAAAGTTTGAATGAAAAAAAAGGACTCTTAAGAACGTTCGTGCTCGCGAGCAATTGTGTACTCGTTTGACGAACTCATCAAAATGTATTAAACAAGCAGTATATTGAGAGCACCTGATGTAGATTTCCATTTCAGAAATGGACGTCAGTAGATCTTCAACAATTGAACACATCTTGAGATTTGTAGTTGAGTCATAGAGGAGATCGGAGAGTGAGAATTATCACAAATGTAATGAAATAGTAGAAAGTATACGTAGGGTATGAGTCGACGGTAGAAAGTTTGACCTGATCATATTCGTAGCAGGGGACACTCACGGGAGTTGAATTGAGAACATTCTGGAGATTTCACACTAGAATTTCATAATGGAGAGGAGAGATGAGTCTGCGAGGAATGAATGGGGCAAACAGAATCAGTTGAAGATCGCGAGTGCATTGAGTAGCCAATCTGAAAACATCGAGGCATATCGTGTGTAAATTTGTTGACAGACGTTTCTTCTACCCGCAAGCGGCATGGCGGCTTGTGGTTTGTTGAAGTGGAAGGCAAGCCGTGCCCTCCTCAATGTTGCCCTTGTTTTCCCAGGAGAACTTGAGTCAATTTGTACAAGGTAACTAGATGCTATTGCTCAGTTCCTGGTCTGTGTTTGCCCAAAGTTCTCAGCCATAAGACTCTTGCTAGGGGGCGTGAGTGTTGTATATCGGAAATCCTGAATGTTTATCTAGGGTATGCTCCAATTTATCATATGTTGGTAATCCCTTCATCGAGCAAAAGCCTTTCCGTCGTCTTCTTGATCTCGCCTTGATATCTACAGGCAATGAGTCAATTAAACAGACATTATTTATTACCTCTAATAAATTTATACACACAAACACGTTCATGTATGGTCATAAACATGTAATATACACACACTGACGTCATTTATATTTTATTTATTGGTTATCGGAAACGTGACCATCGATAATATAACACATTGGGACTAAATTGGGAATCATCGTTCTAAAATAACGCATTTGTCTTTTCCCATGAGTTTTAGTGGCTGTCGACACAAAGTATACTCAAAGCAACAAATGTAAATCACGGGAAAAATTAAATGTGTTAATTTAGAAGGATGATCACAGATTAGCAAACAGGATTGTATCGTTGCCGAGAGACACGTTATAAGTCTAAATGTCAGAGTATTAAAATTGTGCGTCTGTAAACAATGATTGTATTCCGGGCAGAATTGTTTTAGCTGCTCATAGTGTAATGAGATTTATAATTGACAATTTCTGTCACACGTGTGTTGCAAAGAATAACAACACTGTTTACCTTTCCACGCATGTCGTAAAAGGCGACTAAGGAGGTTATGTGATGGAGTTGGCTGTCCCATCCTATATAGGGTCAGTGACCCAAAGCCATGCTGAAGTCGGATGTGTCCGGCCGAAATGCGGAGATATCGCAGAGATGCTGTAAACCATGACACAACGCATTCCGTTCTCCGGACTACATCCTGCTAATCTGCAAGAGTTTGAGAACGAACACAGAAGAAGAAGAAGACAATTTCTGTCAGGGACAACTGAAATTAACAAGAGTATACACCACGATACACCAACTATCACATTCAATGGTCAATAGCAGACAATCAGGCGTGAGTTGTTACGAACAGTTAGTAACTAACACTGATACTTCTTCTTAAACTCCAGAAATTGCGAGCGATTAGCTCTTACAACCTATGTGCAGTGGGGTTAGTTTTTACGCGCTTTCTTTCATACCCAGGAGGCTACAGCTTTCAGCTTAGTGCCTATTGAAGGAACCTCCTACTCAGAGGTATAAAACTGATACTAACACAGTTAAGAAAATAAAAATATAAATAGGTAAAGCATGTGTTATACAAAATTACTACACTGCACTAATAATAATAAGGTAATGATAAAAAAAAGACTAAGGACAATACATATTAACGTTTCGGTATAAGATCTTCGTCATAACAATAAATATAATAAAATAATAATAATATAACCCATAACCCGTCAGGATTTTAGGCGTGCCACACTGGTGATATCAGCACAGCATCTCTCCAAACATCACTATCCTCTAGGGAGGTAGTATATATAAAAGTCATTTATTTTTTCCAGCTAGGCTAATCTAAATGTATTATATGTATTTGTCCTTGAATGTAAAAAAACTATATTTCTAATGATAGTCTTTGTTTAGTGACGAGATCTACCAAACACAATGGTCAAGTCAGTTACCATGCGTTCACGAGGTTATTAGTTTGATGTATATTTATATCTTCTTGTTCACATGTCCCTCTCATGGATGTTCTCCGCGTCCCTCTCATGGATGTTCTCCGTGTCCTTCTCATGGATGTTCCCCGTGATTATCGCCTTCATTATAATACACACTCATAGAAAGCGATGTGCTGCATGCTGTTTTGAGATGGATATAGTACATATGATGAATCTCCAGATTACAATTAATCCTTAAAGCATCCATCGGAAAGACACTTTGTTTCACCTATAAAAAAGAGTCCACATCGGTTATATCATGACGAATGAACGTTTAAAATGTGTAGACGTTGAAGTTCAGGTACGAATTACAGGTACAAAGGACTAGATGGTAACGTTTCTTACGCTTTGCAACATCATTAAGACCAGAAATTAATACAGCTCATTCTCAAAGAAACTTGACCCTAAAATTGTACCCGTGGTCAAACTTTCTATTGTCCTCTACATTGAGATATGTCCATTCTTGTATATTGTCAGAATCACTTGAGTTTTAAAATACAGATTGCATACTTCTCAGAACTAGTCAGAAACAACTCAAATAACCTCGCATCATGAAACCAAAGCTGCAAAAAAATGACAGTAGATTCTATCTTTTTTAGTAGCATCAAAAGTTGGTGTAGTATTCTGCCGTCGTGATTTCTTGCTTGCTAGCGTCTGCTAATCACACACTACTCACACGACTGTGATTATTAAAACCTGGGGGGCAGGTATAACGTAACATCACGTGGTATTATTTCCTCGGCTTAAAACGAAGATTGTGCTCGTAAGTACACCAGTAGATTCTTAAAGACAGCAGTCGGGCATGCAGTGCCAAATTACAGGATGAATTTGTACAAATGTCACCGTAAGATTGGTTGAGCTAACAGTTCTGTCCTCGGCCTCACGGCATGTGACATAAATTCAATATTAGCTCTAAACATAGGCCCAGCTTGATAATAGCATTCTAAACAGAATTATTCCCACAGCTGCACGCTTCAACAATTACTTTTATCGCTCATGTGCTTCTCTCATTCATTCATTTGTTCTCCATGTTGATTCAGTGCTCATCCCCTTGGTTCTGTTACTTCCTGTCCATGTCAAACATGGAAAGAACATTCAAGGAGTTCTATGTATGTCTGAATGAACCCCTGAGGATATATCAATAATTGAAGCATATACTATGTCGGAAATTAATCATTGAAGCATATCCCGTACCTTCTTCTTAATGTAGTCCATGTCGTGTGACGTTGGTTGTCAAGTCTTTCCAGTCTTCTGATTTCTACACTGTCAATCATTTCCGATATCGTATGTATCCAATATCCAATAGCATAATGTCAGGTTGTCTAACATCCTCTATATTTGTCTTCTACATTTCTTTCTCTTCACTTTTCTAGTTGCCACGATGCAATCCATCTTAACTCTTCTCATATTGTGTTCAAAAATATGAATTGTGTCTTTCAGATGCGAGTAAGCTGACATCGTTTTTTTAAATTAACTTGTTTCAAGATATCTTCATTACGTTTTTTATCTGTCTATATCTTAAAATTCTTCTAAGAAAACACATTTCCACTGCCTCTATATTATTTATCACTATTCTGTTGATTGTCCACGATTTATTTCCTATATACGAAACTAATAATTGAAACATATCCCGTATAGGACATTAATAACTGAAACATACCCCATGTAGGATATTAATAATTGAAAAACATTTGCATATTTAATTAGTAGATGAAACTTATCTCATATAGGAAATTAATAATTGAAATATATTTTATATAGGAAATTAATAATTGAAACATATCCCGTATAGGAAAATAATTATTGAAACATAACCTGCATAGGAAATTAATAATTGAAACATAACCTGTATAAGAAATTAATTATTGAAACATAACCTGTATAGAAATTGAATACTGTCAAACATATCCTGCATAGGAATTGAATATTTCAAATATTACCCGTATAGAAAATTATTTGTGTAAATATATCATGCATGTGATATTACTTTTTAATTATTTGCTTTTAATTTTCATGCAACACTTGTACATTCAATGATCTTCATAATATCACGTGAGTGGTACTATTTCCATAGTACTAGTTCCATGAGTGTTAGTTAACACAAGTTCCGTATAGGATATTGATTTTTAAATATTATTGAATTGTTAGACTCAACTAATATGTCTAGTGAATTGTTAGACTCATTTGTCTAGTGAATTGTTAGACTCAACTAATATGTCTAGTGAATTGTTAGACTCAACTAATATATCTAGTGAATTGTTAGACTCAACTAATATATCTAGTGAATTGTTAGACTCATATGTCTAGTGAATTGTTAGACTCATATGTCTAGTGAATTGTTAGACTCAACTTATATGTCTAGTGAATTGTTAGACTCAACTTATATGTCTAGTGAATTGTTAGACTCATATGTCTAGTGAATTGTTAGACTCACATGTCTAGTGAATTGTTAGACTCAACTTATATGCCTAATGAATTAGTTAATATAAAATGAACAGCCTAATGTTTCTAGCTCGTCGTCTTGAATCTCAAGCTAGATCAAGCGAGTTAGGTTGGTGAGATTAACTCATTAGCACATCCCTTTACACATACCAATAAAGAACATACGTACACTTTGTCTCTTTTCCAGGAATTAGAGCTTGTACGTTAACCAGTGGTGCTACAGCTGGGATTTTCTCTCAAGAGCAGTCAGGGGGGTATCTCTAAAACGTCAGTGATAACCGTGACTTAACTCATTTAAGCACATTCTCTCGATGAGACAAGATAACAACTAGGGTCGCAAACCGGGATCACGATTCCCGAAAATACCGGGATACAGGACTAAAACGGATGCTTCAAAATACCGGTATTGGATTTATGAAAACCGGGATTTTCGAAATTTTCGGAATTTAATTTTCCAAACATATAAAACGCTTTTCTTAGTTTTCAATAGTAACTTCCCGTGTAGTATTTAAAGCAAAACATGTCATTAATTGATGTGATGTATGAACCCTCACACCATATTTCTTTCCTTGTTGGAAAAGTCTACGGGCAATGAGATTTAACATCAAACATTGAATCTGAACATGACGAACCTGAAGACATGCCGCCGCTTAAGAGACAATTAGAAATTGAAATACAAAAGAAACTTCAGGATCATACATCCAGACTAACTGATTTGTTTTATTATTGATTCAAGAACCAGACTAACTGATTATTTATTCCAGAACCAAACTGATTTTTTTAAATTATTGATTCAAGAACCAGACAAACTGATTTTTTTAATTATTGATTCAAGAACCAGACTAACTGATTATGGATTCAAGAACCAGACTAACTGATGGAGACATTGACACATTGGTAAAAATATAGATAACTTTATTTGAAAATGGCGGTTCAAGAAGAAAATATCTAGAAATTGCGAATGATAGCTTAAGGTCTATTCCACCCACCAGTGTGGAGTCTGAGCTGGTGGTCACGTCATTAGGTTACTTTTGTAACAATTTACGCTTAAAATTTAGCGATCAAACGTTATTAGACACGTTATCATTTTTTACAATTTCATTATTACAATTTGACCAAAGATTTTTAAAAACACAAATGATTTAATATTGATTAATAAAACTATTTAAATTAAAAAGTTAATAATAAATTATTGTTTTGTGCTAGTTTAATTAAAGTCTGAAGTTCGATATTTGTGTTATTGTTAAAATCTTATTAAAAATAAAAATGTAATTTTTTTTCTAAATGTATTAATTTCATCGATAAATCATCACCTCAAATCTCGAAGAAAGGTTCTCTACATATTGGAAATATCGAAAATATCAGGGTTCCTGTACTCCTAAAACTTTAATATAGGAAATACCGGTTTTGGTAAAAGGGTCCGGTTTGTACGACTTGATTTCCTACTAACAACGGTTGTTATCTAGAGCTCACTACTTGAAAAGCATAGCGGTATCTCACAAGCTGTGTAACCACAAGCTGTGTCTGGTTGGTAGCTGGGTTGATAATGAGCTCGATGGCAACCCAATTCGTCGAAGTGTTTGATAGTTACAAAGTTTATCACTCCCATTGTACTGGCGAAACAACTGGATATAATAGTGGCGTCTTCAACCTTTAACAATAAATTGAATGGAGCTACACAAGCTGTTAGTCTACCACTTAAGAAGGGACTTGGATATCTCGTTAACAGCGTTGCTCATATCTTCGACTTCTCCCCAGAAGGTTATGAGTTCGAATCACCAGTGAAGTAGTTCAGAAAAGAAATTAATAAACAACTTTGAAGTGACTCACAATAACAAATAAGCGTAATTGGCGCCCAGTCATATTAGAGGCGGGTGATATTCTGAAGCGTGATCGGCACCAAGTCAAATTAGAGGCAGGTGATATGCTGGGATTCTGTATTAGAGGCGGATGATATGCTAGGATTATGTATTAGAGGCAGGTAATATGCTGGGATTATGTATTAGAGGCGGGTGATATGCTGGAATTATGTATTAGATGCGAGTGATATGCTGGGATTATGTATTTGAGGCGGATGATATGCTGGGATTATGTATTTGAGGCGGATGATATGCTGGGATTATGTATTTGAGGCGGATGATATGCTGGGATTATGTATTTGAGGCGGATGATATGCTAGGATTATGTATTAGAGGCAGGTAATATGCTGGGATTATGTATTTGAGGCGGATGATATGCTAGGATTATGTATTAGAGGCGGGTAATATGCTGTGATTATGTATTAGAGGCAGGTAATATGCTGGGATTATTTATTAGAGGCAGGTGATATGCTGGTGATATAGAAATATATGAGATTATATATTTATATAAACAAGAATAATCTAAGGCTCCCCAGTAAGGTGCAGTTGTCAAGAATAGTTGCCAGGTGGTCAACTCTTTGAATGATTTTTACACGCACAATTGAACAATGTATGCGTTTCGTACATACCAAGTCCTCTTCAGAACAAGTCATGCGTTCTGATCTCACGTAGCGTCATCTATCGTTGCTAATCCGACTTCATACACGCACTCCGCACTGATTAAGATAAGTTGATAGTTTAGCCAATTCAGGTCTTACCGATCAGCATATTTGGTCTCATGGTTCTTGATTAGAAACTGGCCTCACAGCACTTGGGGCATTCCCATAATTGCTCCACCCTCTGTTCCGACAACAATCCGACTCGATGGTGTATCGAGTCAAATGCCGCTACCACAGACGTCGACATCAGGGCACAACTCTGACATGTTTCTTTGTTGTTTCGTCCACACACACCAAGCCCATAACTAGTTCAAGCACAACGTCGGCCTGTCGGAACAACATGGTAACTGTTATCGAAGGTTACGACTACGGGTCTCATGATTATCAAAAGCCCAGGCTAACATTGTTTTGAACATATACAACTGGTGTAGACAGATTAATCATGGAGGTAGAGGTTTCAAGATAAAGAACAAGATGCAGACAAAGACTAGGTTGGACACATGATGTTGAAGACCTTTAGAATATGACATTGAAAAAGGCTAGACAGCTAGCACAGAAACAGAAGACGTTTCATAAAGTTATAAATTAGGAAAATAAAGAGAGTTGCAGAAGGATAACGTTCTACAAAGGACACAGCTCAAAGATGAAGAAGATTTTCTAGGCAATTTAAATACTTAGTATGTTGCCGTTACTTTCTGAACGGTCTTAAGAACGGTTATCTACAGCGGGGATTGAACCTGGTATCTTTGCCGTCCGAGGCAGTCTCAGTACCTAACTGCCACAGAGTCACTTAAATCAAATATAATATCATATTTGGCACTATAAATCAACTAGACAATATGTTAACACCCTCCCCCCCCCCTTCCTATAAATCAACTAGACAATATGTAAGCATTCCTCAACTCCTACAAATTAACAAGACAATTTGTTAACATAGAAATCTCTTAGAAATCGACTGGACACTATGATACCATTTTTCCCTTCTAGAAATCAATTAGACGGCACGCTAACATTCTCCACACCTAAACAATCAACTAGACAGTATGCTAACATCCTCTCCACTTATAAATCAACTAGACAATATGGTCATATTCCTTCCTAATCTAGAAATCAACTACACGGCACGCTAACATTCTCCGCACCTAAAAATAAATTAGACTGTATGCTAACATTCTACGTACCTAGAAATCAACTAGACAATATGGTCAAATTCTTTACACCTAAAAAGGAACCAAAAAAGTATACTAACATTCTCTGCACGTAGAAAACAACTAAACAGTATGCTAACATCCTAACCACTTAGAAATTAACTAGATAATATGGCCATATTCTTCTCACCTAGAAATCAACTAGACAGTAGGATCACATTCTACCGAACTAGAAATCAACTAGACATTATGCTAACATCCTCTCCACTTAGAAATCAACTAGACAATATGGTCACATTCCTTCACAATCTAGAAATCGACTAGACAGTATGCTAACATTCTACGTATCTAGAAAGCAACTAGACAATATGATCATATTCTTCCCATCTAGAAATCAACTAGACAATATGGTCACATTCTTTCCACCTAGAAATCAACTAGACAATATGGCCACATTCTTCCCGTCTAGAAATCAACTAGACAGTAAGCTAACATCCTCTCCACTTATAAAACAATTAGACAATTTGGTCACATTATTCCTACCTAGAAATCAACCCGACAGTATACTAACATTCTCCGTACTTAGATATCAACTAGACAATATGACCCACCACATTCTTCCCACCTAGAAATCAACTAGACAATATTGTCACATTCATTCTTCCCACCTAGAAATCAACTAGACAATATGGTCACATTCTTCCCACCTAGAAATCAACTAGACAATATGACCACATTCTTCCCACCTAGAAATCAACTAGATAATATGCTAACATTTTCCGCTGATCACAATTTTAACAAATCTACTGAAACTACATGGTATTTGTATTTGTGTGTGTGTGTATGTGTGTTTCTAAAATAAAAGTTCTCCAACGCCCATATGATGCCGAGGCCCAAAATTAGAGTAAAGAATAGCAAAACTGTTTAAATTCGATACATGTCGTAAGAAGCGACTAAGTAGGTAATGATGTGAATTTGGCTGTCCCATCCCATATAGGGTAGGAGTCACCCAAACGTCAAGCCGAAGTAGGTTGTGTCAGATCGAATCCACAGATATCCCAACTAATCTGTAAAACGCACCACACGGCTTCCATTCTGCAGGAGTTTTAAAACGATCGCAGAAGAAGAAGAGGATTCTCGAAGACGAAATGAAAAGTTATTTGTTTTTGTTTTTAAGGAATACCCCCCCCCCCTGGACCCCAGCCCACTTAGCAGAGTTGTAACTACAGTTTTGAATAGCATATGATAGACCACTGATGTGACTTGTATTGTTCATGAGATAGCATATGATAAATAGACCACTGATGTGACTTATTGTTCATGCAAATAACAATTTATCTCTTACGGTGAGCAACGTTCCTTTCAACCGTGGACGTTGGTCCAATTTGATTATCTATAATATAATATAATAGCCGTGTTCTGTCAGTCTCTCCGGAACGCTCTATAAATGGCACATTTGCGTCACGGAATTCCATGCGACATTTAATCAAAACGATTGGTGTCGTGACTTTATTCAAAGCAGACGACATCTTTGTATACAAATGTTATTGATGTGCTAACAGGTAATCTTCGGTATCGGCTTGTGGTTAATATTATCTAAAATACATTATATTTAAAATAAATATATAATTTGCTTTAAATAATGGATGAAGATGATTCAATCACAAGAAAGTGTCAAAAAATAAAAGAGCAAAAAGCTAGATGGTTGAGTCGTCAAAGTCAAGTGTCACTCACTCGAATTCGTGCCGCAAATGCTGCAGAACATAGACATAAAATTGAAAGAGACATGCAAAGAATTGATCAAGAAACCCTCCCACAAAAACAAACATGATTTACTAAGGATGCCGATGTGCACCGGCGTCGTGCTAAGCTAGAATCACCAGCGTAAAGAGAAAATCGACAAGCTATGAATAGAGTATTTCAACGTCGTCACAGACAGCATGAAACTGTTAAGCAAACGCAGAGACTACGTCGAGCTGCAGATGTCGAGGCTCACTTATTGTCACAAATGCGTCGAAGGCAAGAAATGTCAAATGAAGTAGCAAATTTTGCGGAGGATCATTAATTTTAGATATTATATTTGAATTTTGTGGTGCTAAAATATTTTGTCGTACGTCCTAACGTTAGCACGTTTACTAGTTGTTGCCGAAAGGTGAAGATCATGCTCCTAAAGCCACTAGACATACAAAGTAATAAGATGCAGTATCCCAAGTTCCTGCGCTTGATGCTCTCTGATAATACACACGCTAAATACACACATTTTCACGAGAATATTCGCTCTAATAATAGCGCTATTTCTTTCGCTATTTATAGCGCAAAAATTATGGATTGTCAAGATCGAGGTCCATATGTTTTAAAAGTTCATGAACAAACATTAACATCGAACTTCTCATACAGTTTTCTTAGTTGTATGTTTTGGACAGTACTCAAGTAACAGACGTTCGACAATCACAACAGCAAATGCTACATGCGAAAGAGAAATCCGTAATAATTTCGATCGATTTTTCTTTTGTCAATACAATAGACTGATAACGTGATATAGAAACAAGAGAGATTCATAATGATGCTCAAACTGGAAGAGGAATCCCAATAGTAAGTATAGTCTTCAATCGCGATCGTCAATCTTATCACCTTCGCTATAATGAACCAACATCTAGCTAGGTTGCAATGGTTTTCATCAACGACGAAGAACCATCCTTTCACCGCGACATTCGCATTTATATCATGTATAATCTTGTGTTCGCTGTTGATAGACTCTGTTTACCGCACCAAAAGTAACATCTTCCTAGTTCTAAGACAAGAAACATTATTAAGTATTGAAAACTACAAGTAGAACACTATCAATATCTTGGACACATAATCAAAAATGACGGCAGATGTGAAACAGAAGTTAAAAGGAGAATAGGAATGACTAAAAGTAACTTCAATGACATGAGGAAAATATTAACATCTAAACAAATTACAAATAGGTTAAAAATGACAAATAAAAAATGCTACATCTATTCCATATTAATGTATGGCTCATAAGCATAGACACTAAACAAAAAATTAGAAGACATAATTGATTTCTTTGAGATGTGGATATATAGAAGAATAGGGAGAACATCATGGAAAGAGAAGAAAACAAACAAAGAGGTTCTAACAACACTTGATATGAAGAAAGAATTATTAAGAGTAATAAAGGTTAAGCAAATAAAATATTGTGGACACATTATAAGACATGACACCTTGTTGAAGATCTTACTTGAGGGTAAAGACGAAGGGAAGCGAGCAAGAGGTAAGCAGAGATACAAGTGAGAGACCAACATGGCACGATGGGCAGGTTACAGTCTAGCAGAGTGCACCACCAAAACAGGAGACAAAGAATGTTGGAAGTCTGTTGCAGCCAACCTTTCGTTGCGGAGACGGTACTTGATGATAATGATGTATTGACATTCAAGGCACACCTGGAAAAAAAAGGTGTATAGATTATTAAGATTAGCAGGTAAGTAGCAGAGAGATTGGAAGATGCCAAGGGGTTAATATTAGTTACATCCTATTTAAGATAAGGAACTTGACGACACTACATCGATTGAGAACACAGAAGAATCATGGTAACTGCAGAAAGGAGTGAAAATGCGACGAAAATTAGCAACTGTGTTTTAAGGGTTCAAATAGGGAGTGGGGAGAAGAGGGGGTGGTGTTATATACGCCATCATTAGTTTAAACAGGAATGGTTATAAAGTAATAGCAAAGCGTTGCAATTCAGACTTAGTTAATACTTGGTCAGATGGAGTAGTAGTAGTTGTTGTTGTAGCAGCGGTAGGAATGTAGTAGTAGTAGTAGTATCTGTTGTTGTTGTAGCAGCGGTAGGAATGTAGTAGTAGTTGTAGTAGTATCTGTTGTTGTTGTTGTTGTTAATGTAGCTGTGGAATGATTGTAGGAGTAATTGTTGTAGCAGTTGTAGGTTGTAATAGTAGCAGTAGTAGTAGTACAAGAAAGTAGTAGTAGTAGTAGTAGTTGTTGTTGTTGTTCTTGTTGAAGCAGTGACATGTTTCTATTATAGTTGTCGTAGCAGTGATATTATTTTAATAGTTGAAGTAGTAGTAGTTATTGTTATTGTTGTAGTAGTGGTAGGATTGTAATAGTTGAAGAAGTAGCAGTTGTTATGGTTGTAGCAATGGTACGATTGTAGTAGTAGTTGTAGCTGTGGTGCAATTGTAATAATTGATGTAATAGTTTTTGTAGTTATTTTTATATCAGTAAGTGTAGTAGTAGTAGTAGCAGCAGTAGTTATTGTAGCTGTGGTTGGATTATAAGTGTAGTAGTAGCAGTAGTAGTTATTGTAGCTGTGGTTGGATTATAAGTGTAGTAGTAGCAGTAGTAGTAGTTGTTGCTGTTGTTGTAGCAATAGTAGTAGTTGTAGTAGTAAAATAATTACATGAATTGTATGCAAGGGTTAGCAGTTACATTCTATGATAGATTTAGACAGGGATCGAAAAACCTATAGACTTGTCAGGTTTACGCTTATAACCGGTCAGTCGTTTCTGAATTTCAAGATCCACATGTTTAAACACTCTTTCTCCGCCAAAGGCGGATGTGTCGGGCACTTGGCGCAAATAAACCTGCATTCTCAATGCATTTCCGTTCTCTGGACTATATCCTGCTGGAAATCTAGTAGTCCCATTGTCCTGCTGCAAGAGAGATCCAATGGGAGGTTAAGAATGAACGCTGGGAAGAAGAAGAAGAAACATTCTTTCGCCATGATATAATCAATGTGTACTCTCTTTCATAGTTGAAAAGCAGTGCCTTTCCGAGAGATGCTGAAAAATATATTTGTCCTCGTGTTTCACCATTTGTACTGTGTCACTCTCAAAAGAGCAGAAGAATGATTGCTAAGAGTACGTATTATAATTAACGAGATAATCACGGGGAAACTTCGGAAGAGGGACATGTGAACCCTAAGATGTAACCATATATCCAACTAACAGCCTCGTGAACGTATACCAAATGTCTTGACCATTGCGTCATGTACATCCCATCACTAAACAAGAGGTTATCCACACTAGAAGGTGTTTAAATAGCAACCAATATTCAGTTTTATTTCACGACATAAATAAAAACGACAGATATATATATCATATATATATATATATATATATATATATATATATATATATATATATATATATATATATATATATATATATATATATATATATATATATATATATATATATATATATATATATATATATATATATATATATACCCACAAGTAAAACTTGGGTATGTTTAAAACTTGGGTATGTTTCAATCCCTGCGAATTGTTAGCAATATTACTATTGTATCCTTTTGTGCAGTGAGCTTTTTTCCATACTCATAAGGCTTCAACCCTCTGTAGTGTACAATTTTATTTCAAATCTGCCTCCTCAGAGAGGTTAAAACATAATTACACAGATAAATTGATGTGTGGCTTTCACAAGAAAAATTGATGGGTGGCTTTCACAAGATAAATTGATGGGTGGCTTTTACAAGATAAATTGATGTGTGACTTTTGCAAGATAAAGTAATGTGTGGCTTTCATAAGATAAATTTATGTATGCCTTTCACAAGATGAAGTTCATCCTATTTATAAGTGGATGGGAAAATACGGTTTGTGGATCAAATCTGTACCGCCAAGACTTTTTAATCTGCCCTGATCTAAAAGTAATTTACACACTAGCTCATGAGCACGGACAACTTAAAATTTTGTGAGCTAATTTGAAAATCATCCTTCTAAACTGATGCATTTGAAATATCCCGAAAAATGTATTTCTTTCGTTGTAGTAGTGCGATCAATCGTCAATACAATAACATATGTGAATAAATATTTATTGGTAAAGATTTCTAATATATGAGAGAAGGTATAGCAAAATCGATACGCTTTTATCGTATTTAACGATATGTAATGTAAAAACCAAGACAATGAAAGATGAAAACTCCTGAAAATACAAAGAAATGTGTTTGTGACCAAGCCGTATACACCAGATAATGATCAAAGAAGAACGATTAAAAGTGGAAATTGATGTAGAAATTCTATTGTGGTAGTGCTTTTCAGCGTTATTCGTGATCATTACTTTATCTTGTGCTGATTTTCAGAGAATCCACGAAGAATAACTTTGAAATTTTGTCCTTCTTTGGGGGGGGGGGGGGCTACAGGAATGTTATTATGTTTACGATGCATAATAAGATAAAGTTGGAAAATATTGGCAATGAGCTAACTAAAAGACAAAGTTATAACTATTCAGAAGCTATACGTTTTCCTGTGGCAACATATGATTGTGAGACGTGAGTAATGAGATCAGCAATTGTATTGAAAATATTAGCATTTGAAATGAAATGCTATAGAAAGGTCATAAGAATATCATGGACAGAAAGATAATCCAACACTAACGTCCGTAAAGACATGAACGTAGAAACATATAGGTTCCTCAAAACTATCCACACACACAAAAAGTACGGAGAATCTGTATACTTGTGTTGCAAAGCGATTCGGTGCTGCTAGAACAAACCTGGTTCAATTCCCGTCAGCTGTAAGAATTATTTTCATTTATCCTCATGCTTCTTACTTGAACTTACCCACACAAAAAAACACAAGCTGACATTTGGACATGTAAAAAGACACAATGGTTTCATGAAAGGTTTCAGGAATTGTAACAAGAGGCATACCACGACTAGTTTGGGCACAGGACATCATAGACTGTCTGAATATGACATTGAAGAGGCTTGATAGCTTGCACAGAACCGAGATGCTTATGGAGAAGTAATAAAGACAACATTCTGCAAAGGACGCGTCACATCGATAGATAGGTAAGTCAGATATGTGCCCTACAGTAATAGGCCTCGAAGACTATCAACAAGATTGCTTTAGGTTCCACGTGTGGTGGTGGGTAACGCAAAAATTGTCCCAAACAGGGGAATGCGGGATAAAAAAGAAACACGCTTCATTGGAACAATAAAATTATGCAATATAGTCTTCGCCTTTCTCTCTGCATTTGTGTATTGTAGTTTGCGTTTGATGACAACTGTAATTTGTCAAACATACTGCTGCTAAGTAGGCAAAGAAGTGTATCTAACTGGCAAACCACGGGAACTGTTGGAACGCATTTTCTTCAACATTTTCTAATAAAACTAAGTTGTTATGGCATTTCTAGAAGTGTTGCAACTCCCCAGCAAGAAAGAAGTTTACATGCGAAAGTGTACGAAGAAGAATATTCTACAATGTTAACACAGATTTTCCAAATTTTCCTCGTTTATTAGATCAAATTATACTACGATTATTTGTCCCATTTTGCAGCTCTCCCTTCATGGCAAATGGTTAAACACACCCGACAATAATTGCACTTCGTTTTTCGTTGGAGGAAAAAAAATAAATCGATGTTAAATTTATCAAGTAATTATTAAGTAACCATTAGTGTACCGGCTTCATTAGCGAGGTTACCAAAAGTATTTCAACATTTTATAAGACTGGTCACGTGATGTCCCAAGACTGATATCGTCATTCAGCAGGAATTAATTGGAAATAGGAAGTAAATAGAGCAAATATAATTAGGAAATATGAAGAAATATGTTCTATAATGGTGAATTGTGGTGATACTGACAGTGGTGGTGGTAGTGGTGATGGTGATAATGATATTCATTGTGGTGGAGCCGATGATGGTTGTGGTGATGGTGGTATTGGCGGTTTTGCTGATCTTGGTATTGATAGTTGTGGTGCTGATCATTGTATTGGTGGCGGTGATCGTGGTATTGATAGGGGGTGGTGCTGCTTATAATGGTATTGATGGTGGTGGTGACGATGATGGTTGCTGGAAGGTGATGCTCGTGATGGTATTGGTGATGGTGATAGTATTAATGGTGATAGTGATATTATTAATGGTGATGGTGATAGTGATAGTATTAATGATGATGGTGATAGTATTAATGGTGATGGTGATAGTATTAATGGTGATGGTGATAGTATTAATGGTGATAGTATTAATGGTGATGGTTCTGATATGGTGGTGGTTCTCGTGATTGTATATATGGTGATGTTGCAGATAATGGTGGTTGTGTCAATGATGATGATATTGATGATGGTGTGGCTGATGATGGTGTTTGTTATTGTGCTGATGATGATATTCATAATTATTGTGCTGTTGATGTCACTGATGATGGTGGTGCTGATGATGTTGTTGCTGATGATCGTACTGATGGTGCTGAAAATTACATTAATATCGATGGTGTCAATGATGGTGATGGCATACTGATTATCGTATTGCTCACTAGCTCGTATTGCCAATGGCTCACTAGACAAACCAATCATGCAACAGAAAACATTAGGAGATGACATGCCTTTATATTGAGGTTATCTTCTTATAGAAGCTTCGTGGCACGTCATCTATGCAATCCCGTAGTCATAACCTTCGATAACAGTTACCATGTTGTTCCGACAGGCCGACGTTGTGCTTTAACTAGTTACGGGCACGGCGTGGGCGGGCGGAACAACAAAGAAACCTGTCGCAAGGGCCAGAGTTGTGCCCTGATGTCGACGTCTGTTTCAGCAGCATTGGACTCGAAACACCATCGAGTCGAATGGCTGCTGGAACAGAGGGCGAAGCACTTATGGGAATGCCCCTGGAGCTGTGCGGCCAGCTTCTAATCAAGAATCAAGATGATATTGATGCTGGTGGTGCTGCTGATGATATTGATGGTGTTGGTGTTAGTGGTGATATTAATGGTGGTGGTTCTGATGAAGATAGTGATGGTGGTCATGCTGATGATGATATTGATGGTGGTGGTGGTCGTGCTGATGATGATATTGATGGTGGTGGTGGTTGTGCGGATGAAGATATTGATGCTGGTGGTGCTGCTGATGATATTGATGGTGGTGGTGTTAGTGGTGATATTAATGGTGGTGGTTCTGATGATGATAGTGATGGTGGTCGTGCTGATGATGATATTGCCGGTGGTGGTGGTAGTGCGGATGAAGATATTGATGGTGGTACTGATCATGATATTGATGGTAGGGGTGCTGAAGCTGATATTAATATATTCACATCTCGCAGGCATCAATTCTTCTTCTAGTTGTTTGTTCATTATCCATGTTTATGAGCCATACATCAATATAAAATAAATGTAGCATTTTATAATTCTCATTCTTAGTTTATGATTTTTTTAAATATTAGTAGTTTCCGTGTGTCACTGAACGGACTTTCCACCATTCCAATTATCCGTTTTAGTCTTCTGCTTCACAAACTTAAATAAAAATATATATCAGATCTTTCTTTCAGATCAATAATTTGTGTTATTGAACATTCATTCAGGTCTACGTCTCCAGAAGACTGACATTGTCTCCGATCGTTAACTGGGTTTACAGTTGCACCAACAATGTAATTAGGCTTTAGGCAAATCTTATACACCATATACACAGGGCAGCACAACAGCATGGTCGATTTTTGCACACACAAAAATATAAATGTGAAAAAAAACCGATTCAAATAACCGATTTAAAGAAAATCCTTTTCAAAAAAATCTGAGCAATAACACAAATCGATTATTGTGTACGTGAGAAATGATAGGTAGTTATGTCTGTTCCAAATGCTTTCTTATATAATGTAAATTGAAAAGTGTGCTATTTTTTTTCTACAAGAAAAGAATAAAATTGCTGCGGACATCAATTGTACACTTCTCTTGTTCGTCTGCATCCTGTAAACATTTGCAAATTGGTTGTGAAGACAACAACCGCTGGAAGCAACCACAAGCACGATTTGTGATTGTCGTTAAATTCACCAATTTTCGTTCGTTGACGAAATAAAATCATGGCCCAAAAAGGCACAGCTCAAAGTAAATTGTGCTCGCATTTTAGAAGAATATTTGGTCTTATTTTCCATTATGCCATCAAGGGGGATGTAATCTATTTCATCTCCGTATATCATGAAAAATATTTTCAAATCATTAAGTTTTTTATAGTTTTTTATCTAGCTATCAAGATTCTATTTTTTATTTTATTTTTGCTATATTGACATTGTATTCCGGTCCTTTTTGTTAATTTTTGCTATATGAAGAATGCAACTGATTGAGAAGTCACATTTTGATTCATATTGAAATAAATAAATTCATGGAATTTATTGAAAATTGTGATTTATTTTAGCTAGCTCGTAGATAAACGGGAGGGGGTGGAGGTGTGTCTGTGCAAACTCCCGTCCAATTCTTAGGACATCAGAATATAACTTTTAGTACTAGAAATTTAGCTAATAGGTTGCGTAACACTACACATATCACCACCTTTAACAATCTTCACTAAAAGGTCATCACATTCCTCATGAGAAAAGGGAATCACGCGCGATGTTGGTTAATATCTAAATCTAAAACAAAACCTGAAATCTCAATTGAAATAGTTTATAATATCTACAACCAAATATGACTTACGCATTAAACAACTGTGTGACATGTACAACAAAATATGAACTCTACATTAAACTGTTTTTTTAATATAAAAAATAGCATGAATTCTGCCCTGAACTATTGTGTAATATCTAAAACAAAACATGAATTTCGTCCTAAAAAATTGTGTAATATATCTAAAACATATTACTTCAGCATTGAACAATTTCGTAATATCTAAAACATAATATGAACTATTCATTGAACCATTCCGTGATATCTAAACATGAATTATGCATTGAACCATTCCGTGATATCTAAAACAAAACATGAATTCCGTCCGGAACTATTATGTAATATCTTACACACAAACTTCTTAAATTGCATTCAATCTCTCAGCCAATTTGCTATAGTTCATGAAAATGGTGAAATAATAATGAAATACTTCTTGGGCGTTCAAATAACCGTCTTAATGTTTTAACGTGGTTTCCACCTGGGAGCGAGACATGTGCTGTGCTACAGCTAAATTTATGCCATATAGGCCTAGCACCTCCGTTTTTGGTGTGCTTTTGATTATTATTAGCTTCCCTAGCTGTATCAATCTTCCTATTTGTTGCCAGGAGATAAGTGTATAAACTACTCTTATCCATTACGGTTTTATCATTCACTTGGATATTTCACATAAAAAATGTCCTTTGGTAACATTTTACCGAATAAGAAACGGTAAGTAGGGATTTTGACTTGGGTCAATTACGTCTAACTTGTACGATGAATTTCACTGCCATATAACTGGTCTAATGTAGTTAGATGATCTCTCGCTTCTTATGTCCTAGAATACTTGGCCCTTTTCAACTGTGAACCTGATTGTGGTATAGAAACGATATACAATATAGTTGGTCTATGGTTGGTTCGCACTCAGCCGAAATTCGTTCACCAATATCATTGATATATCGTCCAAATCAGACGTACTGCACACATTCTGTGGACCAGGGTTACATGCATTCCTACGTTTTGCTTGTCCACACTACATTATTCCAGAAGAAAACTAGGAGCTTGCTCTCGTGGTTTAACAGCGCTTTAGCTATGCTTCAGTATTTCGTTGAGTGGACTGTACCAGCAGTTGCACTTGGTGCTACCCTATAATGATGTGCTAATTTCGTAATGTACTAAAAATACGCTTTCCGTTGTGGAAGTTTTGCTCACTACTCTGTGAGCTTCTTGGGACACGACATCCTGGCGATCCACTGTCCCAGACTGAGCTGCAGCAGTCTTTTGGCTCAAGGGGGGGGGGGGAGAAATACCATTCAGAGATATCGTTTGTCTTAATAAATTGTCATTTCATCTCGGTCTACACTGCCCGGACACGATCCCGAGACACTGTCGGCAACGACCAGATGTATAACATGTACTTCGAAGATACCAGTTTTAAAGTTGCCCCGTGAATAAGTGTTTTTTATGTTATCGTGGTCATCTGCTAGCCCTGGAGGTTGCAAGAGACCAGTGCGAAGTCCTTTATATTCTATTGATAAATTATTGAAATAATAAATAAATGGATATGTTTAATTGAAAATGACCGTACAAGTTGCTAAATGACATTTACTGCGATGACATTTAAGGTAAAGGTATGTCTCATGGCAGCAACCTGCCGTCGGGGATGAAGATAACTCTTCATGTACTAGGCCGCAGCAACTATTAGGTGAGGTGGCCAGTTCCCTTCCTTGCTGTCTTTATCTTCCCTAACTCATGCGTCATGACATTTAACTGACTAAATGACATTTAGAGCGATAACATCTAGTGATGACTGCATTTCTCACATTCCCATTCTCTTTACGTACCATATAGACTGGTCTCTATCAGCCGAAAATGCCATCTTCTGATTACTTGCACAAAGAGTTGAGAAAACGATTTATAATTTGTGTCCAGTGAAAGACGATCTGGTATCCATTATTTGGTGGGTAGACGAGGGAATCGACCAGACATAACGCGAAAAGAAGGCCGAAATTGGTGAGCTGTTTCGAAAAGCTACGAAGATTGGTGACAAATCGAACAGAATCAAAGAAATGTGTTTTCCTCCATACTAAGTTGACGCTATAGACTTCTTGGTCGACACATTACACGATACATACATAAATTGACCTATTGGAGATCGAAACACTGACTTAGTTATTGAACCCATCACAGTTACAACTACGCTACATTGACTCGGCTAAATCATCACACCAGGAACTGTTGACAAACTGCTGTAACATCGACTGAACACCATTCACATTTAGATGTTCAACCCAGCTTCCCCAACATGTCTCATTATTACATCGAACATGTACTAATCAATTAAGACCACATTCCGATTGATTGGTTATGTGATCAATATATTTCGCTGTGCTTACTTCTTTAGCATTGAGACAGATTTCTACACAAGGGAAAGTGTTTCGAAAGTGATTATTACCGTTCATTTATCAATGTCATCGTCTATATAATTCTTTTATCTTTTGTGTCATTTCTTTTGTTTCTTCAACTATTGCTAACTGTATGGTGAGCTTAATATTATAGGCTGTGCGTTGTTTCCTTTCCTTATTTACACGTAACACACAAATAAAATAATGATATTAAAGGGTTCAAAATGCGTAGAGGATTGATTTCATTGTACTCAGATTACCCCATATGTGATCCGTCCCTTTCAACAAACCGGCACGCCGCCTGCTGAGAGTACCACTCATAGTGTAACATCGAGGAGGATTTCCTCAAAGTGTAACTATATTAATTCGTGTACCATTAGCGGCCTGTTTGAGCTCTCTCATATCAATGTTGTTGATGCATACCTTCCTTGTGAGTAAACGTTATTCCATATCTTTTCATCACGGACTTGTGTTACCAATCTATATGTGTAGCCCACAGGAAATGGCATGTAAATTATGAAGAGCTCTGGTACAATAGCACGTAACTCCGTAGCTTCAAGTGATAATCCTCATGGCTCTTCTAAAAACATCCAAGTCATAAACCCGACGTCACGAGTCGGATTCGAATCCTGGACCTTTTCATCACAAAACGAAAGAACCACTACACCAGAGCGATGTCCGATATATACCTTCCTCTTTTTCTTCTTTTTGTTCAGAGTTTAACATGTCTACACAGCAAGTCCGGTTTTCTTGATAAATATTTCTCTATTTGATAGCACCTCAAGGAACCCATACAGCTTTCTATAGATGTCTCAGTGCTCCTTCCTCAATTGGTTCAGTGGAATGCAGTCTTACAGTGTAGGTTCCGCAGTCTGTGTGCACATGGACGCAGAAGTAATGGGGGCTAGACTTACTCTATTTAAATAGCTGTTTAGTCTATTGTGTCCTGCCATGATATACCAAAGATTATAACTTGCTCAGCTCTGTCGAGTATTGTGTCCTGCCATGATATACCAAAGATTATAACTTTCCTGGTATGCCACAGCGGAATGGTATTCACTGTAGTACTATCCTTATTTGGTTGCTCATTTGTCATATAGCTTCCTTTTGATTTGTCATTTTGACTGTCAAAGTCTTGTAGTACAGTTATTACACCAGTAGATAAACCACCAGTAGATACACCACCAGTAGATACACCACCAGTAGATACACCACCAGTAGATACACCACCAGTAGATACACCACCAGTAGATACACCACCAGTAGATACACCACCAGTAGATACACCACCAGTAGATACACCACCAGTAGATACACCACCAGTAGATAAACCACCAGTAGATACACCACCAGTAGATACACCACCAGTAGATACACCACCAGTAGATACACCACCAGTTGACATTGGCTTGTATTTTTATTTAATATTTCTTCCTCAATGCTTAGGGCCTTTGCTTATGCAGAGTAATTGGAGTAGAAGATTTCATTCGGTGAAAATGTGAATTCATTTTCTTTTTCTGGATATTTTATGTTCACTCCAGCATCTCCTTTCTTCACTGCTACGGTTTCTGATCTATCAGTATATCCTTGACTTGTATCCACTCTTCTCGGTCGTACACACCTTTAATCATGTTGCATTCTAGTGTTTTCTTTTGGAGAGTACTTGAGGTCATTCGTCCTTGTGCTCCGGGACCTGGAAAGAAAGTAAAGAGCTGGTAAACACTTTGATATGAAATGCATGTCGTAAGATGCGACCGAGGAGATAAGGGATGGTGGTGTTGGTTATCGAGTACCATTTTAGTAGCATACGATTTTAAAACATGTCTGTACATATAGTATCACTTTTAGCAACAGAAATTGGTAGCATGTCCTATTCAGGACGTTGCCATCAATCCAAAATTTTTTGGATGTAGTGATATTCTAGGCAATATAACTACGTTCAGTAGTTTGCCACTGCTTTCTGGACATTAAGTAACATTCAATCATAAAAATGGCAGTTAGTATGATCTTTAGTAACACACAATCATAAAACATGTGTTTTAGTATCATGTTTAGTAACACACAATCATAAAACATGTGTTTTAGTATCATTTTTAGCAACATGCAATCATAAAACATGCCATATAATTACAGTATCATGTTTACTAACATAATCATGTTTGGACCCAGACTAGAAATTTATTCCCAAATCTGCTTGAGATCCTCATTGTTACTGAGGGTTAAAGGTCTTATATGACGTTTATAAGGACCTACACTGATTGCTTGCGGATTTTCGGACCGGTCACTGTCAGCTCGTGGATCGGTACCTATCCACGGACCACCACTTTGAGAAGCACATGCCAATACACGTCCAAATCCTCACTGCCTGTTTTTTGTTATTTGTTTTATTTTGTTTTATTTCTGTCTTGATAAAGGCCTTTTGGTCGAAACATCGATTTGTGTGTGTTATTATGCGTATCCTTAGCTCTTTGCAAAACTTAATTACCCAATTCCTGGATTTACCTGTTGGATTTCAGTTTTGCGCAGTCAGTACACTTTGAGAAGCTCGTATCTACATCGACTTGTATTTTCTATCTCACAATCATGAAACCAACAACTTTCTTTCAGTGATATATTTTTTTTCTTGGTGAACTGTTTGATATCTTATATTGTTTTTTTTTTAAAATTGTTAAAGTATACATTATCTTTCCCGTTTCCACAGTAATAATTTTTTTTTTTTAATCGACTGTGTATGTGATGTACATTCTCTTTGTTCTTATGAAATGTCTTGGTGTGAAATGTCTTGGTGTGAAATGTCTTGGTAACTAAACACTGTTTTTGTATTGTTTGCTATGTTTAACATTGTGTACATTGATTCTCTCTGGCGGAGTGATAACGCCGTTCGCTGTATGCTCAAAAGTTCGCAGGTTCGAAACCCATTTGGTCTTGTTTACAAAGTGGATTTATCGGAGATCCCGGAGTATTATCGCTAGATGTAAAAGAGCTATACTCTAAGGAATGGTACTCTCAACAGGCGGAGATGCCGCTTCGTTTCGAGAAACAGACTCTCAGCAGGCGGGGATGACGCTTCGTTTCGAGAAACAGAGTATATATGGTGTAATTCGAGTACAATGTAGTTTATCCTCTACGGTTTTTCAACCTTTCAACAGTTTTAAGACCGCTCTGTGACGGAGAGGTAGATCTAGTCTAGGACGGCAACCTACTGGATGTAAAACAATGTCATGAAAAACAACATTTTAATTCTTTTTCTTCGGTGTTAACTCACAAACTCCTGCCGGATCTCTCTTGTTGCAGGACCATTGTCCTACTAGTTTTCCAGCAGGATGTAATCCAGAGAATGGAAATGCGTCGTGTCACAGTTTCATTTAGCGTCAATTAGTAGAGACATCCGTCTTCGGCAGAGTTTTCATTCAACACTTGATGCAGACAAGAGTGAATGAGGGAGTTAGTGAGTGAGTGAGTGAGTGAGTGAGCAAGAGAACGAACGAGTGCTTCAGTCCGTGAATCAATAAGCGAGTGACAATCAGTGAGTGATTCTGTCACTTAGTCAATGAATCAGTCAGTCAGTGAATCAGTCAGTCAGTCAGTCAGTAAATCAGTCAATTAGTGAGTGAATCAGTCAGTGAGTGAATCAGACAGTCCAGTGAGTGAATTAGTCAGTCCGTGAGTAAATAAGTCAGTCAGTGAGTGAATCAGTCAGTCATTGAATCAGTCAGTCAATCAGTCATTCAGTGAATCAGTTCATCAGTCAGTCAGTTCATCAGTCAATCAGTGAGTGAATAAGTCAGTGAGTGAATCAGACAGTCAGTGAGTGAATTAGTCAAACAGTGAGTGAATCAGTCAGTCATTGAATCAGTCAGTGAGTCAGTGAATCAGTCAGTCAGTAAGTGAGTTATGAGTCAGAAACATGCACATATACATTTCTACCTAGAATCATATAACCACAACCTACTAAACAACTTGACTCAATAAATAATGTCTTGCTCTCTTCCGATTTTCTACTATTTTCTTTTCAACTACATAGGTAAGATTTCCGACTGTAGATGCTGCAATCATCCAGAATTTCAGAGTACTTTTTAAACGTCTTCTTCGACACAACCAGTAGCGGCAATTTTCTCACGTGCACAAGTTAACAGAATACATTTATTGAACGTTTCTAAAAACCGATCAGTAAAAACCCTTTACACCGATTTTCTGTTATGTATTTTTTGTGATATTATACCTCATTATAAACAATGGTCCCCGCACGACATGCCGACCATCCCTCCCACTATTGGTAATCTGCTCATACCTCGGAAAAATAGATCAATTGCTGAGACTAAATGTCTTCACGGAATTACCCAACGTGTAATTTTCACTATTCAATTTCTTTGAGTATTCCAAAGTACGTATTTTTCAAGTTCTTATTTAAATCGTTCTACTTTTGAAGAAAAAAATGTAACTGGCGCCATGTTTTATTCAACAGGTTTTTGTTGTTCTTTTATTGTATGTAGCTGCTTGTTTTCAGCTGAAGGACATCAAAACAAATATTTTGAAAGCGTGCAGAATGAATAAGTAACCCACAAAAATTTCAGAGGAAAATAAATATTATAATAATAACTAACAATGCCTACCTAACATGATGCGGCTTTAAAATGATATGTTGTTTTTATCTGGCTTGGTTTTGTGTGCGTGTGATATCTAGGGTGCATGAATCAGACGATCGAAATGTGGAGTTTCTTACAATAGAGAATCTTGTAGATCGAAATACAGGAATCTGTCGGCTTGCTCTCTTCAAGAACTTGTACCAGTAATAATAACTAACCTTGTCAATCAATTCTTCCCGCAAGCGCAAATTGACCGGTAGGCGTGGCTTATAAGTGGGAGGAAGACCACGCCTCTGATCAATCGACGGGCGTGTCAAGACCAAGATCGATGGGGTAGCGATGGAGTGTGTTGGAAAACTGAATCTGCTCAGGGGTGGTGAAATTAGTAAGGGTGGAGGTCTGGTCGAGAACAGGGGGTGGAGGTCTGGGAGAAGTACAGTATAGATTATTGGTCTTCGTCTTAAGAATGAGCGAAAGATCTGAGAGAAGTTTCGGCGGATAAATGAATGAATGACAGACAGAATGAGTGAATGAAAATAATAACACAATGGAAGTTCATGAATGTTGTATGATAAATATATACCAAATATATACCAAATATATATGTATATAAATATAGAAAGACAAGGCAGTACGACAAGATGAAGAGGAAGAAGAAAAAGACTAATAAAAAGTGAAGAAACAAAGGTTAAGCAGACGAATAGTACGATAACACGAATAAAAGAACGATAAGAAAAAAGGATAAAAAGAATTATGAGAAAAAACGCAAGGATTCTTATTCCTCTTCTGTCGTTAGCTTAAAATATGTTTATATCTGTTATATAGCCTACATTTATGGATATAACTGTCTGAAAAATGGATAGGCTTTGACCAATTTCAGAAAAAATGAATATGGTAACTTTCAGACAATGGATATGATAACTGTCAGAAAATGGATATCATAACTTTCAGCAAAAAAAATGGATGTGAAAAAGCAGAAAAATGGATATGATAACTTTATACAAAAAATGGATAATGGATGTGAAAACTCAGAAAAATGGATATGATAACTTTATGCAAAAATGGACGTGAAAGCTGTCCGAAAAATGGAAATGATAACTTTATGCAAACAAATGGATGTGAAAACTGTTAGAAAAAATGGTTATGAGAACTTTCAGACAAATTGGATATGATAACTTTCGATAAATGGATTCCCATCGAGACCTGATCCTTGTCACTAAAATAGTGCTACGTTCAGCTAACAGAGGCTGAAAACTTCGTAAGTCATAACCTTCGATAACAGTTACCATGTTGTTTCGACAAGCTGACGTTGTGCTTGAACTAGTTGCGGGCACGGCGTGGGTGGGCTGAACAACAAATAAACCTGTCGCAAGGGCCAGAGTTGTGCCCTGATGTCGACCTCTGTTTCTGCGGCATTGGACGCGAAACACCATCGAGTCGGATGGCTGTTGGAACAGAGGGCGGAGTACTTATGGGAATGCCCCACGTGCTGTGAGGCCAGTTTCTAATCAAAAATCAAGAAGAATCAAGGCTGAAAACTAAAACTGGTCAGGTCTTCGTATAATCAAGCAAAACCACAGTCTGTCATGGTATGTACATATGCTGTAAACGGAGGCAGCCAGACAAGAAGAGATTCACAGTAATCATGACGACACACACAAACTTAATGAAAATAACAAGGATAAGAAGAAAACTGATGAAAATGTTGGTAAGAAGGAAAAAAATAAGAATAATAGAGAGATAAGAATATGATGAAGGTTGAGAAGATGAATAGTAGAACGATAAGAAAAAAAGACGGATAAAAAGTAGGTTAGGAAGAAGAATGATTAAACAAGAATAAGAATGAGATGGATAAAAATAAGGATAAGAGGAATGCCGATAAAAAGAAGGATAAGAAAATAAAGGATAAAAAATATGGATAAGAATAAGAAACATGTTTGTGTTTACCCTTTCTCTCTCAATTAATCCGCACAATTTCTAGATATATTTCAAGAGAGTGTCCATTCATTGTGCATTGGTTTAAATTGTTCCATCTATGCTTGACATATCCGCTCTTGCCATACCTTTCATATCAGTGAGATTACATAGCCTACAGCAGCATTTAAATTTATCGACAGATTTGAGTGTGTATCATTTACATTTTATAATGGAATGAACTTACTAAATCTAGCAAAAGATCTAATATGGAAACAAATATGACGATGATGATGATAGTCATGGAGATGGTGGTGGGTATCATGCTGATGGTGGTGGCGATGGTAGTGGTGGTGATGATGAGGGTGGTGGTAGCAGTGATGATGATTATGACGATAATAACGACGATAGAACCCCGAGGCAGTACACGAAGTTGTATTTTATTTTAAATGGGCGTTTCTCTCTGTTTTTCATTTTCATTGGGGGGAGTGGTATTCCATAGTTTTTTAGGCCATTGATGATTCCTTTTGGACGTTCATACTGGCATGTGTAATATAAAATAAAAGTGAACGGATGAGGTGAAACGACACCGGACAAGGAATACGCAAAAATGACGACATACATGACACACAAAACAAACAAACTGGAAAAATTAGAATCAAGCATGAGACAGGCGCTCATTAATGCCGTCGGGTTTACCTGTAGACGTCCACTTCAATAGCACGGGCCATCGGAGCGCCCACGACATTCAGGTTACTGCCATTAAGTCGTACTTATCTGACGACCGAACGCCTCTTGCACTTGAGAACCGCTACATTTACCAATACGGCACTCTTAAACCCGACGGCATCAATGAGCGCTTGTCTCATGCTTGATTCTAGTTTTTCCATAGTTTCTGTATGTTTCGTGTCTCATGTATGTCGTCATTTTTTGCATATTCCTTGTCCGGTGTCGTTTCACCTCTTCCAGTCACTTTATTTTATATTACAAATGTTACACATGCCAATTTGAACCTCAAAATCCTCACTGACTATTTTTGTTGTTTTAATTTTGTTTTATTTCTGTCTTGAGAAAGGTATTTTGGTAAAAACGTCGATTTGTGTGTTTTATTATGTGTGTCCTTAGTTCTTTGCTAAACTTAATTACCATATTCTTAGATTTACCTGCTGGATTTCAGTTTTCTCATTAAGTACATATTATTGATCTTCCGCAGTAGTTTGAGAACGACGACCGCAGAAGAAGAAAAAAAAAGAACGTATCCATTTTTGTGAAGTCTCTTTTGTAGAACCCCCCCCCCCCCCCCCAATGCAAGAGCTACATAATCAAATCTGGACCACTCAATTTGGAAAACAGTATACTAACCACTTACCCATGACGATTCCATTACATTTTGTGAAACTTAACTACGTCTTCATTTTTCTTCATACGATGAGTTTAAGAGCTGTAATCGACTCTGCTATCATTATATTCTCAGTATGCCTAAGCCGATCGTGAAAAATCTGTCACATAACGCATGTTATACTCCACCCATACACTTGTTGCCTTGACAGTCATGCGTGGCCATACCGAAAGCTCATTTACCTATGAATTAATATAGGTTTTACCCGTTCATTCACCGATGAATTCATATAGTCAGTCATTCTAGTCAGTCAGTCAGTAGTTAGTTAGTCAGTCAGTCAGTCGGTCCGTCGGTCGGTCGGCTGGCTGGTTGGTTGGTTGATTTGTTGGTTGGTTGGTTGGTTGATTAGTTAGTTAGTCGTCGGATCATCATCACTACAAACTGGACACGTCCATAGTTACTCCGATCTCTCCCTGAGTATATCCGTAATTACACTTATGATGACAGTACCGGTTCGCTGCTGGTCGAACATCATTCTTCTGCGCCCTCCAAAATGTTCACTTCTAGCAACACTGCATTGCAAACCCTGATCTGTAATTCTAACTATTGAAAATGAATCATCATCCACACTAGTCTCCCTCCCGCATGGTATATCTCTTATGGAGTTCACAACGTCAGCTCGATCCATTGCCCTATCATCCTGTGCCACAATCGTGCATGACGCTAGTTAATCTGCTTTTTCATTGCCTCGAACACCCACATGTCCCGGCACGAAAAAAAAGTAACTACTTTCAACCTTGCCTTTCTCAAGGCCTTAATCCACTGTTCGCGAACGAGACCCACTTGTACCTTCCTAATCATACTCATAGAGTCACTCAAGATGCAGACCCGTCTTACCTTCAGTGTGCCTACCCACTAAAATGCTCTGGTCACCGCCATAATCTCCATGGTCATGATCCTCGTAGTCACAACAAAGGCCCTACTCTTCTCAGTTTTACCAGCGCACTGAGCTGTGAAGGCCCACGCACTGCGAACATGTCTAATCACAGATCCATCATTGTATATAATCACATCCCCCTCTGGCAATCGCATTGACCATAGCCTGCACCTCGTGCTCCACAACTGTGGGACACCATTCACTATTCATATAGGTTTCACACCGTCATTCACCGAAGAATTCATATAGATTTCATACCTTCATTCACCAATGAATTCATATAGGTTTCACACCTTCATTCACCGATGAATTCATATAGGTTCACACCTTGATTCCCTGATGAATTCATAAAGGTGTCACACCTTCATTCACCAAAGAATTTATATAGATTTCATACCTTCATTCACTGATGAATTCATATAGGTTTCACACCTTCATTCACCAATTAATTCATATAAGTTTCACACTTTCATTCACTGATGAATTCATATTGGTTTCACACTTTTATTCACTGATGAATTCATATTGGTTTCACACCTTCATTCACTGATAAATTTATAGAGGTTTCATACCTTCATTCACTGATAAATTTATAGAGGTTTCATATCTTCATTCACCGATGAATTCATATAGGTTTCATATCTTCATTCACCGATGAATTCATATAGGTTTCATATCTTCTTTCACCGATGAATTCATATAGGTTTCATATCTTCATTCACCGATGAATTCATATAGGTTTCATATCTTCTTTCATCACTGAATTCATATAGGTTTCATATCTTCTTTCATCAATGAATTCATATAGGTTTCACCCTTTGACTAATTAAAAAAAATTATATCAGGACGGTGCTTCCTTTGATATATATCAATAGTGAGACGGTCATATTTAAAACTACCAAAATGTGATGTGATTTTGTTCGTTTGCACCAAGATGGTACGTGCAGCACACTTTTGACATCCTTAGCAACAATAATAGCATGTCACAAGACAATGCCATGATTAGTATAATTACTATGGCACTTTTAAAGATTTCATTTGAAGAATTCTCGTATACGAACATATCGAACATACATTCTCATCATTGATAAAATCAGATTGTTACAAATAATACATGCATTCATGCAGGCATGTTTTATACAAATCAATAAGATAGCCTTGCTGGCCAGCTGTGACGAGATAACACGAAGCCTACAGAACTACAACGTGAGAAGTTCAAGTACAGCTGTTACCTCCTTTTTTAAAACTAAAAGAAAATCGCCTAAGTTTATGTTTTCAAATTTTGTGGCTGTTGAGTGAAGACAATCTAGATAGAACGAGGCTACTTATGTTTACTTCATAGTGAGCCTAACTTTGTGACACAGAAGTGAAAAGGAGAATGAGAGTGGATACAAGTACTTGCAATGACATGATGAAAATATTAACATCCAAATAAATGAGAAACTAAAAATGAGAATTATAAAATGCTATATCTATTCTGAAAACCTAATGTAGAGGTGTTGAAAGAGTCAAATGTGAAACTGACCTTAATCAACAATATAAGAAAAAGGCAATCTTCTTTTTTTGGCCACTTCATGAGACAGGCAGGTTTAGAGAACATAGTCACAACAGGCAAAATTGAAGGCAAAAGAGACAGAGGGCGACAACGTGAGAAAATATTAGACAGACAACCTGGCACGGCAAGGAAACAACAACGACTTTGATACATAATACTGTGGACAGAGAGCTGTGGAGAGCCATGACCGCATACGCCAGCTGGCATGGCACCTGATGATGATGGTGACATATATTCTACATGAATGTATGAATAAGAAAATATGGATAATGAACTAAAAGAAACAACTGATGCCTTTTAGATATGGATATACAGAAGTATAAGGAGAATTCATGGAGAGAGAAGAAAACAAATAGCTTCTGGCAGTAGTTCCCGTTGAAAAAAGAATGCTAAAACAAATAAACATCAAGTAAATAAAGTACTTTGGACATATTAAAAGAAAAGACACCTGGTTAAAGAAATAAACATCACGTAAATAAAGTAATTTGGACATATTAAAAGAAAAGACACCTGGTTAAAGAAATAAACATCAAGTAAATACAGTACTTTGGACATATTAAAAGAAAAGACACCTGGTTAAAGACCTTAGGGCAGAGTTGACAATCAATAAAAGGTAATACTGCTAGTAAAACTGTCTGAAAATAGTACTCACGTTGGAAACAAGTAATGAAGTTTTACTGAACGACGACTGTGATAATGTGCTAATCGACGACTGTGATAATGTGCTAATCGTCGTTAAGTAAACTTCACTACCTGTTTCCCACGTGAGGGCAGAGTTGAGAGATTGGAAGAAGTAGGTAGAGATACTAGTTGGAGGGAAACATAAAGAGGTTGACTGGTTATAATTTAGCAGAGTGCATCACCAAAGCAAAAGACAGAATATGCTGGATCTTCGTTGCAGCTAATCTTCGTTGCGGAGACGGCACTTGATGATGATGAAGAGCCTATCTTGACATTATATTACACTATATTGATCAATGATGAATGTAAAATGTATTTCATAATTAGATAAATATTGATAGATGATTACAGTAAAATGTCTTATGTATGATTACTGCAAAATATACTGATATGTGATTACTGTAAAATGTATTAAAAGTAAAATGTATTGATGTTAAAATGTATTGATAGTAAAACGTATTGCCGATGCCTACTGTAAAATGTATTGATGTATGATTACTGTAAATTGTGTTTCTGTATGATTACTATAAAATGTATTGATGGATGAATACTGTAAAATGTATTAATGTATGATTACTGGGAATGTATTGATGGATCACTGCTGTAAAATATATTAATGTATGATTACTGTAAAACGTATTGATGGATGATTACTGTAAAATGTATGATTACTGTAAAATGTATGATTACTGTAAAATGTATTGATGGGTGATTACTGTAAAATTAATTAATGTATGATTACTGTAAAATGTATTGGTGTTTGATTACTGTAACATATATGGATGTATGACTACTGTAAAATGTGTTGATGGATAATGGCTGTAAAATGTATTGAAGGATGATTATTATAAAATGTATTGTTGGTAAATGTATTGATATTAAAATATATTGATAGTAAAATGTATTGTTGCTGCCTACTATAAAATATATTGTTGTGTGATTACTGTAAAATGTATTGATGTATTATTACTGTAAAATGTATTAATATATGATTACTGTAAAAAAATTAATATTTAATTCCTGTAAAATGCATTGTTGTATGATTATTATAAAAATGCATTGCATAATGTAAAATGTATTGTTAGATGACTAATGTAAAATGTATTGATGGATGATTTTTGTAAAAAGTATTGATGAAAAAATGTATAGCTGATGCATACTGTAAAATGTATTATTTTTCTTCTCCTACGTTCGCTCTCTGGTAACCAACAATGTAGTTTGTGTGATTTCCGCCGGGGAGCGTGAAGTACGTGAAAAGATCATCTGTTATATATTGCATATAGAAAATATATATACTTTATGGAGAATACAAGTCTGGGAAAATATATATACTTTATGGAGAATACAAGTCTGGGAAAATATCTCAAGGTCGATATCTCGGTACAAAAATGTGTGCAAACGCGATATATGCATGATGCATGCATTGATGATGGATAATGAAAACAGGATGCCAATTGGTCGTTTTGCATGGAGGAGAAAGATCAGGACTGGTATAAAAACAAAGGAGAATGTAATATCAGTTAGTCCAAGGGCTGCACGTCTAACAAGACACATTTTATTACATGATGGTACAAGCTGGCCTCGGATTCTTTGTACATACTGTGGAAGACACTTTGTACATACTGTGGAAGACACTTTGTACATACTGTGGAAGACACTTTGTACATACTGTGGAAGACACTTTGTACATAATGTGGAAGACACTTTGTACATACTGTGGTAGACACTTTGTACATACTGTGGAAGACACTTTGTACATACTGTGGAAGACACTTTGTACATACTGTGGAAGACACTTTGTACATACTGTGGAAGACACTTTGTACATACTGTGGAAGACACTTTGTACATACTGTGGAAGACACTTTGTACATACTGTGGAAGACACTTTGTACATACTGTGGAAGACACTTTGTACATACTATGGAAGACACTTTGTACATACTGTAGAAGACACTTTGTACATACTGTGGAAGACACTTTGTACATACTGTGGAAGACACTTTGTGGCTCTGATTGGTCTTGCATATCACATCCATCATCGTCATAGATCGTGTATTAGATTTCTTACAACACAACAATATACTTCTTCTTCTTTTGCGTTCGGCATCTGCAGTCATGTTATATTGTCAGGACTGTCGTCAGGGCGAAGTCCACTGTCTTCTCCAGATCAGAAGTGTTGCCCCTTAGCTTTTGCCTCACAGCTGTATCCTCTGGCCAGGTCTGCTGTCTCTACTCTTTGTATGTTGGGCAGTCCTGAAGTATGTGTTCAGGATCCACATGGACATTCATCTGTGTATGAGATCCTCAATCGGTAAAGGTGACACAACAGTCTGCAGTAGCCTGTTCTAAGGCGAAATAGTGTAGTCTGTTGATATCTTTGGAGGTGATGTACTGCATCATGTTTGTTTTCCACTTCCATTTCTTTCTTCAACTTTGCTGTGTATGTGTTCTGGATTATTGCTTTAGCTTCTCTGTAGGACAGTGGGTGTCTTTATTGCTCCATTCCGCTTCCTGTTTTGACAGAGAATACGCTTTTTCATTTCCCATGATTCCACAGCGTGATGGTATCCATTTAAGGGAATAGCTGACGATTATTGGATATGTCCAAGTTCTTGTCTGATGTTGTGCAGAAGGCTTTCATTTCTGTTGCTCCGGATTGATTCCAGTAGGAATCTACAATCTGTGAATATAGATATCTTCTTTGGTCTTGGAAGTCCTGGTTCGGTAAAAATTTGAAGAACATGATAGAGTGCAACTGTTTCTACTGTAAAGTTGGAGGAGTATTTCCCAGTTGAAAAATCTTTAGATATTGTCATCCCGTCTTTCAGTCTTATAGGAATTACGTCTTTTCCATTCATGACTGCTTCCTCTGCCGATCCATCTGTGTAGACATGTTCCTTGAGATTGTATTTTCTTTCTATCATTTCTAGCCTCAATGCTTTTAGTTGGGGTGAAGTCTGGTATAGTCTTCATCTGTGTAGACATGTTCCTTGAGATTGTATTTTCTTTCTATCATTTCTAGCCTCAATGCTTTTAGTTGGGGTGGAGTCTGGTATAGTCTTCATCTGTGTAGACATGTTCCTTGAGATTGTATTTTCTTTCTATTATTTCTAGCCTCAATGCTTTTAGTTGGGGTGGAGTCTGGTATAGTCTTTTTTACTTATACCATAAACCTCTGTTATTATGGAGACGTTTTGGAGACTATTGTCTGGCTCTTCAAAATCAGTTAGTGCTTCAATTTCAGTTGGGAGGTTTGTGAAATCTTTATGTTGTTGATGGAGATGGTTGGAGCTCCGTCTGATATCTCGCCCCGTTCTGGTAGACAGGAACACCAGTTTGGTCAGCGATTGCTTATTCGTCCAGAGGCTTAAATCGCAGCTGGCTTCTATATCTAGAGGCTTCTCCACTATCCGCCTTCTGTCTACGCTGCTGGTAGGAGTCGATAGAATCCCCCCTCCCTGGAACAATAATACATCGTCTATCGTATATGTACATATGTGCATGTATATGTACAATAATATGTGCTGTCATCTAGAAAGATGAAAATGTGCCTACTGCTATAGCAAATATGTAGTATCTGTCTACAGCATTTGTGTTCACAAGTCATGTGTAGTATCTGTCTACAGCATTTGTGTTCACAAGTCATATGTAGTATCTGTCTACAGCATTTGTGTTCACAAGTCATATGTAGTATCTGTCTACAGCATTTGTGTTCACAAGTCATATGCAGTATCTGTCTACAGCATTTGTGTTAACAAGTCATATGTAGTATCTGTCTACAGCATTTGTGTTCACAAGTCACATGTAGTATCTGTCTACAGCCTTTACGTTCACAAGTCATATGTAGTATCTGTCTACAGCATTTGTGTTCACAAGTCATATGTAGTATCTGTCTACAGCATTTACGTTCACAAGTCATATTTAGTATCTGTCTACAGCATTTACGTTCACAAGTCATATGTAGTATCTGTCTACAGCATTTGTGTTCACAAGTCATATGTAGTATCTGTCTACAGCATGTATGTTCACACAAGTCCGTATCCTTCTCTCAACACCTGATATGAGGGTCACAATTTAACATCCATACGTTATGATGGATAATACTAATGGTTCGCATAGTTTCACCTCAATTTCAATACTGATGTTCCTTTCCAATATGCTTAGAAGTCTTGACATGGTCACCACAGCGGTTTCTAACCGGTTCTTAACTTCTTTGAGAATCATTCATCATTGTGTAAGTGTGTATACATACATGTGATTCCCAGGTATTTAATGTGTTAATTTTCTTTCTTTTTTTCCCCCTTCTTCTTCTCTCTTGTAGCAGGACAATGTACCTGCTAGATTTCCAGCAGCATGTAGTCCAGGTAATGGAAATGCGTTTGTCGCCTTTGTATTTACACCAATGACCCGACACATCCGTTTCGGTGGAATGTGTTCAATTTAAAAGTGTTCTCTTCCTGTAATTTCTGCCCAATTATAATATTACGTTTTTGTATGTTTCTACTATTAACCAATCTTTTTCTTTTGTCTATATTGATTTTCATTCCATTTCTTTTTCTTACTTGTTCTAATTTAGAGGTTTGTTGTAGTTCTTGTTCTGACTTATAAAGGCACAAACATCACAATTTTTCTGTAAACTAACAGTACAACTTTACGCTGAAGGTAGTTATATCTATGAGATACATCTTCCAGTGTAAAGGTAACAACCCTAAACATGAAGTATCATCATCAAGTGCCGTCTCCGCAACGAAGGTTGGCTGCAACGTATCTCCAACATCTCCTGTCTCTTGTCTTTCAAACATGAAGTATATGGCTGGAATAATACTGGGAAAATGTCAAGATAAACAAAAAAAGGTAGATGTGTTACCGAAATAAAACGTAAAACAACCTTATATCTCGTCGTTAGGTTGTTTTATGTTTTATTTCGGTAACACATCTACCTATTTTTGTTATCTTGTAGTTATATCTATATTTGTTTAAGGTGTTTATATCTATATTTTGTTGAAAGTGGCTACATCTATATTTGAAAGTAGTTATTTCAATATTTGGTAAAAGTTATAGCTATATTTGATAGTAACATTTTCTTTTTGACAGTAGTTATTAGTAGTTATATCTATATTTCATAGTAATTATGTTTATATTATATTGAAAATAATTTTATATATATATATGTAAATAATATTGTCCATACTACATTCAAAGTAATTATATCTACGTTATATTTATAGCAGTTATCAGTGGCGTTGTATCAATAGATTCATAAATGCTCGGCGTCCCCTCACATGATTAAACAACTTAAAGAACGCACACAAATTTAGTTATTTACTATAAACATTACAGAACTATGATCGCATATTTATTCTAATTTTGAAAGTTTTCTGTCCTTGACGCCATGATGATGTATGCTCTTTATAATCACGGACGTTAGTCCAATTTGGAAATATCAGAGCTCTCAAATATCAAAAATTGGTGGAGCTATTAGTTATGGTAATCCAGCTACCACGACCTCCGGAAATAACATAAACCTAAAGTTATTTTCATCACGTTGTTGTTAGATGTATAGAGGGCAATAACTACGTCATACTGCAAGCTGACTAAGTACATAATGATTAACTCCCTTGCATAGTTTATCAGAATGTTGATTTAACCGGGCGTGTAGTAGGATACCGTTTGTGGATACAGTTTATCAAAGCAATAGATATATCTATATTTTCAACTATTTATTACTAGAAAGTTTAGTTTGTTGCGCTATCTTCTTCTTCATCGTTCATTCTCAAACTCCCGCTGGAATTTTCTTGTAACAAAACCAAATTCTACTAGATTTCCAGAAGGATGTAGCCCAAAGAATAGAAATGCGTTATATAACCGTTTTATTTGAGCAAATGACCCGATACATCCATCTTCAGCGGATATTGCATTATAATTTTGCGTGGAATCATATGGAATGCGTGGTCAAAGGTAATAATTGTTTAGATCATTATTGCACTCAAGTAATAATTGTTTAGATCATTATTGCACTCAAGTAATAATTGTTTAGATCATTATTGCACTCAAGTAATACTTGTTTAGGTCATTATTGCACTCACATTAATAATTGTTTAGATCATTATTGCACTCAAGTAATAATTGTTTAGGTCATTATTGCACTCACATTAATAATTGTTTAGATCATTATTGCACTCAAGTAATAATTGTTTAGATCATTATTGCACTCAAGTAATAATTGTTTAGATCATTATTGCACTCAAGTAATAATTGTTTAGATCATTATTGCACTCAAGTAATAATTGTTTAGATCATTATTGCACTTAAGTAATAATTGTTTAGATCATTATTGCACTTAAGTAATAATTGTTTAGATCATTATTGCACTTAAGTAATAATTGTTTAGATCATTATTGCACTTAAGTAATAATTGTTTAGATCATTATTGCACTTAAGTAATAATTGTTTAGATCATTATTGCACTTAAGTAATAATTGTTTAGATCATTATTGCACTTAAGTAATAATTGTTTAGATCATTATTGCACTCAAGTAATAATTGTTTAGATCATTATTGCACTCAAGTAATAATTGTTTAGATCATTATTGCACTCAAGTAATAATTGTTTAGATCATTATTGAACTCAAGTAATAATTGTTTAGATCATTATTGCACTTAAGTAATAATTGTTTAGATCATTATTGCACTTAAGTAATAATTGTTTAGATCATTATTGACCTTAGGAAATAATTGTTTAGGTCATTATTGCACTCACATTAATAATTCTTTAGATCATTATTGCACTTAAGTAATAATTGTTTAGATCATTATTGCACTTAAGTAATAATTGTTTAGATCATTATTGCACTTAAGTAATAATTGTTTATGTCATTATTGCACTCACATTTATAATTCTTTAGATCATTAGTACTGATCATGATGTTCGTCCGTCAAAATCGACGATGACCAAAAACTCAACCATAATAATAATAATAATAATAATAATAATAATAATAATAATAATAATAAGTAATAACAAATAATAAAGTTAATAGTGCGTTTTTAAATGACTAACAAGTCCAATGCGCTCACAAAATGTTCTTCTACAGAATTGACAAGTGTAGAGAATTGACAAGTGTAGAGAATTGACAAGTGTAGAGAATTGACAAGTGTAGAGAATTGACAAGTGTAGAGGGTGTCTATGGGACGTTGAGATAATTTTTATTTTGTACGTGCTCGCTTCTGTCATTAGTACTATTTAACTGACTGTATTACATTGCAGCGTTCACATAGACTGTATTACATTGCAGCGGTCACATAGACTGTATTACATTGCAGCGGTCACATAGACTGTATTATATTGCAGCGGTCACATAGACTGTATTACATTGCAGCGGTCACATAGACTGTATTACATTGCAGCGGTCACATAGACTGTATTACATTGCAGCGGTCACATAGATTGTATTACATTGCAGCGGTCACATAGAATGTATTACATTGCAGCGGTCACATAGATTGTATTACATTGCAGCGGTCACATAGACTGTAAGGTCAACAGTGACCGATATCAGCAAATGTTTGCCAGCTTTCATCTGATTGGAAATATGCGTGCACAATATGGAGCATATCTTCTACACACAGAGAGAGGGAGGGAGGGAGAGGGAGGGAGGGAGAGAGAGGGAGGGAGGGAGAGGGAGGGAGGGAGAGGGAGGGAGAGAGAGGGAGAGATCACCACTGAGTGGACGATTTCTCAGAGCATATCTTCTACACAGACACATAGATCTCCACCGAAAGATATTTCTCGGAGCATATAATCTACAAAGAGAGAGAGAGAGAGAGAGAGAGAGAGAGATCCACTGATTGTGAGATTTCTCAGAACATATTTTCTACACACACACACACAGAGAGAGAGAGAGAGAGAGAGAGAGAGAAAGAAAGAGAAAGAGAGAGAAAGAGAGAGAAATCTTCACTGATTTGGAATTCTCAAAGCATATCTTCCACACATACACACACACACACACACACAGGTCCCAATTGTGTGGGATATTTTTCAGAGCATATCTTCTATAAACACACACACACATATCTACACTGAATGGAAGATTTCTTAAAACATATCTTCTTCACACACACACACACACACACACACTCACATATATACACTGAGTGGAAGATTTCTTAAAATATATCTTCACACACGCACACGCACACACACACATATCTACACTGAGTGGAAGATTTCTCAGAGCATATCTTATACCGTGATTTTCAACATTCGTATAGGACCTCTCAGCAGAAAGTAAACATGACCTAGAAGGCAAATTTTTTATTCTTTACGTGCATTTCGTTGGCCGACCGTCGCAATTTTTTACTATGGCGACTCCGAGTTTATAACTAGTGACCAATGAAAATCACGACAATAATCAAAAAACGTCACGGATGAGGGCTTGTTTATGTTCTGTTGAGAGGTCTATACTGGAGCCTGTCATGTTTCCACACACACACACACAGACACACACACACACACAAATAAACAATATCTCCACTGAGTGGGAGATTTGACACAGCATATTTTCTGCACAAGCACACACAGATCTCTGCTGAGTTAAGAACACAATGGACAAATACAAGAGCGTAATAAAGATATCTTTAAAGAAGTTTATTCAAAAAGAGAACTGCTCACTCGCATCAGAAAGAGAGAGTCCATATTTTTTTTAAAATATAATAAGTAAAGTAAATATATAACACAACGTGACAACATTGTGTTATATATAACAATAAATATATAACAATAAATATATAACACAATATATAACAATAAATAAATAACAATAAATATATAACACAATATATAACACAATATATAACACAATATAACACAATATATAACACAATATATAACACAATATATAACAATAAATATATAACACAATATATAACACAATATATAACACAATATAACACAATATATAACACAATATATAACACAATATATAACACAATATATAACACAATATATAACACAATATATAACAATAAATATATAACAATAAATATATAACACAATATATAACACAATATATAACACAATATAACACAATATATAACACAATATATAACACAATATATAACACAATATATAACAATAAATATATAACACAATATATAACACAATATATAACACAATATAACACAATATATAACACAATATATAATACAATATATAACACAATATATAACAATAAATATATAACACAATATATAACACAATATATAACACAATATATAACAATAAATATATAACAATAAATATGTAACACAATATATAACAATAAATATATAACACAATATATAACAATAAATATATAACAATAAATATATAACACAATATATAACAATAAATATATAACACAATATATAACACAATATATAACACAATATAACACAATATATAACACAATATATAACACAATATATAACACAATATATAACAATAAATATATAACACAATATATAACACAATATATAACACAATATATAACACAATATATAACAATAAATATATAACAATAAATATATAACACAATATATAACACAATATATAACACAATATAACACAATATATAACACAATATATAACACAATATATAACACAATATATAACAATAAATATATAACACAATATATAACACAATATATAACACAATATAACACAATATATAACACAATATATAATACAATATATAACACAATATATAACAATAAATATATAACACAATATATAACACAATATATAACACAATATATAACAATAAATATATAACAATAAATATATAACACAATATATAACAATAAATATATAACACAATATATAACAATAAATATATAACAATAAATATATAACACAATATATAACAATAAATATATAACACAATATATAACACAATATATAACACAATATAACACAATATATAACACAATATATAACACAATATATAACACAATATATAACAATAAATATATAACACAATATATAACACAATATATAACACAATATATAACACAATATATAACACAATATAACACAAAAAATATCATAAGTAGAGTAAATATATAACACAATGTGACAACATGCAAGTTGAAGAGTGAGAGGGGTAGGGGAAGACCAGAAGAGAAGACGATTGGCATCCCTGCATGAAAGAACATCGGTATTGGAAATGATTGACAGTACATGAAACTGTGGAAAGATGTGATAACCAAAGCTACACGGCAGGGCCTACAAGAAGAGACTATTCCCTTGATTTTCAGTGGCTGCCACACAAAGTATAATCATAGTGATCAATGGAAAACACGGGAATAGTTAAATGAGTCATTAAAAAGGCTTGGATTTCCAATTACCCAGTACGTTTTTATAGAAATACATGTCATAGAATACTCGTAAATATTGGTTGGGAAGAATTCAAGTCAAACCAGCAAGTAAGAGAAGACACCAAACAGTTATATGTTTCTACAACAATAAAAAGAAAACGAAGGACTAATATCAGACATGTACTTAGAATGAATGAATACAGACTGCCACTACAGGCATTAAAATGGGTACCAGATTAGGGGGGAAAAAAGAAGAAGACCGAGAGAGACACTTCGCAGAACAGCCATCAAAGAGGGAATGACTGTGGGTCTCAATAGCATACACGAATTACACACAGTAGCATCACATCACTCAAACTAGAGAGCTCTGGTTTCGGTCCTATGCACCGTATTCGTCTCTGAAGAAACATAGATAGATAGATAGTATGTTTTATATGTCCACTTTCATGCATTTCTACCAAAAACATGATGTCTTTGAGATGTGGGTATATAATAGGAGAATATGGAGAACATCATGGAAAGAGAAGAAAACAAATAAAGAGGCACTAAAAATACTTAATATGAAGAAAGAATTACTAAGAGAAATAAAGATCAGGCAAATAACATATTTTGGACACAATAAATGACATAACACCTTATTGAAGTCCTTACTTGAGGGTAAAGTCAAAGGGAAGCGAGCAAGAAGTACACAGAGATACACGTGGGAGAGTAACATCACAAGATGGGCAGGTTTTAGTCTAGCAGAGTGCACCACCAAAATAAGAGACGGGGGATATTGGAGGCCAATCTTCGTTGCGGAGACGGTACTTGATGATGATTATTACCAAAAATATCGTCGTGTGAATTTTCAGACTCGAGCACATCATTATATGAAAGAACCATGATGATAGACCGAATGGGACCAACAATTAGCAAATATATTTATAATAATATAAATATGTTCGCATGACAAGTCAAAAACCTGAAGGCAATGTTTTCTTTTCAGTCTGACTATATGTTAACTGCCTCTGATCACTACAACGTCATAAGACTATCGTGTAGGGAGTGGTTAAATAGACATTTTTCTAGTGTGGAAGTAACGAATCTTGTACTTGTTACAGGGTTACTATTTTAGCCATTTTCTGGCAAAATGTCTCAAATATGATCATTTGTGAAGGCTACATACCATAGCATTTATTTTGGCAAGTTGTGAAAGTTGAAATATCTATCAGGTTACTTTATGGATAGTCACTAATTAATAAACACTATCTATTCTACTCCTGTATGTATGTAGAATGTAGAGTACATACATGATTTATACAGGTGCTTGTTCATACTTTCCTCCAAATGTCTAAGCGGAAGCTTTGTTACGATAGTCAGACCTGATGCAACAAATAATAAGAACAGGCGTCTTCGTGATAGAGAGAAGCACTAGATAATAGTTAGGATAATATTTCAACTGAGCATTTAGTTTCCACATAGTGGAAAATAAGATGTATAGTTTTACTATTCACACAACTTTTAAATACCTTCATTGTCTACAGAACGCTCAGACAATCGAAATAGAATTAAAAGAATTAAAATTACGTTAGCCGTAACATATTTGTTATTATAAAATGAGCTAATGGTGATAATGGAAGAGAGGTAATGCAAGTTGATAGGTACAATTCTTGAAATTTCAGCGTACTTTAGTAGTTTATACATAATTTTGAAATTTTGATATTTTATTTTTACCAACGATTTGGCTAAAAAAAAGTCGCAACCACCTGGCAACCCTGACTTGTTAATCTAGTTCTACGCTGTTCAAACATAATTTGACAAATGGCCAGAAGGAGATTTCAATTGGATATTTCTTTTCATATTCAAACCTGTAGTTTTCAAATAATCTTAGAAAGGTAAGAAAAAAAAAAAAGAATGTTAAGTTGACTTATGAACCAGTCATAGTTTTTTTTTATAAATGTCAGTGATTGACCAGAAACCGTCACACTAGAGTCGCTTACTGCACGCGCTCAGTTGCGTTGGCGCCATTTCTCAACCTACCCATTCCATGAGTTATGGTACTTTACTTCTTGGTTTCTGCGTCAACATCAGCAGTATTCCTTTTTATTTTAGTTTCAAACCACGAATAAAGAATGGATTAGAAACCCTGGTCTGTTTGCCGGGAAGAGAATATATTAATATTATACTACGTCAGCCCTCATCTATATATATAATATATATATATATATATATATATTAACATAAAAGAATATATCATATAAATCCCCCCACCCACCCATCCCTTTATCGAGTAGGCCAAAAAATATCGTCAACCACCTCTCCACCTCTCACAAGCGGATAGTCCAAGTATAAAAAAAATATTATCAAGCCTTCCACCCCCCCCCCCTTAACCCAAAATCATATCGTCAAAATTCCCCCTATTGGGTAGCCTAAAATCAACCTTTAAAATCTCCCCTTATTGGGTAGTCTAAAAATAGTTCGTTAAAAAATCCCCCCCCCCCAAATGGAAAGCTTTTATCTTAGGAGCCCTTCCCCTTCCAGTAATCTTTTAATGAGGTCTTATCTACATAGGCCTATGTCAGACTTTATAGATAAAATAAGATATGTGCGCTAACCTATATTTGAGTCACTACTCTTGGCTGATCCAACATATACATTTTTTTCAATTGGACGACTATTTAAATAAATGACCAATAAAAGAAAACGGATAAATCGAGCCAGCAACAAGCTATGATGCAGTCATGTGTGAGCTAGCACACTGGTGTTCTTCTTCTTTCCTCTTTTACCCTTTATGAGTGTCGAGAGAGATACCGTGTTCTTGTTCTCGCTTTTTTGGCAGCTTCCAATAATGTTATTTGGTGTTCGTATGTCTCTTTGATGTTGTCGATCTTGCGTACTCTAGGTCTACTGGTGTTATTGAATCGAAAGTTGTCCATGATCTGCAGCCCCGGAAGATCGATATATTGTGAATAAGTTTAATCTTGCTTGATTCTAATCGCTGTCTACGGCTTCTCAATCCTGTCTACGGCTTCTCAATCCTGTCTACGGCTTCTCAATCCTGTTTACGGCTTCTCAATCCTGTCTTTTCACTCCGTAAGCAAAAATGTCATATCAACACGATTAGAATTCATTACCGTTTACCTGTGTGCTGCAACCTGTTAGAGTGCAAGACCAAGGCAAGAGACAGAGGATATTGGAGGTACGTTGCAGTCGACCTCAGATGCGGGGACGGCACTTGATGATGATAATCTATATGCTATAGTTTTATATACATACTCGTATATACGGTCATACACACACATCCACACTTGTATACACATACATATATTTTGTATTTATTTGTGGCGAAACAAGTTTACAATAGACAGGTAACTATAGGGTGTTTGTAAGGTCGTCGTGCGCTAATGTCAAACAGATCCTCATTAAATACTCACAATTCATTTGACGTAGTGTTACCGCTAGTGTAAATGATCACAGTAAAGTTCACGGAAGAAACGCATATCAGTGAATATCTTCGATAGAAAAACGAGAATGAAGAAGACGGATATGCCACTGTGACACGAGAGATAATCTAATAACGGGAATGTCGAAAGATTCGACGAACAAGTGTGGGCTACTGTAACACAAATAAATTGGTAATATTAACAAAAATAGGTAACTGTTGACTACCTATCGTTGTTCACATAAATGAGTTGTTAGTGTGAGAAGAATGGATGCAGAAGTAACCAGTGACGAAATAGATTAGCTGCATAAAATTAGATTTGAATGGAAATATGTTAGTTGGTGTTTTATGTTTGACATGGTGCTTAGTGAAGAAGAAGGCTTGTGAAAGACGTGTTCAGCACACATACATCAAGTGTGAACACATACATCAAGTGTGAACACATACATCAAGTGTGAACATATAGTTAATACAATAAAAACGTGTTCGCTTAAAAGCGTGAGTATTCAATGAGTCTTTAGGTGATGCTCAAAACGAGACTGTAAAGTTCCCCAACTGTTACTAACAGGAAAATGTTAGCATAACGTCTGCTAGCAAGTCCTTTTGACGTTTTTCTCTATTGTTCAACCTTTAAAATGTTAGGATCTTTTTTATAAATGTAAGTAAATATCGTTATAACATAAATGTATAAAAGCTGTTGTGTTTATGTCATATTTAAACAGATTTGGTGGTAATTTAAAATCATAATTTAAACACTCCCTCCCTGATCTAGAATGAATATTGTTTTCTCGCCTGAGGCAGTTGAACCGTTTGCTCCATCCCTAACATCAGATCGTGTGTTTATTCTGTGAGCGTCAGAAACGTCGATCCTTCCCTCAAGTTTGTATATGTTCCGTAAATATTCAATACCATTTTCACTTTGTAGAAGATCTAAAAGTATAGTTTATGTTATTTGTCTGATGTCTAAATTATACATTTCTGAATGGACAGTCTTGTAGATTGAAGTATCTACCAGTTAATTTGTCATGTCTCTGTGGATAACTGTGTTTGTCTGTATGTTCTGTGTAACATCGTCACAAGATGTCGACTTGAAGCCAGTGACATCAGGTAATTGTATATTTTATTTGGTAAATTATTAATTAAGAAGCATATAGGAACTATTAAAAAAATTTCAGAAAGTAACGGGATTTTAATCATGTCCTTTCAGCTGACACCGATTCCCCTTTAAAATTGAATCAACACTTTTTCCGATTTCTATAACTCCGCATCTCTAAAAAAAATTGTGATTTTAATCAATACTTCTAACATGTATATTCTAAAGTTACTACAATATGGACGGTTGATCGAAACAAAGACAATAACAACACACACATTGAGCAAATATGTAAATTCCTCGAGAACCACACATATTTATCACAATAGCTTACCATCATGCTTGCTTACTGCACTGACCAACTGGTAAAAATAAATAACACACAAACAGAAACAAGGTTACTTCGGATGTGAGTTTGGCGAATGATTAATAGAATACTGATCCAGGAATTCTAGACAAATCAGAAAGTAGCAGTTTTATTTCTCCAGAGTTCTCTCGGTTTTCCAGCTCTTAGGTTCCATGTGAGTTCCAGTCCAGATCCTGTCTAGCTATGTTATCATGCTTTTGTCTGAAGGTGTGTCCTGTCCATCTTTTTCACAATTGTATCACAACTTTATCATAACTCATCATATCAACTCATCATTGATATAAACTCTGGCCATCTAATGAGAAGCAGACGAAAGAGACATATATTGGTAAATATCCACATTCATATAAATTTATGAGTTACGAGGATGGTCTAGAACAGCGGTTTTTTATTTGTGGTCCATGGACCCTCTCATTGTGTCTGTGAAGATTTACTGTTGTACGAGAACCACCGGGGACCCTCTCATTGTGTCTGTGAAGATTTACTGTTGCACGAGAACCCCTGGGGGGACCTTCTCAGTGTGTCTGCGAAGATTTACTGTTGTACGAGAACCCCTGGGGGGACCTTCTCAGTGTGTCTGCGAAGATTTGAAGAAATAGTATATGAGTTTTTAGCTACAATAAATAGATACATGCCTAGATATATTTGTATTGTCTATCAATAATATATAAGAAAAAGGCAATCTTCTCTTTTTGGTCACTTGATGAGACAGGCAGGTTTAGAGAACATAGTCACAACAGGCAAAATTGAAGGCAACAGAGACAGAGGGCGAAAACGTGAGAAAATATTAGACAGTTTGACAACCTGGCACGGCAAGGAAACAACAACGACTTTGATACATAATACTGTGGACAGAGAGCTGTGGAGAGCCACAACCGCCTTCGCCAGCCGGCATGGCACCTGATGATGATGATCAGCAACCCATTACCATCACATTTTCTATTGCAGAAATTTGTTTGCTATTGTTAACACACAAATAATTAATTCCAGAATATTTCCAAATATGGAATATTTTGGGATTCACAACAGAAGAAAATATTAAAAAAGGTTCTGCAACAACCAAGTGACCAATAAAATCACAACACAAAACAGAATATAATACGACAGTTTAGAAGGATGTTTATTTTTAGAAATCCTTCCCGATGAGCCAAAATGAATGTATAACTGATTAAAGACACTATTAAATATACAAACCAATGGAAATAGAACATTGTATCATGTACATGTTTCAATGTGCATGCTTGAGTAAACTTCTCAGTAAAAATATGAGTAAACTTATGAGTAAACTTCTGAGGAGTAAACTTGTGAATAAACTTCTGAGGAGTAAACGTGTGAGTAAACTTGTGAATAAACTTCTGAGGAGTAAACGTGTGAGTAAACTTCTGAGGAGTAAACTTGTGCGTAAACTTGTGAGTAAACTTCTGAGGAGTAAACGTGAGAGTAAACTTCTGAGGAGTAAACTTGTGAGTAAACTTCTGAAAAGTAAATTTGTGAGTAAACTTCTGAGTAAACTTGTGACTAAACGTGCGAGTAAACATCTAAATAAATTTATAAGTAAACTTCTGAGGCATACACGTGTGAGTAAATTTGTGAGTAAACTTCTGAGGAGTAAACTTGTGAGTACGCTTGTGAGTAAGCTTGTGAGTAAATTTGTGAGTAAACATCTGAGTAAACTTGTAAGTAAACATCTGAGTAAAATTGTGAGTAAACATCTGAGTAAAATTGTGAGTAAACATCTGAGTAAAATTGTGAGTAAACATCTGAATAAACTTGTTAGTAAACTTCTGTACACTTTTAAATGCTACCATCTGTGTACAATAGTAATTTGGATCACGTCAGTTTTGCACATTCTTCTTTGTATGTAAACAAAGTAAACATAAGAATTATAAAATGATATCTCTACTCTCTATTGATGTACGCTTCAGAAACATTGATATAATGAACAAACATATTAAACACAGAATTGATACATTTGCGCTATGGATACTGAGAAGAATGGGGAAAATTTAGTGGAAAGAGAAGAAAATGAACAAAGATGTTCTGATACCACTGCGTATGAATAGATAAAATATTAAAGGAAAGGCAAGTAAAACAAAAGTTTTTGTGAAATATTAAAAGACTTGACAACTTGTTGAAAACTTCACTTGAAGGTAGAGATATGAGGAGGCGAGCAAGAGGTTGACAGAGATACAAGTGGTCGAGAAACAGCACTAGATGGACAGGATGCAGTTTAGCAAAGTGCACTACCAAGACCAGAGACAGAGAATGTTGGAGCTCAGTTGCACTAAACCTTCGTTACGGAGATGGCACTTGATGAAGATATCTACATGTAGGTCCTGCTACTAGCTACACACAACGTCACTCATCTTGACGTTTCCGACTTTTTCATTAGTCATTTCTATGTATTCTGTGTGTCGTTAGTCAATGAATGGGACGAATTTGTCGTCTGCCAATATAAGTGAAGACGTCTGTCAACAGAAGCTATATCTAGAAAAGGTTGTTGCTTTTGTTTTCATTCTGGCACAGCAATTACTCTCACACTATATTATCTGTATTTTGTACGTCATTTTTTCCCAACAGTTCCATACTCCCGCAATTGTTACTCTTCAATGATTTCTGCACTGTCTTCTTCAACTGCACCCATTAGCTTCTAATTGATTTGGTCTTCTCCTCTGCTTTTCATTTCCATGTGTTCTTTGGTTTCTCTGTCTTTTCGCTCTTTCCCTGTGGGTTCCATTCCTTTTTTTCTTTGGTCATGTTGTCTAGAGCCCTATTATTGGTTTTATTATGTTTAATATTAAATTATCTCTCGTTGTGTTGACTACAATCATTTAGTATCGATAGCATATACAATTCATGAAGTATCCATCAACCCAGCATTTTTTGGTTATAGCGATTTTCTAGGTTATTCTTCTTCTTCTTCTTATGCGTTCGTTCTCAAACTCCTGCACATTAGCAGGATGTAGTCCGGAGAACGGAATGCGTTGTGTCATTGTTTACAGCATTGCTGCGATATCTGCGCCTTTCGGCCTAAGACATCCGGCTTCAGCATCGCTTTGGGTCACTGACCCTATATGGGATAGAACAGCCAACTCTATCCCATAACCTCCTTAGTCGCCTGTTACAACATGCATGGAAGGTAAATAGTGTTGCTATTATTTGCTTCCCTTTCGGGCCCCGGCAACACACGGGCATTCTAGGTTATATATATATATATATATATATATATATACGTTCAGTAGTTTACGATTGCTTTCTGAACGGTCAGATGCACAATTGTCTGTGGCGGGATTCGAACCCGATACCTTGGCCAACACATATGCGCTCTATACCCTATACCATGCCGCCACAGAGCTAGAATTAGTTAGTATAAGCGGTCTAAAGCCACTTTTTAAGAGCTCACATGACATAAAGAATTATAAAATGCAACATATATTCTATATTAATGTATGGCTCAGAAACATGGATAATGAACAATCCACTATAAAACAGAATTGATGCGTTTAAGATGTGGATATATAGAAGAATATGTAAAACATCATGGAAAGAAAAGACACCGAGCATACAGGTTCTAACAAGACTTTGTTTGAAAACAAAACAATTAAAGAAAATAAAGATCAAATAAAGAAAGTCTAGGAAAGGCGAGCATCAGGTAGGCAGAAATACAAGTGGGAGAGAAACATCACGATTTGGATAGACTCTAGCAGAGTACACCACCAATGCATGAGACGGAGGGTGTTGGAGGCTCATTTCAGCCAACCTTCATTGCGGAGACGGCACTTAATGATGATGATGATGATAAAAAAAATAATATCTTCAACAAAAACGGTAATGTTAAAATCACGACGACTACTATGGCAAAGTGGAATTATGCATGAACAAGACAAGTAATCATGATATGAAATATTGATTTTAATTATTTCCGTGTTGCTCGGATTTGGCTATTTTTGGCGTGTGGCTCCAAGTATATAAATAGTAACTAATGAAAATCACGACAATAATTAAAAACGTAATAAATGAATCCTTTGTTTAGTTTCTGTACAGAGGTCTTCTTTACTGCAGATGCTCTCGCATAATTGCCTATAAAAAAGTTTTTCTTCGCTCCTTAACATTAAAATAAAAATGCATTTACGAACTTTATTTTGTTGTTCTTCATTTAATGAACGAAAGAACAGATATTTTCAGTAACGAACGCTAAATCCACGTTCATTTTTAATCCTATTAAATGGATTGTGGCACTCATAGAGTTAAACAAAAATTGTTTTAATATATATATAACATATGTTATAGATACTATTGTCAGAAATATACAAGTGTCATATCCTCTTTTTTCCACAGAACTCAACAAAGGCGCGAATGATATTCTTTTCCTAATTGAAAGCAGTAACTATGTCTCTGAGACCAACTTTCGAAATGTATTGCAGTCTGTTCTCAATTTCTTAGAAACACTACCGGTCGCACCGCATAAGGTAAAATTGAATTTTTGTTAATTAACGTTTCCCATCGCAGTAATAACAATCTATCTATCTATCTATCTATCTATCTATCTATATTCGCTGAAACCCTTTGTTGCCTTTCGGCTAAGGGGTAGAAGAGTTTTCTGGAGACGGTCCTCTTGTGTGCTACGTATATTGTGGAATTTGTCGCCTCTTTTATTTCAGTGGTCCATCGTTTTCGTGGTCGGCCTCTAGGTCTGCCTTCGCTGTATCTTTGTAGCATAGCTTGCTGTGGTATGCTGTCTGATGGTAGTCTGCTGATGTGTACAAACCATTTGATGTTGTCTCTTGATGTATTCTAAGATTAGTGTGGTGCCGGTTTTTTGTCGGATGTCCTCATTCCTCACCCTGTCTCTTAGCGATATTCATAGCTTTTTGCGTAAGCATGCCATTTCAGCTGTCACAAATTTACGTTAATAATAATAATAATAACTATAACCAACAAAATGTTAGGGATGTCACATTGAGACATTCGGGGAAGAAGGATCTCCAGGCGTCCATATCCTCTGTCATCCTGGTGAGTTTGGAAACCTCAAACCCTGCCCATTCCTTGATATTGTCTAACCAAATCTTCTTCTAGAATCCTCGTCTTATTTCACTTTCGATTGAACCTGAAGAATAATTTTTGACATCGATGAATATATTGATGTGTGTCCATATCACCAGAGTTTGTGAAGTTTCACGCTAGTCAACAGTAATTTTTGTTGACGAGCTAGAAAGCTAGAACGTGAATTATATTATGTTAATCTTATTTTCATTTTAACATATACCAAACACACGTCTTCGAATATGCTCCGTATTCAAACGCCTGTAACTTCTCTCTAAGTCCGGATCTCACAGCCATACAAGAATATTGGCAAAATATTCCATCGTATCTGATTATGTAAAGTACACTACTATTAAAATTGATATCTATTGTGTTTGATCAAGTAAAGCGCAACCATTGTAGAAACTTTATATTTCGCACCTAGTAATTAATTAAAATGTACATGTTAGACGCATCGCCGGCCTCACTTGATAAGGCAAAAGTCTATCTGTTTTTCACCGTATGACCTTTTGCGTCTTTATATACGGTCTGTAAGTTGGCCTGTGTACATTTTCAAATGGACTATAAGCCTCAAAATTCACACAAGATTTGTTTGCCCAGGCAGGTTTTATGGAGATAGTGCCTTGCCCATTTGCACTAACCCCCATTTCGGCTCTCTTGATTAGTTCCAAGGAAAAGACACCGCCAATACACTTGAAAACAAGCATAACTGTAGATGCTAGATGATTTAATACACCATCATCTACCTTAGGGTCTCGTCTCCCTCCATATTTTTTGTAGGGATTTACTTCCTTGGACTGATGCACATCTTTGCTATCCAGCTATGGGTGAAATAACAGCTTCAATTTTTAGTCAGTTTGTTAAACAGTATTCTAATTCTTGATTCTTGTTTAGAAATCAGCATCATGGCACATGGGACATTCCCCATAAATGTTCCGCTCTCCCTCTGTTCCAGCCGCCATCCAAGAGTAGGCAGACTCAAAGTCGGTACTCTAACATTATAGATTACCAAATTAATTTTTTTTAATTGGGACAAAATTGTACTAAGTCTATCATACTTAGTACTCTACTTAATCGCTCCATCTTTTTGTGCCTATCAGTGTCATGGGTAGCAGAGCTCTCTGAAGGCGACCTTTCTATGCGTTTCATATATATTTGTTTCCGTGTTTCCTTTATGCATTTTGTAGTACAACTTTTTACATGGTTAATCCTTGGCTTAGAAGTGTATACTATACATTTTTGAAGAATACTATCTGACGGTAGTCCGTGACATGTACAAACCGTTTTAATATGTTGTCTTTGGATGTAATCCGGGACTGATATTTTATTAGTGCTCTGATGCTTTAGTTTCTGATTCTGCCTCTTATTGTTCTGCTGAGAAATCTACCTATTCATGCCATTTCTGTGGTAGCGAGTTTTATTTTAATATTTTGCTGTTATTGCCCACGTGTAGTGCTGGCAGCACAGTGAGGAAATGGTAATCGTTTTGGTCGCTTTGTATCATACTATTTTAATGTTCGTGTTCACATTTTTGTTTTGGAATGTAGGAGACATCTTCCCTATAATCTGCTATGCTATGCTGTATTTCTGTTGTATTTATTTTGTGCTTTTCGCTTCTGTTGATGTGATTCTTCCAAGGTAAGTGAACTCTTTCAAGTATTTCAGTTTCTTATCATGAATAAAATAGGTTTGAACCACTTTTAACAGTTAAAAACACTGACTAGCACTTAATTTTAAAAAACGGATGTCATTTAACGAGAATAAAATATATGACATTTAGTGCGAACAATAAAGGTGGAATTTTAGTGAGAAATATATATAACATTTAATGAGAACAAAACTAATGACATTTAATGAGAACAAAATAGATGGCATTGAATGAAAACAATAAAGATGACATTTAATGAGAATAATATATATGACATTTAATTAGAACAGTATAGATGACATTTAATGAGAACAAAATTAATGACATTTAATGGGAACAATATAGATGATATTTAATGATAACAAAATATATTATATTTAATGAGAACAATATAGATGACATTTAATGAGAACAATATAGGTGAAAATTAATGAAAATAAGAGATAGCATTTAATAATAACAAAATAAATGACATTTAGTGAGAACAAAAAATATTGACCTTCATTAAGAGCAACATAGATGTCATGTACTAAGAACATAGTGAAGGTCATATACCTGGATCACCTGGTATATTATAACCATGCAACATGTTTCCATCTACAAGGTGAACGCTGCTGTCATCTCATATGGTGCTGCACATGCGAGAATCAACTTTACCGGAGAAATGGTCGTTCTAAGAAATCTTATACCTAAACTGAAATATGATGGTGGGCAACCTTTAACACACGTTGCTCTTGATGAGGCATCCAAATTGATGGCGGTGAGTTTCTTTAGAAAAATATAAGTCGCTTTTTTATGTAGTAGTCAAAGTTGTTAGAGAATGTGTTTGTTTATTTTTCTGTATTTATACTTGTTCATTAGTTTGTATACATAGATGTGAACAGATTGATGGAACATCGAAGATGATAAATAAAGAATTTTGGTTGTAAATGTGGAATTAGTAGAACTGGATGGGGTACAAGGGGTCTCGCATTGCTCTCGTGCAGGCCTAGGGTTAGCAGATAACCAAGATCATTAAAGTGCCTCCTCGTGGTGCACCCTGGAAACAGAAATACAGCTGCTCTTGCTGTATTCCTGGCTAACTCTTTTAGGCTCGTGCCTGTGTATGTGGATGCTGTAGATGGAATGAGAATTGTCTGTAGGGAAATAGGAAATATTTCAGAAACCTCTATACCATTACATCCAACATCATTGTCGGCACACAGTGATGCAAGGAATCTGTGCATTCTATCTCGGCCGACTTAAAAAGCAGAAGCATTGGAGGGGCGACCAGTGTCAATGTCCATAGCATTCGGTGATCTTACGAGTACACGCCGAATTTGGAAAATGTAACATGCTAAAGGGCAGTGTAATCTGTGAATCAATTCAGTATCAATACAATAGTCCAGCACGTAACCTACTGGCGTAAGGGCTGTTCATGCTCGAGAACACACAGAAGCCGACACGTCCCATCACAATAGACCCCCATTTAAAGTAGGAGTCATGACTGAAGTACTGGATACGCCCACTTGAACATGCACTCCTGTGTATGAAAAAAAAAGCTTTGAATACAGCTCCTCGTCGCACACAGAACAGGCATTGAACAAATGTTGGAGAGTGCATTGTTCAAATGTCTGCCCGAAGCAATGTTGAGACTCGAACTCTGGACACTGCGGACAACGTAGGGGGGTGGGGGTGCACATCTCTAACAACAATTCAAACCAAGTTCAACTCGACTGTCGGCCTTGTCCAACACGATTCATACAGAGAGAATTGGGTTCAGTACCGAAGCGAACACTGCGAATCTCCTTGTCCGAGATTCTTAATTTACTTACTTCTTTGTGTAATATACACAATGGTGAAGATTCACAATACACAAACAATGTATTTCAGGCGGAGCAGGCGAGTGTGTGAGAAATGCACAGGTCAAATCCCAGACCACTCGACGTGTTTTTGCAACGTTGCACCTCGTTTAGGAAGGTGTATCAACCTTGAAACTAATTTGGTGAACATTATTCTATATAGATATGATTGTAATTCTGCACGGTGTGCACTGTGGAGTTTTCTCCAGAATATTATTTCATATGATTCTAATTCTAAGCGATGTGCAATTTGGAGTTTTCTTCAGAAAATCTTTATTAAGGTTTTACTGTTGCATTATTTGTTGGTCTGATTGGTCACTGGTGAAGCCTTAGGCCCATCAGCATGAGGAAAATATAGTACATTTACTTACGTATCCTATCTTCGGGGTTCCGTGCTTTCACGCTTTCTTCCCTGTGCAGGTGGTGGTAGGTGCATGTCTTCTTCAATTCTGTTGTTTCTGTATATAGGGTGTTAGTGATGGAGTTGTTTCGTGGTAATAAGTGTTTCCGTAGGTCTTGTAGCACCGGTCATTCAATAAGATGATGTTTTACTGTTGTTTCTTTTGTCTGTTGCAGTATGGTGTATGCTCTGGGTTATGTTTTGTAAGTTTTGTATATTTGTACGTGTGTTCGTTGCATAAATATTGTTTTGCTCTGTGCGTGAAGTCTATGCTGTCGTGTGGATTTAGTTGGGACATGTCTGCATATGATACTCTTCCCCATTTAGCCAGTGGTCCATGGGTCCTTCCTCTGTTTACAGTTTTTGTGGATAATGTGTTTAACTATTATACGACTGATGGCAATTCCTGGTTGAGGCGTGCTTGTTCATTTCTTCGCCAGTTTATCGGCATTTTCCTTCCCCCTGATACATGTGTAGCCTGGCATCCACTGCATAAGAGTACTGATGCCAGAGGATGTATGTTTGTAGCTCGAAGTATATTGCTTTTGATTTTCTCTGCTGTTAGATTCCAGTTTTGAAAAGCTTCTAGAACAGACTGAATATTACTATGTTTTTTGGACGTGTTGTCTCATTTTTTTAATTTGGTAGTTTCCACCTCTGCATCATAGTTGCTGCATTCTTCTCTACAAGTTAACTCTATTGATGTTTTATCGGGAAGAGTATAAGAAAGCCATATCCTGCATTGATGATGATTTTGAAGGCTGTCCGATCTGTGTACGCTTGGCTCCAATGCTTGAGGTAGGAGTGGATAGTCTCTAGTGCACTTGCCTTAATTGTGTTTGATTGAAGTCTGCATCTCTCCTACATTATAGCTATTCAAATTTTTTGTGAATTTATTTACCTTTCCAATCTCTATCTGGAAGTGAGACGCCTTCTGGTACAAAAAGAACACCCCATGGCAGTTGTGAAGCATTGTAAACTTGTGTGGTTTGTCCACGAGATGAGGTACAATTCTCTTTCCAAAAATATCTTGCAGGGAAAAGTTGAGTGGGAAAGAAGAATAGGAGATAGAGAAAAGTATGGATTGATAATATTAAAGACTAGACAGGATTAAGATTCTCCAGGCTCAAACAAAGAATTGATTTAACAGAGGCATGACGAAATATTTGTGTTGATTTTTCCAGAGTGACACCCTACGACCCTTAGGGATATGGGTTTGATGGTTATGATGATGAGTTGTGTTGGTTTTTTTTTGCCTTGCTTACTGACTTGTATAATAGAGTAGTGTTTATATGGAGCAGTATGAGGGATGTATTTGGTTGAATGTCTGAAACTCTTTCAGATTTCTATCTATTTTCAGAAAGGAGATGCTTTTTGTTAAGTTTTTCTGTTAGATATACTGGGGATGTTTGTTTCAGTCTTAGTCATTTGTTGACTATTTCTTTGTTAGTATGTTAGGATGTTAGGATGAAAAGAAAACGATTAAAACTGTGGAAAAATATAAGCACTTCTGCTTATATTTTTCCAGTTTTAATCGTTTTCTTTTCTCCTCAAATGTCTGGTGGCTCTATTTTTGCATCGATTTACAGGTCACAGTTGGTAATGATCAAATTTTCAATTTCAAAAAATGTAATTGGTGTATTTGTTAAACCGAGATGTTAGAACATTGGACTCACAACGATAATATCCAGTGTTCGACTCCAGGTAAGGACTGGTTTTTATTTTTCTGTTGGAGGGTAAATAAAAAACCTTATCCTGTACATGACGTGACGCCAGCAAGGCCATGCGGCCTTTACCACACAAACCATACGCAGCCTCCTAGCAACTCCCTAACGGGAAGCATTCTGTATTGACAGTTATTTTTGACAGTATAAAATACTGTATTGTTGACGTCAACTTTTGCCATCCCGCCTCCTTTCGCTTTGCCACCAACTGTCAAACTTTTCAGACATTTCTCGATAATTGTTTACTCAATTTAAGAACAACTACTTTGGTCGCATTTCTAGAGTAAGTAATTAAATTTTGGTACTTAACGGGATAATATGCTCACACTTTTAACGACACAAACTATACATTATTTTAAAAAACGAACTCCGGGGCAGTATGAAATCTTACAAACCATTCTACAATAAGTAAATGCAAGATGCAATTCTTGAGATGAAAAATGCACGAGAAGCCCTTGAGATCGCACCTTCACAAGAAGCAAAAATCATTTACAACAAAACATCTGCTAAAGTAAAACTAATAGTGAAGGAGGCTCATCATCATCCTGTGTAATATGACCTTATCATTAGAGGTGAGAAAGAGAGTTCTGCAGTGCTATATAACCCCTATACTAACATATGGGTGTGAGTCTTGGACAATAAACAAACTGGAAAATGGGAAATAAGAGGCAACAGAGATGTGGTTCTACAGAAGAATGCTGAGAATACCATGGACTGCCAAAAAACTAATGTAAAGGTGTTTAAAGAGTCAAATGCGAAACGGACCTTAATCAACAATATAAGAAAAAGGCAATCTTCTTTTTTTGGCCACTTCATGAGACAGGCAGGTTTAGAGAACATAGTCACAACAGGCAAAATTGAAGGCAACAGAGACAGAGGGCGACAACGTGAGAAATATTAGACAGTTTGACAAACTGGCACAGCAAGGAAACAACAACGACTTTGATACATAATACTGTGGACAGAGAGATGTGGAGGTCCATGACCACCTACGCCAACAGACATGGCAGCTGATGATGATGAAAGTAAAACTAATAGTGAAGGAGGTTAAACATAACAAATTACCAAAAACATGCCGAAATGTAGATCTAAGGAAAAATGGTAGAAAGGCTTATGCGGTGATCAACAATTTGTCTGAAGAAAAAAGAACAAATGATAAACCTGCATGGATGGAAACAGAGCAATCACTAAAGATCAGAAAAAAAGGGCAGAACACTTTAACAACCTTTTTGCCAGGTGTGAACAGAGTAGGGAAGATATCCGAGACTGACAAGAAGCATCTGTATCTACTGAAGCAGCAAGAAAAACTCCAAACTACTAGTTCGTGCATATTTGAATAAGACTATGCAGGAACTTCAACAAGGGCTGAAGAAATTAAAGTCAAGAAAGTCTCCTAGACCAGAAAAATTTATAATGAAATGTTAACACACATGGGCTCATTGGGGAAAGAAGTACTCCTTAAACTAATAAATATAATCTGGAGAAATGGAAATCTGCCTAAACACTGAAGAAATGCTCAAATCTTTCCCATCCTGAAAAGTAACAAACCTCCAGATGAACCCAAAAGCTACTGCCCCTTATCATTAATATCATGTCTTGGGAAATTGGCAGAAAGAATGGTTAAAGTACGACTTTACTGGTTCCTCGAGAGCTCAAACATTCTCTTCCATGAACAGTCTGGCTTCAGAGAAGACAGTTGCACAGAAGATCAACTATTTAGACTGACACAGAAAATCCATGATGGATTCCAGGAAAACAAACACACTGTAGCCATCTTCTTTGACTTACAACAGGCTTATGATCGAGTATGGAGAAAGAGTCTCCTGATGAAGATGATTGAAGTGGGAATTAGTGGAAAGCTATATAATTGGATAAAATACTTCCTCATTGACAGAACAATCCAGACAAAGTTAAATAATGCAATCTCATATAAAGAAGTTGCCAAACATATCAGAGATGAAAAAGCATTATATGCTGATGACCTACCAATATGGAACAGCCATTAGAATATTGAAAAGTCAGCTAAAATACTAAATGGAGATTTAAGAAGGCTATACGAGTACTGAAACATGGAAGCTTAAAATAAACTGTGAACAAAATGTCTATACCATCTCTACCAAGAGTCATAAAGTAGCCAAACAAAATCAGTCTATTATTAGATACATAGAAATTGTCAAGAGAGGAACATCCCACATATCTTGTAGTCACGCTTGATCGGCAGCTCACCCTAAACAAGCATGTACAAAATATCAAAAATCAAGCACTGAAACGGTTACAGCTACTGAAAATGCTCACTGGCACATATTGGGAATCAGACAAGGATACGCTCAGAGGACTTGGTTACATACGTTCTAATTTAGAATTCAACAGTGCTCTCCTGACAACATATTTTAAGACAAATATAGAATCCCTAGCCAAGGTGCAGAACACTGCCCTACGCCTTATTTGTGGAGCAAAGAGATATACACCAACGTCTGCATGTTAAATACATGCAAATGTCGACCCCCTTTGAAATACGAAGAGATAGGCTGGAATGGATACTTATGAAAGAAGCAAAAAGAATGAACAAAGATCACCTAAATAAACAACTTGTTCGAAAACTGACAACTAAACCAGAGAATAAAACAAAAGTCAGTCCTCAGTCATGTCAATGAAATAAACGACAGTTATCACCTCCCAGACAAGAAACATTGGGTTATAGCGTGTCAGGCTCGAAATCACGTCCGGACAAAATAAACATCAGGTTTGTGATTTCTCGCCTGACACGACCACTCCTCCAGTCGACTCAGTTGTAAGTACCTGACGCATGAGTTAGGGGAGGTAAAGACAGCAAGGAAGGGAAGTGACCACCCCACCTAACAGTTGCTGCGGCTTAGTACATGAAGAGTTATATTCATCCCCGACGGCAGGTTGCTGCCATGGGACATACCTTTACCTTTAGACTAGAAACACGAACTGTAAAGAGTATAAAAATGTCTACCGCCATACACATGTTTTAAATTGAAGGAAATCAAGATACAATTAAGAGATAATGTAAGGAAAAGTTCCGACCCTGCAAGTTGTATGAAACACAGAAAACAATAGACACCCACCCAGAACAATTGATTCATGTCTAGACTTACAGGTCTGCTTTTAAAGCCACCATCAACGCAGGTTATGGTGTCTATATAGAATATCCAGACAAAACATCTGATGAGTTGTTTGATGTTTGTGGGGAGATATGTTATAACTATGAAGTTTAAATAACAGCACTGGAAGTTTCTTTGTACCACCTGAAGACCATATTTGGTGCATTTTAAAAAAAAAGGCCAAAACCTGATTTTTACAGACTCTATGGCCGTTCTTCAAGCATTAGAATGTGATGGACATTGTCAGCCTGAGCTCGCTGAAATATATCACCATGCCAAACAGCTGCTTGCATTTTATGAAGTCGGCATTGTTATGCAGTGAATTCCTGGCCATTCAAATACACTTGGCAATGTCAAGGCAGACAGACGAGCAAAGAAGGGAACACAACAAGAATAACCTTATAACAAAACAGCCATGCACACAGTTACAATTATGTAGAAATCTGTGAATACAGAAAATTGGATGAAAATATGGACCATGGGAAACACTGGGAGGGAAATATATGACCATCCAAAATCCTAAAGACAAAATCAACCTCCTGGGACGGAAAGACCAGAGTATCATCTTCAGACTTCACGCACAACATGTACACCTTTAACAATCTCCGGAACAGAATACAACCACAACACACTCCAGGGTGCCAGCTGTGCACTCATCCCTATAAGACGGTTGACCACCACCTTTTTGAACGTCCAGCACTGGATGACGTCAGGAAGATGCTTCTCCCTCCAGGGCCAGATAAATGGAACATCTTATATGAAACAAAACAACAGCTCAGAAAAACATGCATTTATCACACAATGGCATTGGGTCAAAGGACATGAGTCCATGGACCACTGGATCAGCAACCAACCAACCAAAGAAACGAACTTTCTCTAAAGTCGTATACACCATAGCATCAATCGGTCTGCGCGAAACACACTGAGTGGCCACCTCCTCCCCTTCCCCTCCAATAGACCTCCAATAGAAGACTCTTGGGGAGGGTGGCTCTCAGTGCGCTGCGCCCAGATCGAATTATTAGTAGCAGACAACAGCGTATTTTTTTATCTCCGCGTCACGGAAGCTGTATGAAATCATGTCTAATATTTAAAAGTCGGAATGTGTGTGGACACATTATCCCGTAATGAACCTAAATTTGTTCCGCGAGTCACAAAAATGTTGCCAATCTCTTGTTTAGATAATAGATAATAATTATTGACATAAACAAGTACACACACATTTAGACCCTCTCTAAGTAGGAGCCTTTTTTCTCAAGCCATTGCATTCACCGTCAAGAGCTTATGTCTTCTGGGTATATAAGAAAACTTTTCAGAAACAACTCGTTGTACATAGAGAACAAGAGCTAGTTGCTTGTAATTTCAGATGATTGTACAAACGTTATCACATTTGCATTTTCTGTTTTGTTTCAGTCGCAACGAGATTTGAGGCCAGACGTACGTAAAACTGTCATTGTTGTATCAGAAGGCGTCTCACTTTTCCCGGTAGAGATTCGAGAGGCAAGTTCACCAAAACTTTAATAGCTATAATGTTATGTTGTTCGTCCATCACAAGTGATGATGACCATTTGTTACATTCACTTTTGAAAATTCAATTTTAGTTATGTCCTTGATTATGACTTCGTAGATGGCTAATGAGCCATATTCGAGCTGTAAAGGTCCTTGGACAGTTCGGACATGGAATGACGACAGTAGACGGATCTTGGTCTGTCCGTGACTTTCTAACTGCTCAGCTTTTGAGCTGCTGCATTTTTCCTCTTTTCACAAGATGATGCGCTCTTATTGATTTTAGAACGCCATGTAGATCTATTTTGTGCAAGTTCTTCCCATGTCTCGTGGTCTATTTCAAAGACTTTTAGTGAGTTCTTTACCGAGTCTTTGTAGCGCTTCTTTTGGCCACCTTGAGATTGTGTGCCCTTCTCCAGCTCACCATAGAGAAGTATCTGTGGCAGACGATGGTCTGGCATACGCACCAAATGACCTGCCCAACGAATCTGTGTCTGCATCAGGATCGTATCAATGCTGGGGATACCAGCTCTATCAAGGACAGTGATATCTGGAATCTAGCTATAATATAGCTATAATACAGTATAGATGTAGGCTTCATTAAGTAGTATTCGATCACACTAATGATGGAGAGATACGATTGTGACAGAACCAATTAGTACTATACTGTTGAAAAATTAAAAAAAGGAACCGCAACATTATTTCAAACATGTACTAAAATTGTATTTTACTGAATTAATGTTCCATCCTTGGCATGACGAAACTTTAAGACTTTAACTAAATCAAAACCCATTGTCTCAAGACATTCCTAACGGTCCATTGCCGATGCTAGTTCGCCCACTGCAGTCGGTTCTTATGATGCCTGTCCGTAAAGAACAGAACCTCCGTAGGGTCTTCTAGCCAAAAGACTAGCGTCGTGCAGCCGGTTCCTGGACGTTTGATATGAAATTCGACGAGTTCCTGGAATTGACTGAACTGTGGAGGACGCAGATGCACCTCGATTCCTGAGGTGACGACGCCGTATGAAACGGTTTTCGGTAGGAGTTGTGGGTCTTCCACGGCGCGGCTTGTCTGCCACTGAGCCAGTTTGTTGAAATAGCCTCCAAAGGCGACTATCGGTGCTTCTAACCACATTAAATTGTCTGACCACCACACTTTGTGATTGTTCAGTCTGTAAGCGCCCAATGATGATGTATCGTTGTCCCACCCGTGTATTGACGGGGCCCGAAGGGGAGCAAAGAATAGCAACACTGTTTACCTTCCACGCATGTCGTAAAAGGCGACTAAGGAGGTTATGGGATGGAGTTGGCTTTCCCATCCCATATAGGGTCAGTGACCCAAAGCCATGCTGAAGTCGGATGTGTTAGGCTGAAAGGCGCAGATATTTCAGCAATGCTGTAAACCAAGACACAACGCATTCCGTTCTCCGGACTACATCCTTTTAATCTGCAGGAGTGTGAGAACGAACGCAGAAGAAGAAGAAGAAGTATCGTTGTTCTGCAGTGAGATTAGTCATTAGACATTAAATTGTCAACATAATTTATTCGAGCACCGCCAATCTTTAATAGGCATTCAATAATATAGTCAGAGAGTTTTGTATTCATAGCGACACTCAAGAATCTGTCACTAATTATTGACAAAAATGTTGTTTTAACCTTGACCGCTTTCATGACATCACGAATAATGAGGTAAGTACAATTCAATTAACCAGGACAAGGTTACATTGGATAGGTTGGAATATGTATAATTCGCGGATATCTTTTATAAAAGTAACTCCAAAAAAAGTTGAGTCTCTTTTATTTGGAACAGAATAGGTTATTTACCCGAGGCAGCAATTTCATTGACACGACATGAAATATGTATCTCACATTTAAACTATATATGAAGCACAAGTACTTAGCACACTTTTCCCATATCATTCTATCTATCTGTCTATCTGTCTATCTATCTATCTATCTATCTATCTATTCGCTGAAACCCTCTGTTGCCTTTCGGCGTCAGAGGTAGAAGAGTTTTCTGGAGACGGCCCCCGTGTGTGCTGAGTATATTATGGAATTTGTTGCCTCTTTTATTTCAGTAGGCCATCGTTTTCTTGGTCGGCCTCTAGGTCTGCCTTCGCTGTATCTGTGTAGCATAGCTTGCTGTGGTAGTATGCCGTCTGATGGTAGTCTGCTGACGTGTGAAAACATTGTTCTTTTGAGTGTTTCTTTTGGTCTACCATTTGCTCTTTTACCTGTAGGTATCCATTCAAGAGATCGAGATCGATGGTGTATTCTTTTGATGTCTGCACGTAGGACATGCTCGATGTAGGACCAACGGCGTTTTCTGATAACATCTGTGATAAAATTTTGATGTGTCTCTTCTCTGATTTTATCATTCGATTTGAATTCACTCCAATGGGTGTTAGTTATCCTACGAAGACATTTGTTCTCGAAACTCAGTAATTTCTTTTCTGAAGATAAAGAGCTTTTCCAGCTCTCACATCCATATGATAGCACCGGAATAACGCAGGAATTAAATAAGCGCATTTTCGTGCGTGTGCTGATTGACTTTGACTTCCAGATATTAGAGAATCTGTTAAATTCACTTGATGCTAGGGCAATGCGAGTTGTAATTTCTGGCATGACATACCGTCGAGTGTTAATTTGATCCAATAGCACTGTAATAATATTGCGCTACTTATGTTGAACAGTGTGTGTGTGCGTGTGCGTACGTGTATATGTGTGTGTATATATACGGCCGTGCTGAATATGACCAGTGTACATTGCAAGTTTACTGAATGGTTCAGTGTCTTCTTTGTTGCATGCACTGTTGAAACTCTCTAGTACTAGTATAGGTTTCCGTTTGTTGTTTGTGTGAGTGCGTGTGTGTGTTGATAAACTTATTATTCATCATGACTTTTAACATAAACCTAATATTTCAATGTTTGTAAACTTACAGCAGATGTTCACTAAGATATTCAACTATAATATTCTCAACAGAGCGCTGAGAGATTGAGGGAGATCCCTGCAGATGTGTATGCTGTCGGGATAGGTTCGTTAGCGGCTGTGCCAGATTTAATGGACATCACTGGAAACGTTAGCAAAACAATTATTTTGGAAGAATTAGATGATCCAGTATTAACTGACATTAAAATTGATCTCGACGTTGATCTTGATGGCATGATAGGTCAGTATGTGTTAATTTTTTAAAGATACTTTTAATAAGTTGTTTTTCTAATGCAGATGATATATGTATTCGTGTGTGCGTGTGTGTTTAATCTTGCATGCTGTCACTATATTATCCAAAACATCCCCGTTTCATATTTATATTGTTGTGTTCCTTCAGCGTCAAATAATGTTCATTCATTCATTGGTACCATGCCTTCCGGCGTAGGCGATCATGTCTATCCACAGTCGTCTGTTTGTTATACATTTAAATATAGTTTCTGATGATTCTGCATCATGCCAGGCTTTCAAGCCATCCAACATTTTCTCATGTTGTCTTCCTCTGTCTCTCTTATCCTCGATCTTTCCAGTTGTTATGATGTTCTATAACCCACCTCTTCTCGTGACATGACCCAGAAACTGTGACTGTCGTCTTCTAATACAGTTAATAAGTTCTCTATTTGAGTTGACCAGTTGTAGAATTATAGCATTACTCCTTTTAGCTGTCCATGATATTTTCAACATTCTTCTATAAAACCACATCTCTGTGGCCTCCAGATGTTTTCTTACAATATTGGCAATTGTCTATGCTTCACTACCATATAACAGTATGGGTTCTATGTAACATTTTAGTATGTTCTTTCTTGCTTCTATTGAAAATGAATTGTTACACTAGATGTTCCTCATCTTCTGGATTGCTGCTTTTGCCTGTATGTTGTTTTCGACTTTTTATCTCAGTGACGCACCTTTAACTTCTGAAGTAATAATTGTGCACAAATATTTAAATTTGTCTACTTGTTTATGAACTGTCCAGTTGACCTTGATGTTACTTTTAGAAGGGTTAGATGTTTTAGATATTTTAGATGTTTTAGATGTTTTAAATAATGTTCATGGAACAGAAACCAGTGCTCACCATGTTGAGCAGCGATGTAAATGATACTGTGTGTAGTTTTTGCATGTTTACGAGTGTTTACTCCCCGTTTCATAATGTTCTATAAAATATAGAACCTTATCATCAATGTCTCCTTTTGACATTAGTAACCCTGCTGTGCATTTGACTCATTCAACTGCAATTCGTTATTTCTAACTACCCATGATACTCTCATCATTCTTTTGTAGAACCATATTGTCTCGAAGGCATTTAATTGTCCGCTCTCCAGTTTATTTATTGTTCAAAACTCTATTATATTTATTAGATTCGGTGAATCCCACCAAAAAAACAACAGATAGAATAATGAATTTGTTACTACAAAATAGGCAATATATCCATATTTAAAAAAACAACTCAATTTCATGTTCAATTTTTTTATTTATTTTTTTGTAATACACCATTACTTTTTCCATTTCAGATGGCCTTTATCCTTCGATTATGCCTGGAGGTAGGACTATTATTATTACCAGGTTTATAACTAGGACTATATCTAAGACTATATCTGCCACAACACCAACAAGGCTGATCTCTGTCGCTTCAAGCACCATAACATCAACAAGCCTGATCCCTCGAGCTACAAGCACCATAACATCAACAAGCCTGATCCCTCGAGCTACAAGCACAATAACATCAACAAGGCTGATTCCTCGTGCTACAAGCACCATAACATCAACAAGCCTGATCCCTCGTGCTACAAGCACCATAACATCAACAAGCCTGATCCCTCGTGCTACAAGCACCATAACATCAACAAGCCTGATCCCTCGTGCTACAAGCACCATAACATCAACAAGCCTGATTCCTCGCGCTACAAGCACCATAACATCAACAAGCATGATCCCTCGCGCTACAAGCACCATAACATCAACAAGCCTGATTCCTCGCGCTACAAGCACCATAACATCAACAAGCCTGATCCCTCGTGCTACAAGCACCATAACATCAACAAGCCTGATCGCTCGCGCTACAAGCACCATAACATCAACAAGCCTGATCCCTCGCGCTACAAGCACCATAACATCAACAAGCCTGATCCCTCGCGCTACAAGCACCATAACATCAACAAGCCTGATCCCTCGCGCTACAAGCACCATAACATCAACAAGCCTGATCCCTCGAGCTACAAGCACCATAACATCAACAAGCCTGATTCCTCGCGCTACAAGCACTATAACATCAATAGTGTTCACGATGTACCAGACAAAGACCTCATTTGCTCTCCACTCTGACACCACAACTCTAGAAATTTCAACATACACCGACATATCTTACACAACTCAAACAGTTTCATCTTACACAGACACATTTATTTCTTCAACATCGTACTCCGACATCACAACTCCAGCAAGCACTGGTGCATTCACTTTAGAAACTTCATCATACACTGACACTACTTTTGTTACAGCAGAAAGCTCTGAGCTATTCACTCTAGAACCTTCATCATACACTGACACTACTTTTGTTACAGCAGAAAGCTCTGAGCTATTCACTCTAGAACCTTCATCATACATTACTTTTGTTACTGCAGCAAGCTCTCATGCATTCACTCTACAATCTTCATCGTACGCTGACACTGCTTTTGTTACAATAGAAAGCTCTGATGTATTCACTCTAGAATCTTCATCGTACACTGACACTACTTTTGTTACAATAGAAAGCTCTGATGTATTCACTCAAGAACCTTCATCATACTCTGTCACTACTTTTGTTACAATAGAAAGCTCTGATGTATTCACTCAAGAACCTTCATCATACTCTGTCACTACTTTTGTTACAATAGAAAGCTCAGAGCTATTCACTCTAGAACCTTCATCATACACTGAAACTAATTTTGTTACTACAGAAAGCCCTGATGCATTCACTTTAGAAACTTCATCATACACTGACACTACTTTTGCTATAACAGAAAGCTCTGCTGAGCTATTCACTCTAGAACCTTCATCATACACTGACACTACTTTTGTTACTGCAGCAAGCTCTGATGCATTCACTCTAGAAATTTCATCATACACTGAAACTACGTTTGTTACAACAGAAAGCTCTTATGTATTCACTCCAGAATCTTCATCGTACACTGACACTACTTTTGTTACAACAGAAAGCTCTGAGCTATTCACTCTAGAACCTTCATCATACACTGACACTACTTTTGTTACTGCAGCAAGCTCTGATACATTCACTCTAGAAACTTCATCGTACGCTGACACTACTTTTGCTACAATAGAAAGCTCTGATGTATTCACTCTAGAATCATCATCGTACACCGACACCACTTTTGTTACAATAGAAAGCTCTGATGTATTCACTCTAGAACCTTCATCATACTCTGACACTACTTTTCTTACTACAGCAAGCACTGATGCATTCACTTTAGAAACTTCATTATACACTGACGCTACTTTTGTTACTGTAACAAGTTCTGATGCATCCGCTCTAGAACATTCATCATACACTGACACTACTTTTGATACTGCAGCAAGCTCTGATGCTTTCACTCTAGAAATTTCTTCATACACTGACACTACTTTTGTTACAACAGAAAGCTCTGAGCTATTCACTTTAGAAACTTCATCATACACTGAAACTAATTTTGTTACAACAGAAAACACTGATGCATTCACTTTAGAAACTTCATCATACACTGACAATACTTTTGTTACAACAGAAAGCTCTGAGCTATTCACTCTAGAACCTTCATCATACACTGACACTACTTTTGTTACTGCAGCAACCTCTGATGCATTCTCTCTAGAAATTTCATCATACACTGAAACTACGTTTGTTACAACAGAAACCTCTGATATGTTCACTCTAGAATCTTCATCTTACACTGACACTACTTTTGTTACAATAGAAAGCTCTGGTGTATTCACTCTAGAACCTTCATCATACACTGACAATACTTTTGTTACAATAGAAAGCTCTGGTGTATTCACTCTAGAACCTTCATCATACACTGACACTACTTTTGTTACAATAGAAAGCTCAGAGCTATTCACTCTAGAACCTTCATCATACACTGAAACTAATTTTGTTACTACAGAAAGCGCTGATGCATTCACTTTAGAAACTTCATCATACACTGACACTACTTTTGCTATAACAGAAAGCTCTGCTGAGCTATTCACTCTAGAACCTTCATCATACACTGACACTACTTTTGTTACTGCAGCAAGCTCTGATGCATTCACTCTAGAAATTTCATCATACACTGAAACTACGTTTGTTACAACAGAAAGCTCTGATGTATTCACTCTAGAATCTTCATCGTACACTGACACTACTTTTGTTACAACAGAAAGCTCTGAGCTATTCACTCTAGAACCTTCATCATACACTGACACTACTTTTGTTACTGCAGCAAGCTCTGATACATTCACTCTAGAAACTTCATCGTACGCTGACACTACTTTTGCTACAATAGAAAGCTCTGATGTATTCACTCTAGAATCATCATCGTACACCGACACCACTTTTGTTACAATAGAAAGCTCTGATGTATTCACTCTAGAACCTTCATCATACTCTGACACTACTTTTCTTACTACAGCAAGCACTGATGCATTCACTTTAGAAACTTCATTATACACTGACGCTACTTGTGTTACTGTAACAAGTTCTGATGCATCCGCTCTAGAACATTCATCATACACTGACACTACTTTTGATACTGCAGCAAGCTCTGATGCTTTCACTCTAGAAATTTCTTCATACACTGACACTACTTTTGTTACAACAGAAAGCTCTGAGCTATTCACTTTAGAAACTTCATCATACACTGAAACTAATTTTGTTACAACAGAAAACACTGATGCATTCACTTTAGAAACTTCATCATACACTGACAATACTTTTGTTACAACAGAAAGCTCTGAGCTATTCACTCTAGAACCTTCATCATACACTGACACTACTTTTGTTACTGCAGCAACCTCTGATGCATTCTCTCTAGAAATTTCATCATACACTGAAACTACGTTTGTTACAACAGAAACCTCTGATATGTTCACTCTAGAATCTTCATCTTACACTGACACTACTTTTGTTACAATAGAAAGCTCTGGTGTATTCACTCTAGAACCTTCATCATACACTGACAATACTTTTGTTACAATAGAAAGCTCTGGTGTATTCACTCTAGAACCTTCATCATACACTGACACTACTTTTGTTACTGCAGTAAGCTCTGATACATTCAATCTCGAAATTTCATCTTACACTGAAACTACGTTTGTTACAACAGAAAGCTCTGATGTATTCACTCTAGAATCTTCATCGTACACTGACACTACTTTTGTTACAATAGAAAGCTCTGGTGTATTCACACTAGAACCATCATCATACACTGACACTACTTTTGTTACTGCGGCAAGCTCTGATACATTCACTCTAGAATCTTCATCGTACGCTGACACTACTTCTGCTACAATAGAAAGCTCTGATGTATTCACTCTAGAATCATCATCGTACACCGACAACACTTTTCTTACTACAGCAAGCACTGATGCATTCACTTTAGAAACTTCATTATACACTGACACTACTTTTGCTACTGTAACAAGTTCTGATGCATCCGATCTAGAACCTTCATCATACACTGACACTACTTTTGTTACAACAGAAAGCTCTGCTGAGCTATTCACTCTAGAACCTTCATCATACACTGGCACTACTTTTGTTACTGCAGCAACCTCTGATGCATTCTCTCTAGAAAATTCAGCTTACACTGAAAGTACGATTGTTACAATAGAAAGCTCTGATGTATTCACTCTAAAACCTTCATCATACTCTGACACTACTTTTGTTACTGCAGCAAGCTCTTATGCATTCACTCTAGAACCTTCATCATACACTGACACTACTTTTGTTACTGCAGCAAGCTCTGAGCTATTTACTCTAGAACCTTTATCATACACTGAAACTAATTTTGTTACTACAGAAAGCACTGATGCATTCACTTTAGAAACTTCATCATACACTGACAATACTTTTGTTACAACAGAAAGCTCTGAGCTATTCACTCTAGAACATTCATCATACACTGACACTACTTTTGTTACTGCAGCAACCTCTGATGCATTCTCTCTAGATATTTCATCATACACTGAAACTACGTTTGTTACAACAGAAACCTCTGATATGTTCACTCTAGAATCTTCATCTTACACTGACACTACTTTTGTTACAATAGAAAGCTCTGGTGTATTCACTCTAGAACCTTCATCATACACTGACAAGACTTTTGTTACAATAGAAAGCTCTGGTGTATTCACTCTAGAACCTTCATCATACACTGACACTACTTTTGTTACTGCAGTAAGCTCTGATGCATTCCATCTCGAAATTTCATCTTACACTGAAACTACGTTTGTTACAACAGAAAGCTCTGATGTATTCACTCTAGAACCTTCATCATACACTGACACTACTTTTGTTACTGCAGTAAGCTCTGATACATTCAATCTCGAAATTTCATCCTACACTGAAATTACGTTTGTTACAACAGAAAGCTCTGATGTATTCACTCTAGAACCTTCATCGTACACTGACACTACTTTTGCTACAATAGAAAGCTCTGATGTATTCACTCTAGAATCATCATCGTACACCGACACCACTTTTGTTGCAATAGAAAGCTCTGATGTATTCACTCTAGAACCTTCATCATACTCTGACACTACTTTTCTTACTACAGCAAGCACTGATGCATTCACTTTAGAAACTTCATTATACACTGACACTACTTTTGTTACTGTAACAAGTTCTGATGCATCCGCTCTAGAACCTTCATCATACACTGACACTACTTTTGTTACTGCAGCAAGCTCTTATGCATTCACTCAAGAAATTTCATCGTACACTACCACTACTTTTGTCACTACAGCAAGTTCTGATGCATTCACTCTAGAACATTCATCATACACTGACACTACTTTTGATACTGCAGCAAGCTCTGATGCGTTCACTCTAGAAATTTCTTCATACACTGACACTACATTTGTTACAACAGAAAGCTCTGAGCTATTCACTCTAGAACCTTTATCATACACTGAAACTAATTTTGTTACAACAGAAAGCACTGATGCATTCACTTTAGAAACTTCATCATACACTGACAATACTTTTGTTACAACAGAAATCTCTGAGCTATTCACTCTAGAACCTTCATCATACACTGACACTACTTTTGTTACTGCAGCACCCTCTGATGTATTCTCTCTAGAAATTTCATCATACACTGAAACTACGTTTGTTACAACAGAAACCTCTGATATGTTCACTCTAGAATCTTCATCTTACACTGACACTACTTTTGTTACAATAGAAAGCTCTGGTGTATTCACTCTAGAACCTTCATCATACACTGACAATACTTTTGTTACAATAGAAAGCTCTGGTGTATTCACTCTAGAACCTTCATCATACACTGACACTACTTTTGTTACTGCAGTAAGCTCTGATACATTCAATCTCGAAATTTCATCTTACACTGAAACTACGTTTGTTACAACAGAAAGCTCTTATGTATTCACTCTAGAATCTTCATCGTACACTGACACTACTTTTGTTACAATAGAAAGCTCTGGTGTATTCACTCTACAACCATCATCATACACTGACACTACTTTTGTTACTGCAGCAAGCTCTGATACATTCACTCTAGAATCTTCATCGTACGCTGACACTACTTTTGCTACAATAGAAAGCTCTGATGTATTCACTCTAGAATCATCATCGTACACCGACAACACTTTTGTTACAATAGAAAGCTATGATGTATTCACTCTAGAACCTTCAACATATTCTGACACTACTTTTCTTACTACAGCAAGCACTGATGCATTCACTTTAGAAACTTCATTATACACTGACACTACTTTTGTTACTGTAACAAGTTCTGATGCATCCGCTCTAGAACCTTCATCATACACTGACACTACTTTTGTTACAACAGAAAGCTCTGCTGAGCTATTCACTCTAGAACCTTCATCATACACTGGCACTACTTTTGTTACTGCAGCAACCTCTGATGCATTCTCTCTAGAAAATTCAGCTTACACTGAAAGTACGTTTGTTACAATAGAAAGCTCTGATGTATTCACTCTAAAACCTTCATCATACTCTGACACTACTTTTGTTACTGCAGCAAGCTCTTATGCATTCACTCACGAAATTTCAACGTACACTGCCACTACTTGTGTTACTACAGCAAGTTCTGATGTATTCACTCTAGAACCTTCATCATACACTGACACTACTTTTGTTACTGCAGCAAGCTCTGATGCGTTCACTCTAGAAATTTCTTCATACACTGACACTACTTTTGTTACAACAGAAAGCTCTGAGCTATTCACTCTAGAACCTTTATCATACACTGAAACTAATTTTGTTACTACAGAAAGCACTGATGCATTCACTTTAGAAACTTCATCATACACTGACAATACTTTTGTTACAACAGAAAGCTCTGAGCTATTCACTCTAGAACATTCATCATACACTGACACTACTTTTGTTACTGCAGCAACCTCTGATGCATTCTCTCTAGATATTTCATCATACACTGAAACTACGTTTGTTACAACAGAAACCTCTGATATGTTCACTCTAGAATCTTCATCTTACACTGACACTACTTTTGTTACAATAGAAAGCTCTGGTGTATTCACTCTAGAACCTTCATCATACACTGACAATACTTTTGTTACAATAGAAAGCTCTGGTGTATTCACTCTAGAACCTTCATCATACACTGACACTACTTTTGTTACTGCAGTAAGCTCTGATGCATTCAATCTCGAAATTTCATCTTACACTGAAACTACGTTTGTTACAACAGAAAGCTCTGATGTATTCACTCTAGAACCTTCATCATACACTGACACTACTTTTGTTACTGCAGTAAGCTCTGATACATTCAATCTCGAAATTTCATCTTACACTGAAACTACGTTTGTTACAACAGAAAGCTATGATGTATTCACTCTAGAATCTTCATCGTACACTGACACTACTTTCGTTACAATAGAAAGCTCTGGTGTATTCACTCTACAACCATCATCATACACTGACACTACTTTTGTTACTGCAGCAAGCTCTGATACATTCACTCTAGAATCTTCATCGTACGCTGACACTACTTTTGCTACAATAGAAAGCTCTGATGTATTCACTCTAGAATCATCATCGTACACCGACAACACTTTTGTTACAATAGAAAGCTCTGATGTATTCACTCTAGAACCTTCAACATATTCTGACACTACTTTTCTTACTACAGCAAGCACTGATGCATTCACTTTAGAAACTTCATTATACACTGACACTACTTTTGTTACTTTAACAAGTTCTGATGCATCCGCTCTAGAACCTTCATCATACACTGACACTACTTTTGTTACAACAGAAAGCTCTGCTGAGCTATTCACTCTAGAACCTTCATCATACACTGGCACTACTTTTGTTACTGCAGCAACCTCTGATGCATTCTCTCTAGAAAATTCAGCTTACACTGAAAGTACGTTTGTTACAATAGAAAGCTCTGATGTATTCACTCTAAAACCTTCATCATACTCTGACACTACTTTTATTACTGCAGCACGCTCTTATGCATTCACTCAAGAAATTTCAACGTACACTGCCACTACTTTTGTTACTACAGCAAGTTCTGATGCATTCACTCTAGAACCTTCATCATACACTGACACTACTTTTGTTACTGCAGCAAGCTCTGATGCGTTCACTCTAGAAATTTCTTCATACACTGACACTACTTTTGTTACAACAGAAAGCTCTGAGCTATTCACTCTAGAACCTTTATCATACACTGAAACTAATTTTGTTACTACAGAAAGCACTGATGCATTCACTTTAGAAACTTCATCATACACTGACAATACTTTTGTTACAACAGAAAGCTCTGAGCTATTCACTCTAGAACATTCATCATACACTGACACTACTTTTGTTACTGCAGCAACCTCTGATGCATTCTCTCTAGATATTTCATCATACACTGAAACTACGTTTGTTACAACAGAAACCTCTGATATGTTCACTCTAGAATCTTCATCTTACACTGACACTACTTTTGTTACAATAGAAAGCTCTGGTGTATTCACTCTAGAACCTTCATCATACACTGACAATACTTTTGTTACAATAGAAAGCTCTGGTGTATTCACTCTAGAACCTTCATCATACACTGACACTACTTTTGTTACTGCAGTAAGCTCTGATGCATTCAATCTCGAAATTTCATCTTACACTGAAACTACGTTTGTTACAACAGAAAGCTCTGATGTATTCACTCTAGAACCTTCATCATACACTGACACTACTTTTGTTACTGCAGTAAGCTCTGATACATTCAATCTCGAAATTGCATCTTACACTGAAACTACGTTTGTTACAACAGAAAGCTCTGATGTATTCACTCTAGAACCTTCATCGTACACTGACACTACTTTTGCTACAATAGAAAGTTCTCATGTATTCACACTAGAATCATCATCGTACACCGACACCACTTTTGTTACAATAGAAAGCTCTGATGTATTCACTCTAGAACCTTCATCATACTCTGACACTACTTTTCTTACTACAGCAAGCACTGATGCATTCACTTTAGAAACTTCATTATACACTGACACTACTTTTGTTACTGCAGCAAGCTCTTATGCATTCACTCAAGAAATTTCATCGTACACTGCCACTACTTTTGTTACTACAGCAAGTTCTGAGCTATTCACTCTAGAACCTTTATCATACACTGAAACTAATTTTGTTACAACAGAAAGCACTGATGCATTCACTTTAGAAACTTCATCATACACTGACAAGACTTTTGTTACAACAGAAAGCACTGAGCTATTCACTCTAGAACCTTCATCATACACTGACACTACTTTTGTTACTGCAGCACCCTCTGATGCATTCTCTCTAGAAATTTCATCATACACTGAAACTACGTTTGTTACAACAGAAACCTCTGATATGTTCACTCTAGAATCTTCATCTTACACTGACACTACTTTTGTTACAATAGAAAGCTCTGGTGTATTCACTCTAGAACCTTCATCATACACTGACACTACTTTTGTTACAATAGAAAGCTCTGGTGTATTCACTCTAGAACCATCATCATACACTGACACTACTTTTGTTACTGCAGCAAGCTCTGATACATTCACTCTAGAATCTTCATCGTACGCTGACACTACTTTTGCTACAATAGAAAGCTCTGATGTATTCACTCTAGAATCATCATCGTTAACCGACAACACTTTTGTTACAATAGAAAGCTCTGATGTATTCACTCTAGAACCTTTATCATATTCTGACACTACTTTTCTTACTACAGCAAGCACTGATGCATTCACTTTAGAAACTTCATTATACACTGACACTACTTTTGTTACTGTAACAAGTTCTGATGCATCCGCTCTAGAACCTTCATCATACACTGACACTACTTTTGTTACAACAGAAACCTCTGATATGTTCACTCTAGAATCTTCATCGTACACTGACACTACTTTTGTTACAATAGAAAGCTCTGGTGTATTCACTCTAGAACCTTCATCATACACTGACAATACTTTTGTAACTGCAGTAAGATCTGATACATTCAATCTAGAAATTTCATCTTACACTGAAACTACGTTTGTTACAACAGAAAGCTCTGATGTATTCACTCTAGAATCTTCATCGTACACTGAAACTACTTTTTTTACAATAGAAAGCTCTGATTTATTCACTCAGGAACCTTCATCATACTCTGACACTACTTTTCTTACTACAGCAAGCACTGATGCATTCACTTTAGAAACTTCATCATACACTGACACTACTTTTGTTACAACAGAAAGATCTAATGTATTCACTCTAAAACCTTTATCATACATTGCCTCTACTTTTATTACTACAACAAGTTCAGATGTATTTACTCTAGAATCGTCATCATACACTGACAGTACTTTTGTTAATGCAGCAAGCTCTGATGCGTTCACTCTAGAAATTTCATCATACACTGACACTACTTTTGTTACAACAGAAAGCTCTGCTGAGCTATTCACTCTAGAACCTTCATCATACTCTGACACTACTTTTCTTACTACAGAAAGCACTGATGCATTCACTTTAGAAACTTCATCATACACTGACACTACTTTTGTTAATGCATCAACCTCTGATGCATTCTCTCTAGAAAATTCATCATACACTGAAAGTAAGTTTGTTACAACAGAAAGCTCTGATGTATTCACTCTAGAATCTTCATCGTACACGGACACTACTATTGTTACAATAGAAAGCTCTCATGTATTCACTCAAGAACCTTCATCATACTCTGACACTAATTTTCTTACTGCAGAAAGCACTGATGCATTCACTTTAGAAATTTCATCTTACACTGAAACTACGTTTGTTACAACAGAAAGCTCTGATGTATTCACTCTAGAAACTTCATCGTACACTGACACTACTTTTGTTACAATAGAAAGCTCTGATGTATTCACTCAAGAACCTTCATCATACTCTGACACTACTTTTCTTACTACAGCAAGCACTGATGCATTCACTTTAGAAACTTCATCATACACTGATACTACTTTTGTTACAACAGAAAGCTCTGAGCTATTCACTCTAAAACCTTTATCGTACACTGACACTACTTTTGTTACAATAGAAAGCTCTGATGTATTCACTCTAGAATCTTCATCGTACACTGACACTACTTTTGTTACAACAGAAAGATCTAATGTATTCACTCTAGAACCTTTATCATACATTGCCTCTACTTTTATTACTACAACAAGTTCAGATGTATTTACTCTAGAATCGTCATCATACACTGACAGTACTTTTGTTAATGCAGCAAGCTCTGATGCGTTCACTCTAGAAATTTCATCATACACTGACACTACTTTTGTTACAACAGAAAACTCTGAGCTATTCACTCTAGAACCTTCATCATACACTGAAACTAATTTTGTTACTACAGAAAGCACTGATGCATTCACTTTAGAAACTTCATCATACACTGACACTACTTTTGTTACAACAGAAAGATCTAATGTATTCACTCTAGAACCTTTATCATACATTGCCTCTACTTTTATTACTACAACAAGTTCAGATGTATTTACTCTAGAATCGTCATCATACACTGACAGTACTTTTGTTAATGCAGCAAGCTCTGATGCGTTCACTCTAGAAATTTCATCATACACTGACACTACTTTTGTTACAACAGAAAACTCTGAGCTATTCACTCTAGAACCTTCATCATACACTGAAACTAATTTTGTTACTACAGAAAGCACTGATGCATTCACTTTAGAAACTTCATCATACACTGAAACTACGTTTGTTACAACAGAAACCTCTGATATGTTCACTCTAGAATCTTCATCTTACACTGACACTACTTTTGTTACAATAGAAAGCTCTGATGTATTCACTCTAGAATCTTCATCTTACACTGACACTACTTTTGTTACAATAGAAAGCTCTGGTGTATTCACTCTAGAATGTTCATCTTACACTGACAGTACTTTTGTTACAATAGAAAGCTCTGGTGTATTCACTCTAGAATCTTCATCTTACACTGACACTACGTTTGTTACAATAGAAAGCTCTGGTGTATTCACTCTAGAATCTTCATCTTACACTGACACTACTTTTGTTACAATAGAAAGCTCTGATGTATTCACTCTAGAATCTTCATCTTACACTGACACTACTTTTGTTACAATAGAAAGCTCTGGTGTATTCACTCTAGAACCTTCATCATACACTGACAGTACTTTTGTTACTGCAGCAAGCTCTGATGCGTTCACTCTAGAAATTTCATCATACACTGACAGTACTTTTGTTACTGCAGCAACCTCTGATGCATTCTCTCTAAAAAATTCATCATACACTGAAACTACGTTTGTTACAACAGAAAGCTCTGATATGTTCACTCTAGAAATTTCATCATACACTGACACTACTTTTGTTACTGCAGCAACCTCTGATGCATTCTCTCTAGAAATTTCATCATACACTGAAACTACGTTTGTTACAACAGAAACCTCTGATATGTTCACTCTAGAATCTTCATCTTACACTGACACTACTTTTGTTACAATAGAAACCTCTGATGTATTCACTCTAGAATCTTCATCTTACACTGACACTACTTTTGTTACAATAGAAAGCTCTGGTGTATTCACTCTAGAATCTTCATCTTACACTGACACTACGTTTGTTACAATAGAAAGCTCTGGTGTATTCACTCTAGAATCTTCATCTTACACTGACACTACTTTTGTTACAATAGAAACCTCTGATGTATTCACTCTAGAATCTTCATCTTACACTGACACTACTTTTGTTACAATAGAAAGCTCTGGTGTATTCACTCTAGAATCTTCATCTTACACTGACACTACTTTTCTTACTACAGAAAGCACTGATGCATTCACTTTAGAAACTTCATCATACACTGACACTACTTTTGTTAATGCATCAACCTCTGATGCATTCTCTCTAGAAAATTCATCATACACTGAAAGTAAGTTTGTTACAACAGAAAGCTCTGATGTATTCACTCTAGAATCTTCATCGTACACGGACACTACTATTGTTACAATAGAAAGCTCTCATGTATTCACTCAAGAACCTTCATCATACTCTGACACTAATTTTCTTACTGCAGAAAGCACTGATGCATTCACTTTAGAAATTTCATCTTACACTGAAACTACGTTTGTTACAACAGAAAGCTCTGATGTATTCACTCTAGAAACTTCATCGTACACTGACACTACTTTTGTTACAATAGAAAGCTCTGATGTATTCACTCACGAACCTTCATCATACTCTGACACTACTTTTCTTACTACAGCAAGCACTGATGCATTCACTTTAGAAACTTCATCATACACTGACACTACTTTTGTTACAACAGAAAGCTCTGAGCTATTCACTCTAAAACCTTTAACGTACACTGACACTACTTTTGTTACAATAGAAAGCTCTTATGTATTCACTCTAGAATCTTCATCGTACACTGACACTACTTTTGTTACAACAGAAAGATCTAATGTATTCACTCTAGAACCTTTATCATACATTGCCTCTACTTTTATTACTACAACAAGTTCAGATGTATTTACTCTAGAATCGTCATCATACACTGACAGTACTTTTGTTAATGCAGCAAGCTCTGATGCGTTCACTCTAGAAATTTCATCATACACTGACACTACTTTTGTTACAACAGAAAACTCTGAGCTATTCACTCTAGAACCTTCATCATACACTGAAACTAATTTTGTTACTACAGAAAGCACTGATGCATTCACTTTAGAAACTTCATCATACACTGACACTACTTTTGTTACAACAGAAAGCTCTGATGTATTCACTCTAGAATCTTCATCTTACACTGACACTACTTTTGTTACAATAGAAAGCTCTGGTGTATTCACTCTAGAATCTTCATCTTACACTGACAGTACTTTTGTTACAATACAAAGCTCTGGTGTATTCACTCTAGAATCTTCATCTTACACTGACACTACTTTTGTTACAATAGAAAGCTCTCGTGTATTCACTCTAGAATCTTCATCTTACACTGACACTACTTTTGTTACAATAGAAAGCTCTGATGTATTCACTCTAGAATCTTCATCGTACGCTGACACTACTTTTGTTACAACAGAAAGCTCTGATGTATTCACTCTAGAATCTTCATCGTACACTGACACTAGTTTTTTTACAATAGAAAGCTCTGATGTATTCACTCTAAAACCTTCATCATACTCTGACACAACTTTTGTTACAACAGAAAGCTCTGGTGTATTCACTCTAAAACCTTCATCGTACACTGACACTACTTTTGTTACAATAGAAAGGTCTGATGTATTCACTCTAGAAATTTCATTATACAGTGAAACAACGTTTGTTACAACAGAAAGCTCTGATGTATTCACTCTAGAATCTTCATCGTACACTGACACTACTTTTGTTACAATAGAACGCTCTGATGTATTCACTCACGAACCTTCATCATACTCTGACACTAATTTTCTTACTACAGCAAGCACTGATGCATTCACTTTAGAAATTTCATCATACACTGAAACTACGTTTGTTACAACAGAAACCTCTGATATGTTCACTCTAGAATCTTCATCTTACACTGACACTACTTTTGTTACAATAGAAAGCTCTGATGTATTCACTCTAGAATCTTCATCTTACACTGACACTACTTTTGTTACAATAGAAAGCTCTGGTGTATTCACTCTAGAATCTTCATCTTACACTGACAGTACTTTTGTTACAATAGAAAGCTCTGGTGTATTCACTCTAGAATCTTCATCTTACACTGACACTACGTTTGTTACAATAGAAAGCTCTGGTGTATTCACTCTAGAATCTTCATCTTACACTGACACTACTTTTGTTACAATAGAAAGCTCTGATGTATTCACTCTAGAATCTTCATCTTACACTGACACTACTTTTGTTACAATAGAAAGCTCTGGTGTATTCACTCTAGAACCTTCATCATACACTGACAGTACTTTTGTTACTGCAGCAAGCTCTGATGTATTCACTCTAGAAATTTCATCATACACTGACAGTACTTTTGTTACTGCAGCAAGCTCTGATACATTCACTCAAGAAATTTCATCGTACGCTGCCACAACTTTTGTTACTACAGCCAGTTCTGATGCATTCACTCTAGAACCTTCATCATACACTGACACTACTTTTGTTACTGCAGCAAGCTCTGATGCGTTCACTCTAGAAATTTCATCATACACTGACAGTACTTTTGTTACTGCAGCAACCTCTGATGCATTCTCTCTAAAAAATTCATCATACACTGAAACTACGTTTGTTACAACAGAAAGCTCTGATATGTTCACTCTAGAAATTTCATCATACACTGACACTACTTTTGTTACTGCAGCAACCTCTGATGCATTCTCTCTAGAAATTTCATCATACACTGAAACTACGTTTGTTACAACAGAAACCTCTGATATGTTCACTCTAGAATCTTCATCTTACACTGACACTACTTTTGTTACAATAGAAACCTCTGATGTATTCACTCTAGAATCTTCATCTTACACTGACACTACTTTTGTTACAATAGAAAGCTCTGGTGTATTCACTCTAGAATCTTCATCTTACACTGACAGTACTTTTGTTACAATAGAAAGCTCTGGTGTATTCACTCTAGAATCTTCATCTTACACTGACACTACTTTTGTTACAATAGAAAGCTCTGGTGTATTCACTCTACAATCTTCATCTTACACTGACACTACTTTTGTTACAATAGAAAGCTCTGATGTATTCACTCTAGAATCTTCATCTTACACTGACACTACTTTTGTTACAATAGAAAGCTCTGGTGTATTCACTCTAGAACCTTCATCATACACTGACAGTACTTTTGTTACTGCAGCAAGCTCTGATGCATTCACTCTAGAAATTTCATCATACACTGACACTACTTTTGTAACAATAGAAAGCTCTGGTGTATTCACTCTAGAACCTTCATCATACACTGACAGTACTTTTGTTACTGCAGCAAGCTCTGATGTATTCACTCTAGAATCTTCATCGTACACTGACACTACTTTTGTTACAATAGAAAGATCTGATGTATTCACTCTAGAATCTTCATCGTACACTGACACTACTTTTGTTACAATAGAAAGATCTAATGTATTCACTCTAGAACCATTATCATACATTTCCTCTACTTTTGTTACTACAACAAGCTCTTATGCATTCAATCTAGAACGTTCATCATACTCTGAAACTACTTTTCTTACTACAGTAGGCACTGATGCATTCACTTTAGAAATTTCATCATACTCTGACACTACTTTTGTTAGAACAGAAAGCACTGAGCTATTCAATCTAGAACCTTCATCATACACTGACATTACTTTTGTTACAACAAAAAGGTCGGATTTATTCACTCTAGAACCCTCATCATACACTGACTCTATTGTTGTTACAAAAGAAAGCTCTGATGTATTCACTCTAGAATCTTCATCATACACTGACAGTACTTTTGTTACAACAGAAAGATCTAATGTATTCACTCTAGAACCTTTATCATACATTGCCTCTACTTTTGTTACTACAGTAAGCACTGATGCATTCACTTTAGAAATTGCATCATACACTGACACTACTTTTGTTACAACAGAAAGCACTGAGCTATTCAATCTAGAACCTTCATCATACACTGACATTACTTTTGTTACAACACAAAGCTCGGATTTATTCACTCTAGAATCTTCATTAGACACTGACACTATTGTTGTTACAAGAGAAAGCTCAAATGTATTGACTATAGAACTTTCATCATACACTGACACTTCGTTTGTTACAACAGAAAGCTCTGATGTATTCACTCTAGAATCTTCATCATACACAGACACTACTTTTGTAACAACAGAAAGCTCTTATGCATCCGCTCTAGAACCTTCATCGTTCTCTGACACTACTTTAGTTAGAAGAGAAAGCTCTGAGCTATTCACTCTAGAACCTTCACTATACACTGACATTTCTTTTGTTACAATAGAAAGCTCTGATGTATTCACTCTAGAACATTCTTCATACACTTACAGTACTTTTGTTACTGCAGCAAGCTCTGAGCTATTCACTCTAGAACCTTCATCATACACTGACACTACTTTTGTTACTGCAGCAAGCTCTGATGCATTCACTCTAGAAATTTCATCATACACTGAAACTACGTTTGTTACAACAGAAAGCTCTGATGTATTCACTCTAGAATCTTCACCGTACACTGACACTACTTTTGTTACAATAGAAAGCTCTGATGTATTCACTCTAGAATCTTCATCGTACACTGACACTACTTTTGTTACAATAGAAAGCTCTGATGTATTCACTCTAGAATCTTCATCGTATACTGACACAACTTTTGTTACAATAGAAAGCTCTGATGTATTCACTCTAGAATCTTCATCATACTCAGACACTACTTTTCTTACTACATCAAGCACTGATGCATTCACTTTAGAAACTTCATCATACAAAGACACTACTTTTGTTACAACAGAAAGCTCTGATGTATTCACTCTAGAACCTTCATCATACACTGACACTACTTTTGTTACTGCAGCAAGCTCTGATGCATTCTCTCTAGAAATTACATCATACACTGACACTACTTTTGTAATACCAGAAAGCACTGATGTATTCACTCTAGAACGTTCATCATACACTGACACTACTTTTATTACTATAGCAAGCACTGATGCATTCACTTTAGAAATTTCATCATACACTGATACTACTTTTGTTTCAACAGAAAGCTCTGAGCTATTCACTTTAGAACCTTCATCATACACTGACATTACTTTTGTTACAACAGAACGCTCTGATGCATTCACTTTAGAAGCATTATCATTCATCGATACGTCTATTGTTACTACAACATCCTATGATGCCTCAACTCTATTACCTTCATCATACACGGAAACTTCTATTGTCACTAAAAGAATATATGACACTACAACTCTAGAACCTTCATCATACGTCGATACTTCTATTGTTACTACAGCAAAATATCATGCTTCAATTCTAGAACCCTCACCATATATATTCTCTTTATACACCGAGGCATCCATGACTCCAAAAACTTCATCTGACTCCACAGGTAGTGAAATGTTATCTTACACAGACACATCTTACACCATAATCCCAGCTGATTCATCTTACACCGAACCTTCTATTATTCTAAAAACATCTTCTGACACCACAACTCTAAAACTTTCAATATACAGCGACACTTCTATTGTTACTACAATAATATCAGACACCACAATTTTAGAAACTGCATCTTACACGGGCACATCTTACACGGGCACATCGTACACGGACACATCTTACACGGACACATCTTACATGGACACATCTTACACGGGCACATCTTACACGGACACATCTTACATGGACACATCTTACACGGACACATCTTACATGGACACATCTTACACGGACACATCTTACACGGACACATCTTACACTATAATTCTATCTTATTCTTCAAATGCCGACACTTCTGTTGTTCCAATAACAGCTCTAGAACCCTCAATATACACCGACTTGTCGATTGTTACAACAACAATGTCTGACACCATATCGCTGGAACTATCATCATATACCGACACTTCTATTGTCTCTATGCCAACCTCTGACGCCACAACTCTAGATATTTCTTCTTCACACTATGACACCACATTTCTAGAAAGATCAACTTACACTGACATATTTATTGTTCCAACAACATCACATGACACCATATTTCTAGAGATATCATCTTTTGCCAACAAATCTATTGTTCAAACAACATCATCTGACACAGTTTTTCTAGAAACATCATCTTACATCGACACATCCATTATGCCAACAATATCCTCTGACATCACAACTCTAAATCCTACTTCTACCACCAATTATTACACATCTCTCACTTCAACAACTGCCATGTATACATCACTTTCCTCTACAGCTAACATCCACTCAACAATCATCCCCACAACTACTCAATCAAACTTACAAATGTCCTCAACGATGCCAAACAAAAACTCCGGAAACAATACAAATTGCGGCGATGACAATGGGGATTTAGGAGACGGAAGTGTTGTCTTTAACTCTTCCAAGGATGGTAATGTTCTCAATGCTTACGATAGTGTCATTGTAGTTGTTAGTGTTGTTATGGTTTTTGAAGCCATTGTTTTGTGTTCATGACATCGCAAGTTCAAAATCATGCCACGTTTTCTCGTTTGTAAGTGCATTTTTCCAGGTCCCCAATCATCGTTTAAGCTGAAAATTAAGAGTGCAAAATTTATTATACTCCTTCTCACTCAGGACAATAGTAATAGCGATGTCCAAGCTAAAACAACTGATAAAGTTGTGTGCAAACACAGGAACTAAGGTATGTTTGTTACGTACATGTGTGTTTCCAGTGACGACCTACGGCTGTGAAACATGGACAATAAACAAAACTACAGCCAAGAGAATAGAGACCTTCTAAATGAAGTGCTATATAACAAATATAAGTGCTATATAAGAGTCATGAGAATACCAAGGACAGCAAAAAAGACCAACGAAGACGTGTTAAGAAAAATCAACGTTCAAGAAGGCTGGCTTTTAAATACCATATTAAGAAGGACGTTAGGTTTTTTGTCGGCCAAATGAAGAAACACTATGGCATGTAAAGAGTGTTTTTGGAGGGGGCGATAGAAGGCAGTAGACATAAAGATCGACCGAGACGACGCTGATCAAGAGGGAATGCATGTACGTGTCGCTAGAGGAGGTTGAACAACTTGCCAGAGATCGCGGGGATTTCAGGAGATTCATAAGGAAGACTACGTTCTGGAAAGAAAACGTCACATGACACACAGAGTTGTACGCTTTACAAGTAGCTTGCTGCTCTTATGAGACGCAAAGAGTGCATATGGAAAATTCGAATACAATTAAATCAATCCTCTGTGTCTTTAACTATGTTTCATGATTGAAACTATTTGGATATGACGTCTAAGGAATTGAGCAGCCTAACAATGGCAACCCATCTTAGTAGCATCTCACAATATGTATATCACTGCATAGTGCTAGTAAAGTAAAGGTATGTCCCATGGTAGCAACCTGCCGTCGGGGATGAAGATAACTCTTGTGGCCAGTTCCCTTGTTTGCTGTCTTTACCACACCTAACTCATGCGCCAGGTACTTTTTACAGCTGAGTAGTGCTAGTAACTCTCAGGTAAAGAATATGGTGCAGCCATTTCCAAAAACAACATCAGTTAGACCCTATATACAATCGATCATTGTTTTTTACTAGCATATACTGTTCAGGACATAGCCTTTGTGCCTTTAGTGATTGTTCTAGGCAATATTGATGCTCAGTAAGTTGTAATTTCGTTAAGGTTACTCCTAAACACGGCTTCTGTAGTAAAAATTCACTCTTATTTCTTAGCCGTTCTAGATGCATTCTGTATCTCTCCGCTGCTGAGCCGGGCAGATCATTAACTGAGAAAAAAAAGGGAGTTTCAAAATATTATAAAGATCCAATACTGTTGTAATGAAGAGAATCTTAGACAGTAATCAAACAGGCAAGAAAAAACGGACATGTAGATTACTGTACATCATATTAAATATGATGATGATGTTGATGTTCCTCCTTCGCTAGCAAAGTTGAGCATGGCATGAAAAAAAAATTAAATGCGATGGAAAAAAAATATATATATAATAATTAAAATTGGTAATTAACTAATTTGGTTTGTGAGTTCGTAGATGCCCGATGAGTCCGATTCGTGCACGGAAAGTTATATTGCAGTGCATGCAGGAGTGCTGAAAGTTCGGGGTAGGAGAATTTACGGATTTGTCCTTCCGCTTCTTGCGCTTGTGGATTGCCCGCAGTGTTCTTTCCTTTTTCAAATTTCGTGATGCCAGCAGTTATCTGGGTGTACCAGGCTGAGCGATCAAGTGATGTAGTCTCCCAGGAGCTCGGATCGATGCTGTAGTATTGAGAGAGCTTTTTAGGTGATGTTTGAAGCGCTTTTCTGCCCTCCACTTGAACGTTTGCCTTCGCACAACTCCCGCACAAACATTAACATTACATTTATATTGAACCAGGAACCATCATTCATATTTATATTTGTATTTTTTTTTTACTTCAGATGGAATATGTTTCAAAGCTATAGGATTCAAAGGATTTGGGTTCATTTCCCATCCTCGTGACTGTTATAAGTTTATACAATGTCATAGAGCAGAAAATGGGAAAGTAACAGCCTCGGTCAGGTTTTGCCCCATTGGCCTGTTCTGGAAGCAAAACAGCCTGACGTGTGTAGAACCACACTTAACATCCTGTCAAGGTGAGTTGGATACCAGAGATGGATTTGTCAGTAGATGATAGATATAGATAATCGGAGTATTGAAAGAGACAGGTGGAAGGGTGAATGGATTATTGAGAGAGAGAAAAAGATGAGTGGGTTAATTCTGGGTTACCATGCGTCCTCTTTTTCCCGTACATGTCCTCTTTTTGGGCCTAAAATTTAGGTCCGACCGGATTTCTTAAATATGTCCGGGATTTTTACTTTGCGCCCTTTTATTCGAATTGTCCTTATTAATATTATAATGAATGATATTAAAAGTTCAACTAAACGATTTTAAACCTTGCCTCGTAAGGGCCCACCCAAGTGACCGGTGCTTCTGCTAAGAGGTCAGGGGAAAGCAGAGTATTGCTACTGGCCAAACAATATTCTTCAGAGTTGGTCAGTGGACTGCGGAAGGAGTATGAAACAAAAAGCCTGAGCTACAGTAATTCCTAAGTAAAATCATATTAACATAATGTGCATACAAGAGACGCTCCTAAAGGACACACAGAGATTCTTTATTCGGGGTTATGCGTCCTGCTGCCTAGATCGATCCGAAAGAGTCAACGCAGGAATACTGACATTTGTAAAAACATAAATACCAGCAGTAGAAGTAAACAAATCCGGAGAAGAACTCAAACATATAGCAGTGAAATTGCTGCTGCCTGGCTGAGAAACATCAATCACAAACTTCTACAGCCATCCTGCCACAAAATAGAACTATGTAAACTAAAGATAGAGGAATCGAAACACCTAATAGTTAGTGACTCTAGGCAATCCAAGACAGAAGGCAATTCCAAGGGACAGACGAAGAGAATACAAGCCTTATTGGAGTGAGACCCTAAAAATTTGCATAACCAGCTGAATTATGGCATACAATGGAGCAAAACCTTACAGTAGAAAACAATTAAATTAAACACACGTTCAATGAGCAGAAAAGAACAGATTCAAAAGAGCTGGCATGAAAATACCAGCAGCCTAAACATGACAAAAGACACAAGCAAACTTTGGAACCTTACAATAAATGAAGAAAAAAAGAATTCACACTGAAAGACTGTCATAAAAGAAGCAGGGAAATTCCACACAGAACAAAATGGCAGCAAACATTTTAGCATGCTTCTAAATAATGAAGACAGCACAACTCTCTTTGATATACGTATCAAAGAAGTCAAAAGAGAATATTTTTTTTTAAACTGAAGAATCAAAATCCAGAGCCATGCATATAGACACCCTTTCCATCGCAGAACTAAATGATGCCATATGAAAAATTAAAAACCAAAAAGGCCCCAGGAAATGATGCCATAACCAATGATAAGATCAGGAACCTAGGGTCAATCAGCAGAAACAAACTCCTTACCATCTTAAACCAATTATGGAGAACTGGTAAAATTCCAGACTTATGGCCTGAAATCGCCATTATCCCTATCGGTAAATAACAAAAAGAAACAAACCAACAAGTCAAGATACCGACCAGTCATCCTCATGAGTTGCGTAGGAAAAACAATGAAGCAAATGGTCAACTCTATTCTAATAGAATACCTAGAGGACAGCCAACAGCTCACCAAGAGACAGTCAGCACAATTGGAAAAATCGAAGCACTAAAGACCAGTTCATATACCTACCACAGGAAATTGAAAATGCTTTTCAAAAGAAGGAAAATCATGCTGGCAACTTTTATGGACCTGAGCAAGGCCTTCGATAAGGTGTGGAAAAATGGGACCCACTTCAAACTTATCCAAAACAAAAGTAAAGGTAGATTGTTCAGCTGAATAAAAGATTTCCTCTGTTACCGCACAGCAAGAGTAATAGTAGATGGTAATCTAAGCAAACGTGTTACTCTCCAACAAATAGTGCCTCAAGGAGGAGTGATCTCTCCTAATCTCTTCCTAGTATTCATCATTGATATTGCAGAGAAACTGTCACATCATATTTCAAAGGTCCTCCATGCAGATGATTTTGCTGCCTGGAGTGTTGCAGACAACCTATCCACTGCAAAGAAAAGAATGCAGACCGCAAGTGACACTCTAAGTGTGAATGGGCATCTGACTAGGGAGTCCAGATCAACCTCTTCAAAACTGTGCCAACCATCTTCTCACTTTCAAACCACCAAGAAAAAACACCACATCTTAAAATAAATGGAAGTGTTATTACATAGACTAGACACGCTACTCACCTGCAAATTACACCTGATAACCAATGAGCAAAAAGCAACCAGGACACTATCCTTGATGAAACTTGCAGGCACAAGCTGGGGAGCAAATGGAAGTATTCTCCTAAAAGTCTATGTGAGTACAGTCAGACCTGTAGTAGAATATGGAATGACAGCCTGGGAATCAGTCAGCATCAAAAACAAATACTGATCGCCTATCTAAAGTACAAAATGCAGGACTTCGACTAGTCTCGGGAGAGATGAAGACCACTACAATCCATGTAATGAAAAAAGCACGTAAACATCCGTCCACTGGATGACAGAAGAGAAGAAAGAGTGCGTGTGCATAGGGACAAATTAAAGCCCATGCCAACCGATGCATGTCAAATTTCTATATCAACCACAAGCAAGCTGAGAATCAGCTTTTATCCCATCTCCAACCATCCCCATCAACAACACAAAGATATCCTCACAATCTCCCATCTGAAATTGAAACACTAACGGATTTTGAAGAGCCAGACAATAGTCTCCAAAAAGTATCCATAAAAACACATGTTCCTGGAATAATTAATAAGGAATACCAGACTCCGCCTCAACTAAAAAACATTGACACTAGAGATGATAGAAATTAAATACAATCCCAAGGAATGGACACATGTCTACACAGATGGATCGGCAAAGGGAGCAGTAAGGAATGGAGGATGTGAAATTATTATAAGACTCAAAGTTGAGAGACAATCTCAAAAGCGTTTCCAACCCGAAAATACTCCTCCAACTTTAGAGCAGAAACAGTTGCACTATATCAAACACTGAAAGTCTTATCGAACCAGAACTTCCAAGACCAAAGAAGATAGCTATATTCACAGATTGCAGATTCCTACTGGAATCAATCCAGAGCAACAGAAATGAAAGTCTTCTGCACAACATCAGACATGAGCTAAGAGATATCCAATAATCATCAGTTATTACCCTTCAATGGGTACCATTACACTTTGAAATCATTGGAAATGAGAAAGCGGATGATCTGTCATAAACAGGAAGTGCAATGGAAGAATACAGACAACCATTTTCCTACAGGGAGGCACAAAAAATAATCCAAAACACATACACAGCAATGTGGAAGAAACAAATGAAAGTGGAAGACAAACATGATGCAATACATCACCTCCAAAGATATTGACCACACTATTTCACATTGGAACAGGCCACTACAGACTGTTGGGCCACCGTTACCAATTGAAGATCTCATACACTGATGAATGCCCATGTGGATCCTGAACAAAGACATTCAATATACGTACCTCAGGATTGACCAACATACAAAGAGCAGACACAGCAGACCTGGCCAGAGGATACAGATTTGAAGCAAAAGCTATGAGGCAATCTCTCTGACCTGGAGAAGACAGTGAACTTCGTCCTGCCACCAGGCCTGAGAATATAATATGACAGCAGATGTTGAGCGCAGAAGAAGAAGTTCTTGTATACTCTGTACAATGGTGATGTTTCTTCTGAGCATAACCGAGGAATCCAACTCTAAGAGGTATACAACGCTTCGAGAAGAAGTCTCCAACTGAGAGGAGTAACAATTAACTGTACGGATAAAGTATTATGAGGTTTCCACAAGAGGAAAGCATCATTATATAGACATGCCATCTAATCAGGGGTTTACTTCTGCACATGGATTGGAAGAATTCAATAGGAAGTGGCTACTTTATCCTTCACTGTACCTTAGTCGTCAACGTCTCTCCTTGAACAAGTTAGATATTAGAAGATGATTAACGTTGTTCGCTATGTTTCATCACTGTTGATTGATTAATTGATTGATTGATTGATTCATTCATTCATTCATTCATGGATATTGGTTATTTTTTTCTTATTTGTAAGTACTATATGCAAGCATTGCTGCTTTATCTAACAAGATAACATAGTATTTATAACACTTTTTGATTGCAAATGTCTTCTCAGATCCGTGCAAAAAACTATGCGATGGTCAGACCTTCAGGATGGACGGTGGTTGTGGTCTGTACTGGAAGTGTCATAAGGGTGTGTCCACAGCTAAAAGATGTCGATTCTACAACGCCTACATTCCCGGAAACGGGTGTATCTTCATGCCAACATGTAACAATGAACAAAATATGCAAACATTTTGTGAGTTATCAGGTATGCCATTATTTATACCATAAAAAATGTGTATATAGGAATTGTGGGTAGGAAGCGATTGTTGTGAGTGTGATGCTGAGATAATCCATTAAGCTATGCGCAGACAGCTCTTTACAGTGTATTCTTTCAGACAACGTCACGGGTTCTTTTCACTTGTGCATTTGATGTAACACCCATACTCGTTTAAAGTTGTCACGAATGCATGGTTGTGTAATGGTTGTTTATGGATGCATGTTTAGTTCCCGAAGGGAGACAACTTGTGCGCCAGTATCCCAGGATTACCGAGTCATGCCAGGAGCACAGTACACACTTCTGCGCCAACTATATCATCATTTTTTTTGGTCAGATTTGTTGACCCATATTCGTTTGGCTTTCCCCATTACCTAGGAGTCTGCCGCAAATGTACAAATATGCAATGTCTGCTTAGATTTATCTCTTCGTCATCCATGGGGATGATTTGATAGAAGATAAAAGTAAAAAATTGAGTTAATATGTGAAAATGATAATTTTTTTCACAGGTGACAGGTTGTCAGCGTTTCCAAGAAACAGATAACAATAAAAACACCTACAGAAATAATTGGTGATATGTAGATGAAGTGATATAATAATAAACCTATACTAAATGAAAATGAAAAAACAACAGCACGTAGACAACGAAACTTATGAAAGGTAGCGGATAGAAAATAAATATCAATATAAATAACCAAAATATCGGGAAATGTACGACAAAATGGAGTGTGCCGCAGTAATCAAACGAGTAAGTAGGAAATACTAAGTAAGGTAGAAATGTTACAAAATACCTATCAATAGTAACAAATATTTGTTTAAAACTAACAATAGTAATAGAAAATTGTTCTTATTCTATGATTTATTGTTAGTTTTTTTGTTTTTTTTAAATGTTGATAGTTGGGTATTTTGTAACTTTTCTACCTTACTTAGTATTTCCTACTTACTCGTTTGATTACTGCGGCACTCTCCATTTTGTCGTACATTCTCCCCGATATTTTGATTATTTATATTGTCAGCGTTTCCCCAATTTTCCTTAATAACATCCTACAATATGCCTGAATTGAAGACAGTGGCCCTATTCTTTGCAACCCTGAACTAGTAGTCCAGACGCCTGTTGCGACACGGACGTGCTTTGAATGTAAAAACAGATCTCTCAATGGCCATGCAGAAATTACCTCTCCAGCATTCAAGAATTGATAAGATATATAAAAGTCATGGTTACCCCAGTTGTCATTATTTCTCAAACTCGATCTTTCTGGTGGCATCTACGCATGACAACACGCACCAGCATAGATGCAACGGCTGTGCAGCTCTGAAACTAGGCACTGTCACCCTGAGCAAACTCTGGTCACCGTTATAGCTCCGGCCCTATATAAACTGTTTTTCGTTGGGGTACACTAGGGTATTGGTTGTGGCACCGCAGTCGAAACAACCGCCCCGATTGCTCTGTTCAAGTTTCTCTAATGTTACTGGCAGAAGAAAAGCCCAATTGACTTTCAGCAAGGGCATCCAAATAAATTAAATATTTGTGATTTTAGTCGCCTTAGGGCTTAGTGCGTTTCTCAAACTCTTTCCAGCTACCACCCTTTCATATACATTTCTTAAACCAACGTTCCCCCAACCAGGTCCGTAAATACGTGTTCGTAACAGAGGGAAGAAATCCTAAAAAGTATTTTTTGGTTATTTGGGGATTTTTTTAATATGAATTTTGTCACTTATTTGAATGATGTCAGTGAAGACCAGGTTTCAAATAGATTTCAATGTATACCAGCATACTTGTGCCTTTTATCTTATTGTACATAAAAAGTATTTAGTACTTTCAATTTTTGTATGCAATTTGATATATCGGCGGTCACTAAAGTTCTTTTGCCCCATGACCTTTCATCACCCTTTACCCTTCATCGCCCCTCTCCTGAAATATCTCTTAGCGCCCTAGTGTGCATTTTTGCTCGGTCTTTGGGGCTCAATTCCAGATATTCTGTCTGGGATACTCCGATAGCGTTTTCATCTCTCAAAAATTTCACAAGATATCCTTGACAGTTTTCTAGGCCGAGGCGTGGACACGATGTTTGTTTATGTCGCTCGGCTATCACAATTGAAGACTGTTTTGTGTTTATTCACAAACTCCCATCGATCTCTTATAGCAGGACAATGACTCTACTAGATTTTTAGCAGGATGCAGTGCAAATAACCAAACATGTGTTGTATCGCCGTTTTTTTTGTCCTTATGTCCGACAATTTCGACTTTGCCGTTGGTATCTAATACATTCAACGCTGAGGATTTATCCTGTTTTTCACCACTTCCCTAGAATGTTGAGCATCTGAAGCCATAACGCTAGTAGGCCTACAGTTAGTCAGATGTGCGAGTGAACTGGTTCTTGTGTGACAGGGAGGTTAACAGGAGTGTTAACAAGAGTGAATGTAGTGATTTAAAATAATCAATGGCATAAGATCACTGACAACTGATGTACTTTTCAACATGGAACACGATACAAGCGATGTATCTCATCCAGCGTCTTCCTACTGGAAGACTTTTGTTTATTTTGTGATACAATAACTAGTTCACAACATCAAGGCATCAATTTTGCACATCAATAAGAAATCAAATAGTTGTATTAATCGATTTACTGCTAAGAGTTAACGTCTGCATTCAACGGTTCTCTATCGCGAACTAATCTTCTTCCTAGGGCAGTCTTTTTTTACAACTTTTCTTAGTTTGTTTTTTGCTACTGCAAACTGTTGGTCGATCGTATAGTATTTTAGAGAATCGTTCAATCTCTATCTTCGCTGTTTGTAGTGGATTTTAGTAATCTCCACGCTGGCAACCCACAGGTTTCGTTATCAGAAGAAAAAGAAATTGAGTTTCCTTTTCACTTGTATTTGTTTCTCCGTATCTCTTACACTTGTATTCACTGTCGGAAAACACTATTAACTAATCTTCACATTTAGAATCATAAACGTATTTCTTATTCTTCTTCTTTCTGTCCTCATGTACCTTTCGGTGTTGAGGGGAGAGTGAGTGTAAGGTCTTTTGCCCTTCTATTTGCCTCTTCTGCGTGTATAATTCCGAGTGTCTCTAATACACTATCTATCCACCTTTTACGAGGGTGTCCAATAGGTCGCCTGTTTGACGTATTTAGAAGTTTCTAAATTAATCCTCATACTTGGAATTCGAGACGTTTTCTCGATGTTTGAAACCTATCTATTTCACTTTTGTAATTCGGCAGCTCTTCTGCCAACTTGCCTGACTGGCCACTCCTGACTCTTGACTGTCCCGAATACCGAGTCCGAATCCGAAAGCGAATCTCCTAAACTGCATGTTTCAGCATGTATACCCTTCCTAATCTAAAACACTTGTATCATTAAATTCCTGACATCATTCTTTTCACAAACATTTCACATTATTTTCTCTTCAGGACTTTCACACATGTCGATTATTTGTATTCTCTAACTCGCAGAGTAAACCATTAAATATTGACTTTGAAGTAGTCAAACTAAAGAACGTGCAATAAAAATGGTATTTGCATTTGTGATAACGACATAATCGTAAATGAGTAAATAATAATAATTACCATTGGCTATTTCAAATGTACTTCAATGGATCAACACCTCGATGTAACAATCCTCAAGTAGGTGTGAGTTCATATGGTAATGTCAACATATCAAGTCGCTCCACGCTATATGGTGATCAAGATAAATATTTACCCCAATACGGTCGGCCACCGTCACAGACTACAAGGAGATGTTTCCTAGCAGTCTAGACAGATAATCGCCTTGTTATTCGTCTGTCATAAGACCGACATCCAAACAATAGCTACCAGCATTACTGACCACAATAAACAATAGCTGACCACAAAAAAGCATTCTACCATATTTGGCAACGGTATATTTGTGTCAATATATTTCAATGGTGTAATGGTTTTGTGTCTCTTTCCTTCTCGCGAATTTTGCAGTGATGGTTCTCACTTCGTCCTTAGCGTCCTCAACGGCCCTGGTGGTTCTTATGTCCTTGAGGTACTTCCCCCCCCCCCCCAAAAAATCTCCCTAGCACACTTATACGTACATGCTGGTCACCAAGTTCTAAGCTAACCACGATCACGCGTGCTTATCTCTTTTGTGTCGTTATTGACATAGTCACATTTGTCACAATTCAACTATCCATCGCAGTGGCTCTCAACCTTTTCAGGTGACGATCACCTCCCACATGTAATAATTAAAACTTGCGAGTACTTACTTTTTCACTTGCATGACGCGAGCACATGTTCTTTCAAAAGCACTAAGGTACTTGCGCGCATCAGATTGAGAACACCTGCTCTAGCGGAACCATAATTTTTGCGCATTAATTTTTCAGAGCATCTTTTTTCTAGTAGTCTGGTGGTCTTCATTATGAATGCAATATTTATTTTCCATTTATCCATATTTTATTTCAATTTGTTTCATGTTTATATATTTCTAGGAATTATTAGTTGTGTGTGCTTTTTGCATGAAACTAATATACATCCTACTCTTTTTTTTTTTGCAGGAAAATGCGAGAACATGCCATTGGCTGGTAACTCGGGTTACAGAGTCAAGACAATTAGTGAATCAGTTGTGATTAACTGTTGGACGTTGACTGAATTCGACTTTGCTTCTTGTTCTTGTCGACCATTGAAAAATTTAGTGCGAAGTAAGTGGAGAGATGCATAATCATTTCAAGAAGGATCATCATCAGGTAGCATACCCTGAACATGATGTAGCAATCATCCCAGCGTTTCGAAACTTCTGTCGATCTAGATCCCGTCTTCTCGCTTATGTTAGCGTCATTTTCAGGTGGCCTTTGATAACTTGCGTCAACCTTCTTCTTAGTCTGCCTCTTGTTCGTCTCCTTGACATCATTCCCCACTAGGGACTGCTCTAGGTTTCCATGGCGTTTAATATGGCCAAAATATTGTAGATTTTTGGAATGAGCCATGCTGTTTAGCCAGTTTTCTTTTACATTCATTTCTCTCAAGATGGCTGTATTGGTAATTTTTGTGGTTCATGGTATTCTGTGGATTTTCTGTAACATTTTGTTTCAAATGCTGCTATTTTATTTTTCACTTTGTTGGTGGTTGTCCAGGATTCACTCATATATTGCCACTGGGAATATGCAAGCTCTTAGGAATGTTAGTTTTGTTGTTTTGCTGCAGCTCAGCTATATGTTTTTCATTTGTATCATCTTCTTTGATGCGATAGTCAGCCTCCTTCTGATTTCTTCAAAGCAATCACCGTTACTGTTGATAAAAGAACCAAGGTATTCAAAACTGTTGACTTTTTCTAATTCGATGTTGTTGATACTGATTGAGAATTTGCTAGTGGTTTTGTCGCTTGTCATAACCTCTTGGTCTTGTTTCCATTCAGAAAGGTCTGTTTTTACTATGTTCTTTAATGGAGTTTATGAAGTGTTCGAGACCTGCTTGTCTGTGCGCCAAGTGTTATATCATCAGCATATCTTTGTTCTAGTATCTCGTGACCTCTGATGTTGATTGGGTCGAAGTTATTTCTCTGTTGGTCATTTCTTACATTCCTCATTATGTTCTCTGCATAAATAATGAAGATATATGGTGATAGTACACATCCCTGTCTGACTCCCTTTCCATTCTGAATCAATCAGATGTTTCATTATAAAATCTCACGGCTGCATACTGGTCATGATAAAATGTTTTGATGTGGCGGATTAAGTGTAGCGAATCCCATGTCGTTCATGATATTCCAAAGTTTTGAATGTTGTAGACAACGAATGTTTTGGTTAGTCAATAAAACATGTGTATATGTCGAAATTAAACTCTCTGCATTTCTCTATGATGTTCCGCATATTTAAAATTTAGTCTGGTGCCTCTTCCCTGCCTGAATCAGTGCATTGCTAGCGTGATTGATCAGTGCAATGCTAGCGTGATTGATCAGTGCAATGGCGTGACTGTTAAGTCAAGAAGAATGGATAGAGAAATATAGAGGAATGAACCGATTGATGGATGGATGGTTAGATGAATGGGTGAATGAATGGATGAGTATTTCAGTCTTTAGAAGAGATCAGCTTGTAGAAATTATGGTATACCAATGATATCAATGATATGTTATATCAATCTGAAGAACAGACATTACATTATTTCAGTTTGTATAATAAACAATAATTTAGGCTGTAGAATAGATGATATCTTAGGCTGTAGAATAGATGATATCTTAGGCTGTAGAATAGATGATATCTTAGGCTGTAGAATAGATGATATCTTAGGCTGTAGAATAGATGATATCTTAGGCTGTAGAATAGATGATATCTTAGGCTGTATAATAGATGATATCTTAGGCTGTAGAATAATTATTTTTTGGGCTGTAAATATATTGTTTCGGTGTGTATAACCGATATTTCAATCTGTATAGCAGATATCTCAACTTATTGTGATTTTGACCTTTCTCACAAATATATTTATCCATCTGTTTGAATAAAATGTTGCCCATTACATTGAATTAAATTTCTCAATTAGACGACATATTTGCCAGAGTTATACAACTTTGTATAAAATTGTATTTATTATCTTGGTTGATTCTGATCACAAACATATACTAATTCTTCTTTTTCTTAGAGTGAGTACATGTCACGTGACGAGCTGATAGTTTGCTTGGTTCGCCCATTGTATGTTTTTTCTCCGACGAGGCGCTTTGCAACAATGAACTATTTCTCGTGTCGGAAGGCCATTCCATTAATTCCCTTTGTTTCCCTAGGTCCCATACCTAATTTCTTATGTATGAGCCGTGTTGGGTAACGACGACAGTCGTATTAGACCCAGAGTTGATACACCTTCCTAGACGAGGTGCTGCTTTGCCAAACACACCGGGAGCTGGGATTTGACTGTGCATTTCTCATGCACTCATATTGTCTGCTTGTGATGGCCCTCCAATCCATCGCCAGTCGCGGCCTGTATATTTTGACTCTTCGCCATTGCGTATATTTCCAAAAGAAGTAAGTAGAGTAAGTCTGTCTCGGACAAGAAGCTTCGCAGTGGGCCGTTGGATACTGAACCCAATTTTCTCTGTATGAACCGTGTTGGGCAAAAGCGACAGTCAGGTTTGGCTAGGTTTGCAGTGTTCTGAATGACAAGGACTTGCTCCCTATTCTTCGGTGCGCAGAGTCCGAGTCTCAACACTGCTTCGGTTAGAATTTTGAACAATGTGCTCCCAGATATTTCTTCAATGCTTGTCCTGTGTTCAATGGGGAGTTGTATTTAAATATTTCTTTCATACCCAGGGGTACATGTTCGAGTTGGCGTATCCAATACCCGAGGCATGACTCCTGCTTTAATCTGGTCTATTGTAATTGGACGTGTGGCTTCTGTGTGTTCTCGAGCATAAACAGCATGCATTTCTACCAGTCGGTCTCGGGCTTGACAATTTTAGCTTTGTTGCCACTATATAGATAACATACACAACGCTGCCCTTTAGCGCATGTTGCTTTTTCCAGATTCAATGTGTACTCATAGAATCTTAGCGGGTTCTACCCATATCAGGACATTGAGATTGGACGCCCTTCCAATGTTTCTGCATTATCTTCTGTACGAGACGCAATGCACAGAGACATTTCGTCACTGTGTGCCGACGGTGCTGCTGGGTATGTTGGCGTAGAGGTTTCGGAGAAGATATTGTTTGTCTCTTTGCAGACAGTTCTCATTCCATCTACAGCTTCCACATCCACAGACACGAGCCTAAAGGTGTTGGCCAGAGCAACAGCAAGAGCGGCTGTCTATGCCATAGTGCTAGATTGTCTAGCATCTTCTTTCATGGTCTTCCTAAAACCCTCTTGCTCTTCTACTTACCTGGTGTTGCAAATTGTTCCATATTTCTTCATCTCATGATATGCCCATAAATTTGAACTGTCTGTTTCTGATGCCACTAAACTGCTTTTTCTTAATTAACAAGATATCTTCATTAACCTTTTATTTATCCATGGTGTTCTCAATATTCTTCTATAAAATCATATCTCTGCTGTCTATATAATTTGTACTGTTGTGTTGACTGCCCAAGATTCACTACATCAGAATTTGTTCTATATAAGAAATCGCTTTCACACCAAGGAGAGCGGTAGCCTAGTTGATAGTGAGCTTGTGTACTACACCAGATTACATCGTGCCAGGTTCGAAACAACGTCAGAACAAAAAAAAACTTCGGATTGCGATTTCTCGCCTGAGATGATCGCCTCTCCAGCCAACTAACTGTAAATGTGTAGATACATATGCGTTAGGGAAGGTAAACATAGCGAGGAAAGGAATTAGCCACCATACCTAATAGTATGGTGTGGCTTAAAAGTTATCGTAATTCTCAACGTCAGGTTTCTGCTATGGAATCGACCTCTACTTTTCACACCTCAATTGACAAAGATATATTACATAGGATGTTTATATTGTGAAATCTTGCCTTTGCCATTCTATATTTGACTTTAATACATTTTCCATCTTATGTTATCAAGGTACCCAAATAGTTAAATAGGTTGACTTGCTTCAGACTGATCTAATGCTTATTCTTATTCTTGTATTATTCTACAGAGTGCCCTTTGGTTACACTTCTCAACACCACATCCAATGTAATGATTAACAACATAGAGAATAACAGTAATAAAGAACACAGTAGATGCAAGACATCTCCAAACTCCAAAAACACAGGAATTTTCAAACGTAAAAAATGTAGCGGTAGCACATCAGAAGTGTTGATTCCTTCTTCGGACGTGACTAGACCGGTCACTCTCCTATTTCAGTATCTGACATCCGCTAACCGAAGCATAGGTTCACCTCCAGAAGTTTTAATTCGTTCTAGAACTTGTAAGCAAGAACATGAAGGAATACTTGTCGTATCGGAAGATGTTGCATTCCTCAGTGTCCAAATATTATCACCGTCTGGATATGTCTTATCGGCCTCATTACCACTTCAGGTAAGACTGAAAAAAATATCATATTTTTCAAGTACACGTAGGCTATAAGGTTTTTAACCTCTTTTACCTAATATGGGATGGGACAACTAATTCCACCCTACATCTTTAGTTGCCTCTTACGACATGCATGGAAGGTAAAGTGTTTTTATTATTTGCCCCCTTTTGGGCCCAGACATCACAAAAATGCATCTTTTACATTTAAATATTAGAGAAAGTCCAAGTTTGCTAAGTATGGTTTTTGATTCATTGCGGAAATCAGTGGCCACATTTTAACGGAACAAATCATATTATTTAACGAAACAAACTTTCACTAAAGACTTATAAACCGCCGCACCTATCGCTCTGCGCGCAACGCACTTAGAAACCGCCCTCTCATCGATGCCCTGTGGACAGCTTTCATCTGCGTTGCACGCAGATCGATTCATTGGCACCACAAATTACGTCTTTTTAATCTCCGAGTCATGGAAACTGTATGAAATCACGAATAACATAAAAAAAAGTTACAATGTGAACACATGATGCGGCCACTGATTCCCGTGATGATAGGGTTGGTTGTTTTTTTTTAAATCTATATTGATACAGTGGAATCCATCTATAGCGTATCCTTTTACAACAAATTTTCCTATTTTTACAACACTTTTTAAAAAATCCCCCATTATATTTATTCTTTATTGTTTTTAATGCTTTTAGCGAATTTCTGTTATTATAGGGGCATATACATATTTTGTTGTTCCGGACCAAGTTGTCATAATGCGATTTGACTGTTGTAACCTTATACTCATTGTTTCTTAGGGCCTAAACCAGACTGAATGGCGCAAAATCTACATCCAGTACTTGAAAGGGAATGTATTTCTAGAATTAACTTCAGGAAACCTAGTTTACAACGTCTACGTAACAGGTAGCATTATACTGTTTCAATATTAAACATATCTCTTTAACATGAAAATCTCATCCATATGTTACCACAGTACTAAGGGTAATGCAAAGTGCATCAAGTATATGAGTGAAGTATGTTCAAACCAAAGGGTAGCACAATATCATACTGGAATAATAGGATTTTCAAGACACATTTATTGATCTTATTAATCATCGATATATATATATATATATATATATATATATATATATATATATATATATATATATATATATATATATATATATATATAAACCAACATAACACTGACCATGTCAGGCTTTATTATACTCATTTATAGATAGACCTGAAGATCTAACATTTTTTTTATTAAAGGCACTAGCTATTTATCTCTCTAGCCATTTATATTCCTCATACTGGTCATTTATCTAATATTTTGTACACCTTATACTAGTCATTTATCCAACCTTTTATATCCCTGAGAATAAAACCAACAAAGAGGTTCTAGCAACACTTCGTATGAATTGTTTAAAAAAAGAAAAAAATATTAAAAAATAAAGATCAAACAAATCAAATATTTTGGACATTAAAAGACCATATTACCTTGTTGAATACTTTATTTGAGGGTAAATAAAGGGGAGGCAAGCAAGAGGGAATAAGAGATACAAGTGAGGGAGTAAATTCTCGAGATGGACAGGTTACAGTCTAACAGAATGCACCACCAATACAAGAGACATGGGATGTTGCAGGTCTGTTGCAGCCAATCTTCATTGCGGAGATGGAATTTCATGATGATGATATCCCTGACTATGCTGATTTATCTAACCTTTTATATTACATGCATTAGTTATCTATCTCTTTACCATTTATATCCATGATATTGGTTATTTATCTAGCCTTTCATATCCCTTACATTGGTCATTTATCTAACATTTTATATTCATTACATTGGTCATTTATATAACCTTTTATATTCCTTAAACTTGTCCTTTACCTAACCTTTTATATCCCTTACATTGGTCCTTTATCTAACCTTTTATATTCCTTACACTTGTTCTTCTTCTTCAACGTTCATTCTCAAACTCCCATTTGATATCTTGTATCAGGACCATGGTCCTAATAGATTTCCAGATGGATGTAGTCCAGAGAATGGAAATGTGTTGTGTCGCCGTTTTATTTGCGCCAATGGCCCGACACAGCCGTCTTCAGCGGGCTTACACTTGTAATTTATGTAACCTTTTATATTCCTTACACTGGTCATTTATCTAACCTTTCTTGTATATCCCTGACACTGGTGACTTATCTTTGTTTGTTTGTTAAATGGGGGATTAAGCCTCTTAGCTGAAGCACGACCCTTTCAACCTAAGACAGAAGTCTATTTTGGTTATATCAGGCCGTATTAGCTTTTATCTAAATGTGACCTAATGGTCTGGGTGTTTGGAAAGCCGTGCGTGCTATTGCTATGTATTATTTATATTGCTAGGTGGAGTTGATGTTTATTTGTGGCCAAGATGCTTTTTATCTAAGTGTGACCTATGGTCTGGGCGAATTGAGAACCGTGCGCGCTATTATTGCAAAAGAATGTTATGTTGCTAGTTGTATTAAACTGTTTATTTCTGGTGGTATTGCTTTTTTATTTAAGAGTGACACTAATGCCTGGGGGAGTTTGAAAAACCATGCGTGCGATTATGCCAAAAATTGTCCATATTGCCAGTCGTATCCTGTGGTGAGCGTTCCTCGGTTGTTATTTGTTGAAAGCTGTGGAGAGAGACCTGTAGAAAGACTGATGACAACCAATGACTTATTTTGTTTTTGACTTGCTTAGATTTTTTAATTAGGGCTTTAGTCCTGGTGACTTATCTCTCTAACATTTCCTTTTATATCCCTTAGACTGGTCTTTTATCTAACCTTTATAATTCTGAAACTATGGTTATTTATCTCTAATTTTTTGTATCCCACTCTAATCATTTATCTCTCATATAATTTAGAGATAATATAGAGGTTAATATAACCTCTTATAAGACTATTCCTGACACTATGGTTATGCATCTCTAACCATTTATATCCCTGACACTTTAATCATTTGTCACTTTAACATTTCATATCTGTTATTGTTCATAATGTATATAACACATTTCTGTTATTAAATATATATTTTGTAGGTCTGAATAAATTTGTTATAATGGGATTTAACCATATATTTAAATATGTTATGTAATGGGATTTAACCATATATTTAAATATGTTATGTAATGGGATTTAACCATATATTTAAATATGTTATGTAATGGGATTTAACCATATATTTAAATATGTTATGTAATGGGATTTTAACCATATATTTAAATATGTTATGTAATGGGATTTTAACCATATATTTAAATATGTTATGTAATGGGATTTAACCATATATTTAAATATGTTATGTAATGGGATTTAACCATATATTTAAATATGTTATGTAATGGGATTTAACCATATATTTAAATATGTTATGTAATGGGATTTAACCATATATTTAAATATGTTATGTAATGGGATTTAACCATATATTTAAATATGTTATGTAATGGGATTTAACTATATATTTAAATATGTTATGTAATGGGATTTAACCATATATTTAAATATGTTATGTAATGGGATTTTAACCATATATTTAAATATGTTATGTAATGGGATTTTAACCATATATTTAAATATGTTATGTAATGGGATTTTAACCATATATTTAAATATGTTATGTAATGGGATTTAACCATATATTTAAATATGTTATGTAATGGGATTTAACCATATATTTAAATATGTTATGTAATGGGATTTAACCATATATTTAAATATGTTATGTAATGGGATTTAACCATATATTTAAATATGTTATGTAATGGGATTTAACCATATATTTAAATATGTTATGCAATGGGATTTTAACCATATATTTAAATAAGTTATGCAATGGGATTTAACCATATATTTAATATGTTATGTAATGGGATTTAACCATATATTTAAATATGTTATGTAATGGGATTTTAACCATATATTTAAATATGTTATGTAATGGGATTTAACCATATATTTAAATATGTTATGTAATGGGATTTAACCATATATTTAAATATGTTATGTAATGGGATTTAACCATATATTTAAATATGTTATGTAATGGGATTTTAACATATATTTAAATATGTTATGTAATGGGATTTAACCATATATTTAAATATGTTATGTAATGGGATTTAACCATATATTTAAATATGTTATGTAATGGGATTTAACCATATATTTAAATATGTTATGCAATGGGATTTTAACCATATATTTAAATATGTTATGCAATGGGATTTTAACCATATATTTAAATGTTATGTAATGGGATTTAACCATATATTTAAATATGTTATGTAATGGGATTTAACCATATATTTAAATATGTTATGTAATGGGATTTAACCATATATTTAAATATGTTATGTAATGGGATTTAACCATATATTTAAATATGTTATGTAATGGGATTTAGCCATATATTTAAATATGTTATGTAATGGGTTTAGCCATATATTTAAATATGTTATGTAATGGGATTTAACCATATATTTAAATATGTTATGTAATGGGATTTAACCATATATTTAAATATGTTATGTAATGGGATTTAGCCATATATTTAAATATGTTATGTAATGGGATTTAACCATATATTTAAATATGTTATGTAATGGGATTTAACCATATATTTAAATATGTTATGTAATGGGATTTAACCATATATTTAAATATGTTATGTAATGGGATTTAACCATATATTTAAATATGTTATGTAATGGGATTTAACCATATATTTAAATATGTTATGTAATGGGATTTAACCATATATTTAAATATGTTATGTAATGGGATTTAACCATATATTTAAATATGTTATGTAATGGGATTTAACCATATATTTAAATATTTTATGTAATGGGATTTAACCATATATTTAAATATGTTATGTAATGGGATTTAACCATATATTTAAATATGTTATGTAATGGGATTTAACCATATATTTAAATATTTTATGTAATGGATTCATGCTCTATTCAGCTTTGTGTGTTAATCTTTTAAATATTTTGGGTGTAGGACACAAATATTTTGTGTTAGGTGTCTGCTAAGCAAGCACAGAACAAAAGGATAAAAACCTAACAGCAAAAACAACAATACAATCTACTCCATTATTTTATCTACCAGGTGGATTACATATTCCGGTAGGTGCGTGTGGATGGAGCGTTGGAACAACTGAAGACCTAAAGAGTAATTTGACTAAGTTTTCTGGAAAAATTACTGAAGTAAGTACATAACTATTCTGAATACTTTTATAAGAATCAAAACTCTTAGGCCTACAACAGAAACATGCGAATGAAGGAACTAAAGATAGAGAGAGTACAGGTAAATGAAATGATATGACTAGACTAAAGATAAATTGTTGATTGACAGATAGTGATGTAGCTAGACCTATAGGTACAATTTAGATGGATTGAGAAGGGTGTAGCTTAGTCTTGAACAAAGAATATAGATGGACAGAGGATGTAACTAGACTTGAACAAAGAATATATATGAACAGGGAAGGATGTAACTAGACTTGAACAAAGAATATAAATGAACATAGAAGGATGTAACTAAGACTTGAACAAAGAATATAGATGGACAGAGGATGTAACTAGACTTGAACAAAGAATTATATGAACAGGGAAGGATGTAACTAGACTTGAACAAAGAATAAAAGTAAAAGAAAAATTGATGTACCAGTAACTAGATTTGAACAAAGAATATACTCCGCCGAAGATGGATGTGTCGGGTCATTGGCGCAAATAAAACGGCAACATAACGCATTTCCATTCTCTGGACTACATCCTGCTGTAAATCTAGTACTGCCATTGTTCTGCTACAAGAGAGATCTGGCGGGAGTTTGAGAATGAACGCTGAAGAAGAAGAAGAACAAAGAATATACATGGACAGGGAAGATGTAGCCAGACTTGAACAAAGAATATAGATGGACAGGGAAGGGTGTAACTAGACTTGAACAAAGAATATAGATGGACTGAGAAAGATATAACTACACTTGAACAAAGATTGTAGATGGACAGAGGCGGATGTAACTACACTCGAACAAAGTTTATAGAAAGACAGAGGATGAAGTAACCAGACTTGATGATAGAATGTAGATATATAACATAAGTAGATTCTAAAATAGAATATAGATAGATAGAGAAGGATCTAACTAGACTTTACCATAGAATATTGGTAGCGTATCGTATTCAAGACATAGCCATCAACCCAGAATTTTTGGTTGTAGTGATTTTCTAGGAAATATAAATATGTTTAGTAGTATGCCATTGCTTTCTGAATGATCCGGATGCACAATTGTCCATGACGGGTTTCAAGCTCAATATTTTGGGCATCATAGACGTGCACTGTACCATGCCGGCCACAGAGCTGGACACCATATAATATGATTTTAAAAATCTCACTTAACTTAAACATAAAATATAGATCGACAGGACATAGATACAAATTCAGTAAGGATTTGGGGGAGGGTTTACCTAAAAGTGGCATTTGATGAAAAATGCAACTTTTTGTAAAAATCGTTGGGGGGTGGGGGGGGGGGGTTCTATCTTTTGGCTACATTTCAAGTACTAAAAGTTATATTCCAATTTGCAAAGGGGGTGGGTTTTAATCCTTTCCCCCCCCCCCCCCCACCACCACACCTTTATATATGGGTTTGTCGACAGTGGATATCTGTAGGCTTGAACATAGAATGTAGTTATGTCCAACAAAGAATGATGACCTATCAAAGCCTTACTTATGGTAAAAATTAATATAGTACATCCAGTAACACATAATTATCTACTTCTTTTTCTAGATTCTCATCTCCAGGTGCAACGAATATGGATTTTAACTGAGAACAACCCTGTTGGAGCATGTGGCTAGAGCAATAGACATGCTTCACTCGCAACCATCTACATAACTGTCAAAATGAAAGGTTTGTCCTAACAATGCAACCTTTTCATCAGTCATATCTGACAGTGTAGGCCCTAATTCACATATCATTGATGTAACTTTAATATAATTTTCAAGTTGTAGCATTTTCTGGCAAACTGGATGTATTCTAAGGAAAGTTCCAAAATTCCAGTTTGTAATAATCTAGATGTGTTCTAAAGCAGATTCTAACATACCACTTTGTAATAATGATATCAAATAAGCAGCTTTAATATGAGAATATTTTAACTATTAACAAATCGGAAGTAATTTTTTTTAATGATTTTTTTTATTCCTGTATTGAATGTTTATAATTTATAAATATGTTTTAATGGGTTCTTTCCCAGTTAATGGGTCTACCTTCACACTATCTTAAAAATTTACGCCGATTTGAAATTTTGTGTAATTTTATGATGTCACTCTGCTAGCTCCGTCATAGTTACAAAATGGCTTTCGTAGATTTGTTGAACTTTCCTTCAACCGATAAAGATGCAGTATGCATGCTACAGTTGCAAGGAGTGCTCATGGATGCTAAGATATGCATGCAGGGACATTCTATGTCCTTATCCTACTACACTGAGGGAAGGATTCGTTGGAAGTGCCTGCATTTCACGAAAATCCAAGTCTTGGCGATATGTCGATTCTGTTATGACTTAGCGTATCAAAAACAAAATAAGCATCACGTCACTGGATAAATATGGTCAAGGGAAATCCTTGAGAAAAAAAAAAGGAAGAAAACAGATCTGTCTACCCTTTATTTAATTTCACTTTCCGTAAAAAAAAAGGTAGATCCGTAATCTAGGAAAGAGGCTTTTAATATATTAGCTCTACAATATTTTCTTATGACTGGAGTAATTACACATTACAGAAAGATAGTGACATGTGAGATGAAATGCTTGAGAAAGGATGCAGGGGTCACAAGGCTTGATAGATTATGAAATGAAGACATCAGAGAAATAATAGGTATAACACCTTTCACGGAATACATAGATAGCCAGCAGATCAAGTGGTTTGGCCACATTATGAGAATGCATCACAACAAGTTGCCTGTATAGGCATATAGCCAAATGAGACCAGGGTACAAAGCCAGAAGAAGACCACGAAAAAGATGGATAGAAAACATCAGGGACATCTTGAACAAACAGTCATAGCACGGCTGAGGTGACACATCTGGCCTTGAAACACAAGCTTGAGCTCTAATCACCTTTACGCTTAATGGAAATAGGGGATAACAAATCACCTGGGGAAAGACTATAGACTGTGGAGTTTTTGTAGATAATGAATGACTTCCAAAGAAGGGGGTGGGTTTAAACACCCTAAACCTCCCACTCCCTTAGGACATGAGCTTTAGTACTGTGATGCAAGCCAGAAACATGACAAACACTCCTCTGAAAAAAATACATAGATAGAAACTCCTCTTAATGATTTTCTCCGAATAGCTCACCAAAAATCTTAGGAAAATGAAGAAATGGCATAAAGCTAAACCCCCTCTTTACGAATTGTATCTACAACCCTGGTTTTTGTCCAGATTTTCATCTCAACATGTACCGATACGTCTTAATCAACTGAATGAATGTATGTAGTTTTTAACAATGTGAAGTTCTCATGGAAGATGTGTTAAATAGATCAGATGTAAAATAACACAGGCAAATCAACTTTTCACAAAATGAAGAACATCCTATGTAATATATCTTTGTCAATTGTGGCGATAGACTTTTCAGAAGCTACATATAACCTTCTTCTGCATTCATTCTCAAATACCTGCAGACTAGCAGGATGGAGTCCAGAGAATGGAATGCGCTGTGTTATGGTTTACAGCTTTACTGTAATATCTGCACAGTTTGGCCTGACACATCTGACTTCAGCGTGGCTTCTGGTTTACTTTGACACTTAATGTGATGGAACAGTCAATCCAAAAGATCCTTCTTTCCAGTTACATTTTACAACATACATGGCAGGTAACACTGTCATTATTCTTTGTTCCCATTCTGATATAGAACCAATTCTGTTATATGACAGTGAACCATTGACAATCAGCAGAATATTAACAAAATATACTGAGGCAATAGAGATATGGTTTTATATTGTTGAGAATGCCAAGGGCTAATTTTTTCAGAATTGTAATGAAGATATTTGGACAGAACTTCATTCAAAAAGAGGGCTTCTCATTCTCATCAGGAAAATATAATTCACATTCTTTGGACACATCATCAGAAGTGGAAAAATAGAGAACATAATGAAAACATGCAAGTTAAAGAGCAAGAGGGTGCTCAGGAAGACCAAGAAGATGATGGGTTTTTGACATGGAGAGAGGGAACATTGGTATCAATAATGATTGACAGTAAATGTGACAGAATGCTGTGGAAAGACATGATAACCAATGTCAAATGCCATGCACTATAAAAAGAAATGATTGACAGTGCAAGAGACAGAAGGCTGCGGACAGACATAATAACCAACACCACATGGCATTGACTGTAGGAAGAATGAATTATTGAAAGAAAAATTGAGAAAATATATTTCTGACACCAAACATAAAAATATCTTAGTTTTACCATTGAATTCTTCATAGAAAAGAAACATCTTCTAAGGATCTGAAATGATATTTGAAATGGATATACCACTCAAATGTTGTAGATCTACTGAGGACTCTGAAAGGTAATTTCAAAAGTTTTGGAACCAGTTTTTTTTCATAGTGAAAGCAGAAATCAATGCACACACATTGTTGAAGATTAATAGACATTTTTGAAATGTGATGAGACAAACTAGGTCACCTTCACTTATACGATCCTACATCAGGCATGTGCGAAATCACATACTTTCAGTTTCATGCATATAGTAACACTTGGTGATCACACACACCTGATACAAAAATGAGTCTAGGAACTTGTTGAACAGCCTTCATATATTTTATACTTGATATGACTTGAACATAATTATGTTGTGTTGCTGGTTTTCAGCAAAGATGCACTATTTTCACTTTTTTACCAGCACATTATTTTTATGCAATATTTTTGACCTGAATCCTTTGAGAAATCCTTTGAGAAACCTTACTCACAGAGGGAGTGAACACATAATTGTGTATATATGTTGCTATAGGGCATCCACAAGTGAAAATCTTCATTAGATAGGCATGTTATATACAGGGTTTTAGTTGTAGATTGCATGGTGGTTGGTATGAGTGGTAACTGGTGAGACCTTTAAATCTTCAGCATGTGGTGGTTGTTGTTTCAATCTTCAGGAATTACAAGTGATTAACTCTTTACTTCCTATGTGCAATGTGGTGGTTGTCCCTGTGCTTATTTTATACCCAGAAGACCAACTCTCAGCAATGTGCTAAGCTTTGAGGTCTACACAGAAGGTGTCAATTCTAAGGGTTTTGTGTCTTTTATATCTTTCTGCAACATATAGAGTTAGGGTCATGAGCTTCAGCTTTCCTGTCATGCATCCTCTCCTATCATGGTTTCCATTGCAACCCAGCTTTGAATCATGGTCACGGGGATGGGTGGGAAGCAAGTTATGCATTCTCCATTATCCGAGGGGGCTCTCCAATTATTCTGGGCTAACGTATGTGCCTGATTCTGGGCTCTCTCAGGAAATTGTTATATTTGGCACAAAATTGCTTGTCATCACATCCCATGTGGCAACCTATTCATTATCAGGGTACTATTGTTTGAGTACGTTTGCATCTAGGACCAAGGACAGAGCCTTCTGGTTCCTACCAGTGATGTGCAATGCTGGGTTTTCTGGATATTGCCCCACAAAGGGAAATGTAATTGTGCAGATGAAATGCTGTGAGGCTTCCACAAGAGGAAAGAATCACTATATTGACATCTAAAATAATAATAAAACAAATAACCCATCAGAGCTGTTGGGGTGTCACATAGAGACATTTGGTGCAGACAGATCACCACGAACCTCTACCATCCTAATAAGTTTAGAAACTTGACACCCTGTCTAATACTTGATATTACCCAGCCATGCCTTCTTCATGCCACCTCATCTTCTTCCACTCTCCACCATACCTTAAAGAACATCTTTTGTCGCAGAGGAATGTCTCACCATGAGTCCATCCACCAGATTTTATGATGTTCCTTGATTATTAACAGTGGTATTGACATGTCAGCTACTGATATTTTACTGTTACATAATGGGTTGGTCTGATAGACCAATAGTGAGACCTCCTGCATATCTTATACTGAGTTTACTGTTGTATAGTTTAGTCTGATAGATCAATAGTGAGACCAGACCTCTCAAAAGTGGTCTGCATGTGGTTAGGATGAGGCCACAACTAATTATTATCAAACCTTTCTTAAAGTCGAATATAATTCTTGGTAGAAGACAAAGTAAATGAGCAGTTCTCTTGATTAGTGATCGTATAAATTAAGGATGTCTAGCTGGTTGACCATTAGCCACATGTGGTTCAGTCCGCACGTTCTGTGTTTAGTGTCACACTAGAAATGTTTCTTTAATATAGTATCACTCAGGTTGGTTGAGGCTACATGGGCTTATGCCCTTGTGTGACACTCAACTCAATGCCGTTGTGTGACAAGCATGTGTTTGAGAGCTGCTGTTTTGCTCCATATAGTATGTTCAATTCATCTGACCTTGGAGGGACAAGCATTTTTCCGATATCCTGCACTGGACATTTTAAAAATTGAGTCAACAGTTTCGCAAGAATATATTTTGTTGTAATCTGCTCAAGACATTTTTTAAGCTGTATATGTTGGATGCACAGTAGGAAAACTTTAACCTTTCCTTACCAGGAGGTTGATATTGTCTTTGGACTGCTCATATATTTGTCACTGTGACTTTTTGATCTAATCTAGTGTTTCCCAATGTGCTGCAATTTGATTATTTAGGGGGCAATTCAAAGAAGTTGCAATTAGGCTTCATTTAGAGAGAATTTCAATTTTTTTAACATAAAAAATATGTATGTTACATAGGGGGGGTATTAGAATTTTAGAAATACTTAGGTGGGGCATGGTACAAAAAAGGTTGTGAAACACTAACCAAACATTTTTCTGGCCCTTAACAGGAAAATAAAATCCAAACTTTCCCAAGATATTGTAGCATTTGTTGAGGCTTGACACTACAAATATAACTGGATAGACTAACATTTGTAGCAGAAACAGACCACCCATAACATTGTCATGAAATTAAGTAAATGTGCTAATTTTGTTTTTAAATGTCTGATATATACTGTATCTGTTTACTATATAATTAAAATTACTCTTGATTGTATGTCTCTTCTTATCATTGTCTTTCAATATTTATGTATTTTTACAGAAGCCTTAAATCATATATTTGCTTTGTTTGTTTGTTTATGTGGACTCCCATAAATTACTTCTGCATTCAGGATGTTTTTGGTCTAGCTAGATCTTCAGGCCAGTCACCAGGGTGAAGATTCCAGTCTTCTCCAGGTCAGAATGGCTGCCCCAAAGTTTTTACATTAGTTCAGTTCACTGGCTATGTCTTGCCTCACAGTTCTTTGTAATCTAGACAGTCTTGGAGTATGTTTTCAGGGGTCTGTATGCCTGTTCCGCATGCACATTCATTTGTGTGGGCCATACTGATCTGGTATAGGTGGCCCTGTTGTCTGCAGTGGCCATCTAAGTCGAAAGATGATGGTCTGTTGTTGCCTATGAAGTTGGTGTAATGGATCTAGTTTCCGATCAATATCCAAATCTTTCTTCCACTATCATGTATAAAGGTTGCGGATTATTGTTTTGGCCCCACTGTATTGCAGAAAATAGCTGAATTATTCCATTTTACCTCCTGCTTTTGCCAGGGCATCAGCTCTTTCATTCCTAGTTGATACTAAAATGGGCAGGTAGCCATTAAAGAATGATGTTTGAGCATTTATTTATGTTCACCAGTTTGTCAAATTTTGTGTTGTGTCTATAAGTGACAAGTGATGAAACTCTTATTTCCTATGTGCAATGGGAAGATTCTCTTCTTTCATGCCCAGAAGACTACAGCTCTCAATGCTGTGAGAAGTAGCCTCATACTCAGAGGGGACTATGTATGTATATAGAAGGTATGCTTCACCATTTTATATGGAGACATCCAATCACATGAAAGTCTACAAAAATTAGGTACACCAATATTGACCTCTGCTGAACATCTAGCCTGTGTGACTGCATGAACTTAATATGGTCAGATAAATTGTACTGATGATCATAATAATTACCAGATTTAAATTAGACTATACTCATGCTATAGAAATGGCACTGTAGATCAATAGGACATACACAAAAGAAGACCAACAGAAGCAATGTAAAACAGGAATTGTTCAGAAACCACAGGGAAAGAGGAAGATAAAATAAAGGAAAGAGATGTAGAGACACAAAATTCTGGGTAAAACATGGAAAGAACTAGAATCAATGGCTAAAAATCGGACGGGATGGATGACATTTGTTGAGGACATAGGCTCCCAGGGAGCTAAAATAATGTATAGAAAGATATACAACTATAAACTTAACTAATAAATTAAACAAAATAACTGTAAAATAGTAATGGATTGTCTGTTTAGGACTTTCAATAAAGAAGAAACAGTGTTGCAAGCATTCATATAGACTAAAGAAAAGACATCTTCAAAATGTTTGTTAGTTTCTTTTATTCACTAAATAACAGAATACACATTTGAAGTTTAACAACGTTCAAGGTCTACCAAATACAACAGACATTGATACACATATTTAGAATTTAAAATTGCCAAATATAATTAATGTTAGGACACAATTACAGTTTGGTATAATTAACAATATTTGCATAATTTTGGTTATCTGGCCATCTAATTGTAATTATTGACAATGTCTGTTAGTGGCATATCCTGTTCAGTCAGCTCAATGGAAGAGTGGTTAGAGAGCCCATCTCAAGACTTTCTTGTAATTCATAGACCAATCATCCACGGTGTGTACCGGTGATATTATTAGATGTATAAATGTTGTCTAAAATTTCAATAATAATAAAAATCTATGTTCAATACAGGATATGCTTCAATCATTATTTCTATTTTTACAATCTGCCATCAACTCTAGCATTGTTTTAATGTGCTTATTTTCTAGTTAATATTTCTGTTCAGCTGTTTGTCATGTCACTGCTTTAAAAACTTATCATTTACCCAACTACCAACTGCTGAATTTGGACCTGTTACTTTTGGCTTTAAAGTTGTGCTCACTATCTCCAAGCCAAAGAGTAAACACCTCTCTTGAAAAGTAAACATATATTTGATCCACATATTGCACTATATTGATTTTTCATAAAGTAATAACTTCCTAATGGTCACAACCACTTAAAAATATTAGAATCAGCCTATGCTCTTAGGATGCTCTGTCCTTTTTAGCCAGCTGAAAGTGTCAACTGCAGAGCACACATACAGCAGCTCTAGCAATAATTCAAAATGTCACTTAGCCCAGATAATCTTTAGCTGAGTAATTGAGAATATATTTATTGAGAAATAAACGCCATCTGCTGATGTGAAAGTCCGCTTCACTGTAGCTCGTATATACTGATTGTCCACTGGTGTGAAAACCCAGCTCACTATTTCTCACGTATAACTTATTCAGTAAGCTGACATCCTGACAGTCCATTACTGTTCTTATGAAATCATTTCATCTCAGCATGACTTTATACTGTAGTGTCTATGTTCTACTAGAAAGTAAATATATGTTCCACATGCTGTATGCAATGGAGCAAACTATAGGAATTGTATACAAAATACATAAATCTATAAATTCATTCTTCATGAAGGAATAGACTACAGACGAATTCTCACCCCTTCATCCTGTCTTTAGATTTTCTCTCCCAGACTTGTACAAAAAGAGAACAATTCTAAAAATCTGAAATCAATAGAATCTTTTTTAGACATATTTTTAACTGTGTGTTACGAGGGTCTAAAGAGAAGTAAACAATAACACTGTGACTTGCCATGCATGTTGTAAGGGGCGACTAAGGAGGTTTGGGAGTGAAGTTGGTTGTATAAAAACCACATAGGTCAAAATCACTCAAAAGTCATACAGAAGGTGAAGATGCAAACCATGACACAATGCATTTCATACTCTGGACTACATCCTACTAGTTTGTATGAGTTTCAGATTTCATACTCTGGACTACATCCTACTAGTTTGCATGAGTTTCAGATTTCATACTCTGGACTACATCCTACTAGTTTGCATGAGTTTCAGATTTCATACTCTGGACTACATCCTACTAGTTTGCATGAGTTTCAGACCAATTGCAGAAGAAGAACAGAGTACATACAACGTTAATATGTAAATGGTATATAATGAAATGTAGATTTTGAGATGATATACATACAAAAATAAAGACAACATGAATGAATTCCGGCCCACTCATGTGTTGCTCCTGAAAGAGGTGGATGTGTCAGGACAAAAGGTGCGGATATCGCAGTCGCAGCTAAGTTGTAAACCATGACAAAACATATCACGTTCTTTGAACTACATCATGCTAATCTGCAGCAATTTGAAAAAGACCGCAGGAGAAAAATAACAAGTTGCTTCTAGCCATGTGGATAAAAGCTATAAGAACTTACTTTTCACACAGTTAATATGCATTCATGAGTTAACACTTTCCTGACCAATTTCGATGCTAGTCGAATTTCCGTTACAAAACCTTGCTGACCAAGGTCGACGCTATCGAATGCGCTATGATAGATCAGAAAAATTGGAATAACCATTGCAATAATAGTGCTAAAAATAGTGTTTCAAGGAAATTATGTTCTGTAAAAATAGCGGCATGTTGGGAATACCGATATAGACATCGTAGGTGAGTTTTTAACAAGAAATATCGAAGATTTTGAAGGAAATATTGTATGATATATAGAAATTAATGTAAATCTAGGCTTAGCATTATGATAAGTAGCATTTTGCACTTGAAATAGCTCTGGAGCTTTCAAATTCAGTCAGAAAGTGCAAACAGTCGTTACAACACATAGAATGTTTCAAGGCTTTCTTTCGCTAGATTGATTTTATACAAATTTTTAAAGACAGTGATGTCAATGTATAAAATTTTGCGTGCAACCTCAGTAATGGTGGACAAGTACACTCTGGATTGCTGGTGAGCAAAGTGTTAATGAATGGACAGGAACAGTGATAATTATGGAATGAATGATTTATTGGAAGAAATATCACAAAAAATGTATAGTTGTATTCAGAAATGTATAAATGATACAGTGAAATCATAAACAAACAAAAAACAATTGTATGAACCAGTAAAATACACGTGAGTAGCTTGATTTAATGGTAGACAATAAATGTAGACATGATATTTTATTGTGGTACTGGTCTGCGATTGGCTGCTCTTTGTTTGTCAAACCGTGCCTCCATTTCATCCAGGACTCGGGGAGTATATCGCACAACCAGCTTTACTGTGCCTAAAAGATAACGAGGTATAAGTTAATGAAAGTCTCACACATTTGATTACATTAGGAAGAAATATTACCATTTCCAGTTGTTGACATCACATTTCTTCTTCTTCAGCGCTCATTCTCAAACTCTCGCTGGATCTCTCTTGTGGCAGGACAATGACCCTACCAGATTTCCAGCAGGATGTAGTCCAGAGAATGGAATGCATTGTGTCGCTGTTTTATTTGCACCAATGGCCCGACACATACATCTTTGGCGGATACAATACATATGATTCAGAATGTTTGCTATTTCCGTAAACTGGTTATTTAACTCCTCCATACCCATTAGAGTCATCTGGCATTGCATTTTTTGACTATTTTGAGTCAGCCAATGATGAATCCCTGGCCATGACCTTTGCATAGTTCAGAGTTCATGATTCTTCTTCGTGTTTATATAGTGAGAATATCACGGCGGATTGATTAGCTAAAAATTTTTTTTAAATAGCAGGAGTTTTGACACAGCTTGTCCGCAATGGAGGATATTATTTGTATGCAAACTGATGTGTTTCGGATAACGAAGAGGAAATTCGTGATACCAATTGTGGCATCACAAATTTTTTTGATGCAGTTTTTCCAGTGGGCTTAGAAGTTGTGAATTTTGTAGATGACATTGGGTCTGTACTTAATCTTGATTAGATTACTACACATTATGAGTACTTTAGCCTCATTATCAATGAGGAGTTTTATCAATCTGAAGCCGATCAGGCAAATTTTGTACGTAATATAATGCATAGAACAAGCAAGAAGACATGTGCTGGACATCTGTAACTGTTAGTGAAATAAAACTTTTTTTCATATTTATATTATGATAGGCATACATAAGGATATGATTATACAATTCGCAGTCAAATTGAAGTACAGATGACGGGTTCAATGTTTCAGAAAGAGATTTGAGAAAATACCTCAATATTCTCATCTCAATCACTCCACTAAGCAGCACCCCAAAGTAAGGTAAAAAATTTGCAAAAGAGAATCCAGTGGCTGGGTAATTTATAAACCAGCTTGCTAAAGGTTAAACGAGTGTAAACTTAATACATCCGAGCAACACGAGAATCGAAAGTAGACATATTCTACTTCCATTATTGCTTGTGATTTCCTATACAATTTTTGCTAATTTATTTCTACAATCCGTTGAAATCGTTCAAAATGTCATCCATTTTTGAGAATCCATTTATTTATTCCGATGTCGAATTTCTTGGTTTCATGGATGCAGATATTGTTTCCCGGCCCCAGATAGCTGACAATGAGGAACAGCAGTTCTTTGTTGAGTGTGTGCGTAAAGAAAAGTATGAATATAGTTGAATAGTGCCAGTGCAGGTTACAATTATCTCTACGACGCAACTTTTCCAAAGTTGTAGGAGCAATCTGCCTATCAGATAATGTGAGAATGGCGTGTTTCATTTGCTTCCACAGATGATATTCTATGATCACGTTAGATTGGTAATGTAAGAGCAGAAATAGTACAGGCATTTTCTTTTAGCGACATTCCTTGTGAACACATCGAAGTTTACAGAAACATTATGCCTAGCCAGTAATGTGAGTTAGATTGACCTGTTTCCTGTGTTTTCACAGATGATATTATATGAAAATGATAGTTATGTTATGAAATAACACCAAATCTATTATAGGCCTCTGCATTTAGCTGCATTTTATCCTGGCTTTAATATATCTGACAAGAATAAGCAAGTCGCATATTTTTTCTGTGATTTTTTTTGGGGTGTACATTATTTTTTTTAAATCTTCATCAATTTCTTAGATATCACACATACGCCAACATAACTTAATCACTACACTCAGTAACCATTCCTTTATTTCCACACACACAAATTATACAAAAAGCTTCAAAAACAAAAAGTTTTTGCATTTTCCAAATACCCTCCATAAATAACGCATAACGGCAAAAAAATAATGCAGTGGCATACGAAATTACTCAATTTTAATGCAGCATGCTAAAAGTTAAACACACAAATTTAAAAAAAGGAGTGATAAACACAAAATTTATGTATAGGAATGAAACATGATAGTAAGGCCATCCCTTTACATGTGGGCAGGCAGCTCCTGACAGCCCACAGGCCTTTTGACAGTCCTGAATAACTGAAGTGACACTCAGACTTATAACAAGATTTTTTTGTCTCCAAGGCATGGCTGTGTTGGGGGTTATGGATGCACATTTAGTCCCTGAAGAGAGACATTCCAGTTAAGCAGTATCGCAGGATCATCGTATCTTGCCAGGAGTGCAGCATAAACTTTTGGGCTAATTAGTTTATCATTCTTCCATCATATTTGTTGAGACATCAGCAATGATGTCATATATAGCATTTTCTGCCGCCTAGCAGTCAGCCAAAAAAGGACCGGGTGCAAGTAATGTCTGCTGGCCTGCATACCTTTGTCATTCATGGAAACCATACGACAGAAGACAAAATTAAGAAACCAAGACAGGACATACAGCGATGATTTTTTTTTCCCACAGATGACAGGTTGTCAGCCTAACACCCAACTTTGCATGGTCGCTTCCTACAACATGCCTGAAACAGAAGATAATGGTGCAATTCTTTACATCCTGAACTGGAAGTCCAAGTCCCAATTGCCACAGGGAATGAAAGATATAGCCCTGCACAATGTACAGACACTCAGATCACTAAGAGACTGTGTACCTGGGCTCGAAAAAAGAGCAAAGACTAGCAACTCTGTGATTTATCATTCATATTATAAGAGACGACCAGGGATGTTTGGGAGTGGATTTGGCTGCCTGACCCAATAGGTCAAAGTTACCCAAAAGCCATGTTGAAGTTTAATGTGCCAGACGGAAAGGCATAGTTGTGGCAGCCAAGCTGTAAATCGTGACATGACACATTCTGTTCTCTTGACTACATCTGCTAACCAGCAAAAATTTGACAATGAACACAGAAGACTAAGACATCTAAGTAATGAAACTAGAGCATATACGAAGTATAAGCACAAGCATTTACATCCAATAAAAATTACAAATATCAGTTTTTGATTGATGTACAAACAATTTGTGTCCCGTTTTTAAACTCACCGTGTGCAATTTTCAGTAGCTCAACTGCCTTTTCATGGTACTCGCCCTCAACAGACTATGGAAAGAAAGTCATATCAGTTACTCCTGACAAGAAAACTACCCTGATGTGTGTTAAAAACAAAATGTAGGTACATTAAAGGGGTTTGTGTATTAAACATAGTGTCCCAGCAAGGTTTCAGTAAATGATGTAGTGGGAATTTCCCACTATGAAGTTATTTAATATATAAATTATATAAATCCTATGAATTTCATCAACCAAGTAAAATAAGAGAACACACATGAAGGTTAGGGCACAGATGTCTAGATACAATGACAAGAAACACATCAAACTTAAGAGGCATTTCCTTCCGAAATTTCTACTGACCCAATTCTCACTAGTATAGATAACGAATAAGACCTTCCCCGTGACAGTTTTTACGCTGATCTTGATATATCTGGAAAGTGACAAATGATCTGCAAAGATTAGTGTCACTGTGTGAGATCAGCAAGCAGTGATATTTTGCAGAATGACTTGATAAATAATGTACATGAAACTCCAGCTATTTACTTATTTTATTGGTAAAAAACCTATTCTTTTTGTGATGTTTTACAATCCCGTTTCTTATTTTTGTCTATTTCTAGATATCAATGTTAGCAATAGCATTTCATCTGAAACTTGACATACATCATCAATGCCCTCTTTTCACTGCTAAATAATTACTAGGATTCATTGGGATACCACTGTTGTTTTTGTCCCTGGTCCAAACTAAGAGTTAAGCAAACAGAAATGCATAAAAATATAAGCTGTAAAACTATGTTTTGTATACAAACTCCTTCCATGAACACGAGTTTATGCTTTGTTAACAAATTTCAGATATTAACGTTTAAAAGAAAACACTGACCAATCTCAGAAAAAACAGCAAAATATTCATTGTTGAAAAACCCAAAAATATAGTGCTAAACTCAAACAATTTTTACAGGCCAGACTATAAATTAGATATATTTACTCAGGTTCATTTAATCTTTATGATCCTATCAAAGCCCGGAAACGCCAGCGCATATATGTAACTAAGGGTGTGGTGGCATTCCAAAACGCTGGTTGCTATGTCCCGATTCATTAGTATGGAACTACATGAAGTTACGCTCAACGACGACAGATTCACGTCACACAAAGCTAGAATATATCACAGCCTAAAGGTCAAATTCCTATACACATTAGGACTGTAAGAACGAGGAGGCCTTTCTGTTGCATGGGTGGTTTGTCTAGTGAGCCATTGGTGAGACCCACAGACGCAACCGCATAGGCAAAAAAAAGAATTACCTACCTATCATTAGTAAAAAAATAAGAACTAACAATAAAACACAGAATAAGGACAATTTTCTATGTTGCGGTCCAACTGGGACCTTTTTCAAGAAGCACAAACACAAAACCATAAATATATTAACAGCATAAGGGCTTGAACCTGTCTCCCTCACCAAAGAAACATGGTTGAGTGACTATATAGATTATTTGACGACCTTGTTTCTTTGGTGAGGGAGACAGGTTCACGTCCTTATAGCTGTTAATATATTTATGGTTTTGTGTTTTTGATAGTTTTTGTTTTTTTGAAAAAGGTCCCAGTTGGACCGCAACATAGAAAATTGTCCTTGTTCTATGTTTTATTGTTAGTTATTATTTTTTACTAATGATAGTAACCATTTTTATATTATTATAAGTATTATTTAGTAACCATTTTACTTCATTTTGTATTTCCTACTTATTCGTGTGGTTACTGTGGCACTCTCCATTTTGTTGGTTATCCTCCGATATTTTGGTTATTTATATCTTGAGAAAGGTCCCTATTGGACCGTAACGTAGAAAATTGTCCTTGTTCTTTGTTTTATTGTTATTTATTTATTTTTAATATTGATAGGATTTTATAGTAACCTTTATACATGATTCAGTATTTACCACTTATTCGTTTGGTTACTGCGGCACTCTCCATTTTGTCGGACATCCTCTGAAATTTTAGTTATTTATATGCATTTTATTAGAGAGGGGATGACAATTTTTATACAGTGATAGGGGAGAATGGGGACAAAAAGGTTGAGAACCACTATTGTATCCTTTTAAGGGGTAATCCTTAAATAGTGGATACCCATCATCCACTAAAATGGGTAAAGTTCATGTTTACTGGGAGACTACGATGAACAAACCAGAACAATTTTTCAGTTTTAAATGAAATATTCTAAATATGGCAATGAGATAACTTGCAGATTAAACTGTTACTGTTTTACTGAAAAACAATGTATAAAGATAGCATACCACTCCATTGACAGACAATAGCTGGTCCCCTCTCTTAAGGCCACCATGTCTGTCAGCAACTCCACCTGGGATGATACGAGAGATATATATTGGAGAGTTCTGCTCCTTTCCACCCATCACATTAAATCCTAAACCCTCTTCTGTCTTTGGTAGTTCCACAACTCGTGGATGAGCATGGCCCTCACTGGCAGCAAAAGCTGCGACTGTCGCCTGAAATAAATAATTGAATAAATTTAATTACTAAGATTTCAATTCAAATTATTTAATTTTCTATATATGTATTTTTTTTTAATAATTAACTACAGTAAGCAATAAAAGAATGCAGGAGGGAAAGGGAAAACAAACAAGGATGAATTTGCTATTGTATATCAAACAGATATAACCTGCCAAGGATGAGTGCATCGGCATATAAAAACAAATTTCATTGTATTGTTTTCTGCTTAGACTTTACTGTCTGCTTTAATTTTGACTGAACCCTGATACAAGGTGGTGCCACCTGTGATAAGCCATCTATAGATGTGGTTAAGAAGGGCTGAGCTATATTCTCTCTATTGTTCCTAGAATATAGTGGCCCTATTCATTACCTTGCATCTTACGGTTGCTAAAGTGTGTGTTAATTTCATTTTAATCATCACTTCATTCTTATAATAATGGGATTCTATACCTCCGCCTATAAACGGATTCTAGACTTTTGTCACATTTTGGACATTAAAATCATGTCCTTGGTTTATAATCGAATCGGTTTATAAATGGAAATTAACAGTACCCTAATAACCGAACGCAGACTACCCATGTATTCTCAAGGTCTAAAATGGTAGCAAAGAATAGCAACACTGGGACCTGCTATGAATGTCCCACGGGGTTTGAGGGTGGAGTTGGCTGTCTAGTCCATAGGTCAAAGTGACCAGCTGTGCTGAATATCAAAAGTCAAAAGTTGCAGATATTTCAGTCAAACTGTAAACCATGAAACAACGTACTGAGTTTACTAAAGAACAAAGCGGAACTTCTGGGTTCCAGATTACAACAGTGGAATATTCTAGCAGAAGATGTTCAAATTTCTGTGTTAAGGAACCGCCCGCCTGAAGCCGCTTACTAAGTTATTTTTAAAAAAAAGGTGACCTGTCTGTGTGCCACAACATTTCTGGTTTATTGGCAGCCCTCAAAATCAATTACAACCTGGAAGAGTGGGGGCTTTTCATTGATTTTTCAAAGACAATTCTTACGCTGTTTTGTTGAATAACGGTAATGTTTTACCGTCTATTCCAGTTGGTCATTTATTTCATATGAAAGAAACGTATGAAAACATTTTTTGAAGTGTATAAACTACGATCATCATTGCTGGTCACTATGTGAGGACCTAAAAGTGGTAGCTCTTGCTTGGATTGCAGGGTAGATACACCAAGTACTGTTGCTTTCTCTGTGAGTGGGATAGTCATGCACGAAGTGACCATTACATCAGAAGATATTGGCCAATCAGGCCAAAACTTTATCAAGGCAATTGATAAAACTGATAATGCTTTCAAATACCTCTTCAGATAATTTCCAAGACTGATCAAAGTTAAAATAATAAAGGGAGTATTTTTTCATCCGCAAATTTGAAAACTTCTTCACAATGATGAATTTCTTTGCTTGCTGCATAGAAAGGAAAAAGAAGCATGACTGTGGTGGACAATTTTCTTTGAAACAACAGATCTGATAATTACAAATAAATTGTAGAAAATCTTCTGAACTACAAGAGCCTTGGCTGCAACATGTCTTTAAAAATTCATTTTCCGGATTCTCACCTGGATTTTTTCAAGTCACACTGCAGAGCAGTCAATGATGAACATGGTAAACGATTTCACCAAGACATTGCTGTTATTCAGACAATTGGAGCCCTTCAATGCTTGCTGATTACTGTTGAACTATGACAAGAGACACCTCACCGATTGACTACAAGAGGTAAAGACAGCTTGAACAGCGACTGAATAATGATGTTAGAGGTTCAAATGTCCCTTTTAGAAACATTATATGTGAACTTTAAATAGTGTTTTTTTATTTGTTCTAACATTTTATGGTTGAATATCACTTAATTGAATTTGTAATAACAATTTTTATAATGCTAAAGTGTAAAGAATAACTGTTCACCAAAGAGATTAAACAAGTATTCATGAAATTTATATTGCTGAAAATTCTTTTTAAATCATCATTTAAAAAAAAACTAGAGCCAATTGGGGAATTTCATTATGATACGAGGGGTGGTCGAAAAGTAATGAACTTTACTAAGAAATCATTAAGACAGGCAGGATTGCTGTGTATCATTTTGAAGATGTACTATTGGTTGACTATTCCCACGCGTTCATGGCTCGCATGTTGAAGATTTTGCATGAGTGCTTCACATGTCAAAGGTGTCCACCAGATGGGTTTCCCATCTTCTCATGCCAATCAGGCTCATGTAGCTCATGACTCCATTGTCTTTGCCCAGCAGTGCAGGTATGAAATCATGCCCCATCCGCCTTACTCACATGACTTAGCACTGAGAGACTTCTTGGGTTCTTCTTTCCAAAAATGAAGAACCTGCTTTTTTTTCACTTTTCTAACATCCAGCATTTGATTACTGAAGTGGAGACATGGTTTCAGGCCCAGGAGAAGGTGTTCTACAATCAAGGCATTAGGAAGGTGACGAAGAGGTGGGAAGAAGAGATGGGGGCAGTGCACCGCCTTTGGGGGTGAATACATAGAGCAGGACTAAAGTTCACACAAATTTTCAGGCAAGTGTCTTGATTTCTTCACACTAAAGTGCAAATCTTTTCAACCACCCCTCGTATTTGAAATCAGCATGTCAAAATCAATAAGAAATGGTGTATTTAAAGTCTGGCACAAATTTGTTTTCTTCAATTTGTTGACTGTCATCTGACGTATTCCTTCCAGAACGTTGTCTTCTTAATGAACTCTCTGAACCTCTCTCTGTCTTGGGCGATGTGGCTTGCATTTTCTAGCGATGTATTCATGTTATCTTTAATGTCCTCTGTCCATCGTCTTCTTGGTCTGCCCTTTCTCCTCTTCCCAGGTACTCTTCCCTCCATTATTTGTCTTTCTAAACAGTTATGTCTCTTTATATGACCAAACAGGCGTAGTTTTCTTTTTGTTATTGTGTTTAGTAACCAACACTCTGGAATATTCAATGTGTTTATAATATCTGAGTTTCTGATTTTATCCTTCCACGATATTCAAAGTATCTTCCTGTAGCATTTCAGCTCAAAGGCGTTGATCCTCTTTGCCGCTGTTTTACTTAGAGTCCATGTTTCACAACCGTATGTTGCAACCGGAAAAATAAAAGTTCGTAACATTAGCACTTTCGTTTCTATTTTGTTGTTTATCCATATATTTTTCAGCCGTGTTATTTTGCAATATGTCATTGCCAATCTCTTCCTTATTTCTGCCATGCAGTCTCCTGCACTGTTGATGTTTGCTCCTAAGTATTCAAATTTATCCACACATTCTATCTCTGTATTGTCTATTCTGATTTTTGGTTGTTGTGTTATTATATCTGTTGACATGATTTTTGTTTTCTGTGTGTTTAAATACAAATTTTGTGCTTCGCTATATTTCTTTGTGTTCTTGATTAGTTGTTCCAATCCCTTTATATCATTTGAAAGAAGCACTATTTGTTGACTAGCGTAATTAATTGTTTCTCTGTTCTGGAAGTTGACAAGTGTGTACATACATAACAAAGTTATCCAGATAACTTTAATTAACGATAACGTTAATAAAGAACTTATGTAAAGACATACCTTGGCTGTGGCATTAGCTCGAACATCAGCACTGCCACTGATGTCTACCGTTTCATATATGTTCTCATACACTTCCCTGACAGCATGCAAGAAATCACTCTGCAATACTCTCTGTAGAGCTTGCAGCTTAGCAGCTGGAAACTCTCCAGCTGAAACAGAATAGTTAATCCCATTATAACAACTTTGTCCAGACTGAAGAAATGTTTATGTAATAACAGATATTCACTACATACAGGACAAACAAGAATAAATATAACTGAGGAATTTGAAGTGTTATTAAATAAGGAAACTTGTTATAAAAGGAAGCACTATAAAGGTATTCCGCTATATTACATCTGTAAACTAACTCTTCTTATGGGCTCACTCTAGTATAACTAAGTACCTATTCACCTCTCACTGTCTGAGGAGCATAGGTACTCAACGAACCTCTTCCATTTTACTCTATCCTTAGATATTAATTCCAGTTCTTTCTATGTCCTTCCCAATATAGTATCTGTATCTAATTCTTTTCTCTGGGTATTTCTTGGTCTTTCTCTTTCTCTCTTTGTTGTGACTTGGGCCTGTTTCTCTTACCAAAAAAGGGGAAACAGGTCCAAGTCATTCTAGTTGTCAATATTTTTAAGGTATTCTATAATTGATTATTATTTGTTTCTTCAAAAAGTGTCCCGGTTGGACAGAAACATAGAAAATTGTCTTTGTTCTATGTTTTATTGTTATTTATTTTTTATATTGATAGTTAGGTATTTACAGTAACATTTCTACCTCTATTTAGTATTTCCTACTTATTCATTTCATTACTGTGACACTCTCCATTTTGTCGAATATCCTCCGATATTTTGGTTATTCATACAACATTAAAACAATGGGATCTGGACAGTCCAGGTCAGAGAATGCAACAAGTTGGACAGCCCTCTACTCAGGAGGGGGTGATTGACAACAGGACATTACGGCATGAAACATATAACTAAAGGTAGAATGCTGGTGGAGTTCTCATATAAAAAAGCCTCACTGTACAGTCATATCATCTTCTAAAAAATAAAATGATGTATGGTGGTTAGTCTGGTGAACACTGGTGGTTGCCACCCGACCTTCCGTATGCTGGTAGGAGGGCCTGGCAAGTCTTAGTTTCCAGCCTCTGGTGGCTGAACTATGCCCCATTTCCACAGCAAGGAGCCGGCCTCAATGGGGACTATAATTGAAAGAAGCTATGTTTTATCAGCAGCTGTCTGTGACTATAATAGTCTGTTGTTATGCTCCTCTTATAACAAGGACATCGTGATTGTAAACTAGCTTCATTCCTATGGGTAACCAAGGAAATGAAAGTAAACATAATTAACTTTAATTTGTGCTAGTGTGTAACTAAATAGGACAAGATATAGATAGGTTATGACTATTTTTTAATAAAAAAAGGTAAAGGTAGGTCCCATGGCATCTGCCGTCGGGGATGAAGATAACTCTTCATGTACTAAGCCGCAGCAACTATTAGGTGGGGTGGCCAGTTCCCTTCCTTGCTGTTTTTTACCTTCCCTAACTCATGTGTCAGGTACTCATTTACAGCTGAATAAATGTAATAAATGTATTTTTTAATAGCATAAATGTAATCCGTCAAAATGGTTTATTCTTCAGCGTTCATTCTCAAACTTCCACTGGATCTCTCTTGCAAGATGTAGTCCAGAGAATGGAAATGTGTGGTCGCCATTTTATTTGAGCCAATGGCCCAACACATCCGTCTTTGGTGGAAAATATTTTGAAATTGCTGCCATTGTTGAGAAATATTTTTCAAATTTTGATTTCTATCTACACAGCCGATAATGTTCAGATTGACATCTTTCATTTGTTTTTACAGGTGATATATGAAAACATCAGTTTGTTTAAGAAATGACATCAGAAATAGAATAGGCCATGGCATTTTATCCTGGATTGAATATATCAGACAGGACCAAGTGAGTTTTGGTGAGTAAGAATGAATAAGTGAGACTTGTTTTTTTTTTCATTTTCTCACATATTATACATACAATAACAAAACTTACATTCAGCAACCATTCCTTTATTTCCATTAAAAAAAATTATAGTCTACAAAACAGTCCAAAAACATAAAAGTTATTGTGTTTTCCAAATACCATCCATAGGCCAATAAATTGCAACAGCAGGGAAAAATTACACATTTTTAATGCAGTGTGCTAAATGTTAAAGTCAAACTTAAGTTAAAATGTTGCTCTTGATGTCAAAACTCTCAGAATGAACAGCCTAAGAATTCCCCAGCAGTCACTATATTGGGTGCCACCTGGAGTAAGAAGAAGAGGGAGACCTAGAGAAACTCTATGAAGAACCATTAATAGAGAAGGCATGTTAATGAACCTAAACAACACGCAACAATTGAAAGACCTGGCAACACAAATACAGAAATGGAAAGCTATGGTTTCTGCCCTATGCGCCGCCTATGGCCCTGGAGGAATATAACATAACAATAATGGCTGCATCGATCCGGGAACCGGTGTGATCTGTAAAAACATTTCTGCCTCAACTGGGAAATGAACCCAGGATCCCTCATATGCAAAGACCAGTGCGCTACACAGCCTCCTTGCATGTCTAGGGTTCCTCAATTACAAAAAAATATATATTGCATTTTCCAAACACCCACTAATAATAACACAAATTTTCAAAAATAAAACTTTGGCATGGGAATCTTCTTCTTCTTCTGCGTTCATTCTCAAACTCCTGCAGATTAGCAGGATGTAGTCCAGAGAACGGAATGTGTTGTGTCATGGTTTACAGCATTGCTGCGATATCTATACCTTTCGGTCTGACACATCCGACTTCAGCATATCTTTGGGTCACTGACCCTATATGAGATGGGACAGCAAACTCCATCCCATAACTTCCTTAGTCGCCTTTTACGACATGCGTGGAAGGTAAACAGTGTTGCTATTCTCTGCTCCCCTTTTGGGCCCGGCAACACACGGGCGGGCATGATTGTGTTATTTAATCTAACTTGCTAAAGGTTAAAGCACATACTTCCAGTGTCCATATAATTTAAATGTTAATACCAATATACATATAGAAAATATAAATTATTTTCCAACTTTTTTATAAACAAATTCTGAAGTACATAAAATGAATTAAATGACCAAGAAAGTCTCACTTCGCTGAAGAATATCCAGGAGTTCAATCGCACGGTTTATATCTGAAACGAAAAATTGTAATAGCTGATATTAGAATGGTATAACATACTGCATATGATAAAAAGGTACATACGGTAGGAGTGGATGAGAAAATATTTAGAGGAATGTTCGTGCTTGGCACAACTAAATTCTAAGCTCCGTAGTTGGACAGTCAAAATCACATTGCTCGTACCAACAGAAGAGCATTCATGCTGACTATCAAGAGGCCTCTTGCTGCACAGCCATGGGACACCATTCTCTGCATTCCCTGCTATGTGATATTACTACTCTCAAACAAGTTTCAAAATCTGTGGGTAGACCTATCCATTCCGCACCTGCTGCCACATCTTGCACTCGATTCCACGATTTCCCTGTCTTAATTCTGCTACCTTTAACTTTCTGTATTTTGGAATGAAATGTGTGTTCCTTGTCTGCATATATTTGAAGGTATGCCCGTGCACTGCAATACTGTAATCTGTGCTCTGCCGTAAGACAGTCCAGTAGGTACCGGATAACTCTTGTGCACCTAAGAATGATACAAATTGCTGCATTCTGAATTCTATCCAGTCTTTCGATCCGACTAGGGCATTTGAGTGGGTAGGCACACAGAAGACAACACAGGTCTGCATCTTGAGTGACTCTATGAGTATGATTAGGAAGGTAAAATTGTGTCTCATCACGAATAGTGAATTGAGGCAAGCAAGGTTGAAAGTAGTTACATTTATTTTTGTGTCAGGAAACATGGGTGTTCGAGATAATGAAAGAGCAGATCAACTGGCGTCATATGCGATTGTGGCAATGGATCGAACTTTTTGAGCTCCATAACCCGCCACAGGCGGATGTGTCAGGCCATTAGCACAAATAAAACAGCGGACCAACATATTTCCATTCTCTGGACTACAGTCAGTCAGTCAGTTCCTCATTTGCCAGGTTTGGCACATAGTACGGATGCCATAGTTCTTCATGCCTGTTGGTCAGTTGCAAAGGATTGCCGGTTTTGGGCATTTATGCCTGTTCATTTTAATTCATTCATAAATGTTCTTGTTGCAACAAGAGAGATCCAGCGGAAGTTTGAGAATGAACACTGAAGAAGAACTCCATAAGAGATATAGCACGCGAGAGTGAGCTATTGTGATGATGATAATTCTATTTCGATGGCCAGGATTAAAGAACGGTTTGAAATGAGGTGTTGCTAGAAGTGACTTTTTTTGGAGGGCGCAGAAGAATGATGGTCAACCATTAGAGGATCGAAACTGTCAGCAGAAATGTAATGACGGATACACTAACATAATTACTTGAAGAGATTGGAGCAACTATGGACGTGTCCAGTTTGCAGTGATTGTGAACACTGAATAGTGAATATTATTCACGAATATAGGTACTTGGACATCTGGGATTAGCGTGTTTGGGAAATTTTGCTTAGGTTATAAATTTCTTGTGACCGGGTTTAAAATAGTGTTCGCATCATTTGTTGTGTTTGAAACTAGATGTATTAAGTTCTGTAACCATTTTTCTTTTATATATGTAACTTTTAACCTTTAGCAAGCCAGATTAAAAAATACGAAACGTCTCCCTGCCACCGGATTCTTTTTTGAAAATTTTCATTATTGATGGTGACTGTTTTGAAAATGTGATAATTTTTTGGTTGTTAGAGATATTTAAATAATATTTGCACATATAAATAAAGAATTTAATTATGCATATATTGGTGTAATTTATGTACGTGTGTGTGTGATACCAGACGTATGAGAAAGTGGTAAAGACGTTTTTCACAAAAAACATATATTTTATAACAAATAAAGAGGGAAAAAATAAGGAAAAAAAATAACTTACCTTACATATCGAATTCCTTGGCAACACTGTCAACTAAATCACGTAAATCTGTTGTATTTATGTTCTTTCACTGCGAAATTATCAAAATATAGCCGGGGGAACTGTATAAAACATGTAGATTTGCAGTAAAATCGTTCTTTGAGCTTAGGCCTAGAGTTATTTTTTCTGCCACTTCAAAATATTCGATATCAAACGTACAAGTCCCCAAACCAGCACGGCATTCTGTATATTCACTGCTGTGAAACTAAATAACCTAATAATCCATGATTCAATCCACGATTCAATGTTATTTTATTCGAAATACGATGAAATAAAGGTCTGTAAAACCGATCCATCATCATGGCATCGTACCGGTGTACAGATGTGGTCAGATTAATTGCTCTTAAACTTTTACGAATAGCCAGCCATTCTCAAAAACGATCATGTCGGAAGTGGGGGATGTACCGGCTTCGATTGCGCATGTCCCCAGCTATGTGCGCGGACTGTGGTACGTGTAAATCTCACGATAATCTCGCTGGGTGGGACGGCCCGCCATCAGTGCGCGCGGCCATTTTGTTTTTCGGCAGCTGGATATCATATCGGCTCGGTGAAGGTTAAGAGAGTAAAACAATGCCCAAACCAACAGTTAATTATTTAAAACATCAACATTTGTTTAAATTATGCAAATTAGCCAACATTTTGAATATTAATTAGTTGTACGTGCATCTGAGAATCACAGCAATGTGATCAACATAAGCGTCTTGTCTTCGCAAACACAAAAATTTATAGTTTGTGTATTGTATTATTGAAAATTACAAAGGGCACATTTGTCGTATCTACGGTCACTGTGAAATTTGACCTAGTTTTGAGGTATTCCCCAAAGCTGAAGTTGCGCTGATCCACTGTTCGCGCGGAAATGTGCCACGGCTTGCGAGCGGCTATGATATCACGGTTAGCGCGGGAATCATTTTGGAGATCAGAGGTTAGTTAGTTAGTTAAGGTTGTGTGTGGTTTTAAGGGGAAAAAAGGAGATAAAAAATAATAAAAAGGAGAGGGAGGGGTGGTATAAAAAAAGGGGGGAATGTTTAAAAGGGGGCCTGGGGGGTCTCCCCCAGGGGGAGGGGTGGCATAAAAAGGGGGGGAGGTTGAGGGGGTCTCCCCCTCATGATATTTTAATGTTAAAAGGGGGAGGTTGAGGGGGTCTCCCCCCTCATGACATTTGAATTTCCAGTTTTTATTTCAAATTATAAAATTATTGAAAAAAAATAATCGAAAGAAAGCACTCAAATCTGGTGCTTATGATGAAATGAGTTGGCAACACTGGGCGAGGCGTGATCGGAAACAAGCAAAAGCCCGCACATTTCAACAAATTGGATCGGTGCTCATGGTTTGTGTTATTCTTATGATTTGAGATGTATATTATAATTAATGCATGGTTTGTGGAGAATTTATCCCAGACGGAACGGTGAATAAAATAAGTGCTTCATTTTACCCATTTCACACTGTTTACATTTTTAATTAGGCGACTGCAGATTTCCGCAAGCGAAATCTCTGCTCAAATCGATAAAATCTTTATTTTAAAAAATGTCCGCCACGCACAAAATCGCTTGCCGGTCATTGGGTGTGTGACGTTATCGCACGTGGGATTTGATTGGTTGCCGGATTTTCTAGCGGAACTCCATGACATCGCTTGATTTAAAATGAAAACAGTGTGCTATTTATAGCGCTGTGACTGTAGATAAGAAAAATATACCTAACAAAGATAATTCAGAAATTATCAGCTTGGCTACATTTTGTAGTCACAAGTTTTATTTATATTTTCCTATATCTATATGTTCCATGTAAATTATTTTGATGTCAAATTCATTAGAAAAAAATTGATAACTTTTTCAGCATTGACGTACATACTTGGTTGAGGTATCATTGAATTGCAATTTTTAAGGGCTATCTAACTATATTATTTGTAATTATGTAACACTATTTTGAAAATTTTGTCCAAGTACCTACGAATAATTTGATCAATCAATGTCAATGAATTCAGATTTGTGATGATTATCGGATGATTAACTAACTTTACGTTGGATTGCAATTTTCAAGGGTTTTCTAAGTATAGATTTTGTACTGATGTAGCACTATTTTTAAAATTTTGTCAAAGTACCTGCCTAATAAATTATAGTAATTATTAGGCCTCGTAATAATAATTATTAAACGACTTAAGACTTAAGTTTCAGTCAAGACAAGTACTCCTAGGCCTAAACAAGCCAAACTCAAACTATTTATTTATGGCTATGTTCGCCTTCATAAATAAATTGTAATTGTATCAAAACTTTTATTTTGACAAAATTAAGCATATGGATATACTCGTAATGCAGTGATATTGGTTCCGCTCTCAAGAAAAAAGTGTTAATTTACCTTTCTCAAGAGTCAGTGGTTCGGAAACTGAAGCCATTTTGGTTAACTACTTCCTACTTCCGCTTCAATTTCTGGGCTCATCGTACAATTTGACATTCTATTTACTAATGTGCCGCCTCTTCTTGGAAATAAGAATCAATCAGTTCCTCTTTTGTCAAGTTTAGCACATGGGTCGGATGTCATAGTTCTCTATGCCTGTCGGTCAGTTGCTAGGGATTGCAGGTCTTGTGCATTTATGCCTGTTGATTTTAATTCATTCATAAATGTCCTTCTGAGCATTGTTTTTGGTCTTCCCTGTTTTTTTCCCCATCTGGTGTCCACATGAAGGCTTGTCGTGGAATTGTCTTCATTCTAAGTACGTGGCCGATAGGCCTATATGTCCAGCGGCGTTTTATGTTGATGTTCGTCACGTCTCCTGTTTTGTCTCCTCTCTTAGTATGTCGCTTGATTTGAAGTCTTTCCAATTAGTATTTGTGATTTTTCTGAGGCATATATTCTCGAAGGCAACTAACTTCTTATCCATTATTGCGGTAGATTTCCAACGTTCACATCCATATGTCAATAATGGAATCACACTTGCATTGAATAGTCGCAGTTTGATGTGTTTACATTCGATCTCCAGATGTTTGAGAGTTTGTTAAAGGCGTTGGATGCGAGAGCGATTTGAGTCTTGATTTCTGAGTTGGTATCCCCGTCTGCTGTTACCTTGCTTCCCAAATGTACGAAATTTGAAACATTGTCTAGTATACTATCATCTAGTTTAATTGATTCTGTCAGGTCGGTGAAGTTCATGATTTTCGTTTTATGTGTTTATTTGAAGGCCTATCTGTTGTGCAAAATATTTGAGTCTTTCTGTTGTTTTTATTTTGTGTGGAGATTTTGGTGTGCTGAACTCAAGAGAGCAATATCATCTGCAAAGGTTAGATCTCAGGGTCTTGTTGTTTACACAGGCAATAAGAGTACTTACGTAGAAACATGTTTTTGATGTTTCACTTAAACACAAAGACGGGATATCACTAAAACTAAGGGATTATGACAACAACATCATAACAACAGAGCTGAGTATTTTGCTTTTTTTCATATAAAGAGATAACAGCATGAAAAGATTAATAGCTGAAGGTAGAGTAGTAGCGGCAACAGGGAAAGAGGGCGCCCAAGATGCGATGGTGCAGTGATATATCAGATTGTTTAAACATGTCTCTTACTGCACCGGGTCAACTCGCCAAGAATTGCGGAGTGTTCAGAGAATCCTTCTTCTCGTTCGCAGTTTGACATGTCTACACAGCAAGTCCGGGTTTCTTACTAAATGCTACTGTATATGAAAGTTCCTTAGTGGTCCCATACAACTTTCTGTGGATATCCATATCTGTGGGCCAGTGTTATTCCCATAACTGTCAACTATTCGGGTTTGCTTGATAGCATGGTTGCTGGTGCGCCTCCTGGCCTGGTATATCTGACTTAAGCACATGTGCTTGCTTGAACAGGACTATGGTCCTGCTTGATATTGGGTTGGCCCGACCAGTCTTAGTTTCCAGCCTATGTTGGCTGGACTAAGCCCCTTCTTCACCTTAAGGAAGAGAATCCACAAGGAAGACCATATTCAGGAAAGAATATGTCACATGATTATGATTTACTACCTTGATTCTAAAATGAAGTGAGGCGACTCACGAAATATCTACAGATAAAAGATGACCCTTATCAGACAGCAAGCTCGTATATAAAGGGGGGGGGTGCACACCACCACCACCCTTCCCTAACAAATCTAGCATGACTTTTAGCACTAGGAACTTAACCAAAGGGTCGATAAAAATCGCTTCCTTTGCATTTTTTTTTTCAAATACGGACTTACGGTCTTCAAACGTAAAATGTCCATCCCTTACCTTCATGGCTCCTCCGAAATTAGTAAATCAATAACTATATACTATGATAATGCTAAAACTGTGAGCAAGTAGCTCATCTTGACATCTCGTGGCCTTACTGGCAAAAACACAGAGCATCTTCAGTTGAGTATTCGAGGTAACACCTTAAATTGTACAGGTTTAAGGTTGTGTTGCCTCATATGTATAATTGTGTTGGAGGGGTTTATGGATGCAGGTTTAAGGTTTTGTTGCCTCACATGCATAGTGTGTTGGAGGGGTTTATGGATGCAGGTTTAAGGTTTTGTTGCATCACATGTATAGTTGCGTTGGATGGCTTTATGGATGCAGGTTTAAGGTTTGTTGTCTCACATGTATAGTTGTGTTGGAGGGGTTTATGAATGTAGGTCCAAGGTTTGTTGCATCACATGCATAGTTGTGTTGGAGGGGTTTGTGGATGCAGGTCCAAAGTTTGCTGTCTCACATGCATAGTTGTGTTGGAGGGTTTACGGATGCAGGTTTAAGGTTTGTTGCCTCATATGTGTAGTTGTGTTGGAGGGGTTAATGAATGCAGGTTTAATCCCCGAAGAGTGGAAGCAGCACTATCCTAGGATCATCACGTCGTGCTAAAAGCACAACATACACGTCTGGGCCAACTTACTCATCTTTATTCTTTCAAATCTGTTGTTCCATCTGCAGTGATCGCACATCTAACACTCCCCGCCACATAGGAATCTTCTAAAAAAAAATTGCAATACTACTCAATAATAAATTTTTTAAATTTATTATGTAGGCCTATGTGGCAATACATTTTTTTAATTTTCACTGGTAACAGATTGTCATTTTATCTCCCAACTTTTCTTAGTCGCTTCCTACGACATGACTAGAAATAATGCAGCGGTCATATTCTTTGCAATGTGAACTTGTCCAGGCCCTACTGTCACGAGGCGAAAAATATATAGGCATATCTATATATCTTTGGTTAGACAACACCAAAGTGAAACAAGCCAAAGAATTTAAATATCTGGGCAGCATTTTTTTCAGAAGATGGAAGACTAGACAGAGAAATAGAAACACAGTGACCTACCAAATTTCACCATTACTCCTTCACCCAAAGATCAAGATGTAAATTTTAAAGAAAATAGATAATATCTACAATTTTTATACCAACACTGTGCTACCAATGTCAAACATGGTCTTTAACAGCTTCGCAACAGAGGAAAATCGTCACATGTGAAGTGAAGTATCTGAGAAAAGCTGCAATGGTTACTAAACTAGATATAATAAGAAATGAAGAAATCAGGAAAAGAGTTGGTATAATATCATGTATTGGACATATTGAGAGACAGCAAGTAAAATGGTTCGGTCACCTTATGAGAATGAAACCAAATCAAATACCAATAAGAGCATATAACAAAAGAATATCCGGGCGCAAAGCCAAAGGTGGCCCAAGAAAACGGTGGATAGAAAACATCAAGATAGCTTTGAACAAACATGGACTAAATACAACGACACATCTGGCCTTGGAACGATAGCTAAAGGTCCACCCCTACGCTTAACGGCAAGTGTGAATATGATAACCATCATTCACCTGGGGATAGACAATCTATTAGTTGCTGATCCAGCGGTCCACGGGCTCATGACATCAGTCCCAACATTATATTGTTGGGAAGATCTATGTATTACAGCATTGAGGGGAAAAAACATGCTAAATCAACAGAAGAAAAATGTTAACTTAATTATGACTTATTTAGAATGTGTTGTGTGAACGAATAGTATTGAAAATAGAATACTGTGTTGAATTTGTAGGTCGGGCCGAAAGACGCAGGTATAGTGGAACTATTTTGGAGATAAGCCGTAAACCATGATATTATCGATATAGACATAACACATCTCGTTCTCCGAACTACAATCTGCAGGAGTTTGAGATGAAGAACGGGAAGTACGAACAAAAGGCAAGGAAGATATTCTAAAAATAGTCGTCTATTTATTTATAGATCTTTTTGTATTGGTTTTTTTTTTTACCTTAGTTGCCAGTAACAACAATGTAAACATTCGGGAAGTTGTTACATACTGTACTAAGTGTACGTAAGTGATGTGTTTTCATCACATGCTCATCACCTCGTAACTTTCATCTTTTTATTACTGACCTGGTAAGAATATCATTATTTACGTCCTTATAACGAGTAGGCATATCATATATGTGAGATGATAAATAAACATCAGACCAAACTTAATTACCGTTAAGAAAACACATTATTGCTTTAGAAAAAAATTAAGGCGTCATTATCGACATCATATAGTAGGCATCACATTCGCTTGGCACTGACAGCCATACAGTAGGCATAATAGTTTTTTTAAACCACTTCAATAGGGATATTGTGATATAATCAAGAGAGATAATAGGCCCTATGCACTACGTATTTCTTGCTTCAGTTTCTAATGACAGGACGGAGTGTTACTATCGGCTCCAGATTGGTGTATTCAAACATTTTTTTAATGGGGATGTTTACCAGAGTTTTTGCCAATTCCCAATTCTATTCGCTAAAGCCTTTGTTGCCTTTCAGCGTCAGGGGTAGAAGAGTTTTCTGGAGACGGCCCTCTTGTGTGCTGAGTATATTGTGGAATTATTTTTGGTTTACATCAATGACCTAGTTGCCGAACTACCACATGGGTTCAAAGTTGCAATATGCCGAGGACGTGGTTCACAGAAGAACATGCAACAGTGACCACTAAACATATACAAAGAGCTATTGATGCCTTAGCCTTATGGGCAAATAGATGGTGCGTCAGCATTAACACAGATACGTCCAAGACTACACTCTTCACCAAAACAAAAAGCCAGTGTTATCAAGATAGATGGAGAGCATTTGAAAGAAGACGAACAATATACATACCTTGGAGTTACCTTTGATGATAATCTGACATGGAAGCAACACATAAACAAAGCAACAACAAAAGCCAGGAGAAAGTTAGTTATCCTGAGAAAACTAATTGGAACCACCTGGGGAGCCAGAAGGAATATACTCCATAAAGTATACCAGCAAGGCATAAGACCACAACTGGAATATCGTTCAGCTGCGTGATGTCCTGCATCAAATACCACATCACAAGATCTAGATAAAATGCAAAACCAGGCGCTTATGATAATGTTGGGAACAATGAAATCAACACTCATTTTAGAGATGCAGAATATTGGGAGAATGCAAATTCTTGGCGAATAGAGAGACACAAAGGTACTAATACAAGCAGAAAAGTTTCAGTGTATATCAAGTTATCCAATGAAGGAAAAATTCAAAAATCTAGCAATGGGGTGACTGAAAAGAAGCAGCTTTATCCACCAAGCTAAAAGACTCCGTAAGCAACTTACAGACCTACCTGAAGTTGACAGCCCCTTAAGATCTGTACCAAAACAAACCCCTTGGAGTGAAAGGCATGGAATACCAATATAAATTAAGACCTACATGAAAGGAATACTAAGCGAGGACGAACAAAACAGTGTGCAGCGAAGAACAGTCACCCTCAATTTCCTGGACGATGAATATCCACTACACATATGGGTCAGAGTATACACAGATGTGTCAGTACAGAATACAGCAAGGAAGGGAGATGCAGGTATATATAGAATATCCACACAAGCCTGGAGATATGATTAGAACACCAAAAGAGAAATTCTGCAATAATTATGATGCAGAAATCTAGGTAATTTGAGTTCAACTGAAAAACTGCTGAACTCCAACCCTGGCCACAGCCCGTGGTATTCCTGACAGATTCAAGGTCAGTGCTTCAAGCTCTCCAGTCTGGAAAAATAACAGATTTACAAAAACTACTTAATCAACTGTCTTACCAGTATAGGGTAACCATGCAGTAGATACCCTCTCACTATGTAATACTAAGAAATGAAAAAGCAGACCCACTGGCTAAGAAGGTGCGGCCAAAGACCAACCAGATGTATAATCACCTACCATCAGAAAAAACAGGTGATCAAGTCAATCAGAAAGCAACAAACACCAACACAATATGACTATCACATTATGAACAGATCAGAACAAGTTGCAATTCTACGCCTCAGAATGGGACACAACCGACTCCGCAGTCACATGTACACAAAATTAACGATTGGCAACACTCCATGTGTACTGGCAGCAAAGAGTGCCAAACATATACTTCAAGATTGTTCTGAGTATGAAACGCTGAGGCATAAATATTGGCCAGAGGAAACAACACTGGAATCAAAGCTCAATGGGCCACTGTGTGAACTACAAAAGACAGTGAGTTTTATTCAGGAGACAGAATTACAGATATAGACATATTTCAAGTGAACGAAAGAAGAAGAAGAATGGAGTAACTTTACTAGGACCTGTTTGACTCATTGTTACTGTTTGAAGTCTTCTACTATGAAGAAACTTTACTGGGATTCGCTTGACTCAATGTTACTATAGGAAATCTACTCTGGAATAACTTTACTTGAACTTGTTTGACTCCAAGTTACTGTAGGAAGACTTCTACTCTGGAGTAACTTTACATGGAATTGTTTGACTCAATGTTACTATAGGAAGTCTGGAGTAACTTTACTTGAACTTGTTTGATGCATTGTCACTGGCGTAAATTTACCGGGACTTGTTTGACTCAAAGTTACTGTAGGAAGGCTTCTACTCTGGAGTAATATAAATAACCAAATGGTCAGAGGGTGTCCGACAAAGTGGATGGTGCCGCAGTAACCTAATGAACAAATAGTAATGCAAAATGAGGTAAACAGGTTACTAAAACACTTACCTGGCCTATTAATAAAAAATATATTAAAAAAGTATATATAAAAAAACATACAATAAAACTAAACAGGACAATGTAATAAAAGGCGCTATGGAGACGGGGCTTGATGAAATATAGACATCTATTTTGTTTTTTATTTTGTCGTTTTCTGTTGTTTGTCTCTTGAAAAAGGTTCAATTTGAGCCGATACGTGGAGAATTGTCCTGTTTAGTTTTATTGTATGTTTTTTTATATATACTTTTTTAATATATTTTTATTAATAGGCCAGGTAAGTGTTTTAGTAACCTGTTTACCTCATTTTGCGTTACTCTGGAGTAAATTTACTGGGATTTGTTTGCAATCTGGGAGCATGCTACGGGCGAGTTTATCATTTCACATCATTCTAAGGATAGGTCTTCAGCAGGCTTCACACCACAAAGTATTAAGTTTATCAATGTTCTATTGGCCTGACATGACACTAATAGTATGCTCCACAGAACAAAGAAGCAACATTTTTGGCTAGTGCGAATCCTGACCTTGTGAGAGAAGTTCATGTTTCTTTCATCTGTGTGCTTCTTGTTATTTGTGTAAGGGGGACATACTGTAGTTACTTAAGACCAGGGTATCTGTTTGACAATTTATTACACATCTATACTGCAAATGCAAAACCTTCTTGGTTGTATAAGGAGTGCGCGATCAGTGAACCATAGAAGCCAACAGTAGGCAATCTTCTATATCTCAAAAGTCATAGAAACCAACATTAGGCAGTCTTCTATATCTCAAAAGTCATAGAAACCAACATTAGGCACTCTACTATATCTCAAAAGTCATAGAAACCAACATTAGGCCCTCTTTTATATCTCAAAAGTCATAGAAACCAACATTAGGAACTCTTCTATATCTTGGCATCTAGGATATTTTTTTTTCTTTCTTCTTCAGCGTTCATTCTCAAACTCCCGCCGGACCATTGTCCTACTAGATTTCCAGCAGTATGTAATCCAGAGAATGAAAAAGAGTTGTCGCCATGTATCTGCGTCAATGGCCCGACACATCCATCTTTAGCGGAGGGTATTAATTCACAGTACAGGATTTACGTATAAGCTACAAAAGCTATAGCTTAGGGCCCCCACTTTCCTGAGCAAGTTTAAATTGTTAAATATACTTAAATATATTACAGGATTATTTGTCCCAATGCCGCACGTCCAGAAAGCTTAGGACCTTATCAAGTCTAAATCCGGCCAAGTTAGTTCACTAACAAATAAAAAGATTTATACAACTACTGTGCTGCAGTGAAATAACTTAAGATATGTGGTGAAGAAGGTTCACATTTTGAAGGACTTAATACTATTTTGCCACGGAAACGTAGACAGCACACATCATAAGAATGTGACATTGTGCATTAATATCAAATTTATAGAAAGAAAAGTTTGGCAAAATGGCAAACTACAGCAACCCAAAACAAATACTAATCAGGTAACTGGCTGAAGGCCATCGAGCCCAAGATAGACCAATGCTGAGGTATAATGATATCTGTAAATCCCCAATGAATTTATGCTTCCACATAAAATCCGAAAACATGACCGAAATCAGGATGTCTGGAGGCAGAACCTGCATGCTGGAGCAGCATTGTTCAGAAATAATGTTTAAAGATATGGAAGAAATAAGAGAAAGACAAACAAAAATCATCCGTTGCTGTGATATGATCCGTTTAAAAGTCACATTCCTGTAAAAATATTCCACGGATTCCTTCTTCTTATTGCTAAATTAGTGTCTGCAAGACATAAAGGCCATACATAGAAAGATGGATATGATCATAAAACAAGTTTTTACATATTTTGTTTTAAAGAAAGAAAAAAATAGCCTTGTAACATGTCTAACAGAAATCATGTAAATCCCATAGCAGGTTTACATGGGTTCAGAGAAGCCACCAACATCAGGAATTGAAGAAGCAGAAGCATTTGTGATTGTCAAGTTTCACCTTGAGAAATCAAATGGAACCTTCACTGTTCATGAAGTAATAAACTTTTTTTTCTAAACAAAGCTGTATCTATATTTTTTCAATCATTCCATATATTGACATTCATCTAATCTGATCAATATCTTTATATTTTTTACATCTTGTTAATTTGCTGGAGTTTCAGAATGAACACAGAAGAACATACCTGTGAACTTATTTTTTCATAGATTTGTATTTTGTAAAATTCAAATCCGTATTCTTATAAAAATGTTAGATTTAGTAATAATTACGGAAATTTTTCACCCCCTCCCAACCACCTAGGAAAATCATTTTTGTTGTTGTTAATCCTTATTAATGCTGAAAATCTCTACTAATCGATACCTATGGAAGAAGCTATGGCATGTAAAAATGAATATTTTAACCTTTTGGTGACAAAATAACGTGCTCTGCAACCTCCATTATTTTTAACCCCTTAGCTGCGGAGGCATTCTTAAGGATATGATGAAAAGCCACCAACATGTTGCAGAGATCCTCCTATTCTTAGCTTCCCAGGGAAAAGATCTGTCTGGATGCTTATAATAAAGCATTTAGACGATTTGTTTCTCTGGAAAACTAAGATCTCAGCAAAATGGCAGCAACCCCCTCATCATATCTTTAAGGATACCTCTGCAGCTAAGGGTTAAGCCCCGGTACTGTATAATGCAAGGTACTTGAAAATGCAAAGCAGAACTAAAGATAAGGCTGGAGATGGCTCTAGCGTCCTTGTCAAGGTTAACAGTGATTTGGAAAAGCAGCATTAGTGTTAGAGTGAAAGTCAAGCTGTACAAGTCGCTGGTGCTTTCTGTTGTGCTGTATGGTTGTGAGAGTTGGACACTCACTGCGGACATGGAGAAATGATTAAAAGCTTTCGAGTACAAATGCTACAAACAAATTCTAAGAATTTCCTATAGGGAAAATAAGACAAATGCGTATGTAAGAAACAAAGTAGAGATGTATGCAGGTGTTCAAGAACCATTGCTTTCAATAGTGAAACAAGAACTAGCATGGTTTGGACATGTATGCAGACATGATTCCTTGTCAAAAACAATACTGCAGGTAACTGTCAAAGGAGAAAGAAGCAGAGGAGGGCAAATAAAGGCATGAACAGACATCAAGGAATGGACAGGACAAGATATTTCCACTCATCCGCATCGCTGAGGATAGAATTCGTTGAAGCATCCAATGTGGTATCCCTATAACCCTGAAGGGTTATGTGTTTATGCATTGATTGATTGACTGTATAATGAAATTGGACTTTATCTGCAGTTGACAAAAAGATCCTTTACCAAAAGTTTGAAGTTGAAGCATCCAATGTGGTATCCCTATAACCCTGAAGGGTTATGTGTTTATGCATTGATTGATTGACTGTATAATGAAATTGGACTTTATCTGCGGTTGACAAAAAGATCCTTTACCAAAAGTTTAATTTAAAAAACATGATTTCATGGTATCAAACCCTCTACCTTGCCCGAACAATATAGATTCCAGTTTAATCATTCAGCCACAATGTAATCATTTTTGTTCCAATTATCCTATTAAAAAATGTTAAACCTTCTTTTAAAATGACATAGCCCAGGCAATGTTTATTTTAATAGAAATACCAAGAGTTAGTTTATTTTGTATTAATTTGTTGCTGCTTTTCTTCAAACTAGAGGGCTCCAAATTACAATTTTTTGTTAGAACATTTTGTTGTGATACTTCCTATGCCAGCAACTTGAACTTATATCCTCTCATACTCACTTGATCCTGCGCCTCTCTGGACACATGAGATGTTTCATTGAGGATATTAGCGCCTCCTGGTATACCCCACTGGTTTGGTCAGCATCTGCTTATTTTTCCAGAGAAATTCTGGTGTATATCGCAGGTGACTTATATAGCTAGAGGCTTTTACACTATTCGCCACTTGTAGACACATCTATACTACTACCTTTCTTTGGATGCTCACTTCTCATGTGGCTTTTTTCAGGTCTAGCAGTTTATCACTGTCAAAGGCTTGTAGGACAGACATTACATCATAAGAAACACCACCTGTTGACACTGGCTTTTTGTTTTTTTAATTTCTGCAGCAACGTTTAGGGCCTGTACTTCTGCAGTGTAGTTCGAGCAGAAGATTCCAATTGGTGAACATGTGGATTCATTTTCTTTTTCTGAATATTTTTTGTAAACTCCAGTACTTGTAAATAACCACTTTTGGCGGCATTTAATCAGAGTAAGTCGGTTTGGTTTGAACATATGAGACACAGTACACATTCTAAAACTATTTTGCAAGGAGCAGTTGGGGGTGGATGGAGAACTCAGGAGAAGAAAATCTTTGACTGATGGCATCAAGAAATGGCCTGGAATCATTTTTCTATACTCATCTGAATGACTGAGGACAGATATGTTTGGAAGGCTTTCGTGCTGTCTCCAATGTGGCACCACTACAACTCTGATTAGTAATAAGTCTTTCCTATAATTATTGCTACTTTATAATACAGTATTATCATGGTGTATTAAATTATAATTTTTTGTTATTTCAGGCTGACTGCCTTGTTAACACGGAAATAGGTGGCCTCAAGGAGGATTTAGAAGACTTGGTATATTCATAGTTTAAATTTTAAAAGTGAACCACAATTTTAAACACATGTTACTGCAGAAGATGGATGTGTCTGGCCATTGGTGGAAATAAAACTGTGACACAATGCATTTCCATTCTCTGGATTACATCCTGCTAGAAATAAAGTAGGACCGTTGTCCTGCTACAAGAAAGATCCAGAAGGAGTTTGAGAATGAATTTTGAAGAAGATAAACATTTTGTGCAGAATATTCTCAGATTTCTTCTCCTGCATGATATAGTCTGAAGTGCTTTCTGTCATTATTTACAGCTTAACCGTTCTTGTTGGATTGCCACATCAGGCTTCAGCATGGCCTCTGGCTAACTTTAACCCTATATTGGATGGGACAGCCAACTTCACCCCAAAATCTCCTTAGTCATCTCTTATGACATGTTTGTCAGGTAACAGTGTTGATATTCTTTGTCCCCTTTCGGCAAGTAGCAACACATGGCGAATTTCTATTATATCAATATTTCATCAGCCCGGACCAAGTTGTTAGAAAGTGATTTGGCTCTATAACAAATTTGTCCTCACTTATGAAATATGTAGGTCTGTTATCTTTTTCCCAGGTGAATAATGGTTGGTAATATCCACACTTGCCCTTAAATGTAGGAATGGGAGCCTCAGTTGTCGTTGCAAGGCTGATATATCACCTTGGTTGCTTGTGTCCATGTTTGATAAAGGTTGTTTAGATGCTGTCTATCCACCGTTTTCTTGGTCTATCTTGCGCTCTATATCCTAATATTCTTTTGTTATATGCTGTTATTGGTATTTGGTTTGATTCTCATAAGGTGAACAAACCATTTTACTTGTTACCTTTTGATATGCTCAATACAGGATATACTCTATTTTTAAGTTCTTAATTTCTATTTTATCTAATTTAGTAACCATTGCAACATTTCCCAGACACTTCATTTCACATGTAATGATTTTACTTTGCTGCGATACTGATTAGCTATATACAATTATGCAGGGTACTTTCCCAACAAACAAGTCTACCTATAAAATATTTGCAGATCCAAAATTTTGTGACATCACTGACTGCTGGCTGATACTTAGATACTAAATGGCTAATGTAATCATACGTTTGTTAGATATGTGTGCGCCACTCACTGAGAGGCCCCCTCCCCCAGTGCAGGCCAACCATATGACCATCATATTTTAAATATCTTGATAAATATATCTATTATAGACTTGGAAAATAATCATGGAAAATTTATTTTATTTTGCTTTCGGAAAAAAAAAATCTAAACATATTTGTGGGGGATTGAACCTTACACAGTGTTTATTTCTAGGAAAAAAGGGGAGTATATTCATATTTCGTCACTTTAAAAAAAGGTAGACAAATTTGCGAACTTGTGGGCAAAATGCACAGTTTTGCTTTGTTCATCACTATGGACATTACAAAACTTGCGGACAAAATGCACGGTTTTGCTTTGTTTATCACTATGGACATTACAGAACTTGTGGGCAAAATTGAGATACATCTTTCTAAAGTGGTGTATTTGACTTTTATGGTGCTTTTCATTGGCTGAAGACACAAAGGGACCAATGAAAATCACAGGAAAATCAAAATACATCACTTAAAGGATGAAGGCCAACAAGACTGTATAAATGATGATAGCCATGCTAACGAATGCCCACTGTAGTAATGAAACATCTGGTATAATTATCAATTACAGAACAAATGGTGGTCTTTTCAATTTACGTCGTCTAAAATCAAACACGAAAACTAAATCTAGCACTATTATGGAATTAATTTATGCTGATGACTGTGCATTGTATGCTGACTCTGTCGTAAACATGCAGAGCACCATAGACCACTTCTCACAGGCCTGCAATAACTTTGGTCTCACTATTAACACCAAAAACCAAAAAACAGAAGTCATGCACCAAGCAATGTCAAATAGCCAACATACTGCTACTTCCATCATCGTCAATCAGGAAAAACTGCAGGTAGTCGACAATTTTACTTACCTTGGAAGCACTCTCTCTCGGGATGTCAACATCGATGTGGAAATTAACAATAGACTAGAAAAAGCTAGTGCTGTATTTGGTAGATTATGCAACAATTTATGGGACAGAAGAGGTATAAGAACAACCACCAAACTTCAAGTTTATCATGCAGCTGTTATACCAACCCTACTATACACTTGTGAAACGTGGACAGTGTATGCTAGACATGCAAGAAAATTAAATCATTTCCATCTTACCTGCCTATGTAAATTACTAAACATCCATTGGTGGGACAAAATACCAGACTACGAGGTCTTGGAAAAATCAACCTCAATAAGCATCTACACATTACTTATGAAGGCGCAAGCACGCTGGGCAGGTCATCTTGTGCATATGGAGGAATTGCGTCTGCCAAAACAAATATAATATGGAGCACTCAAGGCAGGAATTAAAAAATCTGGTGGACAGAAAAAGCGCTTCAAAGACATGCTCAAGTCATCACTGAAACATCTTAAAATTAACGTAGGCTCTTGGGAAAGCCTCGCTCAGGACAGAACAGCATGGTGTTACAACCTTAGAAAGGGAGCACTAGCGGCGGAAGAGACCAGGCAAGATACTGCAAGACAGAAGCGGGCATGTAGAAAAGAAAAAACATCTTAACATCCCATAGACACCCTCTACAATTGTCAATTCTGCAGAAGAACATTTTGTGAGCGCATTGGACTTGTTAGTCATTTAAAACGCACTATTAACTTTATTACTTTTTATTACTTATTGTTATTATTATTATGGTTGAGTTTTGGTCATCATCGATTACGACGGACGAACATCATAAATGATGAAAGACAAGGTGAAATTGTCCCATTTTGTAAAAGGTGAAAGCTGATATATCTTAACAGGAGACTAGCTTCATTATCAGTGTTACTACCAGGGAAAAGTGAGTGATACAGCAATAAATCTAGAAAGCGATACTTTAACTAGGCCTTCACTGTGAGTCAATGTAATTGATCGGTTAGCAAAAACTGACAAAAAATAGATGAGATGACCTTTTGAGTGTTTCACAGTAGTTTTTGCCATGGACAGGACATTTTCTTAATGTTGATTCTCAGAAACACAATAACCAAAGAAAAAAGGTAGTGATACAGTGTATCCACAGAAAAAAAGCACTGCAGTTATATACATTAAAAATTTTAACTAATTGAGATTTTGAAAAGTGTCGTTAACCTGTAGCAATCCGAAGTCTACAAATGTAATCTAGCGATAGAAACCCATTGTTGACAAATGTCTACATCGAGGTAGTCATGGACAACAATCATCCATGTTTAGTTGTCATGCTCTTATAGTAAATGTGTGCTACAGTGATTGTTCCTTTGTTTTCAAATGCAATATAAATATGCAGTCGTAATTTATTCGACCTTTAAAGTTTGCAAGCCAAACTGCATAGGCCTAACTTCAGTGTCGTCATTTTTCACTATGTCTTTACAGATTATGATTCAGAAAATGAGAATTTTAAAGCTTTAGTGTTTCAGAGAGATTTATAATATTTAATAATGATGTAATTTATAATGAGTAGCCATGTTTTCTTTAGTTAGGCCTACGAATTACCTTGATGCAGTAAGTTCTTTGTGTGCTTTTGTTCACATTCTTGATTTTGGTTGTACACAACATAACACTGACACACATAAGCAAATAACACCTCCAAACAATATCCAGCATACATTTATTTCTATTGTCTCCGAATTTGAAATCAATAACTCAATAAATTAAAATATTACGCCAAAAAAAAACAACATATGTAGAAAAACTAGAGGTCATAAAGAATGGCTGGGTGTCTGGGTGATTTTATGTGCTATAAAGGGATTTCACATTTAGAAGTTATTTTAGGATAAATACAGAATGATCCTTCTAGTATGTTGGCACAGTACCCAGTATATTGTGTTAGAATTGTCATTTTTTTTCAGTTAGATGCCAAAAATATATTTCACGGACAATATCTGAAAACTTTGTCTGTGATATCACAGAAGAATTATTGAACTATGTTTTTAGAAATATCAATAATAGACTTTCATACAATATTATCATTCTCTATAAAACTGGAAGAGCTGTCCTCCCTACTGCCTCTGACTTGTGCAGAACACTATATATTGTTTAATACTTCTGACATGTATCTACTAGCAAGAGTTCTCAAATAACTTAAATGTGTTATCTTTAGCATCTTGGCTGCCCCACCACATAGGAAAAAGTGACCCAAAAGTCATGCTGAAGTTGGATGTGTCAGGACAAAAAGCAAATGCCATTTTTGTCCAGGGCTAGAAAGGGAAGCAAAGAATAGCAACACTGCAACCTGTCATAAAAGGCGACTAAGGAGATGTTGGGGGTATGATTTGCTGTCTCATCCTGTGGCCAGATGTATCAGATGAAAATATGTAGATATCACAGCCAAACTGTAAACAATGGCACAACACATTCCTTTCTCTGGACTACATCCTGTTAATGTGGAGGAGTTTGAGGATAAAAGTAGAAGAAAAGGCAAAGATATCACAACCAAGCTGTAAATCATGATACAACACATTCCATCCTCGGGACTACATTCTGCTAACCAGCAGGAGCCTAAGAGCGAATACAGAAGAAGAAATGTATGCTGTAATATTCATGACAAAGTCATCAAGCCGTTTACCTTGTGGTCATGAGGCTGAAGGTTTAAAATCTTGTTTACAAGTTCCCTTTTATGTGGCCCTTGTAGATTATTGCTTTGAGCTACATGTTCTTATAAATTCTCTCAGCAAATAGCATGCTGCTCTGATTGAGGGGCAGAGTATGTAGTGGAATACCCAAATACAACAAAATCAATCCTCTGTACCGGTGAACTTTTATTTTGATTCTATTTTGTAAATAATCATTCAAACACAAAAGTAAAAAATTATTAGATTCCATCCTATTTGCAAATAAAATGTCTCTGTGTTCTGGACATGTTTCTGTATATGATGTCATTGGAAGATAGTGAAAACATAGTGACACTGTTACTTGCCATTCATATCGTAAGAGACAACACAGGATGTTGGGGGGGGGGGTAGAGTTGGCAGTCCCAAAGTGATCAGAAGTCATACTAATATCAGATGTGTCAGGCTGAAAGGTGCAGCTAAGATGTAAGGCATAGCCCAAAAATGTTTGCTAAGTGGACTACATCTTGTCAATATGCAGGAGTTTGAGAGCAAACAAAGAAGAAGTGTTACCGGGTATGTGAAATATTGACTGTTAATGGCAGTAAGGTTATTGTTAGAGAGGATTGGCATTACGGTTAACCTTAATCACAATCTTTTTTCAAAACACCAACATGTCCAGGTACAAAAATAAAGGTAACACTCATCATCACAGAGTTTGTAATAATTCCTTGATGTTTTTCATATTCAAAACTGAAATGCATCATGCAATAAAGTAACCTACTGAATGAACAAGTACTTCATCTACAGAAACATGTTTGAGATTTTCTTTAAAACACTAATTTTTATTTTGCTGCTGGGATGGATTCTGCTTAAGCACCTAAAAAAATGTAAACAAAGTAATCAATATTTTATTTCATGTTTCAGCTAGGGCCTCCAGAAACACAGACATGGTTCTACAATGAATGTCTACTGTCAGACCAAAAACGAATGATGGACTTTGGAATTGATGGTTCCATGAACATCAGGATTTTAGTGAAAAACTGTTCATAATTCAGACAATATTAGCCAATAATAAAACATATTTAACACTTTTCTGACCAAGTTCAACAATAGTCAACTTTCCTGTAATATAGTCCTGGTGACCAACTTGTACAAAGTCAATTGTGCTATTGATACTTCAGTAATAAGGCAGCCATCACGATAGTATTACTAAAATAGTTCATCTGGGAAAGTATGTCTTTCTAACATGGTTGCACCCATGAAATAGTCTTTTGATGCGGTTTTCAGTTAATTCTTTAATAAATAGATATTTTTTGCAGATTAGCATGTGCTATACATATACACTAATGTAAATTGACACCCAGCATTATGATAAACTTGCATGATTTGGACCTGTATGTCGACATGCATCCTTGTCAGAAATAATACTACAGGGAACAGTCGAAGTTGGAAGAAGCAGAGGGCAAAGCTAATCATGGACAAACAACATCAACAGCTGGATAGGTCAGTATTTTTCCCCACTCATCCACATCGCTTAAGATAGAAACTGATGGACTTTGTGTTGATGCATCCAATGTGGTACCCTGACAGGTTATAGCTACCGGTATATGGATGGATGGTTTTAGTAAATACTGTTTTACTCTTGAAATAACTCATGAATGAGGCTTCACAATTTCTTCAGGTGACACCAATATTGATTTGGACACATTGAAAAATTCAAAGGCCTATGTTTTATATTTTCTAAAAAATTGTAAAGATGGTTTGAATTCTTTTTAAATTTGGAAACACTCTTGGCAATGGGAGATATGTTCACTCTGGTTTCTGGTCAGTAAAGTGTTAAAAGACTAGAACAATGTTATGCGTTATATGTTATTATTTTGTTTAATCATTCATCACTTTTTAAATTATATGTATTAATATTACAATTCTTTCATCATTTATTTAGCAGAAATGTAATACTGCTCTTAATTATTTTGTCTTATCTATAGTGTCAGCCTCCTAATTGATGCCATAATTTCTGTGGTTGGTCTCATTGGGTAATAGAACCAACATTCTCAAGTCAACTAAAAACTCATTAATGATATAATATAGGACATGTTCAACAAGAAAGATTTTCATAATACATAGTGCGATGTCATTAACCCAGTGCACGCGGGAACCACATGCCAATGTATGCACTAAACCGGATGTTGGTAACTTAACACATTAACAGTATGGAATCCTATAAATGAAGATGACCTAATAGTGCTCACCACATTTCAAAATTCATGTTAATATTCAACATGTGTGCAATGATTTATGCTTTCATCTTGGAAAAATTGGTTCTTAAATTTTTCGCTATACCCATACTCACTCAATCTGGCTCCGTGTGACTATTTCTTATTTCTTCAACTTAAGAGCACAATGAAAGATTGCAGATTTGATGAAATTGCAGAGATTAAAATTAACACGATGAGAAAATTGAGGACTAACCATAAATGTCTTTAAAAAAAATGCCTCCTTCAAAAAGGTATGAGAAATGGAATAAGTGTATACACTCATAAGGAAACTACTTTGAAGGAGATAGAATTAACTAGTCTGTAAGTCTAGTTTTTAACACCCTCTTCCCCCCCCCCACCCCAATGTTTCGAAACTTAGTGAATATATCATGTACAATAAAATATACAATTAAAGAATATCCTGGCGGGACATTGCTGTTGACTATTGTTTAATTTTTAGATCTCCTCTAACTGCGGACATAGAGTAGGTACTTGGACATCTGGGATTAGCGTGTTTGGAAAATTTTGCTTAGGCTATAAATGTCTTGGGACATTTAGTGAAAATTAGGGATGACATCATTTGACATGTTTGCAACATTATTTAGTAACTTCTGTAACCATTTTTATTTTTATATATGTAACTTTTAAGGATGCTAAACGTTGCTGAAAACAGCAGTTAATTTTTTTAAATCAACAACAATTGTTTTAATTATGCAAATTGGATCTTTTGAATATTAATTAGTTCTACATCGCCCGTGTGATGCCGGGGCCCGAAAGGGGAGCAACACTGTTTATCTTCCACGCATGTCATAAAAGGCGACTAAGGAGGTTATAGGATGGAGTTGGCTGTCCCATCCCATATAGGGTCAGTGACCCAAAGCCATGCTGAAGTCGGATGTGTCAGACCGAAAGGCGCAGATATCGTAGCAATGCTGTAAACCATGACACAACGCATTCCGTTCTCCGGACTACATCCTGTTAATCTGCAGGAGTTTGAGAACGAACGCAGAAGAAGAAGTTCTATGTGCTTCTAAGAATCACAGCAATGTGATCAACAGATGCGTCTTGTATTTGTGAATACAAAAATATATAGTTTCTGTGGTATTTTATTATATTTAATAGATATTTAATTTATTTTCATTATATTTACGCAAATTAGCAGCCATTTTGAATATCAATTAGTTCTGTGTCCATCTGAAAATTCCAGAAATGTAATCAACATAAGCGTCTTGTCTTCACAAACACAAAAATCTATAGTTTGTGTATTGTATTATTGAAAATAAAGATAATTCAGAAATTGTCAGCTCAGTTACATTTTTGTGGTCAAGTTTTATTTTATATTTTCCTATATGTTTCATGTAAATTATTTTGATGTCAAATTAATTTGAAAACAATTCAAATTTTTTGTTAGGGTTGATGTAGAGACTTGGTTGAGGTATCATTGAATTGCAATTGTCAAGGGCTATCTAACTATAGTATTTTAAAGCTGCAGCATTATTTTGAAAATTTTGTCCAAGTACCTACATAGAGAGAAGAACCCAGAAGCTTGAAAACAAATGATGTAGGCGTGTGTTGGGTATCTGCTACCAAGAACATAAGACCAATGTGTTTGTGCATGATACAATTAATGTAATAGTGGGTCAACAAGAACCTTAAAACCAACAAGAATCGGTGACAAATAGAAACATGCACGTTCTTAAAGAATGTCCTAAATATGAAATACTGATGCAAACACACTATCCCTGAGAAACAACACTGAAAGCAAACTCTATGGACCACTTATGAGCTACAAAACAGTCAAGTATAGTATATAGTATAGACGTATTTTCAGATATTATCACATTTCAAGTGAAATAAAAAGAATCAACTAATAGCTGATGACATCTTGTTTGATGATTACTTTGTGTTGAAGATGGGTCTTACCGTGGTGAAGAATCAGACTTCAGTTTCATAACTAGCGCGAGAAACTACAAGAAAATTATTTTTCGTATGAATCTGGAGACCTCTCTGAAACTAAGGCAGTTATTGTGACTGAATGTGTGAAAAGATTTAAAATTGTTGTGTTGATATGAGTAAATGACAATTCATAGTTATTTATTTACATAGTTAAGAGATATTTTATTGTTTCATAACATTAAAGCAAGATTATGGACATCTGTGACCAGGTCAATAGTGACCCAGCCAGCCTCAAATGGTCAATAAGCATTTACCATGAATAACATTTATATTAGTGAAAAGAGCTTGTACAGTGCTAGAAATGTAGGCATAGTTGGCCTACTAGCAATATGATTACAGATGTCCACCAATGAAGTCAGATGTGGTTGGCCATTGTCACAAATAAAATTATGACACAACACATCATTCTCTGAACCATAACCTGCTGGAAATCTAGTAGGATCCCTGTCCTGTTAAAAGGTAGATCCAGCAGGAGTTTGAAAAAAAAAAAGTTTAAAGAAAATAGGAACAGGTTATACAAAGATGAGGAGCACTGTAGCTTAGTTGATAGTGAGCTTGCTTGCTATCACCTGGTTACAGCATGCCAGGTTCGAAACCACGTCCAAACACAAAAAATAAAACCTGGGTTGTGATTTCTCACTTGACACGACCACTCCTCCAGTTGACTAAGCTGTAAATGAGTACCTGACGAATGAGTTGGGGGTGGTAAAAAAAAACAGCATGGAAGGGTACTGGCCACTCCACCCAGTAGTTTTTGCTGCTTAATACATAAAGGGCTATCTTCATCCCTGATGGCAGATGCCATGGGAACTACCTTTTTTATACAGAAAAGATAGACAGATTACAGCAAACTGCCATCCTACAAGCACATCTCAACCAAATAAAGGCACAACAATTCCTATACAAAATAGATCCCTGAACAGATCTTGTAATAAGTGAGACTGAAGTAAAACTGTATATTTTAGGTGCTTATGACATACATAAAGCAATTATTTTTAAAGCACACAAACTAACATGAACAAATATTCATAATAATATACAAAACAGACTAAATTGACATTTCAGCCATAAAACTTTATAATTACATTATAAAGACCTTATGGTTACAACTTCGATTTAGTTTATGGTTTGTATACTGTTACTATATTTTTTCATTTCAGTTTATTTATTCACTGTAAAACTTACTACTATGTGTATTTCATAAGTACCATAATAATCACATTTAGCAGACATGACCTTTATTTTATGACCTGAAAACTAAAACCTGAACACAGGTGCTTGAAATTGGAAGAAAAACCATGGGGCACATGGGAGAATCTTCTGCCAACAACTTGATTCATGGAGGCAACTCACCTGCTTGTACAGATATTGGGCATAGAAAATTTATCATAGAAGAAGATATAACTGTGAGTTTCTAGCACTCTTCTATGGAAGACATACAGTTTTACATACTCCCAAAAAAAGTAGGAGCTTGAATTTCTCAATAGTATAAACAAATGACATCATCATTATACATAGATCAACAAAAGCTACCCTTTTTTCTCCTCAAGATCTCTACCTGAAATGTTTGTATACCTGTCAGCTAGCAGAAGAGTTATTCTGTATTTCAATTCAAAATAACTCCTAAGTTATATCTATATTCTGAACAATGATGTTAGTACTTCAATTAAAGGAGACACTAAAGTTTAATATGAACATATTCAATAAAACTTGAGTCTTTTTCGTACAAACATGGAAAATATGTATCAGTTGACAAGTATGTCTTGCAATATCTTAAAGAAAATAATGATAAAGAAATCAGAAAGTGTCACTGGTGACTTCGTTGGAGAAGATGTCTCTGCCTTGGGTACACCTGAGTGTGACATTATTAAAGCTCAATTTCTTTAACCATGAAATATCTAACATCAAAGATGCAGTTAAACTTCAACAGAAGGTGAGAATTACATTGCATATCAATGACATACATTTGACGCTTCCTGCCTGACATAAATTTTAACAGTGTATCCATCTTGGCCATCAATACCATAATGATAAAGTGTTCTACTGTCATCTAATTTTGTAGCTCTGTGATACCACGCTTGGTCTTCTGGATTGCCAAACTGAATGATAAATAAAATATTTACAAATTATTAGATAATAATTTTATCTTCAATATACTCATGTGTCAATTAAGTTAGTCAGTCCAAAGACTGGATTGAAGTCTTCTTCATCTCATTATAACATGTCTGCACAGAAAATTCAGTTTTCTTGATAAATGCTGTATTTGAAAGTTCTTCAAATCTTCCATACAACTTTCTGTGTGCTCTGTCAGCAACTGGTTTAGTGTACTGCAGTCTTGCAGAATATCTTTTGCAGCTTGTGCTGCCTGAGACTGAAGCCATCTGACCACCTCACTCTACTGCCCCTGTTCTGATCAAGAGGTCAGTCAGTCCAGAAACTGGAATTATAGTTAGAAATTGTCTGAACTTACTCCCCTGTACCCTGTTCTCATTGTCAAGTTAGTCACTCTTGTTCTCCCTCCTCATCAAGAAGTCAGTAAGTCAAGTGACTGGATTTTCTTCTTTGTTCACTTTCCGATTTCCACAATGAAGACTACAGTCTACCCCAGACTCTAGTAGTACCGCAATAATATTTCATGGAAGGATACAAGATATTGTCAAGTGCTTTTCCGTTCTTCAGTGCACTGTTGGCAGGTTCGCAACAAGTGTTTGACTATCATAGGGCCAAATTTTGAAGTTACCTTGTTTTCAATTATTCATAGATTCTACAATACAATTTTAAAACTATAGCAATGATAAGATGGTCATAAAATACAACAATGAGATTATAGTGCTACCTTTGCCTGGAGGTGTTGCCAGTTATAAAGTGTTCCCAAATATCGGATTCATTCATTTATTCATTGCTGTCTCGACAACAAATATTGGCTACAATGCTAGCAACAGTTTCAGACATTACAGTAATGTCAAGCCTAGTCAATGAACGAAATAGATAAACTTTTATCTTAGCTTTTAAATTTGCCTTCAAATCGAACATTGGAATGAAAAGGCGTGAAAAAAGTTTTTGTATAGGTGACTGGACGGAGAGAACATATTTCACATTGTTCTTTTCAGTTGCATGGGTACGTTTGCTCCCCCACACAGGGTTTTTTTAAACAATGCAATACTGTCTAAGTGGGTGCCATTCCCAAGTGGCATCTGTCATGATCGGGTGCACTGTTGAAGGTCACGGTTTGTGTGTGGTGTATGTCCACGTCTTATTCCTGGGAGCCTTACATCATGTAACACTTTACTGACCAGCAATCCAGAGCGTACTTATCTGTGATTACTGAGGGTGTAAACAAATTTTGTTTATACCAACATCGCAATCTTTCAAAATAAATATAAAATCAAAAGAGCCTTGAAACTTTCTATGTGTCATAATGAATGTTTGCACTTTCTGAATGAATTTCAAAGCCCCAGTTATTTTAAGTACAAAATCATACTTATTATAATGCTAGGCCTAGATTTACATTGTTGTTCATCCATCACAAGTGACGATGACCATTTGTTATATCTACTTTTGAAATTCAGTTAGAGTTATGCCCATGACTATGAATTTCTCGATGGTTAATAAACTCTATTCGAGCAGTGAATGCCCTTCGACAGTTCGGGCATGGAATGACCACTGTAGACAGTTTTTGGTCTACCCGTGACTTTCTAGCTACTCTCTGCTGTTGAGCTGCAGCCTTTCCTCTTTTCACAAGATGATGCGCCCTTTTGACTGTAGAGGGTCATGTAGCTCTATTTTGTGAAAGTTATCCCATGTATCTTCATCTACTTCAAAGGCTTTCAGCGAGGTCTTTAACGAGTTCTTGTAGTGCTTCTTTTGGTCACCTTGAGATCGTGACCCTTCTCCAACTCACCATAGAGAAGTATCGTTGGCAGGTGATGATCTGGCATATGTACTACATGACCTGCTAAACGAATCTGTGTCTGCATCAGAATAATGTCAATGCTAAGGATACCAGATCTGTCACAGACAGTGGTATCGGGAATCTTGTCTGGTCATCTGATGTTCATAATTTTCGGAGACAAGATGTGTGAAATTGATTGAGTTTCCTAGTATGACGTCTATACACAAACTATATTTCACTAGCGTATAACAGCACTGGAAGTACCACTGCTCTGTAAGCTTTCAGCTTAGTCTGTAGGTTAATGCCATTTCTATGCCACACATTTGCATACAATCTGCCGAAAGTGCTGCTAGCATTGTCGATCCTGTATACATTTCATCCTCAAAGGTGGCATTTTGTGATAATGTACTACCTAGGTATGTGAATCTATTCACAACTTTCAGTGTTATGGCATTTACCTTTATGCAGGGTTCGAGATAGCTTTTGCCAGGTGCTGGTTGTAACATGACTTCTGTTTTCTCTGTGTTAATAGTAAGTCCAAAGTTGGTACAGGCTTTTGGAGAATCTGTCTATAATACTTTGTAGATCAGACTCAGAGTTAGCATTTGGGGCAGTCATCACCAAATAGAAGATCCCTGATTGTGTGTGATTTTACTTTGGTTTTTTTCTCGGAGCTGCAGAAGGCTGTCCAATTTTCCATCGATGTGATATATGATATTTACTCCCAAGTCCAGATCTCTGAAAGCATTATCCAACATAGCAGAGAACATGATGCTGAACAGAATACAGATCCCTGTTTAACTCCATTTGAGGCAAGAAACATTTCAGATAACTCTCCATCATTCTGAACATTTACATTACTCATTATTTAAATTACATTACAGATTTACATTACTTTCTATATATCATACAATCTCAATTTTGAAAACTCCAATGTTTTCTTGAACGATGTCTATAGACTGTTTTTTTGCCAAAATTTTGGAACAATGTACTTTCCTGGACAAGCTATTTTTAGTCACAGTATTGTAAGGGGGTTCCCGTATTTCTGATGTATAGCAGTTTTTATGATCAAAGACTGATGATTTCAGCGACAGAGGGTGAAATTCACGAACTGTTTCAGAATTAAGTGTTTCCCGACTTCGAAGGATTTGAATGACTAAATGATAAGTAAAATGATGAACACTTGAATGGTTTGAACATGCAGACATGATTTCTTATCAAAAACAATACTGCAGGGAGACTGTTCGAAGGTGGAAGAAGTAGAGGACAAATAATAGCGAGGTCCACACAGAACAAGATTTTTCCTCACTCATCCACATCATTAAAGATAGAAATCACTGGAGGACTCTGCATGTTGATACATCCAATGCAGTACCCCTATGACCTTGATGGGTTACGAGTTCATAGATAGATTCTACAATGCTGCCTTCATTGTTTACTCTGCCACAGAGGTCTAGTTCTTTGTGTTTTCCGTTATTATTGTAGTGGTGAGTTGACTTCCATTCTGAAGACATAAAAAGTAAACTCTACAATGAATTCTGCATTTTCTGTCAAACTCCGGCTGCGTAACAGGTTGTTTCATGGTTTACAACTTGACTGTTATATCTCGTCTTTCGGTGTGGCACATTCATATTCAGTGTGTTTACATATCCCCGCAAAAAATTTAAGGACAATCACTCTAGCAAATAGTTATTATAAAAGAATAACGAGAAATTAACATGGAAGATTGTTGTCCATGACTACAAATGGCTACCTAAGTGGTGACATTTGTCAACATCGGGTGTCTATGGAAAGAATAAACGAGTAGAAAAATGTGGAAATTTTGGGTTGCTACAGGTTAATTATTTGGTACAATTTCATGATTAAATAATTCTACAATATTTTGTCTATCTCATTGTAATATCTTTTATATTGAGTATTGTTCCATTTTTGTCTTTTATAATAGAAATCTTGAGTTTTCTTTGCTGTATGATTTTCTTTAAAGTTTCAAAGGCTTTTTTTACTTTTACCCTGTGACATGTTATTGTTAATGGAATCACATTGTGCATTGATCCAGTTTTATTTAGCTTTTCCATTTTAGTTTTAATAGTTTTGTTCAGGGCACGATAGGTCCAAGCTGCTGATGGATTATGTTTTTTTCCTCCTTTTTCAGCTGTCTCCTGCAATCGCATGTCTATTTTGAATAAACTTACCATGCTTTTGAGCTCTAGCTTGAGGCCACCAATTGTGATGTCAGTTGCACAGTCTGCCTGAAATAATTATAGTGTCAGTGAATACCCATCTAAGAAAAAAAAAAAATAATTCAACTTTTCATAAGCACATTCATGCGACAGTCAAACCCAAAGTATTTCATCAAAAGCCAAATCCACAGAGCACACAATTTACATGTGCTACACATGTTGTCAACTCTGAGACACACTTTCAGTTCAAACCATCATAAGTGTGTAAAAGACAAATTTAGAAGCATTGTTACTAGCTAGTATAGCCTATAGGAAAATCAAGAAACAGAAAAACATGTGTTCAAACATGCTTTGCATAGAAAATAAGCTGCTGGAGTGGTTGTGTTAGTTATGTACTGGTACACAAATTCCCATGTAACTGCTGCATATCATAATGAATTTGTATATGAATACATTTTATCAATGAATACAAACTAGAATGAAGAGTTTGGAGTAGGATTAACACTAGCAAATCATAAGAATTCTTATGCTGACAACCTGGTGATCTGGTGCACGGAAGAACATGCGACAGTGACCACTAAACAAATACAGAGCTATTAACCTTATGCTTTAACCTTATGGATAAATAGATGGTGCATCAGCATTAACACAGATAAGTGCAGCACTACACATACCTCAGTTACTTTTGATGATAAGCTGACATGAAAGCAACATATAAATAAAGCAACAACAAAAGCCAGGAGAAAGTTAGCTATCCTGATAAAACTAAGTGGAACCACATGGAAAACCAGTGGGATTATACTCAGTAAAGTTTACCAGCAAGGCATAAGACCACACCTGGAATATAGTTCAGCTGTGTGGTATCCTGCATCAAACACCACATTACATGATCTAGATAAAGTGCAAAACAAGACGTTAGGATAATGTTGGAAGCAATTAAATCAACACCCATAATAGTGATGCAGAAAATGGAGAGAATGTAAACACTTGGTGAACACAGAGACACAAAGGTACTAATAGAAGCAGAAAAGTTTCAGTGTATGTCAAGTAATCCAATGAAGGAAAAATTAAAAAATCTAGCAATGGGGTGACTGAAAAGAAGCAGCTTTATCCACCAAGCTAAAAGACTCTGTAAACAACTTACAGACTTACCTGAAATTGATAGCCCCTTAAGGTCTGAACCAGAACAAACCCCAGTAAAAGTATGGAATACAATATAGATTCAGGCCCACATGAAAGGAATACTGAACGAGGATGAACAGACCAGTGTGCAGCGAAGGACAGTCACCCTCAGTTTCCTGAACGATGAATATTCACAAATCATATGGGTCAGAGTATACACAGATGGGTGAGCACAGAATGCAGTGAGGAATGGAGGTGCAGGTGTGTATATAGAATATCCACACAGGTCTAGAGATACAATCAGAACACCAACAGGGAAATTCTGCAATAATAATGATGCAGAAATCCAGACAATTAGAGTGGCATATGAAAAACTGCTAACTCCAACCATGGCCCATAGCCTGTGGTATTCCTGACAGATGCAAGGTCAGTGCTTCAAGCTCTCCAGTCTGGAAAACTAACAGATGTACAAAAACTTCTTAATGAACTGTCTTACCAGTATAGGGTAAAAATGCAGTGGATACCCTCTCACAATGGAATACCAAGAAATGAAAAATCAGACCAACTGGCTAAGAAATATGCTGCTGAAGACCAACCAGATATACCAATCACCTACCATCAGAAAAAACATGATCAAGCCAGTAAGAAAGCCACAAACACCAACACAAGATGACTATCACATGAACAGATTAGAACATGTTGTAATTCCCGGCCTCAGAAACAGTGGTTTGAGAACTCACATTTATTTTTGTGCTTGGTCCTGACATTCTGGCAATAAGAAAACAGATAGATTAGTCGCCCGTGTGTTGTCGGGGCCCGAAATGGGAGCAAAGAATAGCAACACTGTTTACCTTCCATGCATGTCGTACTAGTCGACTAAGGAGGTTATGGGATGGAGTTGGCTGTCCCATCCCATATAGGGTCAGTGACCCAAAGCCATGCTGAAGTCGGATGTGTCAGGCCGAAAGGGGCAGATATCGCAGCAATGCTGTAAACCATGACACAACGCATTCCGTTCTCATGACTACATCCTGCTGATCTGCAGTTTGTTTGAGAACGAACGCAGAAGAAGAAGAAGATAGAATAGTGAGTTCAGTCATGGTATTGAATGGCAGAGAAAGGACTAAGCTGCTGTAAAGTGATTGACAGGGATGACATACTGAACAGCTTACGAGAAACAGCATGGACAAATGAAATTAATAAGAGTATGATCCATTTTCATGTCCAGAATAAAAGTGCTAGATTTGAAATGTGGCATCGCAGAAATGAACATCTTTGTGGGATTATCTGCATCCTGTAAATGCGAGTATACTCAAGGGAGTATCAAGCATTTATGTGCGCAATGATGATGATGTGACTAATAACTAAGCTACTGATTGTGGATTTCTCATAAGCAAAATAAAAAATACGCTGTGTCTGTGTTTCAAACTCAGTCGATGTTCTACAGTGATGACAAACAGATGAGTTCACAAGACAACTCAAATATGTTTTTCCTAGAGATGTCATTTGCTGAATTGGTAAATGCCGGGTCTCACTGTGAAACACTGCTTCATTCTAGACTGATTGCATTTAAAATTTGTTTATGTTTCACAATCTGTGCTGTCTGTCCACATGAGTACAGAGGTGATGGAACCGTTCTTAGCTTCTGTAAGTTGCAGCTTAATTTGTTGCGTCCCGTCCTGTGTGGAAGATGATAATTTGTTCTGTTCTGATAATAATAGTTGTCTTTTGGGTAGTTAACTTTTCTAAGTCTCTTACAACATGTCTGGAAAGAAGACAGTGACCCTATTCTTTGTAACCTGAACAGGAAGTCCGGGTCCTGGTTGCCACACAGCGCTGCACTAGGAGAGATAACTAAACAGCTTTCAAACATTCTGCATGCAGATAGATGATATCTGCATTCAGATACATGATAGATGATATCTGCATGCAGATAGATAATAGAGAAAGGTGATAATAATTTTAGTACTGCTGTGTAAAATATTGGATGGACCTTACAATCTAAACATTCCTCATCAGAATAAGTTTTAGAAGAATAGGTAAATGTTACCATGTGGATGCTGATTGTTCCAGATTTAGATGTCTGAAAGCTGAATTCAATACGAACATAACGTTGTGCTTCTACAGTTGCTCGAGCATTGCGAAACATGACAATTCCTGTATGGACAAAAGTTATAATAGTATTTATCACCATATGAAACAATCGGATGATAAAATATTAAATTATTTCCATGTTGAAAATTAAAAAAATAATTATTTCATTGAAATAGCATTCAATTGTATTAATATTGTTTCTTTAATGAGCACGTACACAAATCTTAGCTCTTTCTAGTGGCTTACTAGTCAGCACAGGAGATTATACTATTTATAATTTCCAGTCGCGAACACTGATAATTATAATTGTATTAATTATATATGCGAGAGGAATAAATATCAAAGTTGGAAAAAATTACTGGCAAGTATGCAATAGAACTCACAACAGAAAATAGTAAAATCTTGGTTAACAGCAGAGACACAGACAAACATCATAATTAGGGCTCGGATTTTCATGAAATGTCATATTTTTTTCCTGAAGCATATTTTCAGTTTTAAGTTAATTTCTACATGTTTCAAGCATTTCTGAACAATTTTAAGCTGTTTTTATTTGTCATATAAATGCATATTTTGACCATAATTTTGAAGAGGTCATATTTTGCCTGAAATTGGAGATTTAGGTCATATTTTGCATATTTTCTGGTGTACTCAACGTTCTGGTGTACTCCGTTAGCTACATATTTGTGTCATATGATGGTTTCATCAAATATCCCTTTAAATAAATTGCAAAATCAATATTTCCGACAATTTCTGGAGAAATACACTAGCCATCCTTTCCCAGATGAATCTACTTTAAGGAAAAATATCTCTCCAAATGTTATGAGGACATGTTAAATAAAATTAGAAATTCTATTGCAGATAACAAGATATGGGTTTCCTTAGACGAGACTACTGATGTAGATGGCTGGTTTGTCGCAAATGTTATAGTTGGAACTTTAAAAGGAGATCAACCAGGAGAAAAATTTGTCCTTAACTGTGAAGTTCTTGAAAGAACAAATCATACCTCCATAGCTGTTCTATTTGATAATTCCATGAAGCTGTTGTGGCCAAATGGAATAGAAAGAAATAATATCCTTCTATTAATAACAGATGCTGCTCCCTATATGAAAAAGGCTGCTAAAGGACTTCAAATTCTCTACCCGAAATTGATCCATATCACTTGCCTTGCTCATGCACTGCATCGAGTAGCTGAGGAAGTTCGAGGTAATTTTCCTGATGTGGACAAGCTTATTTCAAATGGGAAAAAAATATTCATCAAGGCTCCTCTTCGAGTACAAAAATTCAAAGAAGAAGCTCCTCAACTACCACTTCCTCCACAACCTATCCTTACACGTTGGGGTACATGGCTGGACGCTGTAAAGTATTACTGTGACAACTATTCAACACTAATTAAAATATTTAATGCCCTAGACAAAGACGACGCAACATCAATACAAGCAGTGCAAAGCTTATTTTCTACCAGACTATCACAAAATCTGACTTATATAAAGTCAAACTTTTCGGCAATTTCAAAAGCAATAAAACGCCTGGAAAGCGAAGGGACTGCACTTTATGATGCATTAGATATTGTGAAACAAATTCAAACAGAAATTGATGAATCACGTGTTGAAGTAATCAACAGGATTAAAGTAAAATTAGAAAGTGTTCTTCATAGAAATTCTGGTTATTTCTCATTGTGCAAAATTGCAGACATACTTAGTGGTAAACATGCAACATTTCAAGAGGATGAACCTGAACTTTCAGCAAATGATCTGACATTATTTAGATTTGCCCCTGTGACATCATGTGATGTAGAACGAAGTTTTTCAAAATATAAAACAATTCTCAGTGACAATCGACGATCGTTCAAATTTGAAACTCTAAAAATGCATGTTGTTGTCGGTTGCAATTGTACAAATAATGAAAACTGAGGAATAAATGTGGTGTTTTTATACATGCTTTGTTAAGTATTACTACTATGTAGGTACTATGACTACTATGTAATGCGTAAAACATGCAAACAATAATAATTTGCGTTTATTTTTTGGTTCATAAATGAGAAAAACCTTATGGTCATATTTCGGCATATTTAAGGTCATATTTTGCCTTTTTTAGGTCATATTTGCATGTCATATTTCAGGATTTTTAGGTCATACAAATCCGAGCCCTAATCATAATGAATGGGTATAAACTTGAAGGGGTGAAAAACCTAGATCCTTCATGTGCAACAATGGTACATCCAAAACAATTAAAGGCTGGAGATGACCGAAGCTGTTATGTCAAGGATAAATTTAATATGGAAAAACAATATCAGTGTTAGAGTGAAGATCAAAACTTAATGCCACACACTTCCAGGGCCCAAAGAAGAAGCAAATTCAGTATAGTGAAATTGTTACCCGCCATGCAAGAGGCAATTAAGGAGGTTTTTGGGGCGGAGTTGGCTGTCCCATCTCATAGAGTGTAAAATATAATCAGAAGCCATGCTGAAGTCTGATGTGTCCCACCAAAAGGTGGAGATACAGCAGTCAAGCTGTAAACCATGACACAACATATTCCATGCTCTGCATCCTGCAGAAGTTTGAGATTGAATGCAGAAGAAGAAAAAACGCACAAGTGGTTTCTATTATACTGTATTGTTGCAAGAGTTAGGTACTCAATGTAGACATGACAAAACATATACATGCCTTCGAGTAAAAGTGTTACAGACAAGTTATACACATTTCTACTATGTATGCAAGAAATAAAATTGAGATGCATTTAGGTCAACAAGAATCACATCTTTTAGTAATAAAATAAACATATGTAAGCCGCCGAAGACGGATGTGTCGGGCCATTGGCGCAAATAAAACGGCGACACAACGCATTTCCATTCTCTGGACTGCATCCTGCTGGAGATCTAGTAGTACTGCTACAGGAGAGATCCAGTAGGAGTTTGAGAATGAACGCTGAAGAAGAAACATATGTAAGCCGACATAACTCCCTGTTAAGTAGTATCCTACAGTAGTCAAAGCTAGAATAAAAAGAAAATCATGGACAGACAACTTCAAAGAATGGACAGGACACAAGTTTTCTACACTCATTCACATCATTGAAGATAGATGCCTCAGTTTCCTGGATGAGGAATATCCACAAGATATATGGGTCAGAGTGTACACAGATGGGTCAGCACAGAATGCTGTGAGGAATGGAGGTGCAGGTGTATATATAGAATATCCACACAAGCCTAGAGATACAATCAGAACACCGACAGGAAAATTCTGCAATAATTATGATGCAGAAATCCAGGCAATTAGTGTGGCAGCTAAAAAACTGCTGAACTCCAACTCTGACCTACAGCCTGTGGTATTCCTGACAGATGCAAGGTCAGTGCTTCAAGCTCTCCAGTCTGGAAAACTAACAGACTTAAAAAAACTACTTAGCGAATTGTCTTACCAGTATAGGGTAACCATGCAGTGGATACCCTCTCACTGTGGAATACCAGGAAATGAAAAAGCAGACCAACTGGCTAAGGAAGGTGCTGCCGAAGACCAACCAGATATACCAATCACCTACCATCAGAAAAAACAGATGATAAAGTCAATAAGAAAGCCACAAACACCAACACAAGATGACTATCACAATATGAACAGATCAGAACAAGTTATAATTCTACGTCTCAGAACAGGACACAACCGACTCCGCAGTCACATGTATACAAAGTTCAAAATTGGCAACACGGCCATGTGTACATGTGGACAGGCAGCACAGAGTGCCAAACATATACTTCAAGAGTGTTCTGAGCATGAAACGCTGAGGCAGACACATTGGCCAGAGGAAACAACACTGGAATCAAAACTCTATGGGACACTGTATGAACTACAAAAGACAGTGAGTTTTATTAAGGAGACAGAATTACAGATATAGACATGTTTCAAGTGAACGAAAGAAGAAGAAGAAAATTGAAGATAGAAATTTCTGGAGATCTTGTGTTTTGATGCATCTAATGCAGTGCTTCTACGATCTTTATTGTGTTATATGAATATGGATATGTTAGAACCATCATCACTATACTTTCAGAAATAGCCATGAATGCTCTGATCTCTTTCTCACACAGAAAGGTCTCAGTATCAGTAAACGGACACAGTCATGGGCAGTAATCTAATATATTATTGCCAAAGTGTTTGCTAATTCATAATAAATTTTTTTGTTCCTATATCTATAATATAAGTTATTTTTGATGCTTCATTTTATCTGGCACACATTATTTATTATAACTGAGATGGTTGGTTGCTGATCCAGCGGTCCATGGGCTCATGCCCTTTGACCCAATGCCATTATATTTCTGTGAATTCTCAGTCCACCCAGAGAATAACTATCACACCTCCAGGAAGGTAGGTTTCAACCTATGCACTGCTCCAAGCCACTGTACCCAAGATAGATAAGATTTCTTACCAAGATAGGGTTCACTGTGCTCATTCCCTGGAGACATGCAACCAAATGTTCAAGTCAAAAGGATTGTCACGTTCTGAGTCACTGTGCCTCTATGATGGGTCTCAGCCATAGGAAAAAAACAGTGCTGTCAGTTTCCTCCTCCCCGGTGCTGCACAGTACATCTCTGGCTCCCTCCCCAACCACAGAGGGTGCATACACATATTCAAGTAAACATGAAACACATTGCAACAACAAAATAAAAGCATAAGAAGCATAATTGTATAGATAATGTGCCATGAAGCTTTTATAAGATAACCTCAATATAACAACATGTCATCTACTAAGGTTTTCTGTTGCATGGGTGGTTTGTCTAGTGGGTCATTGGTGAGACCCACAGATGCAACCGCAAGCGTATAACTGAGATTAATGTATGTATTTGAATAATTTATATGAACCAGATTTTTCTGTATGAAGATTTTTGTGAAGTCATGTGTGTTTTTATTCAACACATTAATGAGTGCACATGAAAGTGGAAGGACTGATGGTCTCACCAGTGATACATCAGACCACCCATTACTTTGAGTAGGATTTCTTTCAAAAGAACTACACACAACTGGGAGTTTTCTTGATATTAAATATAGTTATTGTGAATACAATTCCAAGGATTGAAGCAAATAGAGCACGTTCTTGTATTTGATCTTTGTTCTTCTGGTGGTTATCACGGTCAGTCAGTTCCTCTTTTGGCACATAGGACGGATGCCATAGTTCTCCATGTCTGTCGGTCAGTTGCCAAGGATTGCAGGTCTTGTGCATTTAAGCCTGTTGATTTTAATTCATTCATAAATGTTCTTCTAAGCATTGTTTTTGGTCTTTCCTGTTTTCTTTTCCCGTCTGGTGTCTACATGAAGGCTTGTCGTGGAACTCTGTCTTCCTTCATTCTAATTATGTGACCGATGTATGTCCAGCGGCATTTTCTGATGATGTTCATCACATATTCTTGTTTTATCTCCTCTCTTAGTATGTCGTTTGATTTGAAGTCTTTCCAATTAGTATTTGTGACTTTTCTGAGGCATCTATTCTCAAAGGCAACTAACTTCTTATCCATTATTGCGGTAGATTTCCAACTTTCACATCCATATGTCAATGATGGAATCACACTTGCATTGAATAGTCGCAGTTTGATGTGTTTACTTGCGATCTTCGATCTCCAGATCTTTGAGAGTTTGTTAAAGGCATTGGAGCTGAGAGCGATTCGAGTCTGATTTCGGAGTTGGTATCCCTGTCTGCTGTTATCTTGCTTCCAAAATATATACGAAATTTGAAATGTTGTCTAGTATACTATCATCTAGCTTAATTGATTCTGTCAGGCCAGTGAAGTTCATGATTTTCGTTTTATGTGTGTTTATTTTAAGGCCTATCTGTTTTACCAAAAAGTCTTTCTGTTTTTTCTTGGAGATCTTGGTGTGTTTAACTCAGTAGAGCAATATCATCTGCAAAGGTGAGATCTTCCAGGGTCTTGCTGTTTACCCATTTGATTCCTAATTGTTTTTGGTCTGTGCATTTCCTCATCACCCAGTCAATCATGATGCAAAACAGTATTGGGGACAAAACACATCCTTGTTTTACTCTCGTTGTCCCTGGGAACCAGCTGGAAAAACCACTTTCTGTTTTTACACAACAATCCGTATCAGAGTAAAAAGCTTTCATGATATTGATGTACCGGTATTTTGTCGGGATGCCGTAAAGCGTAAGAATTTTCCAGAGAGATGGTCTGTGAAGACTATCGATAGCCTTCTGGAAGTCTACATAATTGATCATGAGTTTTGATTGTCTTTCTGTGGATTCTTCTATTATTGTTCTTACGGTGTAGATGTGATCTATTGTTGAGCGGTTAGGTCTGAAGCCCACTTGTTCTTCTCTGAGAGCCTCATCAATGAAATTTCTTAATCTTTGTAGTAATATACTGAGAAAGACTTTACCAAGGATGGATAGTAGTGTGATACCTCGCCAATTTTTGCAGTCAGACAGATCTCTTTTCTTTGGTAATTTAACAATTGTTCCATTTTTCCCATTGTTGTAGTGGTGATTCATTCTGCCATATTTGGGTTATCACAACATTGTAAATAAATTTAAAAAATTTACCATTTTAATCCATTTTTGTTCTTATATCTATTTACCATTTTGTCAAAAAAGGTGTCAACAGGCATATAAGATTGACTTTATTGTACTTTGGTTTCTCCATATGTACCCGGCCTCTCTCAATGAAGTGATATACCACCTGCCAAGAGTACCACCACTCATAGCATGTAACTCCATAGCTTCAAGCAGTTGAATGGCCAAACTTGAAGAAGTTACTACCTTCAAATATCTTTGTTCCTAAATATGTGATGATAGCAACGAGGGAAATGAGATTAAATTAAATCTCAAGATGTAGATGGCTGCCATAGCAAGAGTAAATATCATTTGGGAATGTAAGATCAATATTACAGTACAGATCAATCAATTCAGATCATACAAGAGCTACAGATGTCTGTTAAGAACTATATAGAACACAAGACAAATATATTCGTCTGGCAGCAAATATACAAACTTGCAGGTAATCAAGAACCACTGTTCATCATCAGGTGACATTCTTTCCAGAATGTAGTCTTCCCTATGGATCTCTTTAATTATCTGCAGTCATTGAATTATCATTGTAAGTTGTCCTGCCTCTTTTAGTGACATGAGTGGGCATTCTTGAATGTATTTTGTCCAACTGCATTTTGGGCAGCCTTTGCCCCTGTTGCCTTCTATCATTCACTCCAGTAACACTCTCTCCATGCCATTGTGTCTCTTAATGTGACCGAAAACAAATCTAGCTTTTTCTTTAATATGATGTTTAGAAGCTAATTGCTCTTAACACCTGGTTTGTTTTCCTTGCTGTCCATGGAATTCTCAGAACTATTATATATAGCACATTAATTCAAATAATGTTATTCTATTTTTGGAAGTGGTGAAATGGTGTAAACTTGTTTGGTCTGGACATGTAACAAGTTATAACTCACTTTCTAAAATTATTTTGCAAGGAACAGTCGAGAGTAGATGGAGAAGTGGCAATAAAGAAAATAATTGATTGATAACATCAAAGAATTGTCTATGCATGATTTTTCTACTTTTCCAAATAGCTTAGGTGTTTGAAGGCTTTTTTTTGCTTATGCCTCCAGTGTGGCACCCCTATGACCCTGAGTTATGGGTCTTGTTATATTGATTCTTGTGCTTACCTTTTCTATGGTGCTCCTGCTATGTAGGCCTTATGTAGCTACCGGGTATGTTCATGTGTGAACACTTTAGTCATTATAACAAGACTTTATCATCAAGCCCCATAACCCCTCAGGATCATACGAGTGCCACTTTACTTTAGAAACACCAACATAAAAATCCTGCCATGTCTAGTTTGTCTGACGAAACCTGACCATGTCAAGTCTTTGATAATATCAATCCATACTTTCTATTGTCCTCCTCTTCGTCATCCCTCAATTGTCCCCTGCAGGACAGTCTTGGAAAGTAAATTATTAGGGCAGAGTCCAAGGTAGCCAGTTGAAATCCCGCCACAGGCAATTCAGTTACCAACTCAATTAATACACAATAGTCACAGCCACACAGTTCAGAAACCTTTTTATCCTACATAATTAAATAATGTAATAAATATATATTAAATATTACATTGTAATTATGCTAATTAGACACCATTGTTAATAATTTATTAACTCTGCGTCGGAAAATTAGCAGAATGTAATCAACAGGTGCGTCTTTTCTTCCCAAACAAGAAAATGTTTAATTTATTATATTTTTTAATGCAAATAGCTTTGAATCAACTGAGTTTGATATTCATAAATTAGTGGTTTGGTTCAAAAGCAAGGCCGCAACTTTTTGACAACTGTCATTTCAGAATTCCTTATATGTTCCATGTAATTATCATGAGGCAAAAATTAATTAGAAAAATATTAATAACTTTTCTCAGAATTAACGTAGAGACTTGGTTGAGGTATCGTTGGATTGCAATTTTCAAGGGCTATCTAAATGTAACCCATTTTGAAAATTTTGTCCTAACGCCTACACAGAAAAGCAATGGCAATCAGTCACCGATATCTACTGAATCTACTTACATTACTAAAAAATCACTAATGCCATAACAGTATGGGTTTTTCATAGCACAGTCCTCAATATGATATCAGACGTTGCCAACTTGTATATATAGTATATAGTCATTTCTTATTATAATATATTGCAATTACAATAATAGAGTTATTTTATAACTAGTAGAATTCCCGAATTCTATTTATAAATGAAAATATATTAAACACACACATACGGAGAGTTACTTGTATATGTTGAAAAGAGGTATTTCAAAAGTTTGTTCAATGTTTAAAAAGCCACTAAATTATGCTGCTATTTATACATGAATTTAAGCACTAATTTTATCTTCAAAATGCATTTGACAACGAAAAAAAGGTTTTTATCCCACCTCATTTGATAGTACCGGAACCAGAGTTTCAAGCACAGTGTTGCCATCATAGTGTTTACCCATTTAGTGATCATCGTCTGCCACAATGATCTCCTCCAGTGCTGTTTATTGTGTATACATTGATAATTGCTCAATTGCAAACCTCCAGCAATTGTAAAATTCTAACATACGCTGATGGTATCCTACTATATAACATGCTGCATGGGCAGGAACAGAACAGATATCGCTGACAGAGTACAGAATGGACTGGATCAATTGTCAATATGGTACAGAACATACAACGCTGTGATCAGTCCCTCGAAAGCAAAGGTCGTCTGGTACTCCTTAAATAATAATCTGGTCAATGACACACTGCCAACTGTTAGTTATATGGGCTCATTCATCGAAAGAGAACAGGACCTTAAATATCTTGGAATAATCTTTGATAGAAGTATCTCATTCAACAAACACGTCACAAATATGATTCAGAAGGCTAAACGAGGAATCAGTGTTATCAAGGTTATGGCGACCTTCGACATGCGGCAATGGGTACTTTTTCTGCTTCTGCAAGTGATAGTGCCATCTGCCATAGATTATGGCCTCGGCCTACTAATACTGTCACAGACACAAGTTGATAGATTGGAAAATGTCCAAAATGAGGCAATGAGAGTGGTACTGGGGTGTGCTAGAGATAACTCATCTCCGCTATGTGATTTCTGATTGATTCCCCCAGCATTAGAGTGCGACATCAGGTAGCACAAGTTAGGTCGTACCTTAAAGTGCCAGAATACAAACACCAACCATTACACCAACGTCTAGATGAGTCAAAGGGAAAACGAATCAAGCGTGGCAGATCATGGATGGCAGAGGCTGAAGACACACTGCGAAGAGTATGTGAATTGGAAGAACTAGGAAAGGGAGTGTATGGTTCGAGGTAGACACTGAGAAGACATCACTGAATAAAGTAATAATACAACTATATGAAGCGTGTCAAAAATGGACGGACGTCAGAGCTCAGGATACAGTGTACGAACTCGCCCGACTACACTAGAAACTACAGGACATAAGTAGGCCTATAGTAGAAAAGTAAAGTAACCCATAGCATGCCGTAGGGGTGTGAGATATTAGCGATCTCACATTTCAGAGCCTCTGCAAATGAGGACAGTAGCAATCTCCTCTCCCTCGCAGTCTTTACTTCCCGGATTAATCCGGTACCCACTTAAGGCTGGGTCGACCTGAGAGCCGTTACGATCTGAAAAACATTTCCTCCTCAACTGGGGAGTGAACCCAGGACCACTCATATGCGAAGCCAGTGCGCTAACCACTGAGCTACGCGGCTCCAAGACATAAGTATATGCACAGATGGTCCCGTTAACAGAAGCACAAATAAAAGCGTTTAGGGTTTTGTTGCCTACAGAAACGGCGTGAAGTTGGTTGAGAAATCTTCAGCATATACTATTGTCACATCGAGCATGAGAATGGAGATAGAAGGAGTTACAGCAGCACTTAATTGGTTGATAACTAATACATCAACATACTCGGTAATACTCACAGATTCTCAAAGCATGCAGCGCAAGTAAGAAAAGTTCATGCTAAGAAAAGAATGGTGGGACTTATTGAAAAATCCAGTTGTCCAGAGTATTACATGGATATACTGCCTTGGTCATGCTGTGGTCAGAGGAAACGAGAGAGCCGATTTATTGGCAGGCAATGCGGCGATAGACGGCACATTGCTGAGAAGAGATAAAGCAGACTTAATGAAGGCCGTAATAAATTCATTTCAAGATGCCGATGATGTCAATGAGACTGTACACATACAGAGAATGTCAGAAATGGGAGTATCTAGAGTGAGGGAAGGAAAAGTACATTTTTTGGAAAGTCCCGTAGATCACACAATCAACACCTGACCGGAACTCTGAGTCTACATACACTGGGATAGCTGCTGGAGAGGAGGGCGGAGCACTTATGGGATTGTCCCGCGTGCTGAGAAGACAGTTTCTAATCAAGAATCAATAAGTGATCATCGTCTCTAGAAAAAATTTCTACGCCTGACGCTGATAGGCAACAAAGGGTTTAGTAAATAGATAGATAGATAGAATGACCATCGTCAAGTGCCGTGTCCGCAACGAAGGTTGGCTGCAACAGACCTCCAATATCCACTGTCTCTTGTCTTGGTGGTGCACTCTGCTAGAATGTAACCTGTCCATCTCGAAATGTTACAGTCCCACTTTTATCTTTGTGTTTCTCTCGCTCGCCTTTACCCTTAAGTAAGGTCTTCAACAAGGTGTCGTGTCTTTTAATATGTTCAAAATATTTTATTTATTTGATGTTTATTTCCTTTAATATTTATTTCTTCATATTGTTTTTATAACCTCTTTATTTGATTTATTCTATTTTCTTGCTGTTCTCCCTATTCTTTTATATATTAACAACTCAAGGGCATCAATTATGGCTTCTAATTTTTTGTTTATTGTCCATGATTCTGAGCTATACATTAATATATAATAGAATTTTAATTCTCATTTTTAGCTTGTATGTCATTTGTTTAGATGTTAGTATTTTCCCCATGCCATTGAAAGTACTTTTAGCAATTCCTATTCTCCTTTTAACATCTGTTTCACATCTGCCATCATTTGTGTATGTGTCCGAGATATTGATAATGTTCTACTTGTAGTTTTTCTCCATGTATTACCTGTTCTGTGACTTTTCTGATTATCATGGTTTTTGTTTTTTGGATGTTTATATCCAGTATATATCCTTTACTTGATTTATCAACTTGATATATTCGTCTTTGTGATTCCTGATTACTTTCAGTTAAAGGAAGTGTCATCTGCATATCTCAAGTTATTATTTTCCTACTTTATCTTGAGTCCTGTCATTCCTTCTATATGTTTAAAGATATTCTCTGTGTAGATATTAAATAGGCTGGCTGATAAAATACATTCTTGTCTTACCCCCTGGTGAGTAGATGTTTTCACACCTTATTGATGTAATCTATTTCCAATATCATGCCGAAGACGGATGTGTTGAGCCATTGGCGCAAATAAAACGGTGACATAACGCATTTCCATTCTCTGGACTACATCCTGCTGAAAATCTAGTAGGACCATTGTCCTGCTACAAGGGAGATCCAGCGGAAGTTTGAGAATGAACGCTGTAGAAGAAGAAGAATTTCCAATATATATTTCTAATCAGTCTAATGTCTTTTCCTTCTATGCCTATTTCTCGAAGACATTATATTATTTTTTCATGTTGGACTCTGTCAAAAGCTGTAGTCTATGAAGCAAATATAGATACTTTTTTTTACTTCTATATATTTATCTATCACTAGTCGGATACTATAATAAGTATAGCTTTTCTGGTTCCTCTGTTTTTCCTAAAACCAAATTGTTCTTCACTGACCTCAATGTCTATCCTGTTTTTAATTCTTCGAGTATTATCTTAAGTAGTATTTTGGTAATGTGACTCATCAAATTTATTGTTCTGTATTCTGTACTATCCACAGCCCTAGCATTCTTAGGAAGCGGTATGAATATTGATTATTTCAGGTCTTTAGGTATGTGGCCTGTTTCATATATGCCATTGCAAGTTCTGTGATATAGTCAAATAGTTTGCTCTTGAACTGTTATTTGCACCGCGGTTGGCTCCTTTTGTGGCCTGGACATCCAATGTCCAGCACATCCGTTTTCGTCATGCCTTTAATTCGAGTAGTGGGCTTCCATAGCCTGTGACAGCTTGCTTATCTGTCGACAGGCGTGCGGGTGTGTAAAGACTCTTCACTGAGACGATTGTCGTTCACGTCTATCTCGCACTCGGTGTTTCACAGTCAGTGAGCTTGCCTATAGTGCAGTGAAGAGAGTGGAAGCACTGAAAATAAGGTTTAGAAAACCATGGACAATGTCGCCAAGTAGATAGACAAATGGGCGTTGTCTATTAATACTAAAAACTACATAGGCCATCTTCAGCAAGTTCCCCAAATCACAGAAATTGTCACTAGCCATTAAAGATCAAACATTGCCATAGTTGAGACCTCCACATGCCTTGGAGTCACTTTTGATAACTCTTCATGTACTAAGCCACAGAAACTATTAGGAGGGATGGCCAGTTCGCTTCCTTGCTGTCTTTACCTCCCGTAACTCATGCGTCAGGTAATCATTTACAGTATAGTCGACTGGAGGAGTGGTTGAGTCAAACGAGAAATCAGAGCATGGATTTTGTTTTGTCCGGACGTGGTTTCGAACCTGGCACGCTTTAAACCACTGATAGCAAGCAAGCTCACTTGACATATGGAAACAGCATATTTATAAGTGCCAAACAAAAAGTCTAATGACAACAGCACTTCTTTAAAAAAAAACAACCAGACTGGAACAGATTGGGAAAAAATCTGCAGAAAAAAACCCTATCTTTGTGTAGGGTGTAGATATTGGTGCAGGTGAAGACAGATGGGAATATGTGAAATGTATAAGCATTTTGATTGGTCTCAAGTTTTAGAATGTCCAAAGAAAGTATGAATGTGCAACGTGTGTTTATTTAATGACTTGTCACACTTTTGTTTAGATTGTACATATGGGCACTGGTGAAGACGGGAGTGTGTGAGATGTATAAGCATTTTGATTGGTCGGGAGTTTTTCAAGCGCCAGACAGGCCCGGTCGTCAGAGAAGCACGACTTAATGGCCGTAACCGCTACATTTATCAATATGGCACTCTGAAACCCAACAGTATTAATGAGCACCTGTCTCTTGTATGACTTTAGTCAATCCATAGTTTCTGTTTGTTTCATGTCACATGTTTGTTGTCATTTTTGTATTTTCCTTGTCCGGTATCATTTCGCCTCTTCCAGTCAATCCACACTACTCATATCAATGTGACCGTTGATGTTATTACTGTTCACTTTCTGTTATATGTTTTAATTTTGTTTCCACTGTCTGTCTTGATAAAGGCCTTTTGGCCGAAACGTCGATTTGTGTGTGTCATTATGTGTGTTATCTAGTATTAGCAAAACTTTATTACCATTTTCCTGGATCTACCTGTTGGATTTCAGTTTTGCGCAGCAAGTACAATTTTTCGATTAGTTTGTTAAACAAGGATAAAGGTGTAAATGTCTACTAGCATGCATCTCTTAGTCTTCCATGGGGACCCTTTGACAGAAGACAAAAATGAGACAAGGAGACACGCCATCCAGGGATTAACAATTTGTTTCACAGGTGACAGCCTATCCCCCCCCCTCCCCACTTTCTTGGAAATAAGACAAGTACCAGACATTAGACAGGGTGCAAAGAAGACAATTCCCCGGGAGAAATGATGAGTTAGAAGAGAGTACATGCTTACCAACCATCTAGTGCGATGCTAACTTAGAATGGAGTACATGCTTGAAATTTTTATTCACTGCCGAATCTCGCTGTGTTCGACACTGATTTGTCAACTATTTGAGGATGTATATCAAATCACTGTCAAAATGGATTTCTTCTTCTTCTTAAGCGTTCATTCTCAAACTTCACTGGATCTCTCTTGTAGCAAGACAATGTTCCTACTAGATTTCCAGTGGGATGTAGTCCAGAAAACAGCATGTTATACACCTGCTCCTTTTGGCTTCACATATCCAATTTCAACAACGCATCTGGGTTACTTTGATCTATAAGATGGGACAGCCAAACCAACTCCTTAGTCATTAGATCTCTTTAGTCATCTCCTATGGCATGCACGAGGAAGACTTCACAGAACAACCATGAAAGAGGGTTCAACTATGGGCCTCAACTACATGCAAGAAATGCACAAAGTAGCAACACATCACTTGAACTGGAGAGCTCTAGATTCTGTCCTATACACCATGTTCGGCACTGAAGGAACATAGATAGATGGCATGCATGGCAGGTCACAGCAATGCTATTCTTTGGGTTACCTTTTCGCTACCCAATGCTACCTTTGGCTCCAATGACACACAGAAGATACTGGCATTGCAAATTACAGTAAAGTTCCATTACGACTAATAGGTCCGACCCAACAATATTTATTATAACAACATTTCGCTATAAATAATTACGTACATTAAAAAAAAAAAGATATTTTGAAAAGTGTTCTTAAATAAGGAATTTTGTTATAAATGTGTATGCTATAATGAGATTCCACTGTAACAACATCTAATGTCCAGAAAACAAAGACAAGACTCCCAATATTTCATATTTTATTGAAACACAAAGAACACATCTATTCTTGGGATGACTTCCTTCTTATCATTGATATGTCACTCAAGAATAACACACACACACACACACTTGATAAAAAATGTCTAACAATAACAAGTCATTCAGAAATAACAGACATGATAAAGAATGTTTCACAATAACAACTGTCATTATGGAATAACAACACACACGCTTGATCAAAAATTCCAAACAATAGCATATTTTCTTCACTGCCAAACCATGTCATTCCATAATTTTCCCTCCTTTCTATATCATTCTCTCCCTACAAATCTTTCATTTTTCTAATTATTGAAAAGCATGAAATATACTTTAACTCTTTATCTCCAGTAAGCAGACACAGCAGTAACTTATTTACACTATCTGTGTCCGCAAGTCAATAAATCATTGTTACAGTTAAAAAAATGCTCAAAAGGCGTAGAGGATTGACTTCATTAACTCAGGTTACCCTATATGTACTCTGTCCCTATCAATGAAGGACACGCCACTTCAAAGTGTACCATTCATAGCGTATATTTCGTAGCTTTAAGCGATAATCCCGAAGAATCTCAGAAAAAAATTCACACTATAAATAAGATGATGCAAGTCAGATTTGAACCTCTTGAGCATAAAACAAATGTCTTAACTACTACACCAGGGAGATCCCCTACAATTAAAGTAACTTCTAAATATATTACAGCAGGACAGAAAAACTCTGTCGACATATAGAGTGAATTTAATCTTTACAATACCAGAGCATATCAATAACAGTCATTCAATTGACAAGTAATGTAAGCAAAATCCCATTTGATGACACTATGGGTAATACATGGTTAGGCCTGTATTTTTCTATGATAACTGGCGCAAATGGGATGATGTGGTCTTTAAATAAATGCTGAATAATCCAGTAAGAAAATCTGAACATACTCTGCTGTATCGGATATCAAAATGATGATAATGGCCTTTTTGCATCTTTACAGATGATCAGGAAGCAGGCCAGAAAAAAATGGTTTGGTAGATTGAATTTGACACACAGGCCTCATTTTTCCTACTACTACTGTCACCATCATCATCAAATGCTGTCTCTGAAACAAAGGTTGGCTGTGCGATAGAATAAGATTTTTAAAACTTGCTAAATTTTGTTTACATAGTTCTAAGCTTGGATGGGTGTTCGATAATAGCAGGAGAATGATGGAAAAAGTAATAGCTACAATGTGTTTCATTTCATACAATGTCTAAAGAAATTAAAATTTGTGGTCAAATGAACTCGTTAACAAAAAATGTATGACTTGGTATAACCAAAAGGGTATGGTATATCACTAGTATGGGGGCCAATATGCAGATGCTGGATCTTGATTGGAGATGTCTTCAGATTAGACAAAACATCACAAGAATCATCATACTGTGAAGGTCAAATGGAAAGCAAGGGAGAGGCTAAAAGACAAGCTGATGAAGAATAGTGGAGGCAGCATCTAAAAGCAAACTTGTATGTCTTAATCTAAAACAAAACAAGAAGCTGTACATCATTGAGGCACAACCTAAAATGGATATGGTTTTTTAAACTGATAATTATAATATTTATAACAAAATCATTAATAGGGTCAATTAAAAAAATGGTTTAAATTATTCTAACAAATGTGAGACAATTTTCTAATTGTTAATTATTTAAATTGGGGTAATGATTGTAGGAAAATCAAATATTAAATGTACTATCTGGCAATATGGTTCAATGAGCAGAGACAGTTATAGATATCTCTGTTGTGATCAATAATAAACAACTAAATAGAACTGTGGTCGGTAAATGATGCTTCCAGGTTAATTTGAAGTTGGGAGAACTTTCCGTGTCTTACGAGCCTTGATCACGTAGGCATTAACTAGAGATTGTATCTTTTCTTGATGGACAACGGTTTCCTTGGAACCACAAACCTGAAAATATTTCATGACATTGTAAATTGTCAACATAGTAAAAAACCAACAAGCCAAATATATGCTTTAACAAATGTTTCAATTTCTCCTATGACAAGCAAAATCTGTATAAACAGGAAACCAAATGGTTCATTATTTCTCATGAGAGGTTTCATTCAAAAGCTTATAAAAATCTTTTAAAGTAATACTTGATGCATAGTTTGTTATCCCACATTTGAAAATTGGCATATTAACACTGTTGTTAGTGGAAATATATACGGTATGGAGGATTACAATAGTGCCAACAGATTATATAAAATATTTGCCTGTCAAACTTATTTAAATATTCTCATATTTCCACCTGTGTGTTGATAGCGTAAAAAAGGGGAGCAAAGAATATAAACACTGTTTACCTCCCATAAGAGACAACTAAGGAAATTATGTGGTAGAGTTGGCTGTCCAATCCAACAAAGTGAGCCAGTAATCATGCTGAAGTTGGATGTTAGGACAAAAGGTGTAGATATCACAACAATGTTGTACAAAGTGATAATGCAAACTTCATTCTCTGAACTACACTCTGCTAATTTGTAGGAGTTTGAGAACGGATGCAGAAGAGGAAGAATAATATCATAATTTCTAGGAATTTTGTTGTTGTTACTATCTCAAAATGTCACGCTGACCATCTACATAGTTGTCACAAGGATTTCATACACACAAAGTCACATTTGATGTATGATTTTTACGTCCATTTGTTTATCAGGATTTATTCTATACCCCCTAGCAAAGGCTAAGTACAGTGGAATACTTAATAACTAATTGATAGGTACTTATAAAATATGTATGTAATAACCAACATTTTCTATATAAGATTTATATATGGCCTTTTATGTCTTCCAGACGATCATTAAGCGAAGTGAAAAAAATGTCAATGAGCATTTTTCTCTTAGGAATGGAAGATTTTTTAAGTGATCATGTCACAGCAAAAGAAGATTGTTTTCTTCCTCCTCTTTAATCTTCCATATCTTTTATCATATTGTTCCCAAAAAATGTCGCCATAACAAACCATAATAGAGGGGATGATGCCAGGGAGACGAACAAGAGGCAGACCAAGACATGTGTACAAGACATCAAGACTACCTGAACATGATAATAACAGAAGCAGGAAGACTGGCTCAAGATAGACAGAAGTTTCGAAAGAAGTTTCGGTTGTGATGACTGTTACATCCTGTTCAGGATATGCTACCTGATGATGACACTTGGTGACTAAGTTTGACGATTGTCAAGTTATAACACTTCTGAAATACGGAAACTAAGGCAATAGTATCACTAAGAATAGCTCATCTGGAATAGTATGTCTTTCCAAAATGGTTACACAAAATAGTCTTTTGACATAGCTTTTGAGTATTATTCTTGAAATATCCAATATTCTGAAAGGTCAGATTTTGTGATACATCGAAAGTAATGTAAATACACACCCAGCATTATAATAAAAATAACTGGGGGTTTCAAATTCATTAAGAAAACACAAACATTCATTATGACAGAAAATTTCAAAGCTCTATGTTGTAAGTTTGATTTTATGCAAATTATTAGCCCGTGTGATGCCAGGGTCTGAAAGAGGAGCAAAAAATAGCAACACTGTTTACCTTCTACGCATGTCATAAAAGGCGACTAAGGAGGTTATGGGATGGAGTTGGCTGTCCCATCCCATATATAGGGTCAGTGACCCAAAGCCATGCTGAAGTCGGATGTGTCAGGCCGAAAGGCGCAGATATCGCAGCAACGCTGCCAATGCATTCTGTTCACAATGCATGACACAATGCATTCTGTTCTCCGGACTACATCCTGCTAATCTGCAGGAGTTTGAGAACGAATGCAGAAGAAGAAGAAGATACAAATTATTCAAGACAACAGAATGACACTTTAAAATTTGCAAACAGTCTTGGTAATGGGAAATAAGCATGCTTTGGACTGATGCTTAGAAGAGTGTTAAGAAGACAAACCATTGATCAAACAATTTAAACTTAAAGTCATAGTACCTTCTCCACTGCTCGTTTAAAGATATCTTTGTACTCCTCCTTGGTAACTTTCTTAGAGCTCCATGCTCCTTTGAGAGCATTTCGGACTGCATCCTCCACAAGCTGGCGAAAACCTTTTTTTACCTACACAAAATAGACATTGGAACCAAATACATTTTAGATCAATCGCTTAAAATACACCAGGACAAATAAGGGGACAAAAATAATGAGGTAATGTGAAACTTACAATAAATACATCAACATCTGAGGATACCAAACATTTTGGAATGACCAAGAAAATACATAAAGGAGGTGTGATCATACTTGTTAAAAACAATAGTTGCTTCATAATATGGTGACAGCAGCTCTCATTTGGCTGGCGACGCAACCACCAACAGACTCATTTATTCTATCAGACTCTCAAAGTATGCTGCGCAAGATAGAAAAGTGTATGATCAGAACTGAATGGGTCACTTTTCTCGACAATGCACAGAGCATTACATGGATTTACTGTCCTGATCATGCTGGGGTCAGGGGAAACGAAAGAGCCGATGTATTGGCTGGTAAAGCTTTGGTGAACGGCACCGAGATAAGAAGAAGAGACAGGATTGAATTGATTAGAGCAGTCATGGATACCCTACATGATGATGAGGAGGAAGTCGAACGTGACAATGTACATATTCAGAGAATGGTAGAAATGGGAGTGACTAGAGGTGATGGGAGAAAGTGCTTCCTCTCCGGAAAGATCAGAAGAACGCGCAATAGCAACTGACTGGGACACTGAGCTTATACACTTTTAGATGGCTGACGGAACGGCAAGCAGAGCATATATGGGAATGCCCCCAGTGCTGTGATGCTTGTTCCTAATCAAGAATCAAGAATAGTTGCTTCAGAGATATCAGAATAATTACTGAAAAACAAGCTGAAATAATTGGAACCTTTTTTGACCCTTCCAACTATAGAGGTAACTGTATATAACTATTACTGTCCACAAGACAAGAGCCTATCTCTGCACATAATTAATACAGCAAAAGATAACTGTCTTGTGATTGGAGAGTTTAATAGTCATTCACAGAAACAGCCATGTTGGGACATGCAGAACAAGATAATTGAGAAGAAGTGCAAGACTGGCAGTGCAAGGTGAAATGAACCCAAATTGAACCACTGCTTAAGGAACCCAAAGACCCTTCAATTTTCTACTCTAAAATATGGTATATGACCTCAACCCTAGATATATGGCGGTGACCATGGCATTTGAGTGGGTATGCACACAGAACATAACACAAGTCTGCATCTTGAGTGATTATATGAGTATTATTAGGAAGGTAAAGTGGGTCTCGTTCGCAAACAGTGGATTGAGGCCTTGAGAAAGGCGAGGTTGCAAGTGGTTACATTTATTTTCGTGCCGGGGCATGTGGGTGCTCGAGGCAATGAAAGAGCATCTACGAAAGAGAAACTGGTATCATGAGTGATTGTGGCACAGCACAATGGATCGAGCTGACGTTATGAACTCCTTAAGATATATCGTACGCGAGAGTGAGACTAGTGTGGATGATGATTCCTTTTCAATGGTCTGGATTAAAGATCAGCATTTGAAATACAGTGTTGCTAAACGTGAACATTTTGGAGGGCGCATAAGAATGATGGTCAACCAGCATAGGACCAGTACTGTTAGTAGAAGTGTAATGGCAGATATACTCAGGGAGTGATCAGAGCAACTATGGACGGGTCCAGTTTGCAGTGATGATGATCCGACGACTAACTAACTAACCCCAGATCTATCCTTTCAAACAGATGCTTTTGCTAAAATAACATACAGGGAAGTGCTGGAGCAGCTTGGTGGAATTGATCATAGTCCCATCAAACTCATCATCAACACTAATCACACTCAAGCTGGCCTCACAACCACATCTGGATGGAACTTCAAGAAAGCAAACTGGAGTAAACTTTTATGATGACCTGACAAACACATTCATTAAAAACTTAAATCCAAGGATTAAAAATGTTAGCAATGCTGCACAACTCCTGACATTTGCATTTCTACAAACAAGCCATTCAAGAGGTGCTAGAAAAATTACAAGCCATGCTGTACAGATGAACTAGATGAGTTAGAGAAATAAGTATCGAAGGCCAGAGATGCACTAGAAAAAAGAGCATAAACAGACAACAATATATCACTAAAAGCTGCCATAGCCAACTAAGAAAAACCACAATTACAAACACCAGGAAAAGCTGGCATGAAAAAACAAAATTTAAACTTCAACAAAGGGAGAAGAAAACTATGGAAAATAACAAAAATGCTCAACAATGAAGAGAACAAAAACAGTAACATTGGTTATAAGGAATGGTGGAGAGGTTGTTGTCATGAGATGTAATCTTTCCAGAACGTAGTTTTCTTCTGACATCAGCGTTGTCTCTGGCAAGTTGTCCCGCATCATGTATTGACAAGTGTACGCATTTCTGAATATCATTTGTCCTGTGATGTCTTGGTCAACCTTTACCTCTTCTGCCTTCTATGGCCCCAATTCTTCAAGTGGACAGACAAATGAGCCATGTCTATGAATGCTAAAAAATAGAATACACCATCTTCAGTAGGTCCACCAAACCACAGAAAATTTCACTATCCATAAAAGAAAGATCAAACACTGCCAAAAGATGAGACCCACATGCCTTGAAGTTACTTTTGACCCAAGAATTACATGGAAACAGCACATTGACAAGTGCCAAACAGGCATAATGAGAACAACAATGCTTAAAAACTGGCTAGAACAGATTGTGGAGTGAATAGGAAAATCTAAGTAGAGCATACACAGAATATTTCAGATATGGAATGTCAGCATGGGGCACTGCAGCAAAAAGTAACACTCAAAAGATCTCAAAGATACAAAATCACAACCTCATAATTATAAAAGGAGGCATGAAAACCACCCAATCGTAGAAATGGAAACATGCACGGGTTTACCATCAGTGGAAGAGAGAAGAAATAAAAATTCCTCATGCAGTATATGAAGTTCAAATGTTTGGAATTATCAAATGAACCAAAGACTAACCAGACCTACAAAAGAATGACGCAAAAAGAAGTAGTTTCGTACAGTCTGCAAACAGCTTCAGAAATAACCCACTCATAAAGATATCAATCAATCAAATGCAATGCTGAGTGGCATCATGTTTCTCCATCTTGTTTTGTTAATAAGTTCACTTGGTGACTACTTTTTGTGTCACAGTGACAACCCATTCAGAAATTTCTCTTTTGGTTTCCTCTGTCTTTTCTCCACTTTATCTTTCTGGTGGTTACTAAATGTTGAACTTTGACTTTTCTCATCACATGCCCTATAAATCTTGATACAATAGACTGAGAAGTCACTTTCAAAAGCTCAAAATTAGTGAGATAGACCTATGCTACTGTGGCTGAGCCCAGGGACTGCAATACACATTCTTCATGCATATCAACTCACCAAAAAGAGAGGGAGAAAATATGGCCTACTTCCAAACTTGAGGGATTCTATGGTTGACTTGAAGCGAATTACATAGTTCATTTTAGTTATTGCTACTGTAACCTGATAACTGACTGAAGGAGAGGATATTCTCATTTTTATTGGTTAATTCACCTGTGTTCATTCTTGAACTTCTGCTGGTTAGCAGGATGTGGTTCACAAAATGGAAATCGACTTTTTATGGTTTTCAGCTTGGTTGTGATGTCTGTACTTTTCAGCCTGATACATCCAACTTCAGCATAGTTTTTAGATCATTTTGACCACTGAGATCCAGCTCTATCCCCAAACCTCCTAGTCAACTCTTACAACATGCATGGTAAGTCAGTGGTGCTATTCTTTGCTTCCAATTTTGGCCCTGACAATACATGATGTTATCAGTTACTGAAAAAAGGTTGAAAATGTGCAGAGGGTTGACTTTATTGTACTCTGGTTATCTCATATTTACTCTGTCACTTATTTCTGTTGTGTTGCAATGAGTCCCCTAATGAAGTATATCTTGGCACCTGTGTTTTTCATCAGCGTTAATTCTCAAACTCCAGCTGGACCCTCTCTTTCTCTCTTGTAGCAGGACCATGGTCCTACTAGATTTCAAGCAGAACGTAGTTCAGAGAATGGAAATGCAATGTGTCGCCATTTTATTTACGTCAATTACCTGACACATCCGTCTTCGACAGAGTACCTGTGTTCAAGTAACAATGTTTCATACATTTTGCCATGTCACATGGAAGGGGATCCAGTTTTAAAGTGATAACAGCAAACAGACCTATAATAATATGTGAATAGATAATGATAATGAGGCGAGAAGGGAGAGCAAAAAATGGTGACATTGTTACTTGCCACACCACACCTACCATAAGAGACGATTAAGGCTCTTTTGGGAGGGGGGAGTGGAGTTGACCTTCCCATAGAGGGTAAAGTGACCCAGAAGGTATGCTGGTTTGATGTTTTAGGCTGAAAGCTGTGATAATAGCAGCCAATTTATAACTATGACACAATACATTCTGTTCTATATTCTGCTAATCTGCAGAAATTGGAAGACAGACAAAGTTGGGAAAAATTGAAATATATTTACCTCATTAAGCAAGATACTTGAATCCACTTTATCATAAGTTGTTATGCCTTTAATTGGAGCACTGGGTGGAGAGATGCGATAGCTTGCTCTAACGTGTTTAACATTATTTGGAGAGCTTTCTTTCATGGATTCTTTTAGTCTCTTGGGTTCAGGATGAGCTGGAGGAGGTCGATTAGAAGTAGAGGTACTTGATTCTTGTTTCACTATTGCAGCTGCTTGAGGTATGGGTTCTTGTTTTGTAGCAACTGTTGGGTAGCTGTAACGAGGAACTGCTATTGTGGTAGTTGCAGATAGATGCTGTTGTTGGGGATATCCAGAAGATGCAGATGTTGTTAAACCGTAAACTGCTAGTGGTGCTGAGCCAGGAGCTACTGGTCTAGGTTGGTATGCGGGACGTGGTGCTGAGTGTGGGTAAGGGTGCACCACTGCTTGGGGGTATCTCGGATAGCCTGGATGATGTCCAGTTGCTGCTATGTGAGGGCTTGAATGGGAAATTGTAGCAGCAGTCTGACCTGGCTGTGATTGGTAATGGCCTGCATAAACTGTGTGCGGATATGGGTGAGATGGTGGAGGTGGTGCAGTTGGGACTACACTAGCAGGTTGAGGCTGTGAATAGTAAGAAGTTGGGAATCCATGATGATGTTGCTGCTTTGCATCTGAGTGTGGTGGAGGCCTAGGTGGTATTTGCGAATATGGTGACTGACTATGGGGAGCAGAATGACCATATTGTAGTCCTGGATGAGGAGCAAGCGGGTGGGTCTGGACATGAGGAGGTCCAAGTGGTGGAGGGTGAGAACAAGGCAAAGGAGGACCATGCATCCCTGGGTAGGAATAGGGTGCTACTCCAACTGGGTACTGTTGAGACTGATAGTGTCCTGTAGCTAACACATGTCTGTCCGGTACTGCTGCTGGTGGGGGGTAACCATTAGTTTGAATTGCAGACAGATTACTGCTGTCATGTTTCTGATTAACTTCTTCTGGTTTTTTGACATCCTCTTCAACATTTTCAGTTTGCACCTCATCCTCATTATTCCACCTGGACTTTTTTCCTTTCCTAGAATGCCTACTCTTCTCCTCCTGATCCTTACTTTTCCTTCTCTTCTCTCCTCTTCTTCTAGGACTTCCAGAACTTGATCTACTTCTACCCGATCTTTCCCTACTCTGTTCATCTCTTCTACTCCTTCCTGGCTCTGCATCCCTACCATGTTGCAACTTTATTGACCGCATTTCATGTGATCCTGACCTTGAACTAACTTGACCATCTCGTGATCCGGATATCTGTCTGTCTCTCTCCTCCTCTTGCCATGAATTTCTTCTTCTATCATAAGGTCTCATAGGAGCACCTCCAATTTCCTCACAACCATCTTCCACATTACCATCTCTCCCTTTCTGCATGTGGTTTTGTCCTCTGTTATTACTTGATCTTGAACCTCTATAACCAAAGTTATTACTCCCAGTGTAGCGGGAACCCCCTCTAGGTTGACCATAACTCTGATCAAATCTTCCAGCATCTATTTCTTCCATTTGGAGCCCAAACTTTTTCACACTAGCATCGCCAATAAAATCGAGAATACTTATAGGTTTCATTGTTAAATCCTCTTTCTCCTCTTCTTGCTTTTTTTCTTCTTTTACTGTAATTTTTCTCTCCTTCTCTTCTTGTTTTTTCTCTCCTTCCGGCTCTTCCTTATCCTCGACTACTTCTTTCTCATTAGTTTTAAGACTTGTAAGGAGGCTGGAAAGCATAAATGAGCAGTGTACAATTTTTCCAGACTTTGAATCATCCTCACTGCCACTGCCCTCCTCTTGACCTTCATGTTCCTGCTTTGTTTCTGAACCATGAGTAGTTTCATCTTTTTTCATTTTCTTGCTACCCTCGTTGTTATTATCTTCATTCTGAGACATGCTTCTCTTTCTAAATGTACCAATCTCCATTTCCTCAATGTGGATAGCATTAACATCCAATCCACCGCTGTCTTCATGGTCATCGCTACACCCATTTCTGCCCACAACCCATCTGTCTCTTTCCTCTTCCTCCACGATTTCTCCTTCCTCCTGCTCATCTTCTACTCTGTGTCTATCCTCAATTTCCCGAACGTCACCGTCATCATTGCTATCACTCGCTTCCCCTTCCTCTCTATCAACAGGATGATGTATATTCCTCTCAATATTATCATTCTCCTCTCCACTTTCATAACCGGCCAGATTAGAGCTTGTACTGACTAGCAAGTCAAAATTTCTTTTCATAACACCCACATTATTATCATCGTACACGTTGTTTAAACTACTGGTCACAGCAGCAAAATTTCTTAAGTTTACTTGAGAACTTGCAGCTGTGTTAAAACCTGTACTATTGTTTGCTGCATCCTCCTCTGCATTCAAACGTGCATTGTTGCTAAATACAGCATCTGCTTCAAGATCCATTACAGAGTTGACATCCCCTGTGTGTGGTCTAGGAGACACGTTGACATTTGCTATTGACACACTGTCTATACTTCCAATATCTGGGCTATTGTTGGTGCTGAGGCTGTGATAAATTCCATTCGATGAGGATTCTGAGCTAGGAATTGGTTTAATTTCTTGCTCTGCCAGTTTTGTTTCTACAGAACTTAATTCTGGTTTTGTACCATTGTCAAGAACTGCACCGTGTGATATAATACTATAAAAAGTATCCTTATTGTAATCTGTATCATGATTCATTCCATAGTCAAGATCAACCCCAGTTGAAATGTCAGTTTTACACTCAGTTTTCACTGTAGAATCTGTTTGTGTTCCTTCCACATACAAACTTTCCATGTTGGAACTTGAGCTTTCTGTTTCTGAGAGTCCAGTCTTAGCTTTGTTCCAAATAAGGCCATCACCACTATTGTCTACATATTCTTTTTTTACAGGTAGTAGTACATCATCAATTGCATTAGATGTCTTTGATTCTAAATCTGAACTGGTGGTCTCTGAAAACTGTGATTCTTTGGTAGAATCTGACTGAGGACTTAAACCAACTTGCGCTAGTTCACTTGTCTCTAAAGCTGACATAGATGAGATACTGAAAGAAACTTTATTTGAAGATTGTAGCTTGGATGAGAAACTAGTTTCTACAGATTTTGATCCAGAAGTATAAGATAATGAGCTCTGAGCATAGTTCCTGCTACTGGTAACAGTAGAAGACAACTGCTGAGACGGTGCTGCCAAAGATGTTCCTTCAGCTGTAATTTTAGTTGAGGATGTGCTTCTAGTTGCTGACATGCTGTTGTTTGCTGCACTGAGTGACCCTGTTTAAGAAGTTGGAAAAATGTATCAATACATTTAAAGTGCACATTTTAAAAATAATTTTTTTGGCTTTTGTTATCACACTCCCACTGAATCTCTTATAGAGATTGTCCTGCTGACAATGGTCCTACTAGATTCCCAACAGGATGTAGTTCAGAGAACAGAAATGTATTGTTTCACCATGTTATTTGCACCAATGGCCCTGACACAGATGAATGTTTACGTGTATCTGGAATCGAAACCCCTTAACACATACCTCAGGACTGCCCAACATACAAAGAACAGAATCTAGCCAGATTATAAAGGTTTGAGGCAAAATCTATAAGGCAGCCATTCTGACTTAGAAAAAACACTGGACTTCACTATGACTACAGACCTGACAATATAACATGACCACATATGCTGAACACAGAAAATAATGTGTTGTGTTTGTACCATTTTTACTGAACGGTGGACATCTGTCACCATATCATTTGTAAGCATTAGTTATCCATTTTACAAATCCAGTATGAGAGAACTGGTTGCTGTTCTTACATGCTTGTCACCAACCTCAAAGATGACCACAGTGAAACATGCTTGACACAGATATTTTGAGTCCTATTAACATAGTCGCAGATACCTACAAAGTCAGCAGTAAACCAGGGGGTGTACAATATATTATTTTGCATGATCAGATTCTTCTTAGACTTCTCTGGGTAGATCAAGGAATGCCGCTATCGTTACAGAAACTACTAGTCAAGTGATTGGCTAGGCGATGGAGCACCTATAACACAGCGCTATGACAGATTCATATGACAGACTCACAAGACAGATTCACAAGTGTGTTTGTGTACATACATTCATTTGGTACAGAAATGGTAATTGGCTAAGTCATTCGTCAACAGATCAGGCAACAAATATTGGAGTCCACTTGTCATTTGAAGCTTACAACAACAAACAATAACAGTGGTTGATCAAGCCCCCAGGAAATTTGCACCAGGGTTCATGCTCTGGGAAGGTCAAGGAATGTTGCTATTATTACAGAAACTACTAGTCGAGTGGTTGGCTAGGCGGTGGAGCACCTATGGACCTATGGGTAACACAGCACTATGACAGATTCATATCTCAACATACCAGTACATTTACCCAATATTCACTTCTGCTGCAGTGTGTGTATGGAGGGAGTTTGTATGCTTCAATGAATGATATAATTAAGAAACATTGAGGAGTTATAGCAAAAAAAACAGAAAGCATCAAATGGGATTTGAATCAGCTGGCACCCTCAGCTGAAATAAACTAATGAGTTATCCTAGCAGGAAAGTAAGTATATACAGAAATGGACAGAGAATGTGGCTATAACAAGTTTATTTTGAATAAACATACTTTTATTTATGAAAATATTTTTTTTAATTTAAAAAAAAAATAATGTATAAACCAAAAATAAAAATTTCAGATAAAATATGACCGTACCAAACTTTTGAATCAATAACTTCCACTCAAACTATCAGTTTTGTAGATAGTTCAACAATGAACACAAAAATGTATAGTACCTAGACGTTGTGCTTCAATTACTTTTGTTATTCACTAAATATCAGATCTGGTTTTCGTGAGTTTTCAAGATAGATCTAGAGCTATGATTGACATTTTACATTGAAAATGGTCTTCTAACCACAGGTTTAGACCTTTAAATCTTCAATACGAGGCGTATGTATGTTGCCAGTAATTGACAGGTTAGATTTAAATAATTAATGTTACCAAAAATAACTAACTAGAATAGTAATACTCACACAAAACATAAGTGCATTCAAAAATATATATAGACTTCCAAAATTATCAATAACTTACAAGACTGACATCTTAACAATAACATCATGTTTTAATTAATGTTGACATATTTTACTTTCGATTAGAACCATATCAATACTGAAAATTAAAAAACCAAATCACAAAATGTTTTATTGATTCTGCGTCTAAAATTATGGTGCCTTTAGATGGAATATTCGATCCCTCATAACAAGACACTCAATATGCCCTTCTTGTTCATAACTAATTAATTATCTGAGTATTGGTGCTTTCGATACTAATTTTCAGCTTTTTCATTGTCAAAGACTCTGGCATGTCCAGGAGAGAAAATCCACAAAATAATCCACAGATCAGAATATGCATTGCAGTAGGAATATCCACTGATATCGGAACCACCTATTCTCGATCTCTCTAAGCATAGATTGAGATTCTGTGACTATTACAGCTCCCAATGTTTTTTGATGATGGAAATAAATTTTAGTGCCATGTGACTGTCTTAATTTCCATTCTCGTAACAAATTTGAAGATTGTTGTCTGATTGGACAACTAAAGAGGTTATGGATGGGGTTACCCAACCTATGTCATGATTTCCGCTATGATGAAGCTTGCTAAAAGCCCATACCTGGATTACTCAGAAGGAATCAGTTCTTTCTACTTGCAACATGCCCAGAAATTGCAAGAAAATCATGGCAATGTACCTCAGAGAGAAGACCACATAGTGTGTGGCATCACATCGATAATATGTACTCACTGCAGCAAAACTGAAATCCAACAGGTGAAGCTTGGAACAGGATATTGAAGTTTTGCTAATCACTAGAAACACACATATAACACACACTTCACCTTGTGGCATCACACCCTAGTTACATTGAGTAAAACAATTATCTGTGACTAGCAAAAGCTATGGAACACTTCCCCATCAAAAGTAATGACAGGAAAATGGGGAAATTTACATTTGAAAGTAAAACTCCACTGCCAGGCAGAAGGAACGAGAATGACATAATTGTACTTTCTCTGGGTTTATATCATTATCATCATCAGGTCAGTCACTCCAAACAAACTTAATAGGTCACTGAGAAATGCTCAAATTAAAAATGGCATTGTGGGTCTACAGATTTGTGGATTTGCACAGGCATGAAACCCGGCTACATAAAGTAAATAAAGTTTCCCTTTTTCACACCATTGAGACGTATTGGTGAAGACAGTGTTAGGCCCATATTTTTTACTGACCAACAACATACCTAGGATTGATGTGGTCAACATTCGGCCACCATTTTTACTTTTCAAGAAGATCTGGTACCAATTTCGTTATGTTGGGTCGACGGTGATTTTAAAATATTTCAGGTAGAATTTTGGATGACCCAACTAGGAAGTCAGTTACCTCTCTACATAAAGATAATCAAAATATGCTATAGAAATTAACAGGAAACACACATTGCAGCGGGAGGGCTCAGTTAGTTCCTCTTTTGCCAAGTTTGGCACGTGTCATAGTTCCCATGCCTGTCGGTCAGTTGCCAAGGATTGCAGGTCTTGTGCATTTATGCCTGTTGATTTTAATTCATTCATAAATGTTCTTCTGAGCGTTGTTTTTGGTCTTCCCTGTTTTCTTTTCCTGTCTGGTGTCCACATGAAGACTTGTCGTGGAATTCTATCTTCCTTCATTCAAAGTATGTGACCGATGTATGTCCAGCGGCATTTTCTGATGATGTTCGTCACATATTCTTGTTTTGTCTCTTCTCTTAGTATGTTGTTTGATTTGAAGTCTTAAAATTATGAAATAATTGCAATAATAAGCAGGAGAACTATTCAGTCCTAAACTGTAGACAGAAACAGTGGAGATAGTCGCCCAGGGTCCGAATGGAGATAAAAGAATGGCAACATTGTTACCTGCCACCATGCATATCATAAGAAGTGACTAAGGGGATTTTTGAGTTTTGTCCCCCATAGAGGGTCAAAGTGACCCAGAAACTATGCTGAAGTCAGATGTGTCAGGCCAAAAGTCACAGATATCGCAACAAGCTGTAAACCATGACACACTGCATTACATTATCTGGACTACAGCCTACTAATTTGCAGGAGTTTGAGAATGAATTAAAAAAGTGGAGATGCCTTATTGCTGCCCTGCAACACCACAAAACTGACTTAATTGACAGGATAAAGTGAATAGACACTTCAGATAATTTATTGTCAGTCTTTAGATTTTATGGTTGGCTCCGTGGTAGAGTGGATACTGGGCTCACCGTAAAAACTCAATTTGGTCTAATTAGCTCATGGCTTGAAAGCAAATTGCCAGAACATGGTTTTCTCAGACTGCCTTACCTAATAATTGACAGGATACAGTGAATCAAATGGCTATCTTCTGACTGTCTAACATGACAATGACAAATGCGCAACTATAATTACCATCTCTGTTAATAGTAACATGCTTGCTGCCCTTGTGGAGCAGGTCCTGATTCTGTAGGATAGAGCCCAGCAAATCAAATCCTCCAACTGAAGGTGCTGTAACGCTGGATGTTTCTTTCATAACAGCTGGTCTAGAACTAATATTAAAATAAGCCATTATATACCTGATTTAAATGTCTATAAATAAATAGAATCATCATTATCAAGCCCCGATACCCACTAAGGGTTCTAGGGATGGCACTTTACAAACAATACACAAATCTCATCATCTCTCTCTGTTCTCAGTGTCTTATTTTAGTGCAGTGAAACCTAATCCTGTCCATTATTTTATATTACTAATCCATACTTTCCTTTTCCTTTCACTTCTATCCTCAACTTTCCTCTGCAGAACAGTATTATAAAAGGTATATATATTTGTTGAAGTTTAAAAGTGAACAGACAAGAATGTTGCATTATACAAAACTGTAATTATTACATGTATCAAACATGACAGAGTAAAATCATCTACATCTTCTGTGATCAATTACTATACATCTAGTTTGATATTGGACATGTATGTTTGTTTGTTTTGTCTTCATAGGTTCGTCACAACTTGGTTCCCAGGGATGCTCCTGTGGACCAGATTGTTGTTATGTGAATAGCTAAGTTGAAACAGTACTATAGTGTATTCTCTAGTGTCTGTTTCGTTGCAAATTAAAGCTGTAGATTTGCAGTTGTTGATTTCGTGTAAGTGTGCCTTTAGAGCAGTGTTTCCCAAAGTGGTCTATATGGACCACCAGGGGTCGATTTTAACTTGGGGGTCTGTCAGCAAGAAAAAAATATTGGGGTGCACAAGATGTAAATGACCCATTGAGGCAGGTCATTATCAACATTTAGCAGTTTTATAAATGTCTTATTACACATAACACAGATAGTGTGTACATAAACAAGAGAAAATACACATACGTACATCACTCTCTGTGTGTGTGTGTGTGTGTGCGTGCAAACAAAATTATATTTCATTAAATTGATTGATCAAATAAATACCTGTTTTGTGGTATGCTCCATTCATGTGAAAGTTTTTACAAGTTTTCATACAAGCAGCAGCGCATTGTTCACATAACCATAACCCTTGTCTAGACTTGTACTAAACAGTTACCACTCAACATGTTAAAACATCAGAAGAGAACCATGGTGGACAGTATGATCGCTTCAATTTCAAATAGAGACGATGGTTTGCGGGTGTCTTAACATATCTCACTACTCATAGCAAAATCAGGAAAGTCTCATAGTATCAGAGAACAGCTGACTGTGCCAGCCATTGAAGAGGTTTAAAAACAGGCCAATACAAGCCTGTGTATGATATACTCAAATGAATTCATTTGAGCAACAACACAAGACTTATTGATGAAATAAGTCATGGTATTGAAAGTTTCTTGCATAATTATCTGCAAACCATTTCTCAATTCAACTAGATGAGTCCTTGTTCGCTAGTAATGAAGCATCATTATTAGCATATGTTTGTTTTGTTATGGACCAAGAAATCCATGAAGAACTATTCTTTGCGACAAAACTTTGACAAATGACACTAAAGGTGAATCAAATATAATAGAGGCAGCAGCAGATGGAGCACCGCCTTGTTTGGTCACTATCGCTGTTCTTTAAGCAATTTATAACAAAATCTACCAGGGGTGTGTTTCCAATTCACTGCATCATTCATGGACATAGTAGCTAAATATCTGATTGCCAGATTTCATCAATCTCTTCAATTCGTCATAAACGCAGTATACAAGTTTATACTAGCGCGTTGAATTATAGGTTATTTGCACATGTATGTCAAGAAAATGACCAGGACTTTCATAAATTGCTCCTTCACAATGATGTCCGTTGGCTCTCGAAGGGCTTTGTTTGACAAGATTATTTTCAATCTTTGAGACTGTTTTACTTTTGGACGCTACAGATCCCATTTTGAAAAAAAAAATTACTTAAATGGTAACCAAACATTGCTTATTAAACAGATTTGTTTATTAATTTAATGAGGTTAATTTGCAGTTATGAGGTGACAGTCTGAATTTATTAATAACAAAGTCTATCATTGCAGCTTTTCTTGTCAGAATGAATCTCATGAAGCAAAACACTGGACGGCGCAAATTTTCCCCGTTTCCAAACTTGTCCCTGACAAACACCCAGGATGATGACATTTTGGTCTACATTCAACATTTAAATGTCCTTCACACAAGACTTTAATAACAGGCTTGAGGATGTTCTGAATATCGAAATACCACAATGGATTATCAATTCATATGGTGACATTGAAGAATTCATCTGCTTTTTCATTACCAAGGATAATACTGTGAGCGGATATTCATTGTATTACTAGTATTGGATAATTAACATAAAACGGTGACACAGCTCATCTCTATTCTCTGAGCTTCATCATGCAGGAAATCTAGTAAGAACATTGTCCTGTTACAAGAGAGATATTGCAGGAGTTTGTGAATGAATGCTTAACATCTATAAAAAACATCTATAACTATGTTAGGAATGTGCTGCAGAAGGCCAATACATAGAAACTTATCAGAAACATTAGAAAGCAGCGGTCACAATTTAAAAAAAATATTATGTGGAGAGGTAGTATGAAGAATGTCACGACATGTAAATTCAAAAGAAGAGAGAAACAATAGTGAAAAGTCTGGAAAAATGGCACGGGAAAAGAGCAGTGAAGCTGATAGCCAATGTAGTCAACTATGGTGATAAGGAGCTGCAGAGATTCATGATCACCTACTCTAACCACCATGGCACTTGATAATAATGAGCTAGCTGTTGTACTTGATATGGTGACTAGTACAACATATTTTATTTGAAAACTACAATCAGTCCTTACCTTTTTGTCAAGGAAAAATTCAGCGGCTTGTGAGATGACTTTGCTGATCTGGAGAGTAATGTCTCAACTGGGATGGCAGGTCGATTGACTGGCTGCCTCTCTTCTCCTTCTTGACTGCAAATATATATGAAAATATAAATAAAACATACATATTTTATTGTACTTTTACAGTATATAAATAGCATGTTGATTCTCTAAGCAGAATTGAATTCTGCATATATTGGTGTAAGATTTGTTTGTGTGTGTGTGCGATACGAGATGTGTGAGAAAGTCATAAAGATGTTTTTTCATAAAAAACCAACAAATTATAACAAAATAAATAAAAAATTTAATAAATAATGTCTGACCCTTTTTTGGGAAATATTTTGGAGTGGCAACACTACTTACAGACCTAATTTAGCAGTATTTATGGTCAAATTGTCATAATTTCACTGGAAAACAATGAATAAACATAAAGGTTAGTTATAAAATCTTTCTATAAATCTAGATCTACTACAAAACTGATCGATATAAGACAGTTGATTTATAAAGTCAAAATATACGAAACCGTGTGGTCTAATGTATTTTCGAGTGTGATTATCAACTTTCAGGAATCCATTCTCAGAAGAATAATCCATAATGATATTAATGAAAATACGATAAAACAAGTCTATAAAACCCAATTCAGATCATGGCACTGCTCTGGTTTGAAATTGTCAAGATATTGTGAAAATTTCGATATTTCACTGATTTTTGGTCATGTTGCCACTACATTTGCAGGAAAAATGGAAGTCAATTGAATAACTTGCCAGATAAAAATAATCTGGTAACCAAAATGTTAAAAATGGGGCTTCTTTTATTGTTTACAGGGAACCTTGCAACGGGACTTTTGTGGGGCTTGTACACTCGGCCGCAGATATTTTAGATAGTGTAAATTGTTGTCGAACGCACTCTACGGCCGCTCGCTAAAGGTTAAACTAAAACTGTGTGTTGAAAATCATGCTCTTTTTGTGTGTTAAAAAACAGCTGAACAAGTTGTTGAGTTTGATGATTCAGAGAACAATCGTCCGTTTGTTGCCAGAGCCCGAGAGGGGAACAAAGAATAGCAAAACTGTTTACCTTTCATGCATGTCATAAGAGATGACTAAGGAGGTTATGGGATGGAGTTGGCTGTCCTATTCCATATAGGGCCAGAGACCCAAAGCTATGCTGAAATCTGATGTGTCAGGCTGAAAGGTGTACATATCACAGCAATGCTGTAAACCATTGCACAACACATTCCGTTCTTTAAACTACATCCTCCTATTAGTTTGAGAATGAATGAAGAATCATTATTTTGAAAATGATACGGAAATAACTCAAATAGATATTTTGAGCCTGAACGAATATTGTTCATAAGTAGACCTATAAATCACGACAGTTGTAGTAATATTTGTTCATCAGTGGGTCAAGCTGCAATCTGTGAGAGTGGAAGTGGGCGTATTCCACAGTTTATCAAATAAATTTGATTCAGGTTGGTCTCATGCTAATATGTTTGCATCCACATGTAAAAAAGACACAGCTGCACGGTCAGGCATATGTAATATGTCTAAAAGATAGAACTTTCTAGAATCTATTTCTTTGGGAAGTACCGGTAGTACTATTAAAGTTTTAGAAATATTCTTGGATATTAGTTTCTGGCAAAATGGCATTAGTGGACGACATAGGCTGAGAAATGTTAGTTTGCATCATGAGAAATCTTAGCTTGCATCATCCAAAAGTTTCTCCACTCTACAGCCAATAACATTCGTTCTGTGTGTTCTTTTAAATGTAATAAACATGTCAGTGACTTTCCAACCATGACATACATACAAAGACAAAATTTTCAAAAAAAGACCACATTTTGGTGCACCACTTATCATTGCCTAAAGGAAGAGCCTTCATGCTGCGAGGACTGGCATATAAAGCAAAAAACACTAGACATCATAAGGTCAGTCAATATTATATAACAGAACATAATTTTATGTCTTATTTCTTTTAAAATAACTAGGATCTGTTGAGGTGTCCTCTTTGCATATTTTTTTGCCCAGAAGCCCATGGGAAAGGGTGTTTAAGGGCCAGTTGGCCAGGGTTCAAAGAAATGGAACACTTTTTGAAGAACAGCTTGAGAAAATATGTTTTGGTATTTCAAAATTTCTGCTCTGTTGATTTTAAAATGATTTCTTAATGTCATTACTTATAAGACTCATGCTAAAAAAATTACATGGCAGTGAGCTCAATTTGGCTGAAAAGGGTTCAGCAGTGAAAGTGTTAAAACAATCTTGCATACCGACAATCAGTGAAGAGTTTTATAACCATCATGCAATATAGATAGTAATCTAAACAATTCCTCTACATATTGATCAATGATATTCCTCCTTTGCAACCAAAGATGAGCCTGACATAAAAAAAAAAGTCAAATCAGGTTACGTGTTTGAGAGTTCTCAAATGACTAAGAAGTCCAATCTGGGCTTTGAAAAATCTGTTGCAAGGTGAGAAGGAATGAAGTAGGTCTTGAGATGAGGGAGAACAATTTGATACAATATTGACCAACATTATTGACCTCAGGCTGACTACTGTCATATATGACTAATATTCAAGTTAATGGCTTTCGGGTGTAAGCATTAGAATGAGAAATACATTGAATTGTTATTTATTGACAGACCACCAAAAGAATATAAAACTTACTCTGCAAAAAGATACAGCTCATCTTTACTTCCCAGTATAGAAAATGTTGCTGCACCATGATCGATAGATGACCTTGCAATTCCTTCCTGACGAGTTCCGGATTGTGGTAATTTCTGCATCGGTATAGAGCGACCAGCTGGAGGCTTTGACAGACCTAATTTATCAGCAATGCGACCTTTGACACTAGTCACTGAGCGAAAAATGGCAGTCCGAGCCTGAAAACAATCATATGGCTTTCATACATAATCAAGATGGTGTAATCAACATTATATTTTTACCGTAACGCAAATGAAAATTTTGATGGGAAAAAAAATTGGTTAAAATACAGTTTTACAAGCTAACACACATTTCACAAAAATAATATTTTGACCAAAAGGACTTAAACATTATAAGAGATAAGCATATACAGGGACAAAATAGAACTGTACTACAGAGACTGAGATACTGCAAACATTCAGGAAGGATAATTTAATTTTTCAGAGAAAATTTTTCATTCATGCAGTTATATGTGTGTGGTCAAAAGTGGCCAATGTCGATAACAACTAAATGGTTGCAGAGTTCCATGTAATTGGACACCTTCCACATACACAATCCAATATGATTAGGAGAAATTTTTCTTAAAATATTGCATACCACTGAGAGTTGAAATCCTCTGGGTATGAAATAAAGCTTTGGATAAACACAGATTGCATAGGAAAAAACTTGTAACTTCTGAGAATTAAAACAAAAAGGCACAGTAGTGAAGTAAATTGTGACAGAATTGTGACAGTAAATTGTGACTACTGTATCTCAGACAACCTCTTTCGCATGTCATTGATTTTGTTGTTTTGGGTTGAAAAGTATATAAGGTTTGTGAGCATTTGTTCTTAAACTTCTGCTGGGTCTATTCTGTAGCAGGATAACGCTCTTACAAGATTTCCAGCAATATGTAGTCCAGAGAATGGAGCTGTGTTGTCTCTTTATTTGCATAAATGGCTAGACACATCCAACTTCAGTGGAAAAAGTATGTAAATATGAGAACAAATAATCACCAATATGAAATTTATTCCCTTATCTCAGTCATCCTGCAGTACATTTTTTTTTAAAGGCATAGTTTTAATCAATAAATCAGCCATGTATTGTGAGGGTCCAAAGGGGAAGCACTGCATAGCGAGATACCTGCCAGGCATGCCATAAGAAGCAACTAAAGAGGTTTGAGGGATGAAGATGGATGTCCCATCCTATAGACGGTCAGTGACCCTATAGGCCATGCTGAAGTTGGATGTGTCGGGCTGAAAGGTGCAGATATCACATCACAGCTAATCTGTATACCATAACACAACGTACTCTATTCTCTGGACTAAATTCTGTTAAGCTGCAGAAGTTTGAGAATGAACGTAGAAGAGGAATCAATTAATCAAACCCTTGGATGCCTAAGGTGTTTAAACATCCTCGGATGCATAGACTACGGATTAGGATTATCCATTTGTCTATCCTGGGATATGTCTTTGGACTCATTCTATATGATTACTATCTCTATCAAATCCTTTATCTCTACATGTATTGGTGTCTTTCTTGTTTACTAAGAAGAAGTGTCAGTCCTGCAGCATTCTGTCAGCTTTTGCTGTTGATTGTCATAATCTCTTTCATCAGAGTCCCTTACTTTTCCAAGGAAGAAATGGTACCTATTGTCTGTGCTTCTTAACTATGACAATTTTTCCACAGTTGACAGGTAATCCACCTTTCTCCCAACATTTCTTAAGTCAACTCCTACAATATGTATGGAAAGACAACAGTAGTTCTATTCTTTGTACTCTGAGCTAATGTCTAAGACCCAGTTGCCACACATGAGGTGTAATTTTATATCTAAATACTAGCACATTTCACAGCTTATGCCTCGATTCTTAATTATAAACCAGCATCATAGCATAGAGAATGTTGCCATAATTGCTCCACTGTTTCATCAGCCATCTAAGAATGCTCAAACTATAAGTCCTAGTCAAATTAGTACATGATCTTTGGATCTGTACAGAGAGGACACACTTTCTTCCCTTACATCTATTTCTAATATTCTCTGCAGATATAGATTACTACCTCCAGCCTCACCTTGTTCTGTAGCAAATTCACAACTATCTGAAGTCAGCAATATCTCTTTTCGGTACTATTTTTTTCTCTAATGAGTTTGTTCTTCTGTTGTCTATAGTTTGTTCATTTGTTCCCTGTAGTATCAGGTTTATATTGATTCACTACTTCACAAAATCACTATAATTATTTAGACAGAGAAAACACTGAACAAACTTTAGTATAGCAGTTAAGACACAAAGAACTTATTATTTTTAAATGACTGAAATGGCTTGGACATTTAAGATTCCTGAGTGTGGGTTACTAAACACAATAGCAAAAATAAAACTACACCTATTTGGTCATGTAAAGAGACACAACTGTTTAGAAAGACAAATAATGGAGGGCACAGTACCTGGAGGAGGAGAAGGGCAGACCAAGAAGATGTTGGGCTGAAGACATTAAAGATAACATGAATATATCGTTGGAAAATGCAAGCCACATCGCCCAAGACAGAGAATAGTTCATGGAGTTCATTTGGAGGAAAAAGTTCTGGAGAGAATAAGTCACATGACACCAATGGCTTGGACATGTCATGAGAATAAACCCCATTATACCTGAAAAGTCAAACCTTAATTGGACATTACTGGAGAAAAAAATCGACATGATCACTAGATAACAAGTGCTTGATGGTATATAAGCGAAGTACCACATGGGTGGTACAGGATATATATAGAAGAATGAAAATTCCTTATTGAATACTCATATACCAAGTTCCATTAGACATTATACACAAAAAAGCCTGAATACATGCCAAAAAAAGCATATAATATTTGCTCACCAAAGATGGAGAACTGGTAGGCTTCTTTATTTTTCTTTTCTTCTTCCCTTTTCCCTTCGACTTTCGTTTCCTCCTTGTTTTGGTTTTCTTCCCTGCTGTTTTCTTTTTAGTTTTTCGCTTTTTTGTTTTCCTTCTGGTAGTTTTTCTTCGAGTTGTTTTTCGCTTCCTAGGAGTTATTATTCTCTTCTTGGTTGCAGTAGTAGTCCCTGAAGCTGAGGGTCCAGGTGTTGGCTCTTCACCCTGTGGAGTAAAAGAAGTTAATAAGAATATCAAGTGCATGTTTAAGAAAATAATACCGGGTCGTAACATGTGTCCAAATATGGCATGAACTGCTTTCCGTAGAATGCATTGCCATTTCATGTGTGGAAGAAAAAATTTTACTCTTAATATGATTGTGTCATTATTTTCTTTGAATTTTCTGCTTCACATTATAAACACCTCTACTAATTCTAATGTTATCCCTTCGTCATGAACTGCGCCTAACTGCAAGCAATTGTTCAAACGAAAGATAAATTCTTCATTGTGTTTTTTATTACTATTACATGCACAAGTAAAATACAATGCTGTTTCATGTTCGGAGAAAGAAAATTAGTACTTTTAATATGATCGTTTTATTATTTTTTGCACATTACAAACACATCCACTAATTCTAATGTTACCCCTTCATCATGAACAGCATCTTACTGCTAGTAACTCCTTTAATAAAATATAAATATGTGATTGTGGTTTTTAAAAATTACTATTAAACGCATTCATTCACATTAATAAACTTGTCATTCTGTGCCCCCCACAGGACAACAAAAAAATACCACAGAAAATTATTACACCACCTGGGCTTTCCAACTATTGCATTCTATGGAAACCTGTGCATGCCAGTTTTGGACATTTTATAGGCCAGTATTATTTTTTTATATACCAATATAAATAACTTGAGATATGCTGATGACACAGTACTGATCGCAGGAAGTGAACAAGAACTACAAGCCCTGCTGGATAAAGTAGTGAAAGAAAGTGAAAGCAAAGGCCTCCGTTTAAACAAGAAAACACAAATAATGGTTGTTTTGAAAAAACATACACCACCAAGATGCAACATAATGATTAATGATACAAAATTAATACAAGCTGAAAAGGGGAAACATCTTGGCATCCTCTTAACATCAGAAGGTAGATGCTCAAGTGAGATAAAGTGCTGTACAGCACAAGCCAAATCAGCATTCCATAAAATAAGAACCATCTTGTGCAATGCAACTCTATCAATACATATTCAAATTCGAGTGCTGAGATATTATATCAAGCCAATTATTTTTTATGAATGTGAAGCATGGACTGTAAACACAAAAATTCAACACAAACTGGAGGCTCCAAAGGTACGGTTTCTAAGAAGAATGATGAAAATACCATGGACAGCTTAGAAAACTAATGCAGATGTTCTCATTGATGCTGGCGTAAAAAGATTATAATCCAATTCATAATATGTGAAAAATCTGAAGGTCTCAACAAGCCAACCACTATTCAGCAGCAAACCATAGTAGATAACAAGCCAATATAATTAGGCTTTCCTCTTGTGGAAGCCTCACAGCACATATATATACAATTATGCATTTATTTCCTCTGAGTTGGAAACTCAAAGCACTGCACTCTGAAGATTTGGCATCTTCTTGGTATGAAAAGGCTCTCTCTGGAAACTCTCCATTGCACACAAGGATATAAGAGCTCTCTTGCTCATAATTCCTTGGATACAAAACAGACGGAACAAAGAAATAATCAAATTAAACCACATGCATACCTCTATTGCTTCGTCTGCCTCAATTATTGCTGCAATTCTTCTTCTTCTCTCTGCTCTCTCAGCACGAGCTTCTGCAATTAATCTCCTCACACGTTCACTGACCCTTGTCCGAGCAATCTGTCTGCCTGATGAAGGAGGCTCAGAGTCCACTGCAAAGACAATTGGTCAACATATTGAGCTATTCAGATTTATTATTAGATGTGAATCTTGGACAATAAATAAAAATGATAGTAGACAATTAGAGGTAATACAGATATGGTTCTATAAACGAATCTTGAGTGTATTACAGACATCTAGAAAAACTAACTAGGTGCCCAAAGAGTTAAATGCGAGAAAGGGGTTACTTAATATTAGAACGAGACAATCTTTATTTTTGGACATGGTATGAGACATGGTCTAGAGAACATAGTTACAACGGGCAAGATTGAACGCAAGGATCAATGTGAGAAAATATTAAATAGACTGACATCATGGCATGTCAAAATTAACATATTAATAATATTAACGCCTGTGTGTTGCCAGGGCCCGAAAGGGGAGCAAAGAATAGCAACACTGTTTACCTTCCAAGCATGTCATAAAGGGTGACTAAGGAGGTTATGCGATGGAGTTGGCTGTCCCATCCCATATAGGGTCAGTGACCCAAAGCCATGCTGAAGTCGGATGTGTCAGGCCGAAAGGCGCAGATATTGCAGCAATGCTGTAAATCATGACAACGCATTCCATTTTCCGGACTACATCCTGCTATTCTGCAGGAGTTTGAGAATGAACGCAGTAGAAGAAGAAGAAGAATATTAAAATAATCCTGATAAAAGATACTAGAAATAGAGTCATGGATATCCATGATCATCTACAACGGCATCGGATGATGATTATAGATTTTATCTAAAAAAGGAAGAAAAAAAAACAGGCTGGATACTAGTGATCATGAACATAGTTAAGACTAGGACAAAAGAATCAGGTTAATATACACTCATGTGTTGCTGGGTTCTAGAATGAGAACACTGGCCTGCCATGTATGTCATATAATATGTATAGGAAGAGCTGGGTGTAAGGTTGGCAAATCCATCTCCCGGTAGATCAAAGCTGTCATGATGTTGGCAGATGTTTCAGGCTGATAGGCGAAGATATAGTACCACTGTATACCATGATTAATCATTACATTCTCCAGACTACATCCTGCTAATTAACAGGTGTTTGAGAGTGAATGCAGATGAAGAAATAATATAGACCTTAAAATGTACTCCCCATACATCTCAACTGTGTGGGAAAAAAGACTACTTTTTACAAACTATTATTGGGTCGTCTGGTATTTTAGCTTTAACTTTTCACAAAATGGATCACAGATAAGCCATAAAATATTACTTGTACAAGACATCAAAATTAAAACCAGATATTACCTAAAAAATATTTCATATAAAATAATTTCCTAAATAAGCATAAGTAAAATGTATAAATCTAATGTGGCAGAGGTTGGTGACATATTTTGTTGGAAATAATCCTGAATCAGTTACTGAGAAATAGATAAAATTAAAAGCTATAGAAACTGCTTCTAAAATAAGTTATAGGAAAGAATTACCAACATCTAAGAATGGGAAAAAAAATCAAATATAGATTTTAACTGAAAGAATCAACCTCGCTGTATGTTTTACCTGTATTTCTGCTCTGCTGACAATCAGGACAAAACCACTCGTGCACTGGTACATTGGCCAGAGGTGGGTCAAGACAATCACAATGGTAGCTGAAACATTTTAAAGGGGAGAAGATGAATTGCCAAAACATTTACTGGTATGCATTATTATCTAGCAAACATTATTATATTCAACATTATTTTGTATGTTTTGTTGTTCGTCCATCACAAGTGATGATGACTGTTACATCCATTTTTGAGATTCAGCTTCACTTATGCCCTTGACAATGAGTTTGTAGATGGTTAATAAACCCTTCTATTTCCTCATAAAACCCTCATATTTCCTCATACTGTATTTTTCCCATTAGGGAGTTAGAAGGAGTATTTGAGTGTCTTGTGTGATAAAGGCTGCATTCTCAGAGATGCTGGAGTAAAACAACAAATTGTAGCAAACATTAGAAGCAGACAATAAAGATTTTTAGGGCGTGATGAGGAAAGTAAAACTTGAACATTTAGTAACCACCATAAAGATCAAGGGGAAAAGAAGCAGAGGAAGACAAAGACAGAAATTTCTGGATGGGTTTTCACTGTGGCACAAAAAGAAGTTACCAACTGAAATTATTAACAACACGAGACGGAGAAGCATGATTGCCTACACCACTAGACTGATTGGTTGATTTAAAATTCATCTGGAAAATGCATTAATTATGACATACATTTTCAAAGCTCTATGCCATAAGTTTGATTTTATACAGATTTTTAAATATGGCACTTCAATGTATAAAATATTTGCTACCATCCTTGGCAATGGAAGATAAATGTTCTCTGCCTTGATGGACAGTAAAGTACTAAAATTCGCCTGACGAGTCCATAAAAATGGCTTTGCGAGATTATTTCACTAATCTCTGCTCTAAGGTCTTGTAAGTCAACAAATAATACACATCTAGCAAAAATATTACATGTTTAAAGGATATTCTGGTAGTTAAAGCATTATTACCCCAAGTCACATCGATCACAAAGTAGTAGTCTATCCTCTCTGTCAGACTGACCACACACCTCACAGTACGTTGGATCTTCTTCTTCCTCTTCTTCATTTTCTTGCTGATGATCTTCCACTGGGAACTTTAAACAAAATAGAAAAACTTAACAAATAGCTCTTGTATACTATACATGATATTTAATATTTGATATGTCAATCAAATGTATTTTTGTAGAGTCTGAGATGCAGGCATTGATCAGTGAGAGTTACAGGGAAGGTGATATGATTATAAATAGAGATCTCAATCAATATCAATAAACCCATAACCCTTCAAGGTCGTAGGGGTACCACATTGGATGCTTCAGCACACAGAGTCCTCCAGCGAATTCTATCCTCAGTGATGCGGATGAGTGTGGAATATCTTGCCCTGTCCATTCCTTGATGTTGTCTGTCCATGCCTTTATTTGTCCTCCTCTGCTTCTTCCATCCTTGACAGTTCCCTGCAGTATTGTTTTTGACAAGGAATCGTGCCTGCATACATGTCCAAACCATGCTAGTTTTCGTCGTTTCACTATTGAAAGCAATGGCTCCTGGACACCTGCACACATCTCTATTTTATTTCTTACGTACACATTGGTCTTATGTTCCCTATAGGAAATTCGTAGAATTCTTCTGTAGCATTTATACTCGAAAGCCTGTAATCTTCTCTCCATGTCCGCAGTGAGTGTCCAACTCTCACAACCATAAGCACCAGCGACTTATACAGTTTGATTTTCACTCCAACACTGATATTGCTTAATAGAGATGTGCCAGTTGTTAGACATGTGTGTAGAGCATGAGCTTTCCTATCTCAGTGTGTAGGAGAACCATCAAAGAGGTGAGTGGTGCATTTGCTGTGACTACAAACAGCATGACCATGGTGATTATGGCATTGACCAAGGTCTTGAACTAGATGAGTGCACAGAAGGCAAATCATATCTACATCTTCAGCAACTCGTTGAGCATGATCAACAACAAAAATAAAAGTGGGTTGCATTCGTGTACAAGGGCTTGAGACAATGGAGAAGTCAAGGTTGGAATGTGTCCCATTCATTTTTGTGCATAGTCATGCAACTTCAAGGTGTTCAGGGCAACTAGAGAGCAGATCAGCTTGTGTGCACTGCTGTTTCATAGATAGCATATCAGCTTGTGTGCAGTGCTACTTCAAAGAGAGCAGATCAGCTTGCGTGCAGTGCTACTTCAAAGAGAGCAGATAGCTTGCATGCAGTGCTACTTCAAAGAGAGCAGATAGCTTGCGTGCAGTGCTACTTCATAGAGAGCAGATAGCTTGTGTGCAGTGCTACTTCATAGAGAGCAGATAGCTTGTGTGCAGTGCTACTTCAAAGAGAGCAGATAGCTTGTGTGCAGTGCTACTTCAAAGAGAGCAGATAGCTTGTGTGCAGTGCTACTTCATAGAGAGCAGATAGCTTGTGTGCAGTGCTACTTCATAGAGAGCAGATCAGCTTGTGTGCACTGCTGTTTCATAGATAGCATATCAGCTTGTGTGCAGTGCTACTTCAAAGAGAGCAGATCAGCTTACGTGCAGTGCTACTTCAAAGAGAGCAGATAGCTTGCATGCAGTGCTACTTCAAAGAGAGCAGATAGCTTGTGTGCAGTGCTACTTCATAGAGAGCAGATAGCTTGCGTGCAGTGCTACTTCATAGAGAGCAGATAGCTTGTGTGCAGTGCTACTTCAAAGAGAGCAGATCAGCTTACGTGCAGTGCTACTTCAAAGAGAGCAGATAGCTTGCATGCAGTGCTACTTCAAAGAGAGCAGATAGCTTGTGTGCAGTGCTACTTCATAGAGAGCAGATAGCTTGCGTGCAGTGCTACTTCATAGAGAGCAGATAGCTTGTGTGCAGTGCTACTTCAAAGAGAGCAGATAGCTTGTGTGCAGTGCTACTTCAAAGAGAGCAGATAGCTTGTGTGCAGTGCTACTTCATAGTGTGCAGTGCTACTTCATAGAGAGCAGATAGCTTGTGTGCAGTGCTACTTCATAGAGAGCAGATAGCGTGCGTGCAGTGCTACTTCATAGAGAGCAGATAGCTTGTGTGCAGTGCTACTTCATAGAGAGCAGATAGCTTGTGTGCAGTGCTACTTCAAAGAGAGCAGATAGCTTGTGTGCAGTGCTACTTCAAAGAGAGCAGATAGCTTGTGTGCAGTGCTACTTCATAGAGAGCAGATAGCTTGTGTGCAGTGCTACTTCATAGAGAGCAGATCAGCTTGTGTGCACTGCTGTTTCATAGATAGCATATCAGCTTGTGTGCAGTGCTACTTCAAAGAGAGCAGATCAGCTTACGTGCAGTGCTACTTCAAAGAGAGCAGATAGCTTGCATGCAGTGCTACTTCAAAGAGAGCAGATAGCTTGTGTGCAGTGCTACTTCATAGAGAGCAGATAGCTTGCGTGCAGTGCTACTTCATAGAGAGCAGATAGCTTGTGTGCAGTGCTACTTCATAGAGAGCAGATAGCTTGTGTGCAGTGCTACTTCAAAGAGAGCAGATCAGCTTACGTGCAGTGCTACTTCAAAGAGAGCAGATAGCTTGCATGCAGTGCTACTTCAAAGAGAGCAGATAGCTTGTGTGCAGTGCTACTTCATAGAGAGCAGATAGCTTGTGTGCAGTGCTACTTCATAGAGAGCAGATAGCGTGCGTGCAGTGCTACTTCATAGAGAGCAGATAGCTTGTGTGCAGTGCTACTTCATAGAGAGCAGATAGCTTGTGTGCAGTGCTACTTCAAAGAGAGCAGATAGCTTGTGTGCAGTGCTACTTCAAAGAGAGCAGATAGCTTGTGTGCAGTGCTACTTCATAGAGAGCAGATAGCTTGTGTGCAGTGCTACTTCATAGAGAGCAGATAGCTTGTGTGCAGTGCTACTTCAAAGAGAGCAGATAGCTTGTGTGCAGTGCTACTTCATAGAGAGCAGATAGCTTGTGTGCAGTGCTACTTCATAGAGAGATCAGCATGTGTGCAGTGCTACTTCATAGAGAGCAGATCAGCTTGTGTGCAGTGCTTGTTAGAGAGCAGATCAGCTTGTGTGCAGTGCTTGTTAGAGAGCAGATCAGCTTGTGTGCAGTGCTTGTTAGAGAGCAGATCAGCTTGTGTGCAGTGCTACTTCATAGAGAGCAGATCAGCTTGTGTGCAGTGCTTGTTAGAGAGCAGATCAGCGTGTGTGCAGTACTACTTCAAGAGAGCAGATCTGCTTGTGTGCAGTGCTTCTTAGAGAGCAGAACAGCTTGTGTGCAGTGCTTCTTAGAGAGCAGAACAGCTTGTTTGCACTGCTACTGTTTCAGGCAGCTGAACGATGGATTGGACTAATATATTGAGAATTTACGAAAAACAGCTCAGACAAATTAAATTCATGAGAGTAATCATTCTTTTTCTATATCCAGAATAAAAGAACCAGGCTTGAAATGTGACATCGCTAGAAATGAGTACTTCTTCTTCTTCTGCGTTCGTTCTCAAACTCCTGCAGATTAGCAGGATGTAGTCCGGCGAACAGAATGCGTTGTGTCATGGTTTACAGCATTGCTGCGATATCTGCGCCTTTCGGTCTGACACATCCGACTTCAGCATGGCTTTGGGTCACTAACCCTATATGGGATGGGACAGCCAACTCCATCCTAAAACCTCCTTAGTCACCTTTTACAAAATGCGTGGAAGGTAAACAGTGTCACTATTCTTTGCTCCCCTTTCGGGTCCCGGCAACACACGGGCGGAAATGAGTACTACTGTGGACTTCGAAGAATGTCATCAACCAACAGATAAAAAACTGTCAGTCACTGTGTAGTGGTGGATACACTCAAATGGAAATCAGAGCACCTATGACTGTGTCCAGAGTACAATGATGATGATCTGATGATTAACTAACTTACATGCGATTTGGGCATCTCAGTCGATCTGTTTTTGTAACTACAACTCCTAAATCACAAGACAATTGATCACTTATCACTAGCAACAGGACATAACAGACTTAAAAACACATGACCAGTATGTGATTATCTGCTACACCACTGTGGACTTGTGGGAACAGCTGAACAGTATTATATTTATCCTGAAGAACAATTACAAGCAGCAAAATAATGACTCAACCTTGCAACCAAAGAACAAAAGAATAACTCCAGTTAAAGGTAGATTTCATCTCAGAATACTTGTCTGATGGTGTAGACATCAAGCAGCAAACAAAAGAAAGGATTTAAGTATTTCGCCGGATGTTAGAGCAAAAAATAGTAACGATGTGACCTATCATAAGAAGCAACAAAGGCAGATTGAGGGGGATTAGATTGGCTGTCCCATCCCATAGATGTAAAAAGTAAACAAGAAATCAATCATGCTGAATTCAGATGAGCTGGGTCTAAAAGTGCAGATATCACATGTAAGCTGTAAACCATGAGACAACACACTCCGTTCTCTGGACTATATATATCAAGTGACATATTCTTTCCAGAACACCTCTCTGTCCTGTGCAAGCAGGCCTGCAGTGGCCAGAGATGTGCACACATTCTTCGATGTTGCTGGTCCATCATCTTCTTGGACTTCTTCCTCTCTCACCTGGTATACCACTGTTTAACGTATCCATTTTGAATCTCTAGGCACTTTACTCCCGTAGGTTATAATTTCTTTCGGGAGGAAAATCTGTTAAATTGAAGTTATACGGAAAACACATTCATTGTAGTCTGCCATTATAACGGAATGTCCATTCACTGGACTATATGTCCCTAATCAATAGGAGTTTAAGATTGAACACAGAAGAATATCTGAAGTATTGGATATTACCTGTTTGAATATCTTCTCTTCCCCGGCATGCTTTGCCAGAATTATTCGAAAAACCTGACGATCCACTGGGCAAGTGTTAACATTCTGGAAAAGAAAAAAACATGAGAGATAGGTAATACTCTCATACACATAAAAAATACGTACATATCTGAGTACTGTTACATACAACCATACTGCAACAAGTTACTCAGTTTGATATTAAAAACATTAATGCATGTACACTATAAAGATATTTCCTACTAAATTATTTTCACTTAAAAAAAATCAAAAAAAATCAGTATTGCGCCTACATTAAGGTTCAATGAGAAACTAAAACAAGAAGTAGAGTGTAAGGTAATATAAGAAACTAAAACAAGAAGTAAAGTGTGAGGTAATATAAGAAACTAAAACAAGAAGTAAAGTGTGAGGTAATATAAGAAACTAAAACAAGAAGTAGAGTGTGAGGTAATATAAGAAACTAAAACAAGAAGTAGAGTGTGAGGTAATATAAGAAACTAAAACAAGAAGTAAAGTGTGAGGTAATATAAGAAACTAAAACAAGAAGTAAAGTGTGAGGTAATATAAGAAACTAAAACAAGAAGTAGAGTGTGAGGTAATATAAGAAACTAAAACAAGAAGTAAAGTGTGAGGTAATATAAGAAACTAAAACAAGAAGTAAAGTGTGAGGTAATATAAGAAACTAAAACAAGAAGTAAAGTGTGAGGTAATATAAGAAAATAAAACAAGAAGTAAAGTGTGAGGTAATATAAGAAACTAAAACAAGAAGTAAAGTGTGAGGTAATATAAGAAACTAAAACAAGAAGTAGAGTGCGAGGTAATATAAGAAACTAAAACAAGAAGTAGAGTGTGAGGTAATATAAGAAACTAAAACAAGAAGTAAAGTGTGAGGTAATATAAGAAACTAAAACAAGAAGTAAAGTGTGAGGTAATATAAGAAACTAAAACAAGAAGTAGAGTGTGAGGTAATATAAGAAACTAAAACAAGAAGTAAAGTGTGAGGTAATATAAGAAACTAAAACAAGAAGTAAAGTGTGAGGCAATATAAGAAACTAAAACAAGAAGTAAAGTGTGAGGTAATATAAGAAACTAAAACAAGAAGTCGGGTGTAAGGTAATATAAGAAACTAAAACAAGAAGTCGGGTGTAAGGTAATATAAGAAACTAAAACAAGAAGTAAAGTGTGAGGTAATATAAGAAACTAAAACAAGAAGTAGAGTGTGAGGTAATATAAGAAACTAAAACAAGAAGTAAAGTGTGAGGTAATATAAGAAACTAAAACAAGAAGTCGGGTGTAAGGTAATATAAGAAACAAAAACAAGAAGTAAAGTGTGAGGTAATAAATAGAAACTAAAAAAAGAAGTAGGGGTGTAATGTAATATAAGAAACTAAAACAAGAAGTAAAGTGTGAGGTAATATAAGAAACTAAAACAAGAAGTCGGGCGTAAGGTAATCATCATCAAGTTCCGCCTCGGCAATGAAGGTTGGCTGCAATGGATCACCAACATCCTGTCTCTTGTCTTGGTGGTGCACTATGCTAGACTGTAACCTGTCCATCATGTGATGTTACTCTCCCACTTGTATCTCTGCCTACTTCTTGCTTGCTTCTCTTTGACTTTACCCTCAAGTAAGGTCTTCAATAAGGTGTCATGTTTTTTAATGTGTCAAAAATATTTTATTTGCCTGATCTTTATTTCTCTTAGTTCTTTCTTCATATTAAGTGTCTTTAGCACCTCTTTATTTGTTTTCTTCTCTTTCCATGATGTTCTCCCTATTCTTCTATATACCCACATCTCAAAGGCATCAATTCTGTCTTCTAATTGTTTATTTAGTGTTAATGTTTCTGAGCCATACATTAATATAGAATAGATGTAGCATTTTATAATTCTCAGTATTAACTTGTTTAGATGTTAATATTTTCCTCATGTCATTGAAGGTACTTTTAGCCATTCCTATTCTCCTTTTAGAATCATGAACTTTACCGGCCTGACAGAATCAATTAAATTAGATAATATACTAGACAACGTTTCAAATTTCGTATATTTGGGAAGCAAGATAACAGCAGACGTGGATACCAACTCAGAAATCAATACTCGAATCGCTCTCGCCTCCAGCGCCTTTAACAAACTCTCAAACATCTGGAGATCGAAGATCGTAAGTAAGCACATCAAATTGCGACTTTTCAATGCAAGTGTGATTCCATCATTGACATATGAATGTGAAAGTTGGAAATCTATCGCATAATGGATAAGAAGTTAGTTGCCTTCGAGAATAGATGCATCAGAAAAAATTATAAATACTAAGTGGAAAGACTTCAAATCAAACAACATACTAAGAGAGTAGACAAAACAAGAATATGTGAATAACATCATCAGAAAACATTGCTGCACATACATCGGCCACATACTTAGAATGAAGGAAGACAGAATTCCACGACACCAGACGGGAAAAGAAAACAGGGAAGGTAAAAAACAACGCTCAGAAGAACATTTATGAATGAATTAAAATCAACAGACATAAATGCACAAGACCTCAAATCCCTAGCAACTGACCGACAGGCATGGAGAACTATGACATCCGCCCTATGTGCCAAACTTGGCAAAAGAGGAACTGACTCACTGATTCTCCTTTTAGAGGCAGTAGAGGCAATAGAGATGTGGTTCTACAGAAGAATGCTGAGAATACCATGGACTGCCAGAAAAATGGTCTTAAAAGAGTAATGTAGCGGTCTTAAAAGAGTCAAATGCGGAACAGACCTTAATCAACAATATAGAAAAATAGAATCTTCATTTTTTGGGTCACTTCATGAGACCAGGCAAGGTTTGGAGAGCATAGTCACAACAGGCAAAATTGAAGGCAACAGAGACAGAGGGTGATAACATGAGAAAATATTAGACAGTTTGACAACCTGGTACGGCAGGGAAACAACAACGATCTTGATATATAATACTGTGGACAGAGAGCTGTGGAGAGCCATGTCGGCATGGCACCTGATGATGATTTTCCTTTTAACTTCTATTTCACATCTACCATCATTTGTGACTATGTGTCCAAGATATTGATAATGTTTTACTTGTAGTTTCTCTCCATGTATGTTTATGTTTAGCTCTTGTTCTTCTGTCTTTGCTGATTATCATGGTTTTTGTTTTTTAGATATTTATATCCAGTCCATATTCATTACTTGATTTATTGACTTTATCTATTAGTCTTTGTAGTTTATGCTCACTTTCTGCCAAAAGAACAGTGTCATCTGCATATCTAAGGTTGTTTATTATTTTCCCATTGATCTTGAGTCCTGATATTTCTTCTATATTTTTAAAGACATTCGTCGTGAGGTAATATGATAAACTAAAACAAGAAGTAGAGTGTGAGGTAATATAAGAAAAAAAAACAAGAATTAGTGTGTGAGGTAATATGATAAACTAAAACAAGAAGTCGAGTGTGAGGTAATATGATAAACTAAAACGAAGTAGAGTGTGACGTAATATGAAAAACTAAAACAAGAAGTAGAATGTAAGACAGAAGTACAATGAATCATTTCTATAAAAAGAACAGAAAGGAAGAACAAAATCGAATAAATGTAAAATGCATACTTTGGCCCACTCCTGGATGCATTCCAAACAGAAGCTGTGATCACATGACTCAGGTGTACCAATATCTTGTTTACCCAGGCGGTTGAGGCAAATCGGGCACCTATCACAGTTCTCATCTCCTGACGAGAGATCTGCATTTTCCAATTCTTCTTCTTGCTCATCCTCTTCATCTTCATCACTGTCTTCATCTTCTTCCTCATCAGTCTCATCCTCTCCAGAAACACCTTTAAAATGCAAGTTTACAAACATTATCACCAACTAAAACACTTTAGCTGTGTGTTTGTATCAATCTACAGGGAGTATGAACAATAGAGATGTCTCCTAGTGTGCAATGGGGAGATTTCTCCCAAATTTTTTTTAATTCTAGAAGTCTTCCACTTTTAACAGTGTACAGTGCTTTAAGAAAAATCCTATTCAGAAAGGTTAAAACATAATCGTTCAGACAAATGGCTCTGGGCATCTGTAACAAATGTGATTGGGGTCATCCATAAATTACGTCAATGATTGGGAATGGGATGTTTGGAAAAATTTACCATAACCAATGCTAGATGTGACACCTCGGTGAAAAGATATTGTGCAGGTTATCACAATAGTCATTATTCTCTAACTATTATGTTACTTTACAAAATAAATAAATAGATGCATTATATTGTTTATAATAGTTAATATATTGTTAATATAAAAGTTAAATATATACATAAAAGTTAATATATGGTTAGAATTCGTATCCCGCCAAAGACGGATGTGTCGGGCCATTGGCGCAAATAAAACGGTGACACAGCGCATTTCCATTCTCTGGACTAAATCCTGCTGGAAATCTAGTAGGACAATTGTCCTGCTACAAGAGAGATCTGGCAGGAGTTTGAGAATGAACGCTGAAGAAGAAGAAAGAAGAAGAATTTGTATGTATTTACCAAATAAAACACTCATGTTAAGTTTCTGTATCATCTTTTAAATCTTTACTTTTGGTGTACCGCAGAATTCTGAGAAGATTTTGTGTGTCATGGAGGAGAAAATATTCTAATAACCAAGTAGTTAAGAGTGACAAAAAAGCGAGGACCACATTAAAAAAAAGGTACAGTGCTATTATTATTGACATGTTATGAGAAAAAAGCTTACTTATGAGATTAAAACAATATCAAAAATGAAATATGAACAATACAAACAAGGATAATTTCTAAGTCATGATTACAATTAAGACACCATTAACAATACTGGAACACTATTTAGGTTCTTTACGGGAAGATGTGGCCACAATTTAACAGAACAAATATGTACATTATTTAGCGCAACAAAATATTAATAAAGATGCACTTCACAGTAGCTGGATACTGGCGAATCCAGTGATATGCCTGTTACACACTGAGAGTCGGGGGACTCTAAGTCCGTAATGCTCAGATTGATCCAGACTTATCGACTTTTTAATCAGAGTTCAGTGAGGTTACCAAATTTGAATGAAAAAATGCATAATATTAAAAAGCAAGACTTTCGGCCACAGCTTCCCGTAATGAACCCTTATTTATTGGAAGATATAATGTAACTTGTTATAATATGATTGGAATTATACATTAGCCATAATTAGATCATAGACAAATTTATTTTTTGTCATGCACTAATGTGTGACGAAAATTTATCAATTTATATGGGAGTTGGAAATTATTCAGTTATTATTCATCAGTCGGTGGCCTCTACGATGCAATAAAGAACAAGTATTAAATGTATTTAATAGTTACATTTTAATTAATATGTCTATAATTTTTTGCTGTCACAAAGCATTAAATTTATTTATCTAATTTGAATATAGGAATATGGAATTTATCGCTTATAGCCTTGAATTGTGCCAATGACACTTGAATAGTCTTGCTTATTGCCCTTAAATCACACTAATGGCACCTGAATGGTCATAAAATTATCTGGTATGTGTGAAAGAGGATCCACCTCATTTAGGTTTATTGACATCCTGTTGATAACTAAAAGTTTGAAAATTTCAGGTGTGTAGGGGTACCGCATCGGATGCAATAACAAAGCCCTCCAGCAATTCTATCTTCAACAATACGGATAAGTGAGGAAAAATCTTGTCTTGTCCAGTCTTTAATTTTGTCTATTCATGCTTTTATTTGTCCTCCTCTGCTTCTTCCATCTTCGTCAGTTCCCTGAAGTATTGTCTTTTACAAGAATCATGTCAGCATACATGTCCAAACCATCCACATTAATACTAAATCTTGCTTTAGAAAATAATAAACAAATTACTAACTCTTAAATAATACAAACATTAAAAAATAATTCATACCTTCTTCACCAACATCAGCAGTGTCTATTTCTTCATCGGCATCCTCGTCATCGGTTTCCTCATCATCACTTTCACCCTCCTCCTCGTCATCTTCATCATCATCATCTGATGATTCATTTTCATCATCTTTTAAAACATCCATATCTTTATCATTCACACCTTCCTCTGTCTTTATTTCATCATTATCTTTCAATACCTCCTCAGATGACATGGTTGAAACTGTTCTTATTACACAGACTCGTACTTTATCAAGACCTTCTTAGCTTTATTCAAATATCCAATCTGAAAGAAATAACACAACTGTAAAGAAATACTGACATCAACTAAATAAAACGTTTTGGGTAATCGATTAACTCAATGTTGAATACTACTGTTATATTAAGTTACCCTAACATTACAAATATAGTGGAATCCCTCTATACTGCTCATCCTTTTATAACAAATCTCCCCGTTTAATGATGCTGTTCAAAATTTCCAATAATATTTATTCTTTTTGTTTGCAATGTACATAGCGATTTTCTGTTACTACATATGTCAATCTGGACCAAGCTGTTATAATGGTATTTCACTGTATAGACAAAGAAGGGACAGCCAGAAAACTAAAAATAAGTTAAATAGACCCGTACAATCGTGAACTGAACCATAGCTGTCAACTTCCTTTGTCATAAATCTGTATTTTTAACTTTTAATTTTCATATTTCAATAAAAACGTCTGTATTTAGAACTTTTTAAAAATTAATTTCACCACAAAAAATTTTTAAATATTTTTTTTTGCCCATAAATATTAGCATGCGAGATCAAATGTCTGCATTAGTAATAATTACTAGAAAATTTAACAGTGACTTTTTTTAAAAATAATTTTTTTTAAATAACAAAAAATTTGGGTTTTTTGGTGAGTTTGGGCCCGAAATCCATATTCCATACGGAAAATCGGCACTAGATGACACCTATCACTGAACCCAGAGACAGCAGAATACATTCCTCATGCACATCAACTCTACCAAGATGAGAGGGGAAAAAATATGGTCTACTGAAATTACATTACTTCTTAACCTGAAAGGCTCTGAATAACCTGAAGCTAATTACACAATTCATTACACGGCATATAGATAGATAGAATCCCTTTATAACAACTTAGTCCAGATCAAATAAATATTTATGTAATAACAGAAAAATCACTAATATACAGTATAAAAAGTAAAGTAACCCATAGCATTTATTAATGCTGTAGGGGTGTGAGATGTTAGCGATCTCACATTTCACAGGCTCTGCAAATGAGGGCGGCTCCCAATATAGATATTTTAAAATATATAAATAAATATAAAAATTATTATAAATTTATGCACTATTGAGAGATTCCACTATATTTTCTTCTTCCTAATAATTCGCTATCACCATGTTGATCTCTCTTACGAAGTTGTATTGTCGCATCAGCATAGTTTTTCTAAAATACCTTGTGAAATGGCATTCTACTCATAGAGTTTACAGAATGTATAATAAAAGTAGATTTTCTCTTATTACAACCAATAGTAAATATAATATACAAATTAAAGTGTATCACTTATCATCAGAAGCTGTATTGACTGGCTTATGCCATCATGGATCTTCACAACTCTCTATTTCCAGTATCTTTTATAAGGATCGTTAATGACTCTTTGTCATGCCATGATATCAGACTAATATTGTCTCATGATATCATCCTCAATTTTTTCTTGCCTTCTATCAAGCAAAAATTCTTGAGTACAAAAGTGTGAAGTTACCAAGCATGACAATGGAAATAGAGGCAGTAACAACAGTTCTCACTTGACTGACATCGCAACCACCAACACCTACAATGACTCAATCATAATTCTGGAGTATGTCGATCAAGAAAGAAAAGTACATGATAAGAAGATGAGGTGATTACTCTTCTCAACAATTTTAAATGCATCACCTACTGTCCAGGTCATGTAGTAGTAAGAAGCAACAAAAGAGCTGATTCACTGGGTAAAGCTATTGCCTATAGTGATGGCAAAATTATTAGAAGAGACAGGACCGTGCTAATTAAAGCAGTCATGGATACACAATGAAACAAATGAAGAGGATTCTGATAAATATAATGTACATAGATGATAAAAATGGGAATGACCGTGGGCGAGGGGATAAAGTGTGTCCTCTGAATAAATCATAAGAACCCACAATCAACAAATGACTGAGCTTATATGCTCTTCAATGGCAAGCTGAGCACTTATTTGTGAGCTCCTTGTGAAATAATACTGATTCCTAATCAAGAATTAAGTCTCTACCCATTATATCATTTAGAAGTTCAAGTTTACAGAAGAAGAAAATCATTAAATAAATTTTCTTTTCAAATTCTGTTGTACCCCTCTTATAACAGGACCATGGCACTACTAGATTTCCAGCAGGTTGTGGTCCAGATAACAAAGATGAGTTGTGTCACCGTTTTATTTGAACAAATGGCAAACATTCAACTTTGGCAATATTATATTTAATAATATGTGTTTCTTAAGATATGAATATAATTTCAAGGATTACAAAATAGAGTGAGAAACACTAGAATGAGTGTGAGCTCAATAGGAAATAAATATCGTCAAATCTGAGTATGTCAATTTTTTATCAAATGTAATGTATGTACCCAAAAAACATGTACTCACTAAAATATTAACATTTTAGATTAAAATTGTGTACTTACCAGATATATATAAACAACCTTCCAGACAATTCCCAAAACATAAAGAATAGCATAGAATTTTAAATAAGCATAACAACATTGAAAATCACTGCAACACAAAAATTATGGTTTTATTGATATGTCCTAAATAGGATATGCTACCAATCTTTTTTAATCTCAATATTATACCAATTTGCAGATCACATACAAACAATCTGTAGCAAATGAATTGTTGATCATTAATATTTGAAGCAATAAATTTATAAAACTATATTACATTATTCCTCCTGCAATTTCAATTACATTGACACATTCACATTGAACAGGTAGATCCCAGAACAAAACATGTTCTAGCTAAACAGGACAAATGAAAGAAATAAAGTGTTTTCTTGTCTGAAGCATTTTGTGTTTATTTTACAATGACAACAATGTACATATCAAACATACATACAAAAAAAGTTCACTTGTTTACAAGGATAGTAACAGAGTAATAAATCACAAGTACTTAAGGAAGTTAAAACAAATAAAAATTTGCAAGTTTTAACACTAGATTTTAACTTAGTTGCACTGTTAATTTCTGATAACTTAACTGTACTTTTTGTTAAAAAAAATAACTTAAGTATATCCTATATGCCCAGCTCTATGGCAGTGAGATCCAGCATGCTTCTGTGATGACCAAGTACCAGCAATGACAAACTACTGAATGTAAACACTGTCAAGAAAATTATTCAGGCAAAAAATGCAGGGGGATCACTATATCCTGATTTTTTAAAAATATTTTGTCCAGGATATTCCTTTGAAATGTTGAATTTCTTGGCACTACTTATACCTTAAGTGAAGTGGCTTCAAATTTATAAAAAATTCCTTCATGTTAATGATGATAAAGGATGTGGTCAATTGTATATCTCAGCTGAAATACTACTGTATTTTGTCAGTTATCTTCATTTGTTCTAAAACTTCTGCAATTTGGCAGGATGTAGTCCATAGAACAGACTGCATTATTAGCTGCAATATCTGGGCATTTTAGCACATCTGACTTCAGCAAAGCTTCTGGATCGTTTTGACCCTGGATTAGGATGGGACAGCCAACTCCACCCCAAAACCATAATCATATTTTGTGGCATGTATGGCAGGAAATAGTGTCTATATTCTTTGCTCACCTTTTGAGCCCCATAACACACTGGCATGTCAGCTAGAATATCTCAATAGAGATGTATGAGTCGTTAACCTGACAAAGTTCAACACTGACCTCATGCCCCCAATTCAAAGTACCAGTTAGGCAATTCAGAAAAGAACAAGAATTTCAAATAATCCAGTGACAGCAAGTGGTAGATTACTTGGATGTTCTGCATGCTTGCACACATTAAAGAACCCCTGGCAGCTAAGAGATAATGAAAGTAGGCTGAAAACTGTTTGTCTGCCAAAAAAATATATCCAGTTTGAAAACTCCAGGTGAGAAGCAGCAACATAGCAATTAGTGCATTAGCTTCGGAAGCATGTGGTTGAAGGCAATTTCTAGCTTCAGTCTCAGGAAATGAGTATCAGAACACATCTGAGCGGGTAAAAACTGTTAGTTTGCTGTAGATCACATTGCTCCAAGAGTTATGTTGGTCATAGAAAAATATACACCAAACACAGTATTCACATCTCAGCGTGTGGAACACAAGTTGTTTTTTAAAAATTGGTACAAATAAGACATGATCAGCAGAAAAAAATAAACATTGGAATCAGATGTATCAAACCAATGGCGCAAATAAAACTGGGACAAAGTGCATCTCAGTTCAGTGGACTACATCACAGTGGAAATTGTTCGGGCTGCAGAAAAAATTAATTTTAGCATTCATTTTTAACTCTCAGTGGACTATGGACATAACCAGCAAACAGGGAAAAACAATAAATAGGCTGTCGATTGTCCACTACGAGTTAAGGTTCCCTCTGGATCTCTCTTGTAGCAAAACAACAGTCCTACTAGATTTCCAGCAGGATATAATCCAGAGAAAGTAGATGTAATGTGTTGCAGTTTTATTTGTGTCAATTAAAAAAACACACCAGACTTTGGCAGTGCACATATTCAGTGTTTTAAAAATTACACTGAATAGCGGATGTCAGTATACAATATCACTAGCAGACCAGCCTGTGCATAGAATCATATTTATAAGCGCTGCTTACAAAACATGCTGGTGATTTTTATCACCCATCCAAATCCAAATTGTGACAATGGTCATCATTGTTTGACCTTTTTTCTACTATCTGGGTACTATCGACTTGACCACAGATATATACACAGCTGTTATTAGTGTTTATATACCTCTGCTGAGATATTCCTGTATATGACACACAACTGAACAGACAAGCATCACAATTGACAAACAACGTTATCTGTTGACAGAGAAATTGATTTAATATACAAAAAATGATTGGCAATGGAAGCAGTAAACAAGTGACTCCCATTTTCCAACTTGTAGGTGTTTCTTTTGTGTTCATTACCAAACATCTGCAGATTAACAGGATTAGTCCAGAGAACAGAATGTGCTGTATCATGGTTTATAACTGATGCAATATCTAAGCCTTTCTGCCTGACACATTTAACTAGTATAGCTTCTGGGTCAATTTGACCCACATGGGGTAGAACAGCAAACTCCACCACATAATCTCCTTAGTTGCCTCTTACGATATTCATGGAAGATAAACAGTATTGATATTCTTTACTCTCCTTTTGGGCCCGGCAACACAGAGGTGGGTGCTAAAGTGGCCATCTGCAGTCAAGTCAATATAACCCATAATAGCAGCAAAATATGTCAAGCATTATTGACCTTGCCCCAATAATGATGTGAGATATCAAAGGTTAGCACATTGGGTGAGCTACGATGGCGAACAGGTTTTAATATGCACTAGTTGGCCTTCCAGCTTTATGACTACAGGCATCCACATTCATTAGAATTGGTAAAACACTCAATGTATACACATACCACTGCTAAAGTCGGATGTGTCAGGCCATTTGCACAAATAAAACTGGGATAAAATACATCTCAGCTCAGTGAACTACATCACATATGAAATCTATTAGGGCTACTGTCCTGCTATAATAGAACTCCAGTGATAAGTTTGAGAATGAATGCTTTAAAAATATTAGTACTAAAACCACTTTGGTCACATTCATACAATGCTCATATTCTTTGATGTAGGTTCACGCAAAACTGCAACACAAACAAAATTATCCATGACAAGTATGTCACATCCTAAACATTTCATTTGGAAATGTTATGTGGAGAAAAGACCAGCTTACTTACAGTAATAACAAACACAGGCAGCAGAAAGTTCAAGACACCAGAAAGAACATCAGAAATCTTTAATATACAATAATACTTTCTATTGTCTGTTTTTACATCTCAAACACACTGTCACAGTGAGTAAAATGGATAGGAGACACATTCCGAAATGTTAAAAAATTAAGTTTTCAAAAATTGTATGAACACATGGTTTTTAAACCCCAATTTTTTTACAATTTATAATTAATATTTACCATTAATTCATATTTATTTCTTTACTTTCAACTATCACCATTTGTTCAATTACAACATTTTTCCAATGGACATGTTTGACTCTTCTGACTTCAACTTTTGTTAATTTGTACAGCATCTGTTAACAGTACTTTCTTTAAAAATCCCTCACATAAATATATTATATTCTAACATGTTTCTAATCTTTTTTTTTTTAATGCTCCATAGCTGTCAATTTATTTTTCCATAAATCCATATTTTTAACAACTTATTTCCATATTTCAATAAAAATGTCCGAATTTAGTGCAGACAAGTCAAAGTTTACTTAGAACAAGGTACTGCTGATCTGATGGTTTTATCATTAAGTTTGTTATATGCATCTTTGGAAAAAAAAATATGCTATTTTATATATCCTACCTGGTAACAGGTAGCAAGTTTTAAAAAACATGTCTTTCTTTAAAATGCTATACCTAACAATTATTAAAAGAAAACATTGAAAAGACAGAGGATTTACTTCATTGTACCCAGTTTGCCCCATATGTAACAATTACTAGTTCAGAACTAGTAGTAGTCATTAATATAAGGCTGATGAAATGTTTATTGACAACAAACAAATTTGTTGCCGTGCTTCCAGCACACGTCAGGTGATAGATGAATAAATAGGTTGATAACCTATATCCATAAAAGTGGCAGCACATTATGGTTACAAAATTGTGGCTCTTAGTAATAACAAAAACCATTCATTACAAAAATGATATAGCAGCTTTTTGTTTTTAAAGAAAAACATGATTTTCATTCTTACAATTACTTCTCAAATACACATCAGTTGCAACTCAGATTAACTCATATAAAATTCTCATCAATCACCCAACAAAATGTTAATACAGCATTTATGTACACAATTTAAAAATTGTCAATTCCACTTAAATTATCTAGTGGCTTTTTTTGACCACTCTCCATTTTGTCTGACTGAAGTTGAGGCTGTATCCTTTGGAGCTTGTGCTTCCTTGGCTGCATGTTGCTTCTTCTTTTTGCTGCTACCAAGATCTTTCCCTTTTTTAATCTTGCCAACATATGCTTCGACGAGCTGTTGGATCTTTTGAGGATTTATGTTGCCACTTTTGCTATGACAAACCTGTAAGCATATGTGTACAAATTCAAAACAAACCACAAGCAAATAATATATATTGATTGAAAACAGGAAGATTTCAAACACATTTCTAAAAAGACATACAATAAATCTATATGTAAGGTATAGTCAACAATGAATATCATAATGAGCGGTAAATGTGTAAGTAATATAGAAATATTCATATATTTCTTATTTATAAAGGCAACATATATGGAAGAAGAGAACAAGAAAGCTGTGTTTGTTGTACTTCAGCACAGTATAATTAGAGAAATAATAAGTTGGACAATGATTATGAAAATGATAAAATACTCCATTTTTAGCTGAGAGCAATTCATTTTTAGCACTCAATAGCCTTTATATTTTTTGTGTGTCCCTGCATGCGCGTTTGTGTATATATATATATATATATATATATATATATATATATATATATATATATATATATGATGAAATAATCCTTTCAGATGTGAGCAGGTGTATCTTGACAGCCCATAGCTTTTCTAACAAAATACAGCTTCTCAGCTATGTAACTGAGTCTCTCATACGGTTGTCTCAAAGGTATATGGATGTGTGAGGATAATTTATGGATGTGTGAGGATAATTAATGAATTTATGTTTTGTCCCACAAAGGGAGGCATTTCAGTGTAGCAGTATCTCATGTCCTGCCAGGAGAATAGAACAAACTTCTGGCTCAACTATCTCAGTATCCTTCCATCAGGTTTGTTGACCCATCCAGTGATGGCACATCTAGTATCCCCCACTACCTAGTTGTCTGTTACAAAAGGACAAAGGTGAAACGTCTGCATCTCTTTGTCATCCATGGGGATTATTTGATAGAAGATAAAAGTTAGCCTTTGAAACAAGATTTGATAATACATTTTTTCCGTGAGTTTATACTACAACTTTCCTTAGTCGCCTCCTACAACATGCATGGAAAGAAGACAGTGGCCCTATTCTTTTCATCCTGAAATGGAAGTTCAGGCTATGGTTGTCACACAGGTGTGTGTGTATATATACAACTATCTTTTGCTTGTGTTGTTAAAAAGTTCAGTTGGTGACGTCTTTTTGTGCCACAGTGATAAATATATATATATATAATGTAGGGGGTCCGGGAGTCATAAATATTGTTTATAGGATTCCTTTCTAAGGTTAAAATGATTGAGAAACACTGCCTAAGATATTACAACAAACCTTGGGGACAGCTTTCCTGAGTATTAGTTTGTACTGTTCCTTAGTTATTTTCTTAGAGCTGTAGAATGGCTTGATTGCTAACTTGACTTCATCAATTACTCTCTCTTGCAAATGCAGTTTCTTCAGGTACTGCAAAAGAAAAATATTTTAATGCAGCTCAAGACAAAAGTGGGTTGATGCAGTTTTGCTAAGACATCACTGATTCAAAATAAATTATGCACACATTCATTAAACTATAGGCAGTTCAGTAACCTTCATGAAACTATAAAAGTAACCAGTAACAAAATCATCACATAGAATAAATTATTGTGTAAAGATGTAAAGTATTAGAGACTTCACAATACTCAGCTTGTGGACATCAGTGGTCAGGTTGATAGTGACAGTATCAAAATGTCAAGTTTTACTGTGGATAGCATTTAGATTGGCGACTAGCATGCAGTATAAGCACTGCTTATAAACAGGTCATGACATATAGGTGATTAGTGGCATACTAACAATATGACTACAGACATCTAGTGTTCAGTGGCATTGATAAGGTTGAAAAGGTGAAGAGGACTGACTTAATTGTATGTAGATTACTTCATATGTACTCCATCCCTCTCAGCGAAGTGGTATACGACATGCCGAAAGTACCATTCATATCATATAACTCCATAACTTCAAGCTACAATTTCTGAGCATCTCAGAAAAAATCCACTTAAACTTATTCAAACCTGAGACCTCATGAGCACAAAGCGAACATCTTATCCACCATGCCCAGGAGATTCCCAATTTCATTGAATTGGTAAAAACACTGAACATATCAGTTATCACCACCAAAGTCAGATTTGCTATATCTTCCACCCAAACATGCCCTGCCCCCAGCTTCAGCAGTATTCCTTCTCTCCCTATGTGCACACATTGTATTAAATTGTAGCATTATTTAACCTACACAAACTGCCATTTTGATTATTTCTGGCCACAAGTTTTGCAAGTGACAATTGCATTGACCATGCAAAAACTGTGCAAACCATAATGCACTTGTAATGAACCTGTGCATGATATCTAAGTTCACTCACATTCTGCTTATTAGGAAGGCCCTGGATATTGTACAGTTCCAAGTATTTTAATAAAAGCAAACAGTACATTTAAGTATAAGAATATTAAATTAAATCTTGAGTATTATATTATATTATATTAAAAATACAGAAAAACTACAAGTTGACAGTTATACATTCCCCAGTTCACTCAGCAAATAAATGGACATTTTCCTTCATTCTCAAATTTCTGCAGAATAGCAGGATGTACTCTGGAGAACAGAATGCATTGTCACGATTTACAGTTAGGCTGAAATACATGTGCATTTAGGCCTGACACATCCATCTTCAGCATGGCTTGAGTCACTGTGAAGCTATGAGATAGAACAGCCAACCCACCTCAAAACCCCTTAGTTGCCTCTTATGATAAACATGGAAGATAATACTAATAATAAGACCCATAACCTGTGAGGGTTCTAGGGGTGCCACACTGGAGACAGCACAAAAAGTTCTCCAAGCATCTCTATTCTCAGCCATTTGGAGGAGTGTAGAAAAATCACACAAAGAAAACTACAAAGAAAACAATCCAGTTCTCTTTCCACTCAAAGATTGTACACTACTGCAATTATTTCTCTTCGACATTTAGGATTCTTTTGGTCTTGCTAGATCTTCAGGCCAAGACAAAGCTTAGTATTCTCCAGGTCAACGCGGCTACCCCAAAGTTTTTGCCTTCTTCTTTTTTCATTTGCTGAACTATTTCATTTGATATTAACACATGACCTGGACTCTGAGTCTACATATGCTGGGACAACTACTGGAATGGAGGGCGAGCACTTATGGGAATGCCCCACGTACTGTGAAGCCAGTTTCTAATCAAGAATCATTTGCTGCACATTCACATCTGTCATTTTGTCTCTTCAATAAACTTGTGTCTTTTCTAGCTCATACAGGAGTCCATAGAGCTTTGATTCTAACTTTGTTTCTATGTGCCAGTATGTTTATCTCAGCATCTCATATTCATGACACTCTTTCATTATATGTTGTATATGTCTGTGTTGCCTAATCTCATGTACACATGACAAAGTTTTTGCCTCAGCTCATTCTGATGTGGCAATGTCTTGCCTCACAGTCCATTGAAGTCTTGTAGTATGTGTTCAGGGGTAATTTTTTCCATTTATTCTCAAACTCTTACTGGATCTCTCTTATAGCAGGACAATGCTTCTAATAAATTTCCAAGATGTAGTCCATAGCAGAGAAATGCGTTATGTCGCCATTTTATTTGTGCCAATGTCCCTGCACATCCAACTTCACCGTTTGGAGGGGGGGGGGATATATTCCTGTTCCACATGGACAATCATTTATGTGAGCTGCTCTGATATGGTACAGGTTTCCCTGTAATATAGTCTGCAATAAAAAAGATGGTCTGTTGTTGCCCATGCAGTTGGGTGTATAGGAGTTTCTGTTCAATATTCCACTGTGATGTATAATGGTTGCGGAAGTCACCTTAAGGTTTAAATGTTGAAATTTTCTTGTATACTGTTTTCTGCATTTTTTCATACCCATACCCTATAGTCTGATTGTGCATTCATTGTCAAGCAGATCGACCTTGTGTTTGAAGTGAGTACTATTGTTATACAGTTTTACAACAGTCTTATTATCAATTAAATGAAATCAGAGATAATTAACATTTAGGAAGCAATGAAGCTACAAAATGAAAATGAGCATGAATGATAGTAGGAAAAAGTTAAGGACAGTCAAAATTTGTAATTGCCTTAATTATTCCTACCTTCTCTTTATTGGTGAGATCTACAGCTGAAGCAGGCACATCATCCTCATTAGCCTCCTGTTTTTTCTTTCTTCCTGGCTGAGATTTTGCTTTATCTTGTGATGAAGCAGTAGGACCTGCAGATGTCTGTGGTTTCGGTGTTAGCTTTTCTATAGCTTTACTTAATGCCTTAAGATACATTGCTGGTTGGATCAAACCTTTAGCAGCGCCTGAGCCTGACTTGCTGTTGTCAACAGATGCTGTAGCCATTGTTACTCTAGAGTCAGCTCTTCTGCTCTTTCTTCGCCTGTCATCTCTCTCACTGTCAGATGAGTTGGGAGATGGAAGTTCAAGCTCACAATCATCTTCGCCTGGACTCATGTCCATATCTACCACTTCAGTTGACTCTGACATTTCACCTGCACCCCGAGATGATCGCACAGAACCTACTGACACATTTGCAACTGAACTACTCACAAGTGGACCCTTTCCTGTAATTGTTGATTGAACAGTAGCTGTTGGAAGTGAATTTTTGAGCACCATAGATGCCTGGGAGGTGACAAGTTCATCCCTGTGAGCAGTCACTTTAGCTCTCTCCAGAGCAGGCAGCAGACTTGTTAGCTGAGCTAAAGGTGCCATGGCAGAGAGCGGAATTGGAGGTCGAACTGTATTTATTTGCTGAGGCAGGATCTCTCTTGGAGGTGGAGGGTGAGATAAGTGTGAAAGTGATGATCCAAACTGTAATGGTAGTCTGGAATTTTCTACTTGGAATATAGGACGGGTGTCTGGTGTGGGCAGGAGACCTCGCTGGGAAGGGGGGAAGGTAATAGGGGGACCAACATTTTGAGAAAGCATGTGTGAGTTTGGACCATTGGCAATAGGCCAAGGAGGAAATCTCTGAATTTGTCCAGGACCAGTGACAGAACCTCCTGGAAAAGGCAGTAATGATGACTGTTGCTGAAGTGCTTGTTGTGGTGATGGTTGCAGTTTAAATGGTGAAATGAGCAACTGCGGCATGGGGCCTCCAGGCATAGATGATGATTGAGAATGGGAAATTGTTTTGTTTGCATCCATTGCTGAGGGACCAGGGGGTGGGGTTGGTCGTCGTACTTCTGGCGGAGGATGGTCAGGAGGAACAGGCCCCTTCTCAGCAGATGGAAGTGCTGGGCTTCTACTGTCTGGTGTTGAAGGACTGCTTTCTTGCTCCTCTCCTTCTTCAGTGGGATGTGCAGGATCATAGTCTGATTCTTGCACCACCTTTTCATTCCAATGATGTCGGACTTCATCACTACGTTCATCTCTTGTAGGCGTTGCATCACCTTCCTGTTCTTCATCATCATCCTCAGGTTCTGCTGGATTTATTTGAATCAGTGCACTGCTTCTAGAGTTTCTTGACAGTTCTGGTGGAGGTGGTATGCACTCACCATCAACTAACTTTGTGCTGTCATCTTCTGCATTGGCATGGGTGATGTCTACCCTGGATGGTGGGTCTTCTTCTTCATCAAGGTTGATTACAATCCTCTCCGGCTCTACTAGAATTACATCACTTGATGCGCCTTCATCAGAACTGTCATGATTTCTTAAATTATGACGATGCCCACTACTCTTATGTCTAGCGGCACTGTCGCTGCTAGTTGATGATGAAGATGAGCTGTTTCTTCTTTCTCGTTCCCTCTGTTCCCTTCTACGTCTGCGGTGACCACTGTCCCTGTCTTCTGATCCACTGTCCTCTTGAGTTTGAACATGCCGTCGTCTCCTATGACTTTCTTCTCTGTTCTCCTTGTTTGAGCCCGCCCTCTCTGATCTGTGACGTAGGCTTCTTGATCGAGAGTGTGATGCTCGTCTGACTCTCCTTTCAAATTCTCTCTCATTGCTTTTACCTCGATGCCTACGTTTTGATCTCTCACGTTCTCTTTCTCTTTCCCGGTCTCTGTCACCTGATCGCTCTCGTGACTTTGATCTATGACGTCTGTGACGTGCTGTTCGATCCCGTGACCTTGATCTGCGGAGTCTTTCTGCAATATCTGACCTATGCCTTTGCTCACGTGACCCACTTCTGGCACGATGTGCTCTTCTCTCTTCCATCTCTATTCTTCTACCTCTGTCTCTGTCCCACACTACTTCCCTTTCACGCTCACGTTCTCTCTCTCTTTCTCTGTCTCTCACTCTTAGTCGTTCCTTTTCTCTCTCACTCCGACTTCTTTCCCTCTCTCTTTCCCTGTCTCGTTCTCTGTCTCTTGGAGTAGCATGCCGCAGTTCTTTCTCACGTCGAATCTCTCGAACATCTCTCACCTCATGTTGTCTCCTATCCCTTGACTCATGCCCTCTTTCATCATGTTTCCTTCCCTTTCTGTGATCTGGTTCCTGAACATGAATCTCAAGATTTTCATTCACATTTTGATCAAAACTCTTCACAGAGTCCTCTGCTTCAGAACTGTGACGTTTTCTATAAGTCTTACCTCCCTTTTGGAAAGTTCTATCGTTATCATTTTCAAATGACCTTGACATGTTTTCTAAATTTTCAACCAACTCATCTTCTCCTCCCTCATCCTGAACAAAAAATCCTGCCAGAAAAGATGGAAACTTTTGTGAATCGTCATCACCCTGGTTACCCTCCTCAATAGTTGCAACTTCTCGTTTACTTCTCTTCTTCTTCTTCTCCTTCTTATCTCTCTTCTTCCATTTCTTTTTCCCTTCCTCCACTATTTCCCCAGGCTCTCTCTGCTCATCTTCCAGTTGACTCCCGGTTCCTATATCAAATGTTTGCTCATACATTTCAAGTGACACTCTTTCCTCATACGACTTCCTACGAATCGCATCACCTTCCAACTCTCCCTCCTCCCTCACCTCTGTACTCAATCTCTCCTTCCTAATCTCAACAAACCTTTGATCTTCTGCAACCGCCTCATTTATTTGCTTGTGACTTTTCTTTCCTTGGTCCTTCTTTATTTTCTTTCCTTTCTTCTTTACTTTCTTGGACATTAGTTTCTTTTTTATCTTCTTTACTGGTTGAACTATATCCGCCTCTATACGGTCAGCATCACTTTCCTCTCTGAATATATCAACCAATGCTTCCTCATTCCGAGTGTCCACTTCCTCCTGCCTTCTAAACTTCTCTCTATCTTCCTCTTGAGAATATGAATGTCTGTGCTCACTATTTGAAGATTCAGGGTCTGTATCTTGACTAGTGTTAACATGATCATGTCTCAAATCTTTCTCTTTTCTTTCACCCTTACCTCTATCAGATAAAGAACCTTGTGTACCATCCTTCTGTCCACTGTCTTTCTGAAGTGGTTCTTTCTCTAAAACAAAATCACTTTCATCGAAGGTAACATCCGGAACATCAATGTCATCAAGAAGGGAATTCTGGGTGTTCTCATCACTGTCAATGGGTTCTAATGATCTGTTTTCACTCTTAGATTTATTTGTTTTTGATGGGCTACCTTTTTCATTAAAGTTATAATGATGACTAACATCTTTGTTATCTCCATTCTCCGGTGATTGTGAATGTTGCTTTTCATACGTATCCCCTTCATCTGGACTAAGTTCTGTCTCTTCTTGAGTCAAAGGCATCTGTGAATCCCACCTTCCATCATTCTCATCATCAGTGTTCTCATTCTGCTTTCCAGTCATAGATAAATTACCTTCATCTGCAAAGCTCAAGTTAGAGTTATCATCACTCACAGTGGGATCTGCTGGATCATAATTTTGAGCAAAGCCTAAAGTACTCCCAGAAACTCTATCATTAATGTCTGTTTGATGATCTTTACACAAAGTTTCTGAGCCTTTAGCTGGCTCAGAAGTATCATAGTCATCTGTTGGTTCTGATGGGTCATAATCCTCAACCAATGAAACTCGCACTCTGTCATTCTTTGCAACACCTTTATCTGTAAAATTCAAGAAATTCATACAATTAATTTGTGAAACTGCTACCACTTATAATAAAATGGTTTATATATAATGTGTAACGGAAAGAGCAGATTTGTCAGCAAGGTCAGTAACAACTACAGTTTATAGTTAATCTATAGTGCATACTTTTATAACAAATTTCCCTATTCAACAAATCTCAAATTAATTTTAGTCTTTACTGTTGATACAGTATATAATGAATGTTTAGTGTTCAAAATTCAGTAGATAGGTATTTGTAACATATATTTACTTATTGTCTACTAAATGGTTGCACATTTCAAAGATTTGCATCATAATGAGAAAATCTAAAGCACAGTCCTATTACTAGAAGGTGATGGGCAGCTAGCAAGAGGTTTAAAGTGAGAGGGAAACATCAAGTGGTGGACAAAATACAGGTCAGAATGCACCACCAAGGTGTAAGGCAGAAGATAAAGAGTTCCACTGCAGCCAAAATATGATGAGAAGACGGCACTTTATAATTTATATAAGAACAAATTTTATAATGTACTAAAGTAAAGTTTTTCCAATGTAAATACAAAAACATGACACACAGAAAGTATAAGCAAGAATCTCATTCAGATCATTTTAAATAATCAGCCTCCGCCAAAGACGGATGTGTCGGGCCAATGGCGCAAATAAAACAGTGACACAACACATTTCCATTCTCTGGACTACATCCTGCTGGAAATCTAGTAGGACAATGGTCCTGCTACAAGAGAATTCAGCAGTAGTTTGAGAATGAACGCTGAAGAAGAAGAAATAATCAGCCCGCACAAGCCATACAAGCCATCAGAAATGTTAGCTTTGTTGAGACCAAGTTAGAGAATAAAGCTCATGGTTGACAAGTAAAATTAACATAAGGTGAATTATATACCTGTTCTAGAATGTCTTAGATTCAACTCCCTTTGTTCCTCTTGTCGAGCATCCAGATCAATCTCCATACCTCCCTCATCCTCAGATGTATCCCATCCATAATCCATTGCAGCAGTTCCACAATGCAATGTTTCAAACAATTCTTGCTACAGTATTACACCTAATATTTACACCATTCTAATCTTCAATCCTCTCTAACATAGCATCTGGGGATGACAAGAAAAGAAAATGACTGCAAACAAAAATATTTACCTTGTAAAAACATATAATTACTGATTAAGGATTATATTGAATTATTTATTTCATTGTAATTTTGAGTGCGGATTTTAATCTTTTACTAAGCAACAGTAATTCTGTGAAACAGCAGCCAAGTAGCAAATTTTTAAAAACTATTTCATTGTAATTTGGAGTGTACATTAGTCTTTAACAGTAGTTCTGCGAAACAGCAGCCAAGTTGCAAATTTAACAGATTAAATTATTATTATTATTCTTGTTCACAGTTTGACATGTCTACACAGCAAACGCTAAATTTTTTTTTGAGAGGATTTTTTGTAAGGCACAAAGATATTACCAAAACAAGAAGCAAATATATGGAGAGGGAAGGAGAGTCAAATAACCTTGGACAAAAAAACTTAGTGACCCTCAAAAATAACTTTTTTAAATAATGCATGTTGCCCTGTTAAGAAGTGCAGAAAGAATTTTAGATATAATAACGGCAACATTGCCATAGCAATTGCCATGGCATGTACATGGTGAATTTTACATTTTTCCTCCAAAATATAAACATGCAATCACCACAATTTTAACCAGATCCCTCAGTCACTGTGTATTGCTTTTATTGGTAGACAACTAGTCGCCTTTGATATAACATTTTTAGTTTGCGCTGGGTTAATACCTGGCCATGACCTTTGTGTAGGTCACAGTTCATATTTTCGCTGCATATTTACATCGCTGAAATATTATGTCGGACCGATTTTTAAATGAATTTTTCAAAATCTGCAGAGTTTTGAGGACACAATTTTTTCACATGATGACAGCCATAGTTACAATGAAAATATGCACAATGTAGGTAATTTGCATATCAAACATAATGTGGCAAGTGACAGTGAAATTCATTGTTAGATAGACCTAATGTTTCCGACAAAGAGAAGAAAATTAATAGTACTAATTGTGACATCACGAATTTCACCAATGATGTAGTTTGACAAATTTGTATGTAACATAACGCACAGAACAAACAAGGAAAGAAGACATGTGCCGGATATCTGTAACTGTCATTAAAATAAAACGTCTTTTTAATATTTATATTATGATGGGCCGGTGTATTCTGCTGAGTATGACATGTACTGGAGTACAAATGACAAGTTCAACATTTCGGGCATATCAACCTGAGAAAAAAAGGAGATTTGATAATACATCTCAATATTTTCGTCTCAAAATGACTCCACTACTGAGCACCCTCAAAGTAAAAAAAAATGTTCCCACATTATGTTGAGTTTGACAGTTTATTTTTTAAACTATATATGTATTAAATTATCTTTGATATAGATTCATGCAAAACTATTCATTTTCTGTTATCTGCCAAGTCTGAGTGTGATATGAATAGTTTGAAACATAATACATTTTTAACATCACCAAATTGATAATTTGGAGGATTTGTCCCCTTGCCATGATGATGTGGGATTGCCAATAGGGAAATCTCATAGTGGTGAAAGAGTTACATTTTCCTCCAAAATATAAACATGCAGTCCTCACCACAATTAAAAATTGTTTCTAGGAAATATAAACATGCAGTCTTAGCAGCAATTTTAAACCAAGTCAAGATCATGAAAATGGTATTTGAATCACTTGGCAACATGCTCAAAAATTATTATATGCTTATTAATATTCTACTATGACTTTAAGAACAGATACGCCTGTGTGTTACGTAAGACTGAAAGGGGAGCAAAGAATAGCAACACTGTTACCTGTCATACATGTTGGAGGTTTGGGAGGTGGAGTTTGCTGCTCTCCAGTCCAATAGAAGTGTCAAAGTGACCCACAAGCCATGCTAAAGTCTGATGTGTCAGGTCAAATTGTGCAGATATAACAGCAATGTTGCAAACCATTACACAATGCATCCTGTTCTCAGAGTTAGAACGAATGCTGAAGAACACGAAGAGACCAGCCAGTTGACTTCAAATGTTTCACTGAGCCAGGGATATTCTGATAGATGGTAATTGAATACCAGTACTGACAAACATTTACCCTCAGTCTCAGGGGTGCCCGTGTGTTGCCAGGGCTCAAAAGGGGAGCAAAGAATAGCAACATTGTTTACCTTCCACGCATGTCGTAAAAGGCGACTAAGGAGTTTATGGGATGGAGTTGGCTGTCCCATCCCATATAGGGTAATTGACCCAAAGCCATGCTGAAGTTGGATGTGTCAGGCCGAAAGGCACAGATATTGCAGCAATGCAGTAAACCATGACACAACGCATTCCGTTCTCTGGACTACATCTTGCTAATCTGCAGGAGTTTGAGAATGGATGCAGAAGAAGAGTCTATGGGGAGGCTCAATATTTAATTTTGAACCTTTTTTGCTATTGTAAAACTTAAAAATTTATTTTAGTTCTACAGATCCCTTATAAATATATTTTTGTGTCAATTACCCCATATAAATATCCTTTTGTGTTTATTACCCCATATATCTTTTTGTGTTGATTACCCCATATTAATATCTTTTTGTGTTGATTTTCATTTTCCTTTTGCGCTGAAGTTAGCGCATAGGGCAGATCTCTCCAATTCTGTCTGCTCAAAGCTTATCTGTGCAGTTCTTGAATAATATGAATATTGGTTGTTTTACTTTCTCTAAGTATTGTTCTTCTGAGTGTTTCTTTTGGTCTACCCCTGTATCTTTTGCCTGTAGGTATCCATTCAAGAGATTGGTGGTGTATTCTGTTGGTGTCTGCACGTAGGGCATGCCCGATGTAGGACCAACAGCATTTTCTGATAACATCTGTGATGAAATTTTGATGTGTCTCTTCTCTGATTTTATCATTTGATTTGAATTCACTCCGATGGGTGTTAGTTATCCTACGAAGACATTTGTTCTTGAAACTCAGTCATTTCTTTTCTGATGATAAAGAGCTTTTCCAGCTCTCACATCCATATGATAGCACCGGAATAACGCAGGAATTAAATAAGCGCATTTTCGTGGGTGTTTGTGTTGATTACCCCATATATCTTTTTGTGTTGATTACCCCATATAAATATATTTTTCCTTCTGTAAATACTCCCCACGCCTCCCCCATCATTTACAATTTCCTCTGCAGTAAATCCTCCATCTGCTGGTAGCACATGCTATTCAGGATGTAGTGATCAACCCAGCAATTTTGTGGCAGTACTAACTTTCTAGGCAATATAAATATGGTAAGTAGGCTGCCATTGCTTTCCAGATGCACAGTCTCTGACTGTGGTGTCTTCTTCAGCATTCATTCTCAAATTGCTGAAAATTTAAATATTTTATCATGAATTTTTTTGAGGTTTGTGGCAGAAAACAAAGTATTTATAGAGGTTTGTAATAGAAAAAAGTATTTATAGGTTAGCTACAGATAAAAATGTAATGGCTTGACTACCGCCTCCTAACTGCCATCAACTACGAAACTACTAAATTAAATGTAAATAATTAATATACTGGATCCGCCAAAGACAATGTGTCAGGCCATCGGCATAAATAAAACAGAGACACAACACATTTCCATTCTCTAGACTACATCCTGCTGGAAATCTAGTATGGCAATTGTCCTGTTATACGAGAGATCCAGTGGAAAGTTTGTGAATGAACGCTGAAGAAGAAGTATACTGGATAAGTAACAATATACACTGTCTTCAGAGTTTGCTATCTGATAATTTTAAAAAAGGAACATCTATTCTAAAACATAACATTTAATGTACTGCGTGGTATTTAAAATTAACAATTATGTGGTAATGATAATAATGAGTAAATGTTTAACAACATTTATAACCGATTTAAGCGTGCATTTTGTTCTAGCTTACTTTCCTAGTTGTGACTATCCTGCCTGTCAAGAAGGCAGTATCTTTTCATCACTTCTTACACAAATTCACATATATTCTTCTGCATTCATTCTCAAACTTCTGCAGATTAGGAGGATGTAGTCTGGAGAACATGTACCACACTTGACTGTGATATCTGCATCTTTTGGACTGACCCAACCGACTTCAGCATAGACGACTGGTCAATTTGATCCTCTATGGGATAGCCAACTTCTCCCCATAACCTCCTTAAAGAGAGCCCCGGTAGTATATTCTTATCTCATTCACTCGTTGATCAGAAGACCAGGATTTTGAGTTATTCATAGTTTGAAATAGTTTGACTTCTGGTAGTGACGTCTGTTGATGGAGGGTGTTTCTCTAATCAAGTCTGGGTCATTCCGTCGATCGTTGGAATAATTAACTAACATCGTAAAGTCCAGACCGATTTGTGTAACAGGCACACGCACGAAAATGCGCTTATTTAATTCCTGCGTTATTCTGGTGCTATCATATGGATGTGAGAGCTGGAAAAGTTATTTATCTTCAGAAAATAAATGACTGAGTTTCGAGAACAAATGTCTTCGTAGGATAACTAACACCCATTGGAGTGAATTCAAATCGAATTATAAAATCAGAGAAGAGACACATCGAAATTTCATCACAGATGTTATCAGAAAATGCTGTTGGTCCTACATCGGGCATGTCCTACGCACAGACACCAATAATCTCTTGAATGGATACCTACAGGCAAAAGAGCAAGGGGTAGACCAAAAGAAACACTCAGAAGAACAATACTTAGAGAAAGTAAAACAACCAATATTCATACTATTCAAGAACTGCACAGAATAGCTTTGAGCAGACAGAATTGGAGAGATCCGACCTCTGCCCTAACTTCAGCGCAAAAGGAAAATGAATGAATGAATAGTTTGAAATAAAATTTACTCCTGTGGTTCACCTAGCCACCAGGAAGTATGACCCCATGCTCTGGGAAGGTTGAGGAATGGCACCATTGCTACTGACCAAGTGCAGTATGGAATGCTATTAAGGCGGTTTCTGGTCAACTAGGCAGCTGAGCATTTACGTGTGCTGTCACCGATTCATAAATCAGCTATCTATAACTCCTTAGCTACTTCCTATGACATGTGGTAGGAAAAGTATTGATATCTTTCAGACGCAGCAACACGTATCTTCAAGGGGTGCACAGGGATTCGCATTGCTCTTGCGTGGTCCCAGGGTTAGCAGATAATCAAGGTACTAAAAGTACCTCCTCATAGTGTACCCTCGAAACAGAAATACAGCTGGTCTTGTATTCCTGACCAACAGGCTGCTGACCAAACAAGATTTGACTGCATAGACAAGCAATATCTCCAAAACCTCTGTGCTGACAGCACATATAGCGTCATTATCGACACACAGCAACAAGACAGTACGGTCAAACATTGGAAGGGTGGCCAATGCAATTGACACTAAATAGGCAGATGCATAGTGACAGTTGAATAGATAACATACAGAGTACAATGAGAGGGCAGCACATGTGTAAATAGAATGGGAAAACGCGTCAAGAAAATCAGAACGAAAAGTTATGTTAGATCGAGAGAGAGGCTTCTAGTTAACGGTTCTCTTTACGGGCAGAGACCCAATCGTGGGCACTCGGCCAAGAAGGCAGTCCGGACCCAACTTTTACTTAGTTAGTGTGGCACATAGGGCAGAGGTTTGATTCTCCGTGTGTTAGGGTCCACTGCCTGTAGTTTTAGTTCTTGTATGGTCTTGAAGTCTGTTATTTCCCCTTCTTTAAGAATGGTGTTTTTTGGGGTTGCTTTAGGCCTTTGTTTTTTTACCCTAAGGTGTCCACATAAGGGCTTGTTGGTTTATTCTGTTTTCATCCAGTCTTAAGATGTGACCCAGGTATTTTCATCTGTGTTTTCTTATGATGTTTGAAACATATTCTTGGTGTTTTGTTTCTTAAATCGCTATTTGAGATGAAATCACTCCATTTTATCTTCATCAGTTTCCGGAGATTTGTTTTCAAAGCTGTTTAATTTTTGGTCAGTTGCTTGAGTTGATTTCCAGCTTTCACTTCCATAAGTTAATACTGAGACAATACAGGAGTTTAATAGCTTTAGCTTGGTGTTTCTACATCTTTTGATTTCCAGATATTGGTTTAGTGAATGTGCTAGCTGCAACTGTTATGTGTATATTTATTTCTTTTATCAAGTCTCCGTCAACAAACATTCGGCTGCCCAAGTAATTAAAGATGGAGACTTTTTCCAGTATTTGGTTGTTTACTAAGATGTTATTTATTGAACTGGTAAATTCCATGATTTTTTATTTGGTTGTGTTGATCTGGAGGCCAATTTGATCTGCTAGGATGCATAGTTTGTTTGTTATATCTTGTGTTTGTTGAGTAGAGTTTAAGATTGCTATGTCATCTTCAACAAAAAAAGTCAGCTAAAGCATTGTTTTTGAGCCACTGGATGTCCGCTTTTTTCCTCTTGAATGGTTTTATGCACGACCCAATCGATGGCTATTCCAAATAGCATTGATGATAATACGAAGCCCTGTTTTACACCCGTGTCGACACTGAATCATTCTGAATTTCCTGTTTCTGTTTTTACACAACAGGTTGTTTCTTGCTAAAGAGCTTTTATGATGTTTATTTATTTTAATTGGAATCCATAAATCTTAAGGATTTCTCATAGTGCAGATCAATGTATACTGTCGAATGCCTTTTGGAAGTCTATAAAGTTAATAACTAAAGAAATTTGAAACTCAATTAAATTTTCTATAATATTTATAAGTGAAGATGTGATCTACACACAAACGGTTAGATCTAAGGCCGGCTTGTTGTTCTCTAGTCTTTGATCAACAGCTTTTTCATTCTTTCCATTATGATGCTACAAAAATTTTCCTGGGATTGATAGTAAAGTAATCCCACGCCAGTTGTTACGGTTTGACAGGTCTCCTTTTTTTGGTAGTTTCAAGATTTCACAATCTTTCCAGTCTTTTGGAGGGGATTCTGTCTGCCATACAGCATTCATTATAGAAAGTAGGTGGCCCAAGGAGTTGTCCGCTGCTTTTAGCATTTCACTAGAGATTTCATCATTTCCACACATCTTGTTGTTTTTTAATTTCTTGATGGCGTATTTCCTTTCATTTAATGAGATGTCGCATGAAGCATTTAATCAAGGCATGATTTCTTCCATTTCAAAATTTTTCAATTTTGTTGTGGCCGGTCTATTTAATAGATCTTTAAAATGTTCTGCCCACCCATCTGTCTGAGCTTTTTGAGAGTATAATTGCATTGTCTTTGTTCTTCATCAGAACGTTTGTAGTTGGAGGATGGTTTGTAAGTTGTTTAACAATATGGAACAATGTTTTACTGTTTCCAATGTTGGCTGCTACTTCTACTTCTGAAGATAACTTGTGTATGAGATCATGTTTGTCCTTGCATGTATTTGTTTTTACTCTAGTAAGCTTGTTTTTACTTGCCCAACTCTACTGTCAATTGTTTCCCATACTGGAAACATACGCGTGAAGAACATCGACTTCAAAAGATCTTTAGATATTATTGATTATTTTCCTTCTTTTAACTCTCACTATTTCAGTAATTGAATATGCAGGCACCACATCTGAGCAGAGGTTGGGGATAATTCAAAATTAAGCCAAACTTCAAGGAAGCATTTAATTAAATATTAAGACTTGTGCATGAATCACAAAACATTCAGACAGCAACTAGCCATCCCATCCGAGAGATACATAAGTGACCAAAGTCTAACTTCAATGAGGAGTGTTTCCTCTCGGAAGTTCTTGCCACCCCACCCAGAGAAAATTGGAACCAACTGACACAAAAATGGATAAAACCAACATATCACAAGAATCGATTCAACGCCATCCCTTGACAGTGAGAAGACTGTCACTTATTTTTCTTCGCTCATTCTCTAACTCCTGCAGATTAGCAGAATGTACTCCAGACAACAGAGTGTTGTCATGGAATACAACTTAGCTGCGATATCTGTGGCTTTTAGCCTGATATATCAGACTTCATAATGATAATTAGCCCCAAACCCCCCCCCCCCACCTTCCTAAGTCGCCTCTTACAACATGCATGTATGCATGCACATAAAAATTTGCTCCTCTTTTGGGTAACAGCATCACATAGGTGAAGACTGTCACTGACTTGAAAAGTTTACCCGAAACAAAGATATGCTGAAATTGGATATACTAGACCAAACAGCACAAATAAAACTGTAGCACAATATGTTCAAGCTTTTACTCAAATCGCAATAAATTGGTGTGGTTATACTAAAGGAGAGGTGTCCAACTTTTTCTGAGTCACAACCCCATTTTTATAGAAAAATCCACTAATGTATTTTACAGAGGAAAAATACTACTGGAGACCGGTTTGTCAGGCCATAAAATAGCACATAATGAATTTCCATTCTCTGCACTACATCCTGCTGGAAATATAGTAGGACCATTGTCCTGCAACCAGAGAGATTCAGTTGGAGTTTGAGAATGAACACTGATGAAGAAGTAAAGTGACCAGCAACTGTATCTTACAGAATCAAGCTACACGTATTATCACTGCATCTATGAAATCTACACCCATAAATACATTAGAAACAATAACTGGCCTTCAGTCAATGGAAGATAGAAGAGACATGAAAGTAGTTCAACAAGCAGAAAAATACAAGAGACTCCTGAATCATCCTATGTACTAAAGAATCAATGGCTATGGCAAAAGCAGGCTGGAGAGGAGCAACTTCTCAGCAAATGCAAAGAAACTGATACAAAAGGCACCAACTATAGGACAAGCGAAACCAAGGCCCATACAACTAGTGAGTATCATCCCCCCTTGGGCATACAGACTCCCACAACTAAAAGAACAAATAGAAGGTATAGAAATGAAAGGAACTCAGACAGAATTTGAGAGAAAGCGTATCACAGAACAACACATCGCAGTTAATTACCCACAAGATGCATGGACTCATGCCTATACAGATGGCTCGGCCACAAACGCAATTGAGAATGGAGGTGGAAGAGTGACCCTCAGACTACAATGCGGGAAAGATGTTACTCTAGCCATAGCTACAGGCAAGCTCTCAACCAATTTTAAAGCAGAAATGGAAGCTCTCAAGAAAGCAGCAGAAACTATCTTACAACACAAAGAACAAGTGCACAGGAATATTGTACTACTAACAGATGCACTCTCTGTCATAACAGCACTGAAGCTACACAAGAACACCGAACTGAATGAATTGAGGGCAGTGCTAGTTCAGTTGTACAATAATTTCCAAAGAGTAGTGATCCAGTGGATACCGGCACACTGTAACATTGAAGGGAATGAAGTTGCAGATAGACTGGCCAAAGAAGGAGGGAAGTTATCTCAAGAAGACTATCTAGTCAGTTATGAAGAAGTGAAGACCATCATTAAAGGCAACTATAACAAAAAGTGGAAAGAAGAACACCCCAAATATAATGCAGATGACGGGTATTACCAACTGTCCAGAAGAGACCAGGTTATCCTGATGCGTCTCAGAACTGGTCACAACAAAATGAGACATCATTTGTACACCAAATTCAAAATAGGGACAAATGGGCTCTGCCATTGCAGCCTTGCAAATATGACAGCAGAACATATCCTACAAGAATGTCCCCAGTATGCAGACCTGAGAAACAAGACATGGCCCACCCCAATCAGTGTTGAAGAGAAACTGTATGGCACAGTGGACACTTTAAAACAGACAGCAGCCTATATCATAGAATCTGAAGTCCCAACCTGACTGAGTAATGATCGCCAAGAAGAAGAAGTATTTTACAGAAGCAAAGTACCCTATAACCATGAAAAAAAAATCATTTTAATATGGGTTATAAGAAAACAGAAAATAGGATTTTTCCGTATAATATAAATCAATACAATTTTAACTCATGGCATATTTAATGCAATTATTAAAATTACAACTTTTTAATAAACTTCAAAATTTGTGGTTGAGCTTTCGTTAATACCACCCTCATTTAATACTAAACATCTGATGTCCGTTTCTTGTTTTGTTTTCAAATAAGAAGCATTAAAAATCATTTCTTACAGAGATGTAAAGAAGCAACAGGAAGTAAAACTCAAATGAAAATTGCTTTAAAATCAATTTTGAGTAATGCCCACTGTGACAACCACGGGTATCTTTAATTCTAAACATGACACGATTGGCATACACACTCTAAATATAGTATGATTTCAGGTTACAACAAAATGACATAATTTTTGTGTGCTTTAAAGGGCGTTATTGTGAAAGACATATATCTGCGACAACAAATTTTCAACAACTTATTTGCAGTCCTAATAGCTTGCAGAGTTAAATGATAATTGGTTTTCAGGCTATGGCACATTTGGTCGCTTGATATGCAGTAATATTGTGATGTCTCGGAATATTTGTAACCCAATCCACCTTCATCTTGGTCTTCTTCTGACTTGCTATTTCCTCTCATGTTGTATGCCTTTATTGCTGCCTATGGTTTCACTGTCATTAAGCGGACGCACCATTTTAGTCTGTTTTTTATGTTTAATGAAATAATATTTTTGAGGGCAAAGTCAAAGTGAGGCGAGAAAGAGGTAGGCAGATATACAAGTGGGAGAATAACATTACACGATGGACAGGTTACAGTCTAGCAGAATGCACCACCAAGACAAGAGACAGGGGATGTTGGAGATCCGTTGCAGCCAACCTTCGTTGCGGAGACGGCACTTAATGGTGATGATGATTTGAATCATATGTTATAAGTTCTTTTTCAACTACTGCTGAATTTTTAAGCAGAACATATGTGTCAGTAGCATGCTAGAGTTATGTATCGGTTCTTTTGATTGATTCTTGATTAAGAACTAGCATCACTGAACAAGGAACATTCCCATAACAGCTCTGCCTGCTCTTCCATCAGACAGGCTCAGTGTCCCAGTCATTTATTTGTTGTGGGTTCACTTGATTTTTCTTGAGGATTCACTGTCTCTCCTCTCTTGGTCACTCCCATTTCTGTCATTCTCTGTACATAGACATTATCTCTTTCAGCATTCTCTTCATTTTTTGGAATTGTATCCATGACTATTTTAATTAATCTAGCTGTCTATTCCTATAGATTTGCCATGAACTATAGCATTACTCGCCAATGAATCAGCTCTTTTGTTGCATCCGACTCTTGCATTACCTGTACAGTAGATCTTTCATGTGATGCTTTAAATATTATTGATGAGCTATGTAAATTGTCAAGATCTGTGATAAAGTCAAACCACGACCAAATTTACGCAAGTTGGGATTATTGGACTGTTTAATTGGACTCTACCAGACAGACATATATTTATTTTGTCAATATTTTTATACTTAAGATCCACCTGTATCAGATATGCTGGACCATTTGTATAAAACAACGGTGATACAATACATATCTGTTCTTTGGACTACATCCTGTTTGAATTCTAGTAGGACCATTTTTCAGACACAAGATAGTTCCAGTGGAAGTTTAACCCTTTCACCCCTATGAGATTTCCCAATTGTCAATCCCTGATCCCTAAGGCAAGGGGCACAACTCCAAAATATGGATATGATGATAAAATTGCATTTTCTTTCAAACTATTCATCATATCACACTCATCATATGTTGACTTGGCAGATCAACAGAAAAATGAATAGTCTTGCACAAACCTATATCAAAGATAATTTAATACGTATATGTTTTAAATAATAAACTGTAAAACTCGACATAATGTGGGGAAAATTATTTTTTTTATTTTTGGGGTGTTGAGCAGAGGATTCATATTGAGACTTCTTCTTCTTCTTTCGTTCACTTGAAACATGTCTATATCTGTAATTCTGTCTCCTTAATAAAACTCACTGTCTTTTGTAGTTCATACAGTGTCCCATAGAGCTTTGATTCCAGTGTTGTTTCCTCTGGCCAATATGTCTGCCTCAGCGTTTCATGCTCAGAACACTCTTGAAGTATATGTTTGGCACTCTGTGCTGCCTGTCCACATGTACACATGGCCGTGTTGCCAATCTTGAACTTTGTATACATGTGACTGCGGAGTCGGTTGTGTCCTGTTCTGAGACGTAGAATTATAACTTGTTCTGATCTGTTCATAATGTGATAGTCATCTTGTGTTGGTGTTTGTGGCTTTCTTATTGACTTTATCATCTGTTTTTTCTGATGGTAGGTGATTGGTATATCTGGTTGGTCTTCGGCAGCAGCTTCCTTAGCCAGTTGGTCTGCTTTTTCATTTCCTGGTATTCCACAGTGAGAGGGTATCCACTGCATGGTTACCCTATACTGGTAAGACAATTCGCTAAGTAGTTTTTTTTAAGTCTGTTAGTTTTCCAGACTGGAGAGCTTGAAGCACTGACCTTGCATCTGTCAGGAATACCACAGGCTGTAGGTCAGAGTTGGAGTTCAGCAGTTTTTTTAGCTGCCACACTAATTGCCTGGATTTCTGCATCATAATTATTGCAGAATTTTCCTGTCGGTGTTCTGATTGCATCTCTAGGCTTGTGTGGATATTCTATATATACACCTGCACCTCCATTCCTCACAGCATTCTGTGCTGACCCATCTGTGTACACTCTGACCCATATATCTTGTGGATATTCCTCATCCAGGAAACTGAGGGTGACTGTCCTCCGCTGCACACTGTTCTGTTCATACTCGCTTAGTATTCCTTTCACATGGGTCTGAATGTATATTGGCATTCCATGGCTTTCACTCCACAGGGTTTGTTCTGGTACAGACCTTAAGGGGCTGTCAACTTCAGGTAGGTCTGTAAGTTGTCTACGGAGTCGTTTAGCTTGATGGATAAAGCTGCTCCTTTTCAGTCGCCCCATTGCTAGATTTTGGAATCTTTCACTCATTGGATGACTTGGCATACACTGAAACTTTTCTGCTTGAATTAGTACTTTTGTGTCTCTGCGTTCGCCAAGTGTTTGCATTCTTCCCATTTTCTGCATCTCTGCTATGGGTGTTGATTTCATTGCTCCCAACATTATTCTAAGTGCCTGGTTTTGCACTTTATCTAGATCTTGTAATGTGGTGTTTGATGCAGGACACCACGCAGCTGAACCATATTCCAGGTGTGGTCTTATGCCTTGCTGGTAAACTTTGAGACAAAAATATTGAGATATATTCTGAAATCTCCTTTTTCCCAAACAGAATGATGTTTTATTTCAATGGCAGTTGCAGATGTTCAGCACGTGTCTTCTTTCCTTGTTTGTTCTTTGCGTTATATAACATACAAATTTGTTTGATCGGCTGCAAATTGATAAACTCATAGTTGACAATGATGCTAAAGTATTCATAGCATGTGGCAATCTCATCAAGATTATGTACAGATCCAACGATTTGTACAAAACTCTTTAACTTCTACTTGAAAAACTACATCACTACAGCGAATTTCGCGATGTCACAATTAGTGCCACTGCATGTCCATCTCTTTGTTGGAAACATTAGGCCTATCTAACAAGGAACGTCACTGTCACTTTTCACGTTATATTTGATACGCAAATTACCTACATCGTGCATATTTTCATCATAACTACGGCTGTCATCATCAGTGTACATATGAATAATATCTTCCATTTCCAAAACTAGATCTAATAATTCACTAATAAAAAATAATCGTAATAAATCAGTCTTACGTTCGATTGTTTCGATTAAAACATAAAACAGGAAGCTAAACCACAGAGCTACGCAATGTTCATGGTTTCTAATAGACCCAGCACAAACTAAATATGAATATCGATCACAGAGACACAAGTAAAATTAAAAAGCGCCGGCAGTGACTGGAAAGTCGAATAAAACTCAGCTAATTTTTAAAAAGCGTAATAAATCAGTCTTACGTCAGATTACCTCGATTAAAACATAAAACAGGAAGCTAAACCACGGATCTACGCAATGGCCATGGTTTCTAATAGACCCGGCACACACACAAAATGTCATATCGATCGCAACGACACAAGTTTAAAAAAGTGACTGACGGCGACTGTAAGGGGCAAGTAATAACGGTGACGTGCGCCGACTCTAATTGCGAGCTGGTTAAGAAAGAATGCTTAAAAAAAAAGAAAATTTTAATTTAAGAAGGGCTCAAACGTTGTGGAGTATTGCTTTAATAGAACTCTGGATTCCTTATATATCTTCTTCTTCGTTCGTTCTCAAACTCCTAAATATTAGCAGGATGTAGCCAGGAGAACGGAATGCGTTGTGTCATGGTTTACAGCATTGCTGCGATGTCTGCGCCTTGTGGCCTGACACATCCGACTTCAGCGTGGCTTTGGGTCACTGACCCTATATGGGATGGGAAAGCCAACTCCATCCCATAACCTCCTTAGTTGCCTTTTACGACATGCGTGGAAGGTAAACAGTGTTGCTATTCTTTGCTCCCCTTTTAGGCTCCGGCAACACATGTGTGGGATTCCTTATATATAAACTCCTTCCCTATCAACAGAGCAGAAGGCCATCTGTCCAGAGAATACTCAGTGTGCATAATACCATAGCTCAAAGGATAATTCCCTAGTAACCTCCAAAAATTTGATATATATATTTTTATAGTCACTGAAACGACACTGTGACTGGATTAGCGACCCGACAGTGTAGAAATTCCTGTGTTATCCTGATGCTATCATATGGATGTGAGAGCTGGAAAAGCTCTTTATCTTCAGAAAAGAAATTACTGAGTTTCGAGAACAAACGTCTTCGTAGGATAACTAACATCCATTGGAGTGAATTCAAATAGAATGATAAAATCAGAGAAGAGACATCAAAATTTCCTCACAGATGTTATCAGAAAATGCTGTTGGTCCTACATCGAGCATGTCCTACGCGCAGACATGAACAGAATACACCACCAATCTCTTCGGGTAGACCAAAAGAACGCCAGTGTGTTGCCAGGGCCCAAAAGGGGAGTAAAGAATAGCAACACTTTTTACCTTCCATGCATGTCGTAAAAGGCGACTAAGGAGGTTATGGGATGTAGTTGGCTGTCCCATCCCATATAGGGTCAGTGACCCAAAGCTATGCTGAAGTCGGATGTGTCAGGCTGAAAGGCGCAGATATCACATCAATGCTGTAAACAATGACACAATGCATTCCGTACTCCGGACTACATCCTGCTAATCTGCAGGAGTTTGAGAATTAACGCAGAAGAAGAAGACCAAAAGAAACACTTAGAAGAACAATACTTAGAGAAAGTAAAACAATCAATATCCATACTATTCAAGAACTGCACAGAATAGCTTTGAACAGACAGAATTGGAGAGATCTGACCTCTGCGCTAACATCATCGCAAAAGGAAAATGAATGAATGAGTGTAGAAATAGCACTAAGTAATATCGCTCGTAGGAAACAATGAAGAGTTCTCAGGGGACGTCTAGCATAGAACTAACAAATAGACAGGTTACATTAAACATGCGAAAACTTTAACATGAAGATAAACATAGAAAAGACTGAAACAATGAAGATAGGAAGAACAGAAAGAAACACCAATATATATATATATATATATATATATATATATATATATATATATATATATATATATATATATATATATATATATATATATTGGAAACAAAAGACTTAAACAAGTGACAGAATTCATATATCTAGGAAGCAATATAACAACAGACGGCAAAAGCAGTAAAGAAATACACGATAGATGTAGTAAAGGTTACCAAGCCCTAGGGAAAATGACACCAATTTTATGAAACAAAAATGTCGATTTAAACACAAAATAACACTATTCAAAACGATTATTATGCCAAAGCTGCGCTACCAATGCCAAATGACAGCACAAGACAAATGTAAACTAGTGACAGCTGAAATGGCATGTTTACGCAGAATCATAGGAATATCGCTAAGAGACAGAGTGAGAAATGAGGACATTAGACAAAGAACCGGCACCGCCCCAATCTTGGAATATATTGAGCCAACAGATCAAATGGTTTGCACACATCAGCAGACTACCACCAGACAGCATACCACAGCAAGCTATACTACACAGATAAAGTGACAGCAGACCTAGAGGCCGAACTAGAAAATGATGGACCCCCTGATATGAAAGAGGCGACAAATTCCACAATATACTCAGCACACACGAGGGCCATCTCCAGAGAACTCTTCTACCCCTGACGCTGAAAGGCAATAAAGTGTTTAGCGAATAGATAGATATATTTGTATATAATTGTGTATATTTTATACTACCGTATATTTCCGATTAGAAGCCAAGAATTTTTGTATTTTTTCTGTTGTTGATGTAGGGAATTTGGCTTATATAAAACACACTAAAAATAATTACCGTAACAAAACGGTAACACCGAATACTGTCAGATAAGCCTACCGGTAACAGGAAAAAACTTACTGGTACCAAACATTCCAATTTAGGATATCATCAGTCTGTCTCGCTGTCTACCGGTACATTGTCATCATCTGCATTGTGCTCAATGATAGCATCATCCTCACATTCACCCATTGCATTACTGATGGAGCACTTTTTGAAAAATTTGATAATTTCAGACAGAATACCCGACCATGGTTTTTTTACCCACTTAGCGATTGCAATGATGTCTGCTTTTTTTAAACGTAACTTTTCATCACAGCTAAATCAGATGACAGTATTAATTATATTTTGCTCAAAGTCTGTCCTTAAATGGTTATATTAAGGGAGACATTTAGTGGCTCAGGGAGGTAAGATAGATCCTCAGGAATCAGATATAGACATCCTCATCTTGCAGCAATATTTTTCCACTTTCTCAGTGAATTATGCCCGAAACAAGTCTCAGACTAGCATGGATGGTTGTATTATAGCGACCACCCTTATTCTGTTCCCACACTTTATCCAGCCATTCCAGAGTATGACTTTTGTCCATCCAAGCTATCATGTGGATACTCACAAAAACACCACTTGGGAATTTCAACTGCTTAGCTACTTAGGCAGAGTTAAGTTTTTAAAACCCTGAACAAAGAAGGAAGCAAGACAGGAGCAGCCATACACACAAATGACCATCCACACAGTTAAAATCATGTTGAAATCTGTGAACAAAGAGAATTGGATGAACAGATAAGGCATGGGAAACACTAGGAGGGAAATCTAGAAATATATTACCAGCCCAAATCCCAATGACAACAACCTTTTGGGAAGGAACTGTCAGACTGAGTATCATTTTCCGACTTTGCACACAATATGTACAGCTTAACAATCACCTCAATAGGATACAACCAAAATACACTCTAGGATGCAGACTGTGCACTCACCCCTAAAAACTGTCGACCACCACCTTTTTTAAATATCCAGCACTGGGTAACCTCAGGAAAATTCTTCTCCCTCCAAGGTCAGATAAACGGAACACCTTACATGGAATAAAACAACAGCTCACAAACACATGCTACCAACCCCACCCAGAAGCATCCACAGGTGGCGGATAGAGGAAAAGTATAAAGGCCAGCTGTGAATAAGCCTCTGGGCAAATAAGAAACTACTGACCACACCTGTGTTGCTGACTACGAAGACAGGGCGGTATATTCGATGGCGCTGATATCCCCACTGAAATACCCCATGTGTCCAGTGACTGACACCAACAAGCGAGTGTGAGCAGCTATGAGCTCAGGTTGCTGGAGAGGGTCACTGACACCACTTCAGGAACGTGCCAATTGGTGGAGGTGGGTGGGTTTGGAGCAGGGGTAGGGTTAGGGGGGAAACACTTTAGCAGGAAAGCTCATAAGTTCAGAAAGACAGCTTTCCTAAGAGAGAACACTCTAAATACAAACTACTACTGCCTTGTAGGTGTCATCGGGAGATGGAAAGGCATTTGGAGACATCCCAAACAGAAAAACTCAACCCAGCCTGCTGAAGATGGAGTGTGTTAGCCAGCGATGGCACAGATACTGGGATAAATTAGGGCACACACTGTCATCATGGCATCACTCCTATCAGCTACAACCGGGGAGGAGCAGAGCCAGGCGCCTCCATAGGGCCCACCCAAGCGACCAGTGCCTCTACTAACCAAGAGGTCAGGGGAAAGCAGAGTAGTGCTACTGACCAAACCAAATGCCTCAGAGTTGCTGAGTGGAATGCAGAAGAAGTGCGAAACTTAAAGCCTGAGCTACAGGAATTCTTAGGGAAAAAACATATCGACATAGTGTGCATACAAGAGACTCACCTAAAGGACACACAAAAACTCTTTATTTGGGGTTATGAAGCCTTACGCCAAGATCGATTTTAAAAAAAGTCAAAGTAGGAATACTGACATTTGTAAAAACATCAATACCAGCAGTAGAAGTAAAAAGATCTGGAGTAAGAGAACTTGAACATATAACAGTGAAGTTGCTGCTTCCTGGAGGAGATCCAACAATCACACAATGCTACAGCCCTCCTGTCACAAAAATAGAACTTTGTAAACTAAAGATAGAGGAATCGAGTCACCTAATAGTGGGTGACTTTAATGGCCACTCACCAAGCTGGGGCTAAGAGGATATGGATTAAAGAGCTGAAGAGATAGAAGACTGGATTATTAAAAACAATAAACTTATTCTAATAAACCTGCCAGATGATACACCAACATTCTACTCCAGAGCCTGCAAAAAACTACCTCACCATGGCAACAGATGACAAAGATAGACACATTACAAGAACAGTAGAAAGTCAACTGAGAGGAAGTGACCATGTACCAGTCATCCTGCAAATCTCCAAGACAGGAAGTACAGGACAACATAGCTTGTCCCCAAGCTGGAACTTCTAAAACCAAATTGGACCCTCTTCAGGGAACAAACAGACCAGCTCTGCCAGAATATCACCCTCACTAACAACATAAACCACATCTCACAAATAAAACGATACCCCAATCTGCACAGAAGGCCATACCAAGGGGCAGATGAAGAGAATACAAGTCTTATTGGAGTGAGACCCTAGAAACATTGCATAACGAGCTGAATGATGCAAGGAATACAATGGAGTACAATGGAAATACCATATAGTAGAAAATTAAAAGAAACACAATGTGTGTTTCACGTTCAATGAGCAGAAAAGAACAGATATTCAAAAGAGCTGGCATGAAAAGACCAGCAGTCTAAACATGACAAAAGATATGGGCAAACTATGGAACCTCACAAGAACTCTAAATAAAGAAACAAAGAATTCATACTACAAGACTGTCATCAAAGAAGCTAGAAAATTCCACACAGGAAAAATGGCAGCAAACATTTTAGCTGACTTCTATAAGGAAAGCACAACAACACTCTCTCATACACGTATCAAAGAAGTCAAAAAAAGAAATTAAAAGAAAACGTAAGAATCAAAATCCAGAGCAATGCCATTGCAGAATTATATGGTCCCAAAGGAAAACCAAAAAAGCCTGTGGAAAGGAAGCAAATGGAAGTATTCTCAAAAAAGTCTACTGGGGTACAGTTAGACCTGTAGTAGAATATGGAATGACAGCCTAGGCATGAGCATCAAAAACAAATACTGATCGCCTATCTAAAGTATTAAAAAAATCACGTAAAAATCTGCCCACTGGATGACAGAAGAGAAGAAAGAGTGCTTGTGCAAAGGGAAAAAAATTAAGCGTATGCCAATCCATCTAATACATGTGCAAATTTCTAGATCAACCACTAACAGGCAGAAGAGAACCAGCTTATGTCACAATAATGTCACATCTCCAATTATGAGACAATTATGTCACATCTTCAACCATCTCCATCAACAATACAATGATATCCTCACAAACTTCCCAACTGAAATTGAAATTTATTTTGAGGAGCCAGACGAGTCTCCAAAACATCTCCAAAATAACAGACATTCCTGGAATAATTAATAAGGAATACCAAGACTCCACCTCAACTAAAAGCATTGACACAAGATAATATAAATAAAATACAATCCCAAGGAATGAACACATGTCTACACTGATGGATCAGTAGAGGGAGCTCTAAGGAATGGAGGAGTTGAAATTCTTATAAGACTCGGGAAGACAATCTAAAGCTTTTCCAACCGGGAAATACTCCTCTAACTTAAGAGCAGAAAAAGTTGCACTCTATCAAGCACTGAAAGTCTTCACCGAACCAGGACTGGCAAGAACAAAGATTCTTCTTCTTCTTCTTTCGTTCACTTGAAACATGTCTATATCTGTAATTCTGTCTCCTTAATAAAACTCAATGTCTTTTGTAGTTCATACAGTGCCCCATAGAGCTTTGATTCCAGTGTTGTTTCCTCTGGCCAATATGTCTGCCTCAGCGTTTCATGCTCAGAACACTCTTGAAGTATATGTTTGGCACTCTGTGCTGCCTGTCCACATGTACACATGGCCGTGTTGCCAATCTTGAACTTTGTATACATGTGACTGCGGAGTCGGTTGTGTCCTGTTCTGAGACGTAGAATTATAACTTGTTCTGATCTGTTCATAATGTGATAGTCATCTTGTTTTGGTGTTTGTGGCTTTCTTATTGACTTTATCATCTGTTTTTTCTGATGGTAGGTGATTGGTATATCTGGTTGGTCTTCGGCAGCACCTTCCTTAGCCAGTTTGTCTGCTTTTTCATTTCCTGGTATTCCACAGTGAGAGGGTATCCACTGCATGGTTACCCTATACTGGTAAGACAATTCGCTAAGTAGTTTTTTTAAGTCTGTTAGTTTTCCAGACTGGAGAGCTTGAAGCACTGACCTTGCATCTGTCAGGAATACCACAAGCTGTAGGTCAGAGTTGGAGTTCAGCAGTTTTTTAGCTGCCACACTAATTGCCTGGATTTCTGCATCATAATTATTGCAGAATTTTCCTGTCAGTGTTCTGATTGTATCTCTAGGCTTGTGTGGATATTCTATATATACACCTGCGCCTCCATTCCTCACAGCATTCTGTGCTGATCCATCTGTGTACACTCTGACCCATATATCTTGTGGATATTCCTCATCCAGGAAACTGAGGGTGACTGTCATTCGCTGCACACTGTTCTGTTCGTCCTCGCTTAGTATTCCTGAATGTATATTGGCATTCCATGTCTTTCACTCCACTGGGTTTGTTCTGGTACAGACGTTAAGGGGCTGTCAACTTCAGGTAGGTCTGTAAGTTGTCTACGGAGTCGTTTAGCTTGATGGATAAAGCTGCTCCTTTTCAGTCGCCCCATTGCTAGATTTTGGAATCTTTCCTTCATTGGATGACTTGGCATACACTGAAACTTTTCTGCTTGAATTAGTACTTTTGTGTCTCTGCGTTCGCCAAGTGTTTGCATTCTTCCCATTTTCTGCATCTCTGCTATGGGTGTTGATTTCATTGCTCCCAACATTATTCTAAGTGCCTGGTTTTGCACTTTATCTAGATCTTGTAATGTGGTGTTTGATGCAGGACACCACGCAGCTGAACCATATTCCAGGTGTGGTCTTATGCCTTGCTGGTAAACTTTACTGAGTATATTTCCACTGGCTCCCCATGTAGTTCCACTTAGTTTTCTCAGGATAGCTAGCTTCCTCCTGGCTTTTGTTGTTGCTTTGTTTATGTGCTGCTTCCATGTCAGCTTATCATCAAAAGTAACTCCGAGGTATGTGGGTTGTTTGTCTTCTTTCAAGAGCTCTCCATCTATCTTGATATGACCCGCTTTTTGTTTTGGTGAGAGGGTAAAGAGTGTAGTGCTGCACTTATCTGTGTTAATGCTGACGCACCATCTATTTGCCCATAAGGTTAGCGCATCGATAGCTCTTTGTATTTGTTTAGTGGCCACTGTTGCATGTTCTTCCGTGCACCAGATCACCAGGTCATCAGCATACATTGCCACTTTGATCCCGTGTGGTAGTTCAGCAACTAGGTCATTGATGTAAACCAAGAAAAGTGTGGGTGACAGGACTCCTCCCTGGGGGACTCCATGACGCAGTAGAACTTTCTTGCTCTTGCGACCATCTAATTGTACCCTGGCTCTTCTATTATGCAGGAATGCTTTTACCCATTTGTACATTCTTGAGCTAACCCTGCAATTTCGCAATTTCTTTAGGAGCCCTTCTTTCCAGACCTTATCAAATGCTTTCCTGAGGTCTATCCATGCTGCTAGTACCAGTTTCTTTTCTTGGAAGGCATCCTCAATCTCTTGGGAGAGGTAGGTTGCCTGATCTTCAGTAGAGTAGCACTGTCTGAAACCTGCTTGCTGTGATACCAGAAGGTTTTCACTTTCAAGGTACCACTGCATCCTAAGATTGATAATGCGTTCCATTGTTTTACATAGACAGCTTGTGAGGCTGATGGGCCTGTAGTTGGAGACTGTGTTGCCATCTTTTCCTGATTTGAGGAGTGGTATCATTATTGCTTCTCTCCACGCCTGTGGTACATTACCTGTGGACCAGCTTATGTTAAAGATCTGAAGTAGCTTTGCTCTTGCTGCAATTCCCAGGTTTCTAATCATTTCATTGGACACTCCATCAGCTCCAGGGGACTTTTTCATTTTCAATTTGGATATTGCATGCTCCAGTTCTCTCATTGTGATTTGTGCCTCCATGACTTCAGGTATAGGTTCACCTTGTCCAATGTTTTGCTGGTTCTCTCGAACCTCCTGTTGTTTGTCTGGGCTGACTTTGACGTTATTGTCTTCTGCAAAGGAATCTGCAAAGTAATCAGCTGCATGTTTACCTGTTAAAATGTTTCTATCTTTATAAAGTGTGATCCTGGTATTTCTCCCTGTACCTTCATCATTTAGTTGTTTTACAAGTTTCCATAATTTCCTAGTATCTCTTTCTAGGTTCAGCGACTCTGTTTTTTCTTTCCAGCTGCTCCGTCTGGCTTGTAACTTGGCTCTTTGAAATTTAGCCTTTGTTTGCTGATATTTGTTGTGATGTTCTTGGCTAGGTCTGTTCTCAGCCTGCTGTCTAGATGTTTCCATCTCATTTTGCAGCTTTTCCAGTTCATCATTCCAGTAGGGTTTGTAGTTTTTGCGTGCCCCCCTGGGTATGGTTTTACTAGCAGCATGTAGTATACATCTATTAAATTCACTGACTGCTCTATTGATGTCTTTGTCCAAGTTCATGTCCTTAGCTAGAACACTGGTTAAATGCTGGTACATTTTCCAGTCTGCCCTTTTATAGTTCCACCTAGTGAGCGTGCTGCTGTCCTTGGTAAATTCATTGTGGATTTCCAGAAATACTGGTCTGTGGTCACTACCTCCAAGCTGCTTTCCAACAACACGTGTGATGTTCCATTCCAAGCCTGGTGAGTGGAATGCCAGGTCTGGTGTAGAGGTGGTGTGCCATGCTCTCGAGTAGAAGGTTGGCGAGTCTGCTGGCTGGTTAATAAGGATGAGATTATTTTCATCCTGCCAGCTCTCAAGTTCCTCACCTCTCTTGTTGATATGATCGTAGCCCCAGCTCTGAGAATGGCTGTTGAAGTCACCACACACCATAAGTCTATCTTTGTCTGGAATTGTGTCTAGTGCCAATGGTTTATCATTTGGGCAGTAGTAGTTCAGGAGATGGAATTCTGCACTGTCTGTTTTTAGGTGGAGCATCTGGTATTCTGCCCCTTCCATATATACTTCCAGCTGACATGCGCTGATATTGTTTTTAACAAGTGTCAGAATTCCACCCTTTCGCCTGTCCTTTCGGTCAGATCGGTAGCACTGGTAGCCTCTGATTTTGAAGGCTATGTCGCTGCTGAGGTGTGTTTCTTGGATACAGCATATGTTAACTTGTTCTTCACTGAGGACATTTTCAAGTTCCAATTTTTTGCTGTATCCATCTCTTTTACTGTTGACACCCTCAGCATTCCAGTGCATTATTTTTATTGGTCGTTTGTTTGTTTGGCCAGTAGCTCTATTCCCTTGCCTCCTGGCTCCTCGGGGCAATTGAGAAGGACTTCCAGTAACTGAGGTTGGGCCCTTTTGAGGTATAGGGCCCGGCACCGTCCCTGCCTGAACGTCCGCCACAGGGCAGGCACCATAACTATTTATAGATGTAGACATGTTTCCATTGTGTTTTGTGCGTGGCATCCTGATTATCTGTGCGCCTTTTGGCTGGATGCCTCCGTCTTCAGCACTCTGCTTACTAGGGCAGGACTATGGTCCTGCTCGAGTGGGACTGCCCGACCAGTCTTAGTTTCCAGCCCCTGATGGCTGAACTAAGCCCCATCACCTCTGCACGGTGCTGGTCTCGATGGAGAAGAACAAAGATGATAGCTATATTCATAGACTGCAGATCCCTACTGGAATAAATCCAGAGCAACAGAAATGAAAGCCTTCTTCATATCATCAGACATGAGCTAAGATATATCCAAAAATCATCAGTTATTGCCCTTCAATGGATACCATCACAGTGTGGAATCATGGGAAAGGAGAAAGCGGGTGCCCTGTCAAAAATAGGCAGTGAAATGGAGCAACACAGACACCAACTGTCCTACGGAGAAGCAAAAACAATAATCCAGAACACATGCAAAGTGAGAGTACAGATGGAAATGGAAGACAAACATGATGCAATACATCACCTCCAAAAATAACATACCACAATATTTCACCTTAGAACAGGCCACTGCAGACTGTTAGGTCACCTTTCCCAATTGAGGATCGCATACAGAGATGAATGTCCATGTGGATCCAGAACCCAGACTTCTGAACACATACTACCCCGCTGAAGACGGATGTGTTGGGCCATTGGCGCAAATAAAACAGCAACACAACGCATTTCCATTCTCTGGACTACATCCAACTGGAAATCTTGTAGGACCATTGTCCTGTTACAAGAGAAATCCAGGGGGAATTTGAGAATGAACGCTGAAGAAGAAGAAGAACACATACTACAGGATTGAACAACACATAAAGAGCAGATATACCAGACCTGGCCAGAGGATACAGACTTGAGGCAAAAGCTATGGGGCAGCCGCTCTGACATGAAGACGACAGTGGACTTCACTCTGACGACAGGCCTGACAATATAACATGACCACAGATGCTGAACGCAGAAGAGGAAGAAGAATTTTATTTATGTACAGATAGAGTGGGGCAAATGGAAGAAATTACCTTGCCTCTTATCGTTGCTAAAGTTTGTGTTATTTTCCTTGACACAATATTTCACTTGCCCCTTCATTCTTATAACAGGATATCACAGTATTATTACTGGTATAATTTTTTTTATACCTCAGTGTGTACACAGGATTTTGACTTTGTTCCTTTTTGAACATTAAAGTTACATCCTCAACGTATAAACTGATTAGCTTATATGCAGAAATATACTGTATATTTTCGAATATAATTTGATCCGTTTTCAATTTTCCATTAAATTCTGGACACTTTGATGTAAAATATATCCCAGTTTGATGACAATTCTTATATGCAATATCATTTTTTTTGTTTAAAAAGAAGAAAAAACTGTTACCTGATGATCGACACAAGAACAATGGAGAAGATTTTGTTTTCATAAGTATAGTTTATATGTATCAACACGTATATGCACTCACGATCGCACACATACAACCATACCCTTAATTGTGCTATAAACAAGAGAGCGGGAAGGAGAAGTGCCTCATCATACTATGAAATTGCTTATCTCTGTTATTGCCTGCCTTTATGTGTAATACCGTCATTTCCATTTTGGTGACCTTTTCTGGGAAAATCATTTGTTTTTACACCTGCCTTTAGGCTAAATATGATGTTCTGATTTCCTAAAGGGGTGAGGTGTTTGAAACCATTTCTACTCCCATATCTATAGCTTGATTACACATTTAATTTTTATTTAAAAGTAATGTACTTATCGGACACTAAACCACATCATAGTTTTGACCCATGAAAACACATTACAAACATTCACTTCATTATTTCAAAGTAAATTTTTTTTTCACTGCATGGTCACATATCAGAAAGCAAAAGTGACATTTCAAGATTTTGTCACTATTCACCACCATCATAAATAACCGCAGATTTTAAAATATTTTTTTACTGATCGATCGGTATAAAAGACTGGCTATGTGGCTGCTGTCACACAAAAAGACTGATTTGTCAAAGACTTTGCTGTCACAAACAAATAAGGAAAGAAGACAGCTTACCCTGCCTTATAAATTTATAATGCTTTTCAAATATGACTGCATAATTTTTTTCAAAAATTGAATAAGGATGAATAAAATTATACTGTAACCAATTTACAAAAATTCCTTAATCAATAATATTTTTTTATAATGAAAGGGATTATGAACTTCAATTTAAAACTGTCCTTAGAAAAATTAAATAAAAAGGGAGAAAACATAACAAAAACTTAAAACTGAACAAACTTAATACTTACTTCTTTCGGCCATGACAAGCAAAGTCTTTTTGTGTGACGTGACAGCCTCCAAAAGATCTGGGAACGGGCAACGCAAAATTGCACAAAAATATTGACGGATGCGGTTTAAGGCGAGGTTCTGATTGGAGTTGTTGCCCTTCATTTAGTGTGAAGGGCTGGTCCAATCTGTACCCAGTCTTACAATATCTGTAACACAGAAACTGAGAGACAGGTTCCATGTAACCTGAGCTCACGGTATACATGCTTTTTATAAATGTTTGCTAATCCCAACTTAATTACCTTCATCCAGAGGTCAGTGAAAACTTAGCATGATCATGTATGTGCATTGAAGGAGCAAAACAAGCACATGTATTCTCAATCACACATATAATACTAAGTTATTGCTATAACAATGAACTTTTGTGCCCTGTAGCTATGACTCGAATATGAAACCATAATATGCACCTCAGCAAAACAAAATCCTCCAAATATGATTCTTGATACCATAGCATGTTGGGAATCAAATGTAGAGAAATAAAAATCTTATACAATATTGTAGCAGATGTCACAAACTTTAAGTGCTTTCAAGCAAATGGTTCTCGACCTTTTTGGAACATGGTCCTTGTTTGAGGTAATTTCACTTCTGTGCGCCCCCCCCCCCCCCCCCAAATCCTGATGCCTAAAAAATAATTGACTTACTTTACAGATCACCAAGACAATTCAAGCTTTTTTGTTAAAATTTTTGTCGTTTATTGTTCAAGTGGTTACTGTTCTGCCCCCCCCCCCCAAGTCTGTGGTCCCCAAATTTCAAAAATTATCTCCTTTTTCCCTAAAGAAGCCATATTGCCCACATTGAGTACAACTGCTTTAAAGAATCTAATAAAGAACTTTATCAGAAAAAATGGCAAATAGTGGCCAATTCAGGCCTGAAGAGACACCTTTACTAAAGGAAAATGAGGAAGTGGATTCCTTTATTTTAAAAAAAAAACGCTTTCCACTTCACTTTTAATTTGCTTTAATTATTGGAAAAAAACATATAGGAATTTGGGGGAGGAGGGAGAAATATGTAATACTTTTAAACTTGTTTCTAAATGTTGAATATCATATACATTTTCCTATGGGGAAGCGGGATTTAAAACCCTACAATCCCCACAACCCCTTTCACCATTTCTACGAGTTTTCCACCATGTTACTATAAAAGATAAATTTTGTGCTTTCAGTGATGATCTCATTAGGGTATTGTCATTTACCTTTAGTAAACTAAATAAGATGAGCTAAGGCTTTACAACTAAATATAACTCTTGCCATCCCAATTACAAAAATTTTACCTTTACAACAGTATTTTCGATCAAGATATAATTTTTTTTGCTGCATATATTCAATATTCAAATATATAAATAATATTTTGCATATATACCAAATATTCAACTCATTGACAATGGTAGTTTTATCTCTTCATAATATGAAACAATGTACCTCAATGACAACTTATTTCAAATTTTTGACATTCTGCAATATTTTAAAAAATTGGGATCCTATCCTTTCGGGACATAGCCATCAACACAGCATTTTTTTCAATGTTTTTCTAGGTAATATAAATATATTCAGTAGTTTTGCCATTGCTTTCTGAAAGGTCTGAATGCATAATTGCCTGTGGCAGAATTCGAACCCGGTACCATGACCATCACAGATACGATCTGTACCATGCCACCACAGAGACGGACCTGCAATACTAGTAATAATTTATGTACACTTCCTGTGGTAGATTGGTTAGTAGGCCCTGCTCACATACTAAATTAGCTCTAACTTGTTCAAAAGCTATCATCCACATTGTGCTGTTGTTAGGCCTAAGATACGATTTATTAGTGATACTTACATATTCTATATTAAGTGAAAACTAATGTCTATGCAGAATAGGATACGATTCAATTTAATATTATTATAAACAGATTAGCTAGGTCTTAAATTCTACCAAAGTCGTTAGTGAACAGGCTTTCTAATCAGGTAACACTAGATCAATTCAAAATTAAGGATTTTTTTTTACAAAAGCAAAGAATTCCAGGATTGACCCAGCATTCAAAAAATGTTACCAGAAAAATTTAACCTTTAATTCAAAATTAGTAGGCTCTAATTGCTAATTCAATAATATGTAGGCTAGACTCATGGGCCTATGTGATATTCAAAACAGTACATCCATTGTTTTTTAGTTAGACCTATATTTTGTGTGTTCATACTTTTTCCAGTTACATTATAGCTTCACTTATAAGTCTAGGACCTGTGCCATATTCTTTGACACATTAGACATATGCAGGTTGGCCTAGCCCTATCCTTTTTACCTCTCTGTTGATCTTTCTCAGTTACGAACTAATAATAGTATTACTTAAATAGCTAATGTCCTATCTCTATCACATGACAATAACTATTTGGAAGAGGAAAAACACAAATAATTTTGGGATTCTGATCATTCACGGATAATGTTATAGATTACTGCAGGTATAGCTTCAACTTCAGACTAACTTTTTAAAAAAACACAACAAAACATAATGACAATGTATGTGTAGCAAGCAAAATAACACGACAGAATAAATAGCCTTTACTGTGAATGTAGGTACCTGGGCATTCGGTCTACGCATATACAGAAAACATTGCTTTAGGCTGTAAATATCCTGTAACCCTATTGTTAGGAAAACTCCCTAAAGCACACATATTTTTTAGAAATTTTGAGAATAACTGTGTATATAATTTATACGGGTGTATGATTAGGGACCAGACAATTTTGCTACATATGGTGGTCAACGATTTTGACAAAAATACGATTTCATATTGAAATAGGCCCTAGTACAGAATTTAGAGCCACAAGGTAAGTTAAATCCATTAAAACCCTTTTAAATTTAGTAAGCACTGTTTTGACTCAGAACTGGACACAATAGACCCTGCCAAAGACGGATGTGTCGGGCCATTGGCGCAAATAAAACGGTGACACAACGCTATTCCATTCTCTGGACTACATCCTTCTGGAAATCTATTAGGACCATGGTCCTGATACAAGATATCCAGTGGGAGTTTGAGAATGAACGCAGAAGAAGGACACAATAGACTAAACTTCCATTTGAATACAAAATTTAAAATTGGCACATCAGCAAAGTGTACATGTGGGCAAGCCAACCATATTTCAGAAAATATCCTTCAAGAATGTGCAAACTGACACATTAAGGTGCACACACAGCCTTCTGATACACCTATGAATGTTAAACTCTATGGTACAAAACAAGAAATAGAAAACACTGTCCAATTTATACAAGAAACAACACTACAGATATAGACATTATTAGTGAATGAAAGAAGAAGTAAGCACTGGTTTGACCACTAGAGTTATTAATTTCTTTAATCATTTTTCTTTTGATAAATATATTAATAATGTACTACATGGCAGAAAACAGCTATTAATTATTTTTTTAAATCAACATTCATTTTAATTATGCGAATTAGCTGTCATTTTGAATGAAGATTACAGCAATGTTATCAACGGATACATCTTATCGTTGCGAACACACAAAAATATATAGTTTCTGTGGTATTTTATTATATTTTATAGGCATATAATTTATTTTCATTATAATTATGGTCATAAGCTGCCATTTTGAATATTAGTTCGGCACACATCTGAAAATTCCAGCAAATTGATCAACAGATGCGTCTCATCTTCGCAAATACAAAAATGTACAGTTTAAGTGTTATTTTATTGAAAATAACTGAGATAATTAACCTTCACTTGCTGCATTAAAATTGTGTAATTTATGCATGCCACTGCATACTTTTTTTGCCCTTACAATCTATTTATGGAGGGTATTTGGGAACTGCAATAACTTGTTTGTTTTTAAAGTTGTGTGTATAATTTTTAGTTGTGTGTATAATAAGTGAAAGAAAGGGAAAACAAAGGCCTCATTTTAAACAAGAAGAAAAAAGAAATAATGGTTGTCTCGAAGAGACATACACCACCAAGATGCAACTAATAATTAATGACAAAATTAGCACGAGTTGAAAAAGTGAAATATCTAGGCACCCTGTTAACATCAGAAGGTAGATGCTCAAGTGAGATAAAGAGTTGAACAGCACAAGACAAATCAGCATTCCAAAAAATGAGAACCAATTTGTGCAATGGAAGACTAATCAATGCAGACCCAAATTTGAATGCTGAGATGTTATATCAAACCAATTCTTTTTGTATGGATGCGAAGCATGGACTGTAAACAAACACATTCAACGTGAATTAGGGGCTACAGAAATGTGCTTTCTGAGAAGAATGATGAAAATACTATGGACAGCTAAGAAAACTAATGCAAACTCTCATTGATGCTGGCGTAAAAAGATCAATCATTTCAAACATTAGGGGCAGATATTCAATGTTTCAAGGGCATGTGCTGAGAAGAACACAGCTTGAACACTTAATAACCACTAGAAAGATCAAGGGGAGAAGAGATAGAAGACGACAAAGAGAAAAGTTACTAGATGGACTTGTATTGTGGCACGGTAGAAGTTCACCAACCGAGCTTATTGACAACACAGGAGACAGAGAGTCGTGGAGAAGCATGATCGCCTACGCCATTCAGCATGGCACTTGATTGATTGATTGTATAATTTTTATATATGGAAATAAAGTAATGGTTACTGAATGTAAAGATGTATGGTTTGTTGGTGTATGTGTGATATCTGAGATAAATTATGAACTAACATTACTGACTAGGTCTAGAATTTTGGTAAGAACTGCTGATTCAATCCTGGGTACTGCCATTTACTAAACCTAGATTAATCCGTTATTCTATAATCAAACAGTGTTGATATAACATTCCTCTTGGAAACAAACGGACCACATCGATGAAACTAAAATTATTGGCTATGAAAGATAAAATCTGAATTTATTTTTAAAATCTCCAAAAATGGTTGTAATTTACAGATATAGATAGACATGTTTCAAGTGAACGAAAGAAGAAGAATAACATTAATTTTGATGGATTATATCGGCAGCTGAATAGTCAAAACTAATCTGTAACATGTTCTATTTAGTTGAACACTAGCGGAAATGGAAGCTAATTAGATCTACTTTCATTTCCTAGGCTAACTGGGTAAATAATATTTACAATCACAATATTTTTGTTAAAAGAGATATGGAGCTACAGGCTGCTATAGTCGCGGGCAGCTACAGAAAATATATTTTATCTTTCGACTATAGTCGCGCAGTGCGTGGCTATTATTATTGATAATAAATTATCATTGACTAAGACCGACACACAACATATTTTCCTATTTATATGTTTCAGTCTTCTTCTCGTTCGCAGTTTGACATGTCTACACAGCAAGTCCAGTTTTCTTAATAAATGCTGCTGTATTTGAAAGCTCCTCAGTGCTAACATGCAGCATTTTGTGGATATTCATCTCTGTGGGCCAGGTTCTTCCCTTAACTGGTTTAGTGTAATGAAATCTTGCAGGATATGTTCAGCGGTCTGTGCTGCCCGCCCATTTGGGCACAGAGATGATGAGACCAGTTAGTCTATTTAAGTGGCTATTTAATCTGTTGCGTCCTGTTCTAAGGCGCAAGATAGTAGCCTGCTCAGCTCTGTCAAAATAGTGATAGTTGTCTTTTGGGTGATCGATTTTCCTGATAGTTTTTATGATGGTCCTCTTTCCTTGGCAGGTGATTTCTTGGTATTTTTGTTCTTGTGTTGCTCCATCCTCTGCCAGCATATCTTCCTCTTCATTTCCTGGTATGCCCCAGTGGGATGGTATCCACTGTAGTAACACCCTTCTGTGGATGCTCACTTCTCATACGGTTTCCGTCAGGTCTGACTGTTTATCATTGTCAAGGGATTGTAGGACAGACATTGCATCAGTAAAAAACACCCCCGTTGATATTGACTTGTGTTTTTACTAATTTCTGCAACAATGTTAAGAGCCTATACTTTTGCAGAGTAGCTGGAGCTGAATATTCCGGTTGGTGAACATCTGGATTCATTTTATTTCTCTGGATATTTTATGTATACTCCAGCACCTCCATTATTCACTGCTCTGATTGCTGACCCGTCGGTATATACTTGTATCCATGCTTCTCTGGGGTACATATCTTCAATCATGTTGCATATTACTTTTCTTTTTGGAGAGTATTTAGTTCTATCATAGTGTAGTTGTTATTTATGGTGGTTCTGATAGTAAGATTTTCACATTGCTCCCACAGAACTGGAAAATGTACATGTGTTATCTCTCTTGATATGTCTGGTAGTTCTTCCTTATATTCTGTTTACTTTTTTTGCTTTAGTGAATAAAACGGCTCCTCTTCAGCCTTCCACTGGCTAGGTCACTGTATGTCGCCTTCATTGGATGTACTGGCAAACTCTTGTACTTTTATGCATGGACCATGGTCTTAGTGTCTCGTCTGTATGGTAAGGGGGTGATGCCTGTAATTTTCTCCATTTCATTTATGGGAGAGGTCTTCATGGCACTAGTGATACTGAAAAGTTTTTGATTTTTTTTACCTTGTCCAAGGCTTGTAGATGGGAATTGACTACTGAAGTCCATGCTGTTGATCCATATTCTAGTACTGGTTTAATTGCACCTGTATGTTCTTTGAGGTTGCCTCATTAGTTCTCCCAGTCTGTTCCTGCCAATTTCCTCAGGAAGGCAAGTTTCTTTCTTGCCTTTGCTTCTATTTTCTCAATGTCAGGCTCTTATCAAGTGTAGTGCCCAAGTACACCAGCTCATCCTCTGTTTGGGTAAGTACATTTCCATGTTTTATCTCTCCTGCTTTATCCTTATTTGAGAGTGTGAAGAGTTTTATCGAGGACTTTTCAGCTTTGATCTTTACCATCCATTTCTCTGCACATGCTGTCTGCTGTCTTTTGTATTTTTTTGTCGCTGATCTTTAGATGTTTTATACACACCACCAAGTCATCAGCATGCATTACAGATCTTACACCTTGTAGCAATTTGCAAATTAGATCATTTATGAAAACAAGAAACAGAGTTGGAGACAGTACTGAGCCATGCGGAACACTACGTTTTAGGAGAACTTTTTTTTCTCACACACCACTTCATTTCACATGTAATGATTTTCCTCTGCTGCGAGGCTGTTAAAGACCATGTTTGATATTGGTAGCAGAGTGTTGGTATAAAAATTGTAGATCTGTTTTTTTATTTCCATCTTGATCTTTGGAAACATAGTCTGAATTTTTAAATGAATACTGTCTAGGCAAACTTATTTGCTGTAATTAGTACAATTATATTTATTTTACACTATGGATAAAGTGCCCTAAGTAAAAGCAAGTAGGCCTATGTGTTCCAGTTACAGGTTTACGAACCTAAACATAATTAGTTAGGACTTATTTTGCTTACAGTCTATCTATCTAGGACCTATAGTCTTTTCTCTGCTTTTGCTTCAAGGAGTTGCAGGATTAATGATCGGTTTTTAGGTTATGGTACATTTGATTATTGTTGATATACAATAATAATATTGTGAAATCATAGAATGTTTGTAGACTTCCAACAGTCTAGAATTTTTAATTTAAATAGGCCTTAATGAGAAATGTAAACCAGCAAACTGATGTTAATTTTCTTATCTTTAAAGGATGATTTATGATAATCAAATGTGCACTTCATTTTGTACAAGAAAACTAGTCTATTTGGTGTAATTTGCAGATCGAGGACCACCAGATTTACAATATTTTTATTTCAACAGGGTGTGTTAAATTGCAGTAATATTATTACTAATATAATATGGATGTTTGGCGAAACTATGGTTTAAGCCTTCACTGTGACCTTTGTTTTAGTTTTGAGGTATTACCTAACCTTTGCAGTGTAATTAGAAGAAATTGTATTTAAAATTAAGGTATATTAATTGAAAAGGCATATTAATTCGGAATTAGTATTTAGATTAGGGTTAGGAATAAGGGTTAGAACCAGTTATAAATTTAAAAATATATTAGTTATAAAAGTTATAATTAAAAGTGTGGTTGATGTCGTTTGCGTCAGGAGATGTGACGTCACAGCATCTATTAATTTCATTGGTGTTACACGGAAATCTGTGATGTCGATTAGTTAAAAATGTAAACGTTTGCTATTTATAGCACAAATAAGACTTGAACCGTGGTTTTATCTGATGTTTTTATAAGAATATATAATTTTTACATAGGCCTCATTAATATACTAACCAATATGCATTCCTCAACAACAACAAAATTTTGACAGGTGTGCACTGTACAAGATGGCTTAAATTTTATTGAATTTGTTGAGGTATTGTTGAATTGCAATTTTCGTGGGCTAGGTCTCTCATGGAATGTAATCTTGAGGGGAAGTGTTGGACGGCAAAAGATGGCGGTTAGGTGAGAAAGAAAAAGAAATGAAAAGGAGGGGGGGGAACTAAGCCCCACCCCCACATTACATTTAGCCAAATAATTCATTTCTATAACAATTAGAAAAAAAAAGAAGAAAAAACTGGGGGCTTTTCTTTTCTAAATAGGGGGGGACTACATCACAAAAAAATTAATGGGGCTCCTTCCGGAAAAAAAGGGAAATGAGGGGCCATTTAAAAAATAGCCCATGCGCTCATTAGTAAAATACTGTAGTGCACATCGGACAGCGAAAATGACGAGTTACGATCTGACATATTTCATAAATTTACATAGTAGTTGAAATAAGTGCATATTTGGATTGCTGTATTCGTGAAGGTTTGATATGTAACTATTGTGTGTGCCCGTAGTGTGGCAAATACATGAAATTGATAGCAGAATTGATGGATTCAATGGTTACAATGGATTTGGCAGAAATTTTCTAGGAGTTCTTGTGTGAAATAAAGCATGGGTTTATCCACCAAGCCAAGATGAATGAGGTACGTATTTAATCTAATTAACAATGTTTATATTTTGAGCTAGCCGACTATGGATTTCACCGCATTCCGTGCAAACCGAATGAAATGGATAGACCTGTTATTCACAAAGCCATGTCGCACGCAAAAACTCTCCTTTTTGTTTCCACTGTGTGACGTCACGGCATCCATTAATTTCATTGGCAGTGCGTGAAAATCCATGACGTCGGGTAGTTTGAAATGTAAATATTGTGCTATTTATAGCGCAACGGTTACTTGAACGAAAAATTTACCGTATTTTAAATAAATAATTAGTACAGTTCCGAGTTCGGGGCGTACCCAGTTCTGTCCTACTAACACTACTAACAGTAATAATTAATACTGTAACACAAAGACTAAACTATTTATTAGTATTTAGGCCTAGGTCTATTTTGAAACATTTTTGTAAATAAATTGATAGGCGCCTAATGAGTGAATATGAGATCTTGATCAAAGAAGCAAATCATTGAAATGAAAAGTTTTAAGTTTTGACTGATCTGATCATTATTTTAAAAATGAAAAAAAAATGCAACGTAACGCCAGCCACGTAATAAATGTTTCAAAAGGACTGTCCACGACATAGCTAACAACACATTGGATCCAGGACGGAAATATTATTTAATGCTTCTAAATTTTTAGTTTAGTCTAGTCGTTTTGCCTCCCTTGACAACTAGTCTAGAGGTGAGATTGAGATTTTCGTCAAACTACTGGGCAATAAAGTTCGTTGAAATTAACTCAGTTCAATAAAGCACTAAACATAATTCGTACAACAAAGAGAGGGTCACTTCTGTGACATACTCTAATTTGAATTACTCCAAATTCACCTTCAACAGTAGAGAAAGTAAACCATAATCTCAACATGCTTAGTTCGTCTTTACTTATTCAGCCATGTTTTATTAACAACCCGGATGATCCCTTTTTCTACCACAACGAGACAAGGGAAGCCACGATACGAATGTTGATGACGTCATATTAGTATTTACTATTTATCAACAACAATCAAAATATACTTCTTCTGCGATCAGTTTCCTATGCTCATTATTCTATACAGAAAGGTGGGCCGCCTCCACAAATTCAGTCGTCAACAGGAGGTCCTCACGGTTGCTCCACAGCTTTACCTTCAGATATGTCTCTTGGGGCCATATTTTAGTTCTCACGGCATCAAAGAGTGGGCAAGTCTGCAGAATATGTTCTGAAGTCTGGGGACCCTATTGGCATTGATCAGTTTGGACAGCCTTAATTTTGTTGAGAAGTGCTTGTAGTCTGCAGTGTCCTGTGCGAAGTCTAAAAATTGTGGTTTGTTGTGACCTGCTTAGCTTTAGACTAGGGTCCTGTGGAAAGTTACTACCTGTTCTCTGACTCCATGTATGTTTGTATTTTCTTTTGATTGGGGTTTTTGCTTCAGTGAGTGATATTCTGTGTTGGAATCGTTCCTTTTTTGCACCTGCTTTTGTCAGTCTGTCAGCGCCTTCATTTCCTGCTATTCCACAGTGTTCAGAGATCCACTGCATCACAACTTTATTGTTGGCAGACAGTTGATTTAGAGGGTCTACAGTTGTTTTTGTTAGGAGATATTTAGGTTCATTTTGGATGGTTTGGAGTATTGACATGCAGTCACACAAGAAGACTATGTTAGCTCCTTTGAGCCTCCGTTCCTCTAGAGCCTTTGATGCTTCTAAGATTGCTTGTAGCTCTGCCCTGTAATTTGTTGATAATTTGCCAGTAGCAATTGAGAGTTCTAGTTTTGGGGTGTTTGATATTAGTATCCTTCTTTCTTTACTTCACCCTCTGATGATCCATCTGTGAAGACATGAATCCACTGTGAGGTAGGGTATTGGGTGTCTAGGTGATCAAGTGTTTTTGCCTTAAGGGCAGTAGGAGTTTCCATAGTTTTGCTCTCAATGCCTGGTATTGTAAGTATTGCAGTATATATGGGTGAAGTGTTTGCGATTTTGCAATATGCTTCTAGCTGTTCCCATTCATCCGGATTGCTGCTGGTTACTTCTTCATTGGCTTTCATAAGTTTTTTGGATAGGTGATTGAAGCTTGGTTTGGTTTTTTTATTAGTTCATTTATTTTCTCATGCATAGGTTGATGTTTCAGACGTCTAAATTTTTCTCTCATTATTGTGATTTTCTCATCCCTGTGGTCTGTTAGGTTTTGTAATCCTGTTGTTGCTTCCATTGACGTTATAGGTGTGCTCCTTAGTCCTCCTGTTATAATTCAGAGACCTGCATTTTGAATTTTGTCCAGCTTCTGACGATTGTTATTTGCTGCTGTTGCATATGTGGTCAAACCATATTCTAGAGTTGGGCGAATATTCTTCTTCTTCTGCGTTCGTTCTCAAACTCCTGCAGATTAGCAGGATGTAGTCCGGAGAACGGAATGCGTTGTGTCATGGTTTACAGCATTGCTGCGATATCTGCGCCTTTCGACCTGACACATCCAACTTCAGCATTGCTTTGTGTCGCTGACCCTATATGGGATGAAACAGCCAACTACAGCCCATAACCTCCTTAGTCGCCTTCTACGACATGCGTGGAAGGTAAACAGTGTTGCTATTATTTGCTCCCCCTTTCGGGGCCCGGCAACACACGGGCGGAGTTGGGCGAATACGACCTACATAGCCCTGTATTATAGTTTTTATGTCAGCAATGCATTGCTATTAATATGTATGAAGTACAGAATGTAAAAAAAAAACACCAAGAAATTATGAAAATTAGCAAATCTGCAACACCAATGTATAGGCCAAATATAACAATAGATAGCACTAAGTGAAACAAGCCAAAGAATAAAGGAATATATATATATATAGGCAGCATTTTTTTCCGAAAAAGGAAGACTAGTCAGAATTAGAAACAAGGTGACAGAAAGTAAACACCGTGATCTACCAACTTTTACCGTTAGTTCCTCAAGCAAAGATCAAGATGGAAATAAAAAGACAGATAATATCTACAATTTGTATAAAAACACTCTGCTGCCAATGCCATATCTACAATTTGTATACAATTACTCTGCTGCCACTGTCAAACGTGATTTGGTCTTTAGCAGCCGCGCAGCAGAGGAAAATCGTTACATGTGAAATGGAGTGTCTAAGAAAAGCTGCAATGGTTACTAAACTTGATAAAATAATAAATAGAGAAATTAGGAAAAGAGTTGGTATAATATCATGTATTGAATATATTGAAAGACAGCAAGTAAATGATTCGGTCACCTTATGAGAAAGAACCCAAACCAAATACCAATAAGATCATATAATAAAAGAATATCCGGGAATAAGGCCAAAGGCAGACCAAGAAAACGGTGGATAAAAAACATCAAAATTGCGTTGAACTAACATGGACTAAAGGCAATCAATGCGACACATCTAGACGTGGTACGACAACTTAAGCTCATATCACTACGCTTATCCGTGTGTACACGGTCAACCATTATTCACCTGGAGATCGCCCGTGTGTTGCCAGGGCCTGAAAGGGGAGCAAAGAATAGCAACACTGTTTACCTTCCACACATGTCGTAAAAGGCGACTAAGGAGGTTATGGGATGGAGTTGGCTATCCCATCCCATATAGGGTCAGTGACCCAAAGCCATGTTGGAGTTGGATGTGTCAGGCCGAAAGGCGCAGATATCGCAGCAATGCTGTAAACCATGACAAAACGCATTCCTTTCTCCGGACTACACCCTGCTAATCTGCAGGAGTTTGAGAACGAATGCAGAAGAAGAAGAAGAATTCACCTGGAGATAGACAATATACTATTTATCAACAATTTCATACAATAAAATACCATACACAATAAATCATAAAGAACTAGAAAAAGAATAAATACTACAGAAAACTAGAGATGACCCATAAATAAGTTATAATCATTACCTGAAACCACATAGAACAGGAATGGGGGGCAAAGGCCTCACATTGCTCTCGTGCGAACCCAGGGTTAGCAGAAAACCAAGATCCTAAGAGTACCTCCTCGTGGTGCACTCTGGAAACAGAAATACAGCGGCTCTTGCTGTATTCCTGGCTAACACTCCTAGGCTCGTTGATATGGATGCTGTAGATGGAAAGAGACATGACTGCTAATAGGCAATATCTCCGATACCCCTGCGCCAACACATGCAGAAGGAATGTCGACACACAGTGAAGATATACAGTTCGGCAGAAGCATTGGAGATGCGGTCAATGCAGTGTGTGCGAAGTGGGCAGATGATATTAGAAATAAAAATAATTGGTACGTTAATCAATATAAGAATAATAGCACAATGAGTACACTGAAAAGGAAGCACAGCACTAGAGGGCATCGGCATGTGCAAAGAGAACGGAAAACGTTTCAAGGAAATCGGAACTAAAGCGTTGTTTGCTCGAGAAAAGCTTCTAGTTACCGATGATCCCATCCCGAGCCCAACTATACTGTCGAGTTTTTCCTATACCAGAATCATGCAGGCGTAGAGAAAAGATTCAGTACCCGATGGACACAGGCATAGAAGTCTAAGGTGACATGCACTGTTCAACTCTAGAACACAATGCTAGTCGTCCCTGACGCTCCTAAATATGTGTAAAGACTCGGACTTATGCGAATGGTTCACGACGTTGGTGAACAACACTTCAGCTAAAAGGGCGAAGGAGTCCGAGTCAAACTCTTCCGTTGAGTTCTACCAGAACCAAGAGAGACTTTCTATGGGCTGTGGAAATAAAGGGTGATTTGCCATAGCAGACGCCTCAACATATATAAGAAGGATTTTAATTGTACCTCCAAAAGATAAAATCCTGTCACAACCATGGATTGAACCCAGGACATCAAGGGTCTGAGAACGGAGTTCTAACAACATGGTCATGCTCTCCACTAGCTCCACACATAAACAAGAGACACAACATTATCAAAATATACATGTGATTATTTGGAGATGTCTTTCTTACTCACAATATTAAAAAGTTGGACTATGGTCACGTGATGTGGCCACATCTCCCAATAAATAACCATAATTTTATTTCATACACAGTGTTGTCAGACATTTTTTTACATTGTGCTAGCCAGGAGACCAAAATCAACGCTGAATGAAATATGTTCTTGGTTAACAACAAAGGTACAGAAGCACAAACCAACAACATGATAAATTGGTATAAATTTGAGGACTTGAATATTTTCGAATACATCGGATCCTGCATAGGCATATGCAGCGATGGAAAACGCAAAACAGACTTAGAGATAGGTCCATAAGTCTGAAGATAAATGTAGCGGATATGTCAAGGTTAACTTTAATGTGGAAAAGCAAAATCAGTGTTAGTGTGAAAAACTAACTTTGAAACTCACTTATGTTGTCTATTGTGTTGTGTTGGTGTGAAAGCTGAACAATCACTGCAGTCACGGAGAGAGGTTACAAACCTTCGAATACAAATGTTACAGACGAATTCTGCGCATCTCCTATAGAGAGCATGAGACAAATGTGTCAATCAAGTGCCATGCCAAATGGCATAGGTGATCATGTTTCTCCACGACTCTCTGCCTCTCATGTTGTCAATAAGCTTGGTTGGTGAGCTTTTACCAAGCCACAATACTAGTCCATCTAGCGACAAATGTGTACGTTAGAAATAAAATAGATTCATACAGGTCTATAAGAATCATTACTGCCAATAATAAAGCGACAAATATACTTACTTGCATGGTTTATAGGTAGGTTGTTAAGGGATGTGGGTGTTCAACTCCCCCCTCCAACCCTTAGGAAATCATAACATGTTTTTTATTGCTAGGAATTTAGTCAAAAGGTGGATGAAATACCTACATTAACGATTTTTCACAAAAAGGTCATCTTTCTCATTAAAAAAGTCACCTTTCTCATCAAAAAGTCATCACCTTTCTCATCAAAACAGTCATCAGCTTTCTCATCAAAAAAGTTATCGGCCTTCGCATCACAAAAGTCATCTGCTTTCGCATCAAAAAGAGGGAATTAAATACAAAAATGGACGAATGCCTTTCTTCACATTATTTTATAGGTAAACCTCCTTCCTCAATGAAAACTTGTCTACGGCCCTGGTGGTTTTTTTTGGACGTGGGATGATATGATTATTCGTCATAAACTATACTACAGGGAACAGTCGAGGTTGGAAGAAGCAAAAAAAACCAGTCAAGCAGGCTAAATTTTCAAAACATATAATAGACAACTAAATCTCAAGTACAAATTTTTTTTCCCAAAGTGTCCCCCTAAACAATCAAATTCCCCCCCCCCTTTCCACCTGTGGAGTGTGTGCCACAACGTCGGGTTATAAGGCTTATAGTATGGTGTGATAGCAGGGAAAGGGACATGAGGTAAATGGGGACTGTTGCTGACCTTTCGTGCGAAGACGGTACCCCATATTAAATGAATAGCCTATTGTAATGTTAAACTTCTGTCATGTTTACGGAGAAATGTCACTTTATTTTTTTTTAAAGTACGTGCCAGCCCTGATTAAGAATCTCGAATAAACAGGTCAGAATTAGGCCTGTTCGATCGTCTCATTTTATCCTCACGGTAAACCCCCACCCCCTCCCAACACAACACACAACACCAAAAAAAAACAACAACAAAAAAAACAACGAGAAATACAGGAATAGATAAAAACATGTAATAACGATGTACACAGGAGACACATTCACGTGACATTTACAGTGCATGAATAAATGTCTCCTTAGTTAATGATTGGTCGATAAGGAATTAAAACCTTTTCGTTAAGGTATGTTGATATCATGGACTGCCAGAAAAACTAATGTGGAAGTGTTGAAAGAGTCAAATGCGAAACGGACTTTAATCAATAATATAAGTAAAAGACAATCTTCATATTTTTGGCCACTTCACGAGACAAGGAGGTTTGGAGAACATAGTCATAACATGTAAGATTGAAGACAACAGACACAGAGGGCGACAATGTGAGAAATCATTAGGCAGTTTGACAACCTGGAACGGCAGGGAAACAACAGCGAGATTGATACATAATACTGGAGACAGAGAGCTGTGGAGAGCCATGATCGCCTACGCCAGCCGGCATAGCACCTGATGATGATGTTGATATCGTCTTAGCGTAAATAGGCTTCAATTTCTCGCTAGTACTTGCGTTACAGCAAACACACACATCGTTAGGCTGCTTGTTGTTTGGTGAAGGCTCCACTGGCTTCGTGAACTGTTCATCCACGTGATCTGGTTGTAAAAGTCCATTCGAACCACTGATTGTTGATTATTTTGATCGTCTGTGTCTCACAACATCCATGATAAAAAAAAATTGTGAGATGAACTCCGTGAACACAGCATTCATTCACATTCATATGTTTATCAATGAACTCTCTAGTGATTGCAAAGATAGTCTTGAAAAGATAATCAATTCTTCACCAAGATCGAGGCCTTCTAGTGCACACATCTGTTCAAGAGCAATGCCTTCTGGTGCCCACATCTGTTAAAGATCAATGCCTTCTGGTGCACACATCTGTTCAAGATCGATGTCTTCTGGTGTAAACATCTTTTTAACTTCTTGTTTCATCTTCTGTATCCATTCTCAAGCTCCTGCAGATCAGCAGGATATAAACCAGATAAAAGTTGTACCATAATTGACAGCTTAACTGACAATCGAACTTCATAATAGCCTCTAGGTCAATTTGACACTATGGGGTGAGACCAGTGTTATAAATATGTTTTAAACTAGGGGGAGGAATAATTCCCTTTAAAAAAGTCATTCGTGTGTTTTCGTGTATCCGATCTTCTTCATGTGAATTGTGATGTTCCTTTTGTGAAAATCTCTACGGAGGGGGGGGGGGTGGACTTTTTACCCGCATTTTGGCCAAGGCATAGACCTATTCTGATTTGCTAAAGGACGGGAAGTTGAATATCTCAACCCTACAACCTCCTTATCTACGGGCCTTTATTGGACAACAAACTCCACCTTAAATTCCTCTTAGTTGCTGCTTAAGATATGCTTGACAGGTAACAATTTAGCTCCCCAGGCTCCCCTTTCAGACTCGCCAACCAAGGACGATTTCTATTGGAAATTAAGTTTATCCTACTATCACTACGTTCAGATTTTTATTTACTAGAAACAGATTCTTGAAGAGATTCTTTCTTTTTAATTATATCAAATAACACGGGTCAGCTGTGTTAGAAAAAATTAATTTATTCATTGGATAATATCCGTGACAGAAGACACATGGCAATTACATAATACTGTGAATTAATTAATACGTCTATAGAAAATACCGTATGACCGCTGATCTATGTATAAATAAATCAAAGTCTTCACGCTCGACTGCATTTAGGGTTACCAAGCGTGTTTATTCGCTTGAAGGAAGCGAGACCAAGTGTGTTGAATTAAACACGTAACACACTCGTTGTATTTGTAAACTGTTATAGAAACTGGGACATAGGCAAAACAGGGCGAAATATAAGTCAGTGTTATAAAACCAAGGCAATCTCGGTGAGACTTGGACACATCTTTGCACTCAATACATACAATTACAATACATATGTGCCATTAACATAAACAAATGTATATTTCCGCAATTTTAGTAAGCAATGTATCAAGTCAAAATATTTTGAGTTAACATTTAAAAAAAACTCAGTTGACACAGGTGGATGTTGTTATATTGTGAAATTGCGTTATTGTTGAAAGTAAATTTTCTCTAAAAATGAAGCTTTTTAAAACTAACAAATTGCAATTCCATTTTTTTCTCGTGAAAACTAAATTTATTTTCTTTTGTTAATTTAACGAAATTATAATTAGATAATTAAGATCTTTTAAATTACGAATTAAGAATTATGGCCATAAAAACTGTAAGAGACTATATTATTACTTTGTATTAAAATATTTATTCTTTCCAATAAATAACAGTATCAAAAATACGTTTAAGTGTAAGGGAGATAACCGTGTAAATACAAATAATACTAAAATTTAGATAATTTCATGACAAAAAAGTCGAGTGAAGCACTTTCTAAGCAGCTCTCCTATACCCCCGTAATCCTCTTTCGAGGCGGTATGACATAGCAGGCGCCGACATTCGAAAGCCACTCGGACGCTAAGTATAGCTCACCACTCAGCTGAGCACGTTTATGCTGTTAACATTCCGTACGACCGAAAACTTCACCCCGGTGACTTCGTCCTGTCTTAACATGTCATATGGGGAGGAACCAGCCTAGATCCCAAGCGGTACTGTGACGAGCGAGCTGACTCGACACTGGCTGAACCTTGACCCCGCGGTGGAGTCTAAGACATGCGAACGGACTACTGACACTAGTTCCCATACAAAGTCAAGATCCAACTTTTGTAAAGTTCCGCGGGGAACTTGAACCTTATACGGACATTATCCCTTAACATCCAAAAGTTTATGTGCCACACTTTTGTTCACCATGTCAACAGTTAGGGAAGAATGTCGTGCATATTGCTTTCAAAAAAACGTTTTTATAAATAGTAGAACGGGGAAGAGTTATACAAAATCACTCAAGATAAATGAGAGTTGTTTATTTAATTTATAATACCACATGATCAGATCAAAATATTTGTGTTCTTATGATTTATTAATACATTTTCACATATTAATACATTTCACATGTATTACATCCCCTTATCTGATAGTATCTGCGGGGTTATGACCCTTAATAAATAATGGAAATTTCCACTCTCTATAGCCCTGCTATCCTAGACAGAGCCTCAAAATATATTTCACAAAATTATTTTTCCATACAGAGCCTCAGTTTTTATCCTATTTTTGCATTGCAATCACGTTTTTATCTTTTTAAAACGTCAAGTTCCAAAAAGAGTCATGTTTTTATGTTGTGAGTTTAATTCAAGTACAATTAGTTTTCGCAAAAACAAAACACTTGACATTTGTTTGGACAACATTCAATCATGACTATTACATTTTTGTTTGTAAACGTTTTATGAGATTGTCTTTTGCTAGGTCATATCGACTTACTGTACCGTGTCTCTCGCCAAATACAGTCACGTGAACTCATTCTTCTAAATGACTTTACTTGACGTTGATTTATCATTGGCTGTCGACACAATGTATACAAACGTGACCAATGAAAATCACTGTAATGGTTAAATAATGTGACTTCAGATGGATTATTTTCAAATAGTCCACACAACTAATTGAGAGACAAGATTATACAGTGTAGTAAACAATGTGTAATGGGGAATTTTTGATACCACACCGGTATATTCCGGTCATTTCTATTTGTACTGTGTCTTTCAGCAGACATGGGTTACATGCGAACTGTTGCATTCTTTATCTTTATAATAACTAATGAAACCAGTATTCTGGTTTTCGCACTTTTCTTTTATTAATATATGAAATGCAAGTTGATTGGGAAAATTAGCAGTATGTTGCCCTGAATGATTGATGCACAAAATAACCATCTTTTAATACGTATTGTGTTTAGACAAGTGCTACCAACTCGTTCCGTCAAAAAACACTAGACAACACACATTGTTTTTAAAAAGTCACACACCATTTTTTTTTAAAGCCTCGAGAGGTGAACAAAGAATAGCAATACTGTTTGCCTTCCATGTATTTTTTAAGAAGCGACTAAGGAGGTTATATGGTGGGGTTGTCCGTCCCATCCTATATAAGGTCAAAATGATCCAGTGCCATTTTAAAGTCGGATGTGTTAGGTCAAAAGCGAAGATCTTGCATCAATGTTGTGAACCATGGCAAAACGCATTATAAACTACATCCTGCTAATCTGCAGGAGTTTGAGAACACACGCAGAAATTTAATTATCCAGAGTGAGAACTAAGATGGAAAGCATCTATGTCTTGTTGACCAGATCTCAATGTCTTTTTATCTCTTGTTACCAGGATTGATCACATCGTCCGTAATATCACTCCCTTAATATCCACGTGTGCTTCACTTCTTTCTCTGCCACTTTTATCATCCCTTGCCTCCCATTTCGTCATATGTGTGTTTCTATTCATTGTTAGTCAGCTATCGTTTGTCCTGATGATGGTTTCTTATTCAAAACGTCGTATGCCTTTGCTTCTATTCGCTAGTATATCGTGTGTATACATATTGACAACATTTGTATATAAATCCGTTTTTCCTTATATTGCAATGTGTTGCCCCAGCCCTCGTATTTCCAGCCAATGTGTTGTTCCCGGCACTAGAGATTAATTCCTATAGACCAGAAAAAAGCTTGTCATCTTTCGTCAAGGATTACTACTATAGTATATCTTATGCGTCGCATAATTCTTTTCTCCTTCTTCCTTGTTTTCCAGCAGGTCAGATTCTGATATGGATTCCATCAAAGAACTGAACTGTTCAAAGAAAAGCTCCAGTGCAGCAGTTAAACAGTGCAGTAGAGCTTTCCGCCAGAGCTGTTTCAGATAGCCATCGTTTTCCCCTTGTGCTGTGATATAGTGGGCAGTTTTGTAAAAGAATGGAAGCATTTCAAAAACTTATTTTGATGTCGCAGATCTGGAATAATCTGTGCCACAGTTTCATTTTTGGGTGCAATTATCCCCCTCCCTTCAAATATATAGCCCCAAACGTGGACCTAATTACATTTTGAGAACCACTGATCTTTATCTGCTTTATCTTCTTATGTGTTCGTCCTCAAACTCCTGTATGTTATCAGGATGTAATCCGGAGAATGGTATGTGGTATGTCATGATTTACATCGTGGTTGCGATATCTGCGCCTTTCGATCTGACACACCCTATTCAGCATGATTTCTGGATAGCATGATCCTCTATTGAATAGGAGAGCCAAATCAACCCCCCAAAACCTTCTTAGTCACATTTTACGATGTGCATGGTAGGCAACAATAACAGTACCACTAACTTTGCTCCTTTTTCCACACCACATTGGCATCACTGATCTAAACCCCATTCACTGATCTAAACCACATATCACAGTACACACTACGCATTGTTTGTGTTTGTTTTTTTTACTAGTCCTAATGTTGACATCTTAAGAGCAATCTTACTTTCGTGAACTGAGCTCACGAGATAGAAATAGGGCTCTGTTTACTGGAAGAAAACTTGACTATTGTGTCTTAGATAGTCACACTGACTAAACATAATGCTTCATTAATAAAATATAATTTAGTCACTGTAAACAGAGAACTTCCCACTTTATAGAAGTCCACTTTATAGAAGGTGGTTTTACGTTTGCAATGAAGGGGAGATAATATGTACACTTGTGAACAGATTTATTTTAATTAATTATTGTGTCAAATCAAAGTTGAAAAATCTATTCCTGATGTACTTTCACTTTAAACTTGCATTTACCAATTAGTGTGTTCTTTTTAAAATTGTATGTATCTGTCTAAAATATTTTTTAAAAATATTGTGAAACTCTTACACTTAGACCAACACACTAAGTGTTTCCTATATACAAAATCGTGAAATTTTGAATTGATTTATTTATATGATATATTTCTGCGGATAATCCCACGCAGAGAATTAGGCAAAGGCCAGAGATCCCATACGATGCAGAGAGTGTGGCTACAGAATCATGTACAAGAAGAGAACAAGACGATTGATTATATTTGATGGCAGATAACAGCAGTCAAATTGTTCGCCCTTGTCTAGTATTGTTTGTTCGAGAATGGTGTTTGCATGTTTTTAAGAGAGATAGAAATAAAGACATGTATTTCTGACTGAAAAATATACTGTTTCATTGTTACTGTTACTCTCCAGGCACTCACCTTACATCACAGAATTAAGAAAGGGTAACGTATTTTATGACAGACTATACTGAGACTTTCAACAACCTTCACATTCCAGGTGTCACGTCAAACGTTAGGGAAATAGCCTTTAGGATATTATTCAACATGACGCCCATTATAGGGAAACAAGCACACAGACTAGAGCAGACGCCAAAATGTAAACTTTGCAGAAGAAACACCCCAGAAACAGAAGACCACATCTTTTACACATGCAATACAATCACTCCTACCAGAAACAGATTAAGAGACACAACACGGACATTTACAAAGCTATCATGTTGGACGTACTTCATCAGACGATAGAAGGTGGTACTGCTAGTAGAACATAATTGAAAATAATTCTCACGTGCAAGACAGGTAATGAAGTCCTACTGGACGACGACTAACACACTATCACTGACGGATGTTAACATGAATAAATATGGTACATATAACAAAACAAAACACATAATATAATCATACAAATTACAATACACAGGACAAAGTCGACGTTTCGGACCAATAGGCCTTTTTCAAGATACACACATAACATACAAACATAAAAATACCACAAGTAGAAATGAATGCGTGTCGGAGTGAAATATGGTAGTGAAATATGATGCCGGAAGGATACGAACATGAAGTACACAAAGACGATAATACAGGTAGAACGAGAGGAACAAAACGATGACGTAAATGGCGGCACAAAATGAATAAAAACAACAAAGACCAATCCGACCGAGAACTAAGCGAAAGAGTGGTCGGAATTGAGTCCAAATGGCATGATGGTACCCAACTCGAAAATGAGACGATTTTCTAGGGCGTACCTGGATCTATCATCTGTGGTGCAGGATCGCCTGTATTATCGTCTTTGTGTACTTCCTGTTCGCATCCTTCCGGAATCATATTTCACTCGGACACGCATTCATTTCTACTTGTGGTATTTTTATGTTTGTATGTTATGTGTGTATCTTGAAAAAGGCCTATTGGTCCGAAACGCCGACTTTGTCCTGTGTATTGTAATTTGTATGATTATATTCTGTGTTTTGTTTTGTTGTATGTACCATATTTATTCATGTTAATATCCGTCAGTGATAGTGTGTTAGTCGTCATCCAGCAGGACTTCATTACCTGTCTTCCACGTTGCCTCAGACAACAGATGTACACAACAAACTTATCATCTTGCTTTCCCAATACAGATACCTGATCTGGTCTTGTCGGATACGGGCAGTGTTTCACAATACAATATTTCATCCACATACAGTTTTACACATATTCAATCAGATGACACATCACATAATATGAGCATGTACAGAAATACGCAAATTATCACGGATTTATTTTCATCAATATATTTTTTTTATCATCCATGTATCACTCACTTCACAAAATTGTAAAGGTCCACCATTCCACATTTCAATTCACGGGCAAAACTTCATCACATTACATATGTCTATTGTCGTTACTTTTATAAATTTTTCACGTAAATTGTGTATATAAAATGATTTACTAAGTATCTCCGCGAGGAGACACAATCTAAGACCAAATGTTTCAAATGAACTATATTTCCAAAAATACTTTGAATGTTTTTATTATCTCCAATGTTATAAACTTTTGCTACTACACGTACTATACCACGACTTTTTGTTTGCTTTTACTATGAACATGTATGGATATATGTAAACAATTATTCCTTTGTTGCTGTTTTTTTTTCATCAATTAATTTTGTTGTCATCCATGTATCACCAATTTCACAAAATTGTAAAGGCCCATCATTCCACATTTCAACTCGCGGGCAAAATTTCATTACATTACATGTCTATTGTTGTTACTTTTATATTCTATACTGTAATCGTTACAAATATGTTGTATATACATATAATATATTATCATATATATGTAAATAAATATGTATAGGTATGTACAATGTTATTGGGGAAAAAAACCAACCACATGAAAGCCAGCTCCCACTATGCGCATATATGTACATGTACACACACGTGTGTGTGTGTGTGTGTGTGTATATATATATGCGTGTATGTGTGCACGTGTGTGGGTATGTATGTATATATGCGATGTATGTATGTGTATGTAAATGCATTTTTTGCTTGGATAGTATGCGTGTAAGGATGAAACAAATCAAAAAATCTTTACATATTATATTTATCATTTACACTCTCATCACAAATGTTCATGAATGTTGTATAATCCATCTCATACAAAAATGCACATTTCAAATATATTTGGTTTTGTAAATGTTTTTTGTTGCAAATAAAGAAATTTTTTTTGTTTTAAAGTTACAGTTACTCTTACTAATTCTTGAGACTAACGGGAATTGAAATAGTCCGTTACTCTTACTGTAATTACTGTTACTCATTGGAGCACCTGCCATCGGATGTTAAAATGCTGCCAAGATACTTGACTTTAGCCCCATGATTAAATGTTGAATCATAGATAGTAATGCTGCATTTTGGCTGTGTGCATATTCTTGAAACAACTATTACTTCTGGTTTCTTCTTGTTTAGACAGAGCTTTGTTTTTACTTTTTTTTACTACCATGTCTAACAAGCTTTAAATTTATTGTTCTCTCCCTGTAATCAGAACTGTATCGTCAGCAAATCTTAGATTATTTAGATTTTGTAACCTCCAACTGCTATTCCTAGCATGTTTTCTACGTTTCACATAATATCCTCTGTATACAGAAAGAACAGATCTGGTGACATTACACATCCTTGTCTGATGCCCATCTCTATCTTTTGAAATTCTCCTACAACCCTCAACCGTCGACACCGCTGTTTGATCAACATATCTGTCATCTTATTTTTGCATACAGTCAAGTGACGTAGAATTTATATGCGTATTCCTATACAACTTCTGATTTATGAAACAACAGATAATGAACAACGTAAAAATAAATTCAATAAACTGCTTTTCGCTGACGATAAATACATCATGTATGATGATGAAGAAAAACTGCAAACTCACATCAACTCACTATCAAGAATATGCAATAAATACAACAAGCGGATCAATAGACAAAAGGCAGAAACTAAGCAAATAACGAGATCAACAGAGCATTTAAACTTTCAAATAGAGAACACAAAAATAATACAAGTCAAAGAGTTCAAGTACCTACGAAGTATCTTCACAGAAGACGGACGAGTCAATTGAGAGATAGAAACAAGATGTCAAAATGAAAATATTGTGATATACCAGATCACTTTTGCTAAAGCACCCAAAAAACAACATGGAAGTAAAGAAACACATAAGTAAGAGCATTTTTGTGTCAACATTATGCCACCAATGTCAGACTTGATAACTAACACCTACACATAAGAGAAAGATCGAAACTTGCGAAATGTCTGCGTAAGGCTATTTGAGTCACAAGATTCGACAAGGTGTTCAATTAGAACATCAGACGGATACTAAGTATAACATAGTGCATCAAGTATATAGAGAAACAACAGATAAAATTGTTTGGACGTCTTATGAGGATGAACGGTCCCATAAGAGCTTATAACAAGATTTAAATAATGATACAACGCCGAGGGCAGACCTAGGAAAAGATAGATAGACAACATCAAGACCATCCTGAATAAACATGACTGCACTACAACCATAGCAACACACCTGGCTCTGGAACACAGACTACATCTTCTGTACAAACCTCAACGCTCAGTGGCAAGTGTGGACGCTATGACAATAGATAATTCTTATAAAAACCTCCGTATTAGTAATAGTTATTGAAATTTAAACCCCCTCCCTCCATTGTCCAAACTATTTTATCTGTTGTTTCTATATATATTTTCTATGCATGATGTTTTATCTATTATCTTTTTGATGTTCTCATTGCACATTTTGGCTGAGTCTGGTGATTCCAATGGCCTTCTTAAGGCATTGCATTTTGCAAGTTTTGATCTTAACTAAATCAAAAATCCTGTACACCATTCAACATAACTGCAGAATGTTCACTGGGCTCAATAATTACATACTTTGGTTATACATTGTTCACTTTCTCCACCTTGGATTCACTGGACATTTATGGATCACATTTATGGATTTAGAAGTTATTCATCTGACATTGGACTATTCAACAATCTCAAAAACATTAATCTATTGTTTCTTTTGAACTCTGTGCTCGCTTTTATTGCGGCGTTCTTTGCCAGAGAAACTTCTACCATTTATTCATTTTAACACAGGTGGGAGAATTGTAAGGAATATAATTTTAACACAGGTGGGAGAGTTGTAAGGAATATAATTTTAACACAGGTGGGAGAGTTGTAAAGGAATATAATTTTAACAGTGTGTTGTCTAGTATTATTATGTATAAGGATTAGTCATGGTCGCTGTAATTGATTGAATAATGAATGATAAGTTTGGGGTTTCTGTAACGTGATACACATGCCAAATTATCACTTTCATTTATTCCAAAGACAGCAAGTGAGAAAAGGAAGCGTGGATGTTAGAGTGTGAGGTCTATGGCACCATCTTTTCCTTAGGTGGTATGCTAGTCATGTTAAGCACCTGCGATTCAAAGTACACAAATTGAGTAAACTGTAGCTTATAGGTACACCATATATATTGTTAGTTTCTTTGCCATTCCTGCAATACGAAAGTTATGAATATATTTGTGAATATATAGTATATTCACACTTTACTGAAATAATCACCATTCTTCAATTTTTATTTTTTTAAATAAAGAAAGTATCTTATGGCGAGGTATGCGCCTTTCAGTCACAACGGCGGGTGGGGGGGGGGGGGGTTACTGTTACAGATAATCCAGCCACCATTTTTCCAATATTAACATTGTGATGACAAAAACGTATTGAATATATAACTCGGTGGTTATGGTTCTGCACCACTCCCTTAAATACATAAGCCTATTCTCAAACTCGGGGTGGCTGGATTACCAGAATTCTATTATTATTTTATGGTTAAAAAAACTATGATATAAACCAAATTGGCGTTTGTGTGTTGCAAGAGGACATAAAAGGGGGGGGGGGTAAAGAATTGCGACATTATTACCTGCCAATTATGTTGTAAGAGGCGACTAAGCAGGTCTTGGGCTACCATTTGTTGTTTCATCCCCAAAAAAGGTCAAAGCAGTAGGATGTGTCAGACCGAAAAGCGCAGATATCGCAGCTAAGACATAAGATATGACACAATGCACTTCGTTCTCTGAACTACATAATGCTAATATTTAGGAGTCCGAGAACGAACGCAGAAGAAGAGAAGAGAAATTGGACCATGTCCGCGTTTGAAAGAAGCGCGATTCACCATAATAGCATTTTAAATCAAATTATTTGTAATAGTACCATAGTTTGTGGTACCAACAAGGGTTAAGCAATAACGAAACATGAAGGTGACAAAATAGAGATTTATTACATAAACATATTGTGATAAAAATTATTCCCTGATGACACACACATAAATATACGTTTACACAAGGGACTGCTTGACCATCATGTAATAATGAATACATACATATCTGTGTATGTGTGTGTGTTTGTCCATCACAAGTGATGATGACCATTTTTACATCCACTTTTGAAAATTCAGTTAGAATTATGACCATGTCTAATAGTTCGTAGATGTCTAATGAGCCCTATACGATTAGTAAATGTTCTTGGGCAGTTCGAGCATGGAATGACCACAGCAGACGGATTTTGATATATGCGTGACTTTCTAGCTACTCTCCGCTGTTGGGCTGCAACATTTCTCCTATTTTCACAAGATGATGCTCTCTTTTTGACTGTAGAGCGTCATATATATATATATATATATATACATACATACAGTGGTTTTTTTCTAGGAAAAAGGTGGGTATACGGAGTTTACAGAAGTGGATGGTCATGCCTTACATGTTACTTCACTTACACACAAAGATGCATATGAGACAACCTTACATGTTACTTTAGTTACACAACTGAATGGGACCTTTGCTTTTATTTGAAACATTGATGTCAAGACATGGCCCATCGAGGCCAACTCCTTGACGTAGAGATGGGACCTAGTCCAGCCAACAGAGGCTGGAAACTAAGATTGGTCGGGACAGCCCAATATCGAGCAGGGTCACAATCCTGACCAAGCAAGCACAGGTGCTGAAGTCAGAGATGCCAGGCCGAGAGGCGCAACAGCAACATGGTATCATGCAACCCGAATAGTTGACACTAAACCAGTTAAGGGAAGAACACTGGTCCACAGAGATGGATATCCACAGAAAGATGTATAGGAGCACTGAGGAGCTTTCAAATACAGCAGCATTTATTAAGAAAACAGGACTTACTGTATAGACATGTCAAACTGCGAACGAGAAGAAGAGGCATGGGTATTTTCTGTCTCACAATGTATGTTCTCTGTCTCACAATGTATGTTCTCTCACAATGCGTGTTCTCTGTCTCACAATGTGTGTTCTCTGTCTCACAATGTATATTCTCTCACAATGCGTGTTCTCAGACTCACAATGCGTGTTCTATGTCTCACAATGTGTGTTCTCTGTCTCACAATGCGTATTCTCTGTCTCACAATGTGTTTTCTGTCTCACAATGCGTGTTCTCTGACTCACAATGTGTGTTCTGTCTCAGAGTGCGTGTTCTCTGTCTCACAAAGTGTAAGTTCACAGAGAAGACTGTTCACCAGATACAAGTATATACCGATGGATCAGCAACTAGTGCAGTGAAGAATGGAGATGCTGGAGTGTATGGATAAAATATCCATAAGAAGACAATAAAACCATATGTTTACCAACTGGAATCTTCTGCTCCAACTACTCTGCAGATGTACAGTTCCTAAAAATGGTTGTGGAAAAAATTAAGAACATAACAAGCCAATGTCAACAGGTGATGTGTCTTACTGGTGCGATGTCTGTAATACAATCCCTTGATAGCAATACGAGAAGTGTGCATTCAAAGAAGATTAGTACAACAATGGATATCATCCCACTTTGACATACCATGAAATGAAAAGGCAGATACGCTGGCAAAAGATGGAGCAACACAGTAACAGAAAAAAAACCAACAAAAGAGGCCATACAAAGAGATGATGACCACTTCAAAGAAATGATGAAGAGGTAGGCAGCGATACAACTGGGAGAGAAACACCACGAGATGAAGAGGTTACAGTCTAGCAGAGCGGACCACCAAAATAAAGAGTCAGATGATGTTGGAAGTCCGTTGAAACCACCCTTCACTGCTCATACGGTTGTTCTATGTTAATACAATGGAACATAAAACCCAATCAATAGTAGCATCCAGAGAGAAATTAATGTTCATTTCAGAAAACTACAATAGTATCGCCATACTACACATGACAGTCTAGAAAAAAAACAACCGTAATGAAGAGGATCATGTCAGAGAAATGAGAAAAGAGGCATGAAATCACAATGATAGAAAGATTAGCTAAAGATGGGCAGGAATTTTTAAAGGCTGTGATGTACATTTTGACATGCTACCTAATCATGCTACCTGCTGATGGCGGCTAGAGTATAGTATGAGAGTATAGTTTGAGAATATCAATGATCGTGATAGTATTCAATCAATCAAGTGTCATGTTAAGTGGCGTAGGTGATGATGCTTCTCCACAACTATCTTTTGTATTGTTAAAAAAGATCAGTTGGTGACTTCTTTTTGAGCCACAGTAGCAACCCACCCATACAATTCTCTCTTTGTGTTCCTCAGTCTATTCTCTCCTTGATCTTTCCGGTGGTTACTAAATGTTTAAGTTTTACTTTTCTCGTCACGGACCCTTAAAATCGTGATTGTCTGTTTCTTATTTTCGCTATAATTTGTCGCTTTACTCCAGCATCTTTGGGAACTTCTACATTTGTTTTCTTGTCTGTTTATTGAATATTCATCATTCGTCTTAAAAACCACATATCAGTTGACTCCAGCTTATCTTGAGTACGTTTGTTTATTGTCCATACTTCGCTTCCATTTTGACAGCATGGGTAGACTTTGTGTCAGTTTCCAGCCTGTATGTTGTGTCCGCACCAAAATATACCAGCAGGTTGAAAATATATCCGGTGATGGAGTCGCAGAGTCTGTATAACCTTATATGGTATTTTTTTGGCTTGCTTGCATTATATTGCTTGTGCCTAAATCTTCCCTTGTGATCTATAACCATCTCATCTATACATATGTTTTTAGAAGGATAGAATGCATTCTGAAAGCTCGCAACTAATGCATTTATGAACGGCTCTATTTTACATTTACCCTGTGCATCAGCTCCAGCCGCATGAAGCATTGATTGGTAAATCAATAAGAATTTGGTCCTGCTGAAAATTGATCCAAACCAGGGGCTACTTCTGTATGTTTTTGTTGACCAAAAATCCTTTATAATATATTTGGCATACAAACCCATGTTTATCAGGGTGGCGAGAAACTTCATACAAATATTTCGATCGAGCGGAATTCATTTCGAATAAGTAGAATATTTCCTTGAAGGTGTATTAATTTTCAATTTCTGCTGGGCATAAGAATTTACATTGGCTATTAGATTGTCAATTACTGGTTCTGCCATCAAGGATAGCAAATACTGGAGAGGTGAGACATTGTCAGGAAGGCCAACTTTTCTACCAGAATGTATCTGTATGAAGTGAGTCACTACTATACTCTCTCATTCTAGGGCTTCACGCCACACAGCATCAGTCCTAGGCCTACCTTGTTGATTTGTGGAAGTTTGATGATAGGCCTACTTGTAGCATTAGTAGGCCTAAAAGTACCAGCTAAATCCTCTGAATCAGTAGATTCATCACTACTATTAGACGCTTCTTCAGAGGAACTAACATTCCTTGATCTGATGCAATCATTTGCTAAATTGTTAATAAAACCTACACCAGTTTGCTTTGGTTTCTTACTTTTCGGCAAGTCAACACTATGCCTATAATCCCTATCGGGATCATCATTATCCGATTCACTAATTAGCAAGCTTTGAAACATAACCATAGCTTATTCTGCACTGTATCTAGAAGAAGTGAGAGTTGCCATTGTTTTCAGAAATAACAAACACAGCGTATGGCGGTCAAAGAAATGGTTTCTTTTACAGCCAAGCGAGTCGTCTTCAGTTTTCTAAAGGAAGCGAAGTTTCCTAGATGTTCAGAGGGTAATATAAAAACTTGAACTGGACACAACGAAATATAACTGATCAATATATGATCGATCTAAAATCAAAGCCGTTAAAGTGGCGAAAGGTCCTGTAGACCCATAATATAAAGCCGTTATAGTGGCGATCGGTCCCCAATGAGTTAAGTAGGAAGCCAGATGACAATTAAAAAAAATTCTTGATACTAACAGGAATTGAACCAGTCCGTTCAACGGCACAAAATCGCCTAGCAACTATTGAACACGCGTTCTTCCGTACTTGACTAACCGCATCTCCAAAAAAAAAGATGCGATTTCATCAAGCCATTCAAACCGTGCACACAAAGTCACCAGAACGGACCGATCGAGACAAGGACTATTACAACAACAACAAACATCCCGTACAGGTATTGAAATATCCTCAGTAACAACAAACATATAACATAATATCCGTATTTAGTTCTACAAGGGCCGATAGGTCTTCTTGTAAACATGGATAACATATATAGACAATACAATTTTGCTTCGAATAATTGTTTATACAAGTAAATTTAAGTAGGAAGCCAGAGGACAATTTTTTTAAAATTCTTGAGACTAACGGGAATTGAACCAGTCCGTTCAACGGCACCAAATCGCCTAGCAACTATTGAACACGCGTTCTTCCGTACTTGACTAACCGCATCTCCAAAAAAGATGCGATTTCATCAAGCCATTCAAACCGTGCACACAAAGTCACCAGATGGACCGATCGAGACAAGGACTATCACAACAACAACAAACAGGTATTGAAATATCCCCAGTAACAACAAACATATAACATTTATAATATAATATTCACAGGTTTCTCTCCTGTTTAGTCTATTGTCCTGTTCTGATGCAAAAGATAATAACCTGCTCATCTGTCGATATAGTGATAGTTGCATTTTGGGTGGACAATTTTCCTGATAGCTTTGATGAGGATCCTCTTTTCTTTGTAGGTCTTTCTTGGTTTTTGTGTACCTGTTTTGATCCATCCTTTGCCAGCTTATCTGCCTATTCATTTCCTGGGATACCACAGTGGAATGGTATCCATTTTCCCCCTGGATATTTTATGTAAATTCCAGCACCTCCATTCTTCACCGCTCTGGTCGCTGATCCTTGTTATTTTCTTGTACCCATGCTTCTCTAAGGTACATATCTTCAATCATGTTGTATGCTATTGTTTTCTTTTGGAGAGTATTCAGTTATATCATAGTGTAGTAGTTGTTTATGGTGGTTCTAATAGTGAGATTTTTATATTGCTCCCAAGGAAATTGAAAATGTGTTGATGTTATCTCTCTTGTTATGTCTGTTAGTTCTTCCTTATATTCTCTGTTTAGTTTGTTTGCATTGGTGGATAAAACTGTTTAGCTTTCCACTAACTAGGTCACCAAATCTGGACTTCATTGGATGGACTGGTATGTTCTTGTACTTTTCTGCATGGACCATGGTCTTAGTATCTCGCTTGTATGGTAAGGGGTTGATGCCTGTAATTTTTTTCCATTTCATTTATGGAAGTCTTCATGACTTCTGTGATAAGACGAAGTGCTTGATTTTGTACCTTGTCCAGGACTTAAAGATGGAAATTGGCTGCTGAAGTCCATGCTGTTGATCCATATTCTAGTACTGGTCTAATTTCACGCACGCACGCACACACACACATATATATATATATACCTTCTTGAATGTTGCCTCATTGCCCCCCCCCCCAAGTTTGTTCCTGCCAATTTCCTTAGGAAGGCAAGTTTCTTTCATTGCTTTGCTTCTGTTTCTCAATATGAGGACTCCATGTCAGTCTCTTATCTAGTGTAGTGCCCAAGTACATCGCTTCACCGTTTATGTGGATATGTACATTTTTATGTTTGATCTCTCTTGCTGTTCCTTATTTGAGAGTGTGAAAAGAGTTGTTAAGGACTTTTCAACATTGATCTTTGGTATTTTCCATTTATTTGCCCATGCTGCTATGTTGTCTGCTGTCTTTTGTATTTTTCTGTTGGCAATCATCATAAGTACTATTACACATCACCAAGTCATCAGCATATATAGCAGCTCTTACACCTTGTGGCAGCTTAGACTGTCATAGCCATTCTTGTCTGTAGTTGTTTCTTGGGATTTGTTTGCATGTTTGTATGGAGATTTTTGGAGAAAACTAGAGGGCAGTAGCGCCTTTTTTAGAAAGTTTATCACCCATTTCGTTTCTAGGTGACTCCGGAATGGTCAGGTATCCATTGGATGGTGACCTCTTCGTCGTATGATGTGGATAGCTGGTCTATTAATCTGTGTCTGTTGATGCTGCAACCGAGGGGTGGGTGTGTTTGTTCTCCAGGGCCTGGATTGCTGATTTTGAGTCTGGGAAGATAACTAAGTCCTCAGGTGAGTAGTTCTTTTCTCGAAGCCCACAATGATTAGATTCAAATCTTTCTGGATTGCTATTGCCCCTGCTGTGTAGTTAGAGCAGATATCGCAGACATAAGCCAAACATTTTTTGGTAGTCTTCTGAGTCTATGTGTATTTTATCACAGCTCAAAATCTCCACAATTTGTGGTAGCGATTTGTGCAGATCCATCTGTGTATACATGGATTATATCTGGTGGGTATGTATGGATTGTTTTTGGGCAATGTTCTTCTGCCGAATGGTCAGAGAGTTCGTTCTTTAAAGTAGGAGTTATTGCTTGTCTACAGGGCGGTTAAATGTTTATCTTTTCCTTTTGTTCTCTGCTTGTTGGAAGATTGTGTTTTTACTTGCTTTATTGAGGAACGATGTCTTGAGTATTCCGTGTTTTTCCGGCAACTTTTATATCATTTTTCTATTTTCTTCTCTAGTTTCTTCTTCTTTTGTTCACTTGAAACATGTCTATGTTATTCTGTCTCCTGAATAAAACTCACTGTCTTTTGTTTCAATTAGTTTCTTCTAGTTTCAATTCTCATGTATCTTGCAAAGGTATTCGCTATAAGGTCTATTGATATCCTCTTCGCACACCAGACACGTCCATAGGTGCTCAGATCTCCTCTTCAGTAAATCTATCAGGGTATAGCGGCTGATGGTTCTGGTTCTATATTGGTTCATTGCTCTTTTAAAGCTCTTTGTCAGAGGTTCTCAGCGTGCTACGCCCATCTTCACTCCCAATTCCCGTATTCTCGACATTGACTCATGCTCATTAAACTCAAAATCTTCAGATCGTGAGGACTCACGAAGAGCAATGAGTGTCTGCTGGGTCCATAGGGTGACCATCTGTTGTGGTGGCGAGGCTAGCTAATTAGTCGGCCCGTTCACCATCTTGCAAATATCTCTACTGCCGCTCGTTCTCTTCTCATGTATAATGGTTCTATGTCTGTGTTGATCTCAGATGCATCAGTTGGAGTGTTTTCATGGCACCGCATATAAATCGTAGTGAGCATTTTTGAACTTTCTAACCACCAGTATAGTTTCTCATTGATCATTCTTTCAGAAATTTTGCCCAAGTTAGATGTTAAGGATATAGGTCTGTATCTGGTGATTTTGTTTTGATTTTTTCCTGCTTTAGGATTGGTATAATGTTAATATTTCTCCAGGCTATTGGCAGCTTGCGTTCTCTTCAGGTCTTATTAATGAGATCATAGTGCGAAACTTAGCTCCAAGTATGGAATATAATTGCAATATTTTACTTGGGGGTGCTAGAGATAAATCAGTACGAGCCATGTGATTCCTACTTGACTGTCCAATTGCATGGCATATAATACAGTTATGCAGAGCCCGAGCCAACCTCCGAATCACAGCTGGTAAAGAACACCCACTGCATTCTGAAATTCAGAAAGTCAAAGAAGGTAGACTAAAAAGATGAAAGTCATGGATATGGCATGCGGAGGACATCATACAAAGCATGTGCACGTTGAAAGATGAGGCACCTGGTGCGGAATTGTTACGTATGCCAGTGGACTGCCAGATCTCATGATGTAACACATCACTTCCAAGTTATAACAACTCTCAATAAACAATGCAAAGAGTAGTTCCCTATTACGGTGGAGTCTGAAGTGGGGCGCCGATTAGTACAAATTCCAGAGAAAGTGATATGATTATATACACAGATGGTTCGGCAATAGTTCGGTTGGTAGGCACTTGCGTGGTGCTAATGCCTTCACAAATGCCTGTAGGAAAGACCACCAAAGAAAAGAGTGACGCATTTGCTGTGACGACAAGTAAATTTACGGTTCTTGTTTGGAACGCGTACACTCCCCCCCCCCCCCCCATTATTTCTCCGGTATACGAATTATGAACGAAATAATATAATTCTTGAGACAAACGGGAATTGAACCAGTCCGTTCAACGGCACCAAATCGCCTAGCAACTATTGCACACGCGTTCTTCCGTACTTGACTAACCGCATCTCCAAAAAAAAAGATGCGATTTCATAAAGCCATTCAAAGCGTGCACTCAAGGTCACCCAAACGGACCAATCCAGACAAGGACTATCACAACAACAACAAACAGGTATTGAAATATCCCCAGTAACAACAAACATATAACATTTATAATATAATATTCACAGGTTTCTCTCCTGTTTGTTTTGGAGCGAGCTGTTTTCATGCCTTAAAGGAAATTACGTCATTTCAGAGCGTGCAACAAGAAATACAAAATGGCTAATCATAAAACTGCTGCTAGCTGATGATGATGTTCATCCTTCGCAAGCGAAGATGAACATGACATGAAAAATAATAAATGTGATGAACAAATAGAAAAAAAAACCCAACATTGATGATTGTTTAATTTGGTTTGTGAGGTCGTAGATGTCCGATTCGTGACAGGAAGTTCTATTGCAGTGCATTCAGGAGTGCAGAGTGTTCGGGATAGGAGAGTTTTCGTATTTGTCCTTCCGCTTCCGTCGCTTGTAAATTACCCGCATTTCCATTCTCTGGACTACACCCTGCTAGAAATCTAGTAGGACAATGGTATTGCTACAAGGGAGATCCAGCAGGAGTTTGATAATGAACGATGAAGAAGAAGAGTATCTAAATAATTTGTAATTTGTGCTAAACATTGGTACCATAGACATTTTGATAAATGAATATGAGCCGGCTGCGTGACGTAACAAACTACTAAACAATTGCATTCAGCGATAACATCACAAAATACTAAACAATTACGAACGGACAATTATTTAAACATTAGGATCGTTGCAAACATTGGGGGTTCCACTCAAGAACCATTGGGGTGTTGTCTCTGTTGAGAGCTTCAGTATCATGTACTTTATATTGTCACTTTATCCGTAGACGTTTATGGACACAGTATTTTTGAAAGTGATTTAACACTGATGTAACACTAATGGCGTGTCTGATGTACACTGTCCAGGTCGCGCATGGTATAGAATGGTATTGAGCACATGACACGATAGACTTTTTATGATGAGATAAATGCCCTTCTGTTCCCACACATTGCCGCAGTCTGTCAGATGCAACAGTTGTTTAAGAGAATCTGTTATTGACCTGCATGAATGACATCGATCCTTGAAATAGTAGGCCCACGAGCAAGATAAGTAAATATGTCGACTTATTGGAGACAATTATTATTAACCTTAATAACTGAATCATAGTGCTGTTCACTCATCATTATTAAACGCCACCTCCGCAACGAAGGTTGGGTGCAACAGACCTCCACTATCTCCAGTCTCTCGTCTTGTTGGTGCACTGTGCTAAATTGTAACCTGTCCATCTCGTGATGTTACTCTCTCAATTGTATCTCTCCTCCCCTCGACTTTACCCTCAAGTAAGGTCTTCAACGAGGTGTCGTATCTTTTATGTCGAAAATATTTTATTTGCTTGAACTTTATTTCCTTTAATAATTCTTTCGTCATACTAAGTGCTATTCCGCTGAATTTTTATCAGAATTTTAAAAATTATAAATAGACAATCAACTTTTTGTGTGTTTATAAACAGACAATTTTTAGGGCATGTAATGAAAAAAGTAAACACTTGAACATTTAGCAACCAACAGAAAGATCATGGAGAGAAAAGACAGAGGAAGACGAAGAGAGAAATTTCTGGATGGGTTGTCACTGTGGTACAAAAAGAGGTCACCAATTGAACTTATTAACAACACAAAGAAAACATCAGATGGTGCACCAGGACACGACGGAATACGCTACAGCATCCTTAAAGACATTGCAGGCGACCGGCTTAAAACAATTGTTGATGATTTCAACACAACACTGAAAACAGGACGCATACCAGAAGAGTGGCTACACACCGACCTTCTTCCCCTGGCAAAGTCAGATAAAGACACCTCAGACATCAAGAGTTATCGTATCAGTACCTTACATAATGTTTACGGCACGGTGGTGGAGAGGATAATCGCTATAGGACTGACCTTCGATTTGGAAAATAGAGGCATACTTCCTGACACTCTAGGTGCATACAGACCGGGGAGGGACACGACCACCAATGCGGCAACCCTTGCCTATGACATCTACGAGGGTTTTCAGGTAAATAAGAAAACATTGATCGCAAAGATCGACCTAAGATGCTTACAACAGAGTCAGTTTGGCCAGCTGATACATTTGCCAATCGAACTCAGCATCGACTTGTGGATAATTCGATGGTGTTAATGTTAATGGTGTTAGTGTCCAGACCTGTGGCTCTGAGACTGGGATCTTGGACACCAGAACGATAGCACAGGATTGCCACAGGGATAGCCACTATCACCTGTGCTCTTTAACGTCTACACATTCCCCCTCCAATGGATACCTGGCAATGCCGGAGTCCCTGGAAACGAAACGGTTGATAAACTAGCTAAGAGAGGTGATGATGCCTCCCCCCCCCCCATTTCCCCCAAAAAATCTCAATACGAACATGCTAACAAATCCTAAGAAACAACTACAGGCAAGAATGGCTACAACAGTGGGCCAAATCAAAGACTGGACACTCAACTAAGAACAGGCCATGAATAAACTCATTACACGAATCAAATTGCAGACATTGTAACGTACAAGAGGAGACTGTCGAACAGTTACTACCGCAGAGCCTAAAGCTAACAGACAGCCGACAAGAACTACTACCACCGCTTCCAACTATGCACAACACACTCTACACAACTATACTACAGCTGATGAAAACCTGTGCACTCGCCAGAAGGGCTATGGGCTGTCAAGAGCTGCCTGCTCACAGTGAAAGGGATTGAATCATCAACGTCTACACACCCAAAATAGTGCGGCTTCAGGGGGCTGGGCACGACAGGATACTAACATATGTGGACGATCTCTTGCTGTACAAGCAAATATAGATGCACAAGATGATATATACATATACGCTGTACAAGTATGGCAGAAACAGAAGAGAAATGATTGATGGTGTCCAGAGTAATCTAGAATATTTGTTGCTCTGGTGCATTGACTACAAGGAAGTCATCAACCCCATAAAGACAATTATCATCTGATTCTCGCTGAACAACATGGTCACAGACACAGTACCAGCAGCCATCTGCATGAGCATCGACATTGACAGGAAGCAGACTATGAAATATCTATGTATCACTTTTGATAGAAGTCTATATTTCGCGAAATATATGGACAATGTGATTCAGAAAACTGGAAAGGGTGTCAGTGCAGTCAAAATCATGGCATCAGCAGAGATGCCGCAGAGAACCTTTTTTCAGACAGATGATGCAGGCAATGGTATCGTCTGTGTTGGACTATTGTCTAAGTTTACTGACACTGTCGCAAACACAGATGGATAGATTAGAGAGAGAGTTCAAAACGAGGTCATGAGAGCTGTTCTAGGACGCACAAGAGATACACCTATCGTGACCATAAGGTTTCTCCTAGTCCTATCAAGCATTAAAGCAAGACATAAAATATCTCAGTTTAAAGAATACTTCAAGGTCACCAATAATAATCATCACCTCTTACATCAATCTCTAGACAACACAAAAGGAAGGTGTATCAAGAGAGGAAGATCTTGGATGGCAGAAGCAGAAAATACACTACTCAGAGTTTGTGAGCTGGAGGAAGCTGGAAGAGGCTGTGAATGGGTGACATTTGTCAAAGAGAGAAAGAACTCATGCAATAACTCACATTGCAGCACTCGAATCCACATGATACAATAATTTACACAGACGGCTCAGTAACACAATAAACAGACATGTGTGGTTGGGTTTCGTGGCCTACCAAAATGGCAAGAAATTAGCTGAGAAGTCAACTGCGTACCGCACTACATCAAGTATGGAAATATAATCGGTGACAACAGCTCTCACTTGGCTGACGAAGCAACCACAAGTAGACTCAATGATTCTATCGGATTCTAAAAGTATGCTGCGTAAGATATAACAGTGTATGATCAGACTTAATGTGTCACTCTTCTCAACAACGCACAGAGCATTACATGTATCTACTGTCCAGGCCATGCTGGGGTCAAGAGAAATGAAAGAGCCAATGTGTTGGCTGGGAAAGCCTTGGTGAACGGTACTGAGATAAGAAGAGACAGGATGGAATTGATTAGATCAGTCATGGATACCCTACGAGAAGACGAGGAGGAAGTCGAACGAGACAATGTACATATTCGGAGAATGGTAGAAATGGAGTGACTAGAGGCGATGGGATAAAGTACTCCCTCTCTGGAAAGATCAGAAGAACGCGTAATCATCAATTGTCTGGGACACTGAGCGTATACACTTTTAAATGGCTGACGGAACGGCAAGCAGAGCATATATGGGAATGTCCCCACTGCCGTGACGCTTGTTCCTAATCAATAATCAAGATTAACAACACAAAAGACAGAGATTTGTGAAGAAGCATGATCGCCTGTATACGCCTGTCATCATCAAGTGCAGTATCTGCAACGAAAGTTGGCTGCAACATACCTCCAAAATCCTCTATCTCTTCTTTTGTTGGTGCACTCAACTACACTATAACATGTCCATCTTGTGAAGATACTCTCCCGCTTGTATCTCTGCATACCTCTTGCTCGCTTCCCTTTGACTTTACCCTCAAGTAAGATCTTTTAGTTTTCTCAGGATAGCTAACTTCCTCCTGGCTTTTGTTGTTGCTTTGTTTATGTGCTGCTTCCATGTCAGCTTATCATCAAAAGTAACTCCGAGGAATGTTCGTTGTTTGTCTTCTTTCAAGAGCTCTCCGTCTATCTTGATATGACCAGCTTTTTGTTTTGGTGAGAGGGTAAAGAGTGTAATACTGCACTTATCTGTGTTAATGCTGACACAGCATCTATTTGCCCATAAGGTTAGGGCATTGATAGCTCTTTGTATTTGTTTAGTGGCCACTGTCGCATGTTCTTCCGTGCACCAGATCACCAGGTCGTCAGCATACATTGCCACTTTGATCCCGTGTGGTAGTTCAGCAACTAAGTCATTGATGTAAAACAAGAAAAGAGTGGGTGACAGGACTCCTCGCTGTAGGACTCCATGACGCAGTAGGACTTTCTTGCTTTTGCGACCATCTAATTGTACACTGGCTCTTCTATTATGCAGGTATGCTTTTACCCATTTGTACATTCTTGAGCTAACCCTGCAATTTCGCAATTTCTTTAGAAGCCCTTCTTTCCAGACCTTATCAAATGCTTTCCTGAGGTCTATCCATGCTGCTAGTACCAGTTTCTTATCTTGGAAGGCATCCTCAATCTCTTGGGAGAGGTAGGTTGCCTGATCTTCAGTAGAGTAGCACTGTCTGAAACCTGCTTGCTGTGATACCAGAAGGTTTTCACTTTCAAGGTACCACTGCATCCTAAGATTGATAATGCTTTCCATTGTTTTGCATAGACAGCTTGTGAGGCTGATGGGCCTGTAGTTGGAGACTGTGTTGCCATCTTTTCCTGATTTGAGGAGAAGTATCATTATTGCTTCTCTCTACGCCTGTGGTACATTACCTGTGGACCAGCTTGTGTTAAAGATCTGCAGCAGCTTTGCACTTGCTGCAATTCCCAGGTTTCTAATAATTTCATTGGACACTCCATCAGCTCCAGGGTACTTTTTCATTTTCAATTTGGATATTGCTTGCTCCAGTTCTCTCATTGTGATTGGTGCCTCCATGACTTCAGGTATAGGTTCGTCTTGTCCAATGTTTTGCTGGTTCGCTCGAACCTCCTGTTGTTTGTCTGGGCTGACTTTGACGTTATTGTCTTCTGCAAAGGAATCAGCTGCAAGTTTACCTGTTAAAATGTTTTTATCTTTATAAAGTGTGATCCTGGTATTTCTCCCTGTACCTTCATCATTTATTTGTTTTACAAGTTTCCATAATTTCCTAGTATCTCTTTCTAGGTTCAGCGACTCTGTTTTTTCTTTCCAGCTGTTCCGTCTGGCTTGTAACTTGGCTCTTTGAAATTTAGCCTTTGTTTGCTGATATTTGTTGTGATGTTCTTGGCTAGGTCTGTTCTCAGCCTGCTGTCTAGATGTTTCCATCTCATTTTGCAGTTTTTTCAAGTAATCATTCCAGTAGTGTTTGCCCCCTGGGTATGGTTTTACTAGCAGCATGTAGTAAACATATATTAAATTCACTCACTGCTCTATTGATGTCTTTGTCCAAGTTCATGTCCTTAGCTAGAACACTGGTTAAATGCTGGTACATTTTCCAGTCTGCCCTCTTATAGTTCCACCTAGTGAGCGTGCTGCTGTCCTTGGTATATTCATTGTGAATTTCCAGAAATACTGGTCTGTGGTCACTACCCCCAAGCTGCTTTTCAACGGCACGTGTGATGTTCCATTCCAGGCCTGGTGAGTGGAATGCCAGGTCTGGTGTAGAGGTGGTGTGCCATGCTCTCGAGTAGAAGGTTGGTGAGTCTGCTGGCTGGTTAATAAGGATGATATTATTTTCATCCTGCCAGCTCTCAAGTTCCTCACCTCTCTTGTCGATATGATCGTAGCCCCAGCTCTGAGAGTGGCCGTTGAAGTCACCACACACCATAAGCCTTTCTTTGTCTGGAATTGTGTCTAGTGCCAATGGTTTATCATTTGGGCAGTAGTAGTTCAGGAGATGGAATTCTGCACTGTCTGTTTTTAGGTGGAGCATCTGGTATTCTACCCCGTCCATGTATACTTCCAGCTGACATGCGCTGATATTGTTTTTAACTAGTGTCAGAATTCCACCCTTTCGCCTGTCCTTTCGGCCAGATCGGTAGCACTGGTAGCCTCTGATTTTGAAGGCTATGTCGCTGCTGAGTTGTGTTTCTTAGATACAGCATATATTAACTTGTTCTTCACTGAGGACATTTTCAAGTTCCAATTTTTTGTCTGTATCCATCTCTTTTACTGTTGACACCCTCAGCATTCCAGTGCATTATTTTGATTGGTCGTTTGTTTGTTTGGCCAGTAGCTCTATTCCCTTGCCTACTGGCTTCTCGGGGCAATTGAGAAGGACTTCCAGTAACTGAGGTTGGGCCCTTTCGAGGTATAGGCCCGGCACTGTCCCTGCCTGAACGTCCGCCACAGGGCAGGCACCATAACTGTTATTAGATGCAGACATGTTTCCATTGTGTTTTATGCGTGGTAACCTGATTATCTGTGCGCCTTTTGGCTGGTTGCCTCCGTCTTCAGCACTCTGCTTACTTGGGACGAACTATGGTCCTGCTCGAGTGGGAGTGTCCGACCAGTCTTAGTTTCCAGCCTCTGATGGCTGAACTAAGCCCCATCACCACTTCAAGGTTCTGGCCTCGATGGGGAGACGGCACTTGATAATGATGATGATGTGTCCAAAATATTTTATTTGCTTAAAATTTATATCCCTTAATAATTCGTTCTTCTTATTAAGTGTTGTTAGAACCTCTTTGTGTTCTTCTCTTTCCACCCTGTTCTCCCTATTCTTCTATATATCCACATCTCAAAGGCATCAATTCTGTCTTCAAATTGTTAAGTGTGCATATTTATGAGCCGTACATTAATATAGAATTGATGTAGCATTGTATAATTCTAATTTTACGGGAACACAAATTCGATCGTAATCCAGATATTTACAGGTATGATTCAACCGGGAAAATGATGGGAGGAGGGGAAGGAAGAAAGACGATGTGCTTGTTTGTTCATGGTAGAGGGCGCTGCCTCACAGAACTGCGGAATGTTAAAATTTCGGATTATTCTTCATTTAAAAAGTGGAGGCCTAATACCGAGGTGATATTCGGAAATTTGAATTTTTAAGAAATATATAAACAAATCTAGGTAAGATCAACAGCGGTTGCTTGATTTCTGTTCAATGAAGAAGTTCTTGTCTCTTGTAGAATATCGTTGGAGCTTTGCCCAATATGATTTTTAAAATTTAATGTTGACAATGACTGGACGAGTAGAGACTCAACAACAGGACAATACTGACATACTCCGACAATAGTCAATACAGTTGACTTTGAGTTGACTGAGTTGAGTTAATACTTGACTGACACAGTGACGACACACCAGTCACACTCACTAACACCAGATTGTGCAATGAGATAGTCAGATACCTAGGCTAACTAGTTAGTAGTTCTGAATATAATTAATAAGGGCCTATACTAGTTATTGTTATAGACTCCTATCTTCTAAAAATAAAAAAATCGGGTACCGTAGGCCTAATTCCTAATGAAGTAGAACGATATTCACAAATAATGGTAATCACATCATCTGTTCCTTAACGATTACAACACACTTTACACACTGACACACACAGTAATGAGTAACTGTAAGTTACTTCTTTGCAGCTGAGTATGACTACGATGTAGGGCAGATGATAGTGATACTAAGTTTCACACTAGGGGGAGTATTAAGACTAGTTACTAATTAATAATAGTATAGACTAGTAGTAGTACTTAACTTAGTGCAATGTAACGTTATAGTACTAACAGTTACATAGTTCTATCCCAGTTTCTTTTTACATAGGCCTAAACCTAATAATAATATTTGAAACATTGTTTGTATATTATAATTATAGTATAATAATGTTTATATTAGGCCTAGCTTATATAGTATAAGCTCAAAATATTTTAAAAATAAGAAACAGGACCATATTTCATTTTTAAGTTAGGTTGCTATGAGTAAAATGTTGTGTTGTGGATTTATTTAGTCTATCTTTTCTTCCTCTTTTACCCTTTATTTTGGGTGTCGAGGGAGATACAATGTTCTTGTTAATTATTGTTAATCAACTCTTGCTTTTCTGGCAGCTTCATTTGTTTGTGTAATGTCTCTTTGATATCAATTCAGCATACTCCTAGGTCTACTGCTTCTCCTCCCTTCATATATGATTTATAAACTAATAAATCACATTGCATTCTTTCCAGATGACCAAACCATTGCATTTGTTGATTTTGTATGTATTGTAGAATTGATATGACACCCACTCTTTCTCTTATGACCTTGTTTCTAATTCTGTGTCTTCTGGTCACTCATGTGGCTTTTCTCAGACATCTCATCTCTGTTGTAACCAACTGTCTTTTAGGTTTTGTTGTTAAGGACCATGTTTGATATTGGGGCGCAAGTACAGTATAGTTCTTCACTGTGACCTTTGTTCTAGTTTCGAGGTGTTACCTGACCTTTGTTGTGTGATTTGGGAAGCTTACGGGTAAGTACTTAAAGTAAGGTTAGGATTAGAAATAATATTTCTAATGTGTGCGTGCACCTCGCGCCTGATCGCTTACCACAAATAATAGGAAATTGTAAAAAATGTGTAAATTGGAAAACAAACAAATAGATTATGCATAAGTTCGTCTGTGTCTAGAGTTGAACTGTGTGATTGTCGGATGTGACGTCATGGCAGCCATTATTTTGATTGCTGTTACACTGGAATCCATGACGTTGGATAGTTAAAATTGTCAACATTGTGCTATTTATAGCACAGTAAAGAACTAATCTGTACTTTTACCAACATTGGTTGCACAGAGTTGGAATGAAGATACTCTGGATAAAATGTTTGTGGTTGTCATTGGTAACATTTTTTGCTGCAATAAATTGTTCCAATATTTGATTCGCTTTGCTACAACGAATGTCTATTTTGGTGTCCATCTTGCCATCTGAAGAGAATGTTGGACCAAGTATTTGAGGGTGTTTGTTTGTTTTTATTTAGTTTAGTTGGTTAGTTCAACTTCATGTTTTGTGTTTCTGGTTAACTTTCCAGTAGCTCAATGATTGTCCTCATTTTAACAATCACTTATTAACACTAGTAGGTTTAGTTTGAATTTGAAGTATATGTTTGTTTGTCCATAAATCAGGAAATTACTACTATTACAACAACAATTAAGGGAGGAAGAAGTGGGGGCGTAAGACGTTTGACAGATACAAAATTGACACCAACAGCATTATTTTTTTGGTTCTATAATTGCAAAGCATATTTTGTTATTATAGTGGGATGTGAACGAAACAAGATTCAATGCATATGTTCATTGGTAGTGTATGATGGTTTGCGCATTGTTTTCATTTTATTGCATGGTCTAAGAAATGATGTCACTTGCAGAATGTTAGTACAACTGCAGGATACTGCTAGATTTTAGATCCCTGGGAGGGGGTGGAGCAGGGTTAGGTATAGTAGTGTATACAATAAATCTAATGCTAGTACATGTCCCACCCCTTCGTGGTAAAGGAGACAAGTGTGTTCTTGCTTTGGTCATTTATTACTTCCTCTTACAATAATTAACAAATAACGGGTGTGTCTGCATTTAGAATCATTTAAATATAATGTAAGGGAGGGGGTATTATGGATAGGAACATGCAGGGGCTAGGGATAGAGGTAGGGTGCTTTATGTGGCAGGTGATCAGTAGTTTCCCATTACCTCCAATATGGCATAAAACTGATTTACATTGGCCTGTAATCGAGATTGCCACATGAACTTCACATACCTGTAAATCTGCTGTTGGTGTTTTTTGGAACTACATTTCCAGCAAATTTATCCTTTAGAACAGATTCATTTCATCTCGTCCCTGCACGCATAACTTTTTGCTTGCAAGCACTCCTTGCATTTGTAACAAAAGAACTGCCTCTTTATCAGTGAAAGGCAAATTCAACAACGATACAGCAGCCATTGATATATGCCGGTAGAATGATGTCACAAAAAAGTTTTGTCGCTCAGTGGCATTCCAAAACAATAACAACTTTTACGTGTGCAAAATTCTTTAAAACTGTGAACATGACGTAGTAGGGGGTATGCTTTGCGATTACTGTTCCATTGTTCTTAATACACCATTTGAATTTGTAAAATTTTTTATATTAGTGTTAAATAAGTGGGTTTTATTGTGTAATTTTTCTACTAACACATTTAAAAAAAATGGTGGGATAGTAGTGTTTACCTGAACTTTTATGATATTTTAGCTTTAAACAAGGTGCCCATAAAACCAGAAATGAAAGTGACAAAAGGTTTGGCCACATTCACGCACCAGATAATTTTATTACCATGTCATCTCTTAACAGTTACCTGTTGCATAGTGGTTTGTATGATGGTGGCTCAATAGTGAGTCTTTCAGATTTTTTATATGCTAATCTACTCTACGTTAATACTTTGCTGAGAAACATAGATAAAGAAGACATAATCTTTGCCGTTGAGATTTGGATATATAGAAGAATAGGAAGATTGCTCTGAGAAGGGAACAAAACATAGTGGTTCTCACAACACTGCATAAGAAAAAGAACCATTAATGGGAATACAAATCAAATAAAACATTTTGGATATATTAAAAAGACATGACACTTTGTTTTTCTATACTTGTTTTTCAAGTCCTTACTTGAAGGTAACATTGAGGGGTGACAAGAGGTGGGCAGAGATACAAGTTGAAGGGATATAATGAGATCAACAAGAAAACAATCTATTAGAGGACACAGCCAAGGTAGGAGAGACAGGACATTGGAGTTGGTTGCATTAAATGCAACCTTCAATGTGGGACAGCGTGCTGATGAATATGACTTTTTCTGTGTTATTATAATTTGTGTAAAAAATTCAGAAGCCATATTTAAATGACAAAAAGATTATTTTCCCCTCTAGGTTGTTTGCTAGTTAAATTTATCAACAATAACCAAAGATGGGAGATGACTCTGAATGGCTGAAACTTCCAACAGATGAGAAGTGTCAGCATAAGGTATATTTTTTTACTTAATAGGTTTTATTGTTTTCCCTTTCAACAATGTTGCTTTATTACATTTTTTATTTCTTTCAACATTTCTATATTTTCTTCCCTTTCAATTAATATATTTTCTTCCATTTCAATTAATATATTTTCTTCCCTTTCAACAATGTCACATGCTTCATTATTTTCTTCTCTTTCAACAATGTTGTTGTGTTTCATTGTTTTTTTTCTCTTTAAACAATGTTGTTGTGTTTCATTGTTTTTTTTTCTCTTTAAACAATGTTGCCATGATTTATTGTTTTTTCCCCCTTTCAACAACTGATGTTTTTTTCCCTTTAGTATTTAGCACCCAACCGAAACCTCACCAACAGGAGTAATCAAATTAAATGGTGCTTCACTTATAACAGTACAGAACTTGAATTATCTTGGATTCACAGTAATATTCACATTATCACTCAATGAGATCAACATACATATAGAAAAAGCATCTACAACTTTTGGTAACCTGACAGAGAGAAATAACAATTTTGCAGATAAACTCACAATTTACACTGAAGACAAAATACTATTTATCAGTTCATGCTGTTGTATGGATCAGAAATATGACACATTACTCAATGCAAGAAATAGGTTAAATGTTTCATTTGTGGTGTCTCCGCACAATATTGAAATCAGGTGGCAGGGCAAGGTTACCAACTCGGAAATTGTGCTTCCCTCTTGGCTCCCAAAATATAGACATTTAATCTTTAACACACTGTTGGCAACTACAGGCTCAATGTATTTTGTGCCCCGTAGTCTACTTCAGTCGCCTGTTGCAATGCACCTATTTTAAAATGCTTGGCCATGTGAAGACAATATTCTTCTTCAGCGTTCATTCTCAAACTCTCACTGGATCTCTCTTGTAGCAAGACAATGGTCGAACTAGATTTCCAGCAGGATGTCCAAAAAATGGAAATAGTGGTTGTGTCTCCGTTTTATTTGCGTCAATGGTCCGTCACATCCGTCTTCAATGGATAAAGAGAATATAAAACAATCATATTCCCAATGAAATTCTCTTTGGTGAACTCTCATCTTGTGAACGGCAAAGGGATAGACCAAAACTGAGATATGAGGGCATCTGCAAAACAGTCTTGAATGGCTTCATGATCAATCCAATTTCTTGGGATGAGGTGATGAAATAATCCATTTAGCTATATCCCAGGAATACCACATCCTGCCAGGAACACAGCACACATCAGGAATAGGGCCAACTATCTCATCATTCTTTTGTCAGATTTATTGATCCATCTACTGTAATGGCACATCACATTCACTGTGGCCTAGAAGTCTGAAGGACAAAGGTTAAATGTCCGCTGGCTTGCAAATCTTTATCTTCCATGGGGATTATTTGATAGAAGACAAAAGTAAGAAGTTGAGACAAGATATGACAATGATTTTTGTACAGATGACAGGTTGTCAGCATATCCTCCAACTTTCCTTAGTCGCCTCCTATGACAAGCCTGGAAATAATACATTTTTAGATTTCTCTTCAAAGAACAGGCAGTACAAACATCAGAAATGAACACTAGCATGATTTTTTAAATAAGACTTGAGGCTAACATATGTAATATCTGTCATCACAGGCAATAATGACAACAGTTTCAGACTTGTTTTATTGCATCTCTAGTGTGTGCAGAGATGACTAAGAAGGCAAATTCTGGCATTGCCTATATGTTGCTAGGCCCAAAAGGGGAGCAAAGAATAGTGATACTGTTACCTGCCACCCATGCCATAAGTGGAGAAGTGGAGACTCAAAGGAGTTTTGAGGTGGGGTTGGCCATCTCACACTTAAAGCGTCAAACTGATCCAGAAGCCATGCTGAAGTCAGTCGTGTTGGGTCAAAAGACAGATATTGCAGCCAAGCTGCAAACCAAGACAATATATTCCATTCTCTTGACTACATCCCGCTAATATTCAGGAGTTTTAGAATGAATGCAAAAGAAGAAAACATTCTGGAATAGAATTCCGTATATCAGATGCTTATAATTAGAGTAGGACTTCTGTGTGTTTGTTATATCCATTTGAGCAGTACATTTTCTTTTTGCTTCTGAAATCTGATGCTTTTCAACAATGCAAGCACCATTGCTGGTATTGCTGTTCCACATCGGACTATTCTGACAGACAGATTCCCAGGAGTTGACGTTATTGAAGCTCTTTAGTGACCTTGTGAGAAAGACCTTGAAGTGTTTCTTCTGTCCACCTGCCACAAATAAAAATGTATCTGCCTATAATAGTTCACCATGCATCAGCTGTTTTGGAATGCATTTGTCAGGCATGTGCACATGTCTGGTTTATCTTAGTTGGACCTTCTTTAGCATTGTGTAGATACTTGAGATCAGATACTTTATCAGGTATCAGTACTTCATCTATACACTTTATTCAAAAAGATCTGCAGATACAACATGCGTAGATGTGATTTATAGCCACCCATGTTCTTTGTTAAGTTTTCTTGCATGAGCAGATCCGTCTGTGTTTTGGGCAACTACAAAATTGCATGTGCAAATCTTTCTTGAGGTGGTACTAAGTGACATTTTTTAGGAAATTGACTAGGGACTATTATGTCTACTTAGTGAAGATATTCAACTGCAACATAACCAGATCTTATGATCTATGCATCTGATTAATTTGAATTAATTTTATGCAGAGACAGTATATCTCTCATGCTCCAAGTGCTAAACCATTCCATCCGAGAAACTGATTCATAATAAGGAAATGCTTATTAGTAGAATTGAACTGTGGTTTATTTTGTCTTCTTAGAGGAGATGATGTTAGAATGTAAACTATATATGATCCAAATTTAAGTCTCAACACTTAAAATCTAAAGGTAAGGTGAGTCTATGAACCAGTGTCATAACACACAGTTTTTTCCATGAGTGCTAAGCTGCATAGTCAGTATTTTACCAGAAACTACCTAGCTAGCATTGTCTTCCTCACTTGCTCAGTAACGATAGTGCCGTTCTTCGACCTTCTCTGAACATGAACTCATGCTGCATATGTGTACCCATCCAGGGGTTCAAATCCTTGGTCACTACCATAACCTCAATAATCATGATGCTTTTTATCACAATAAATAGTTGTATCTCTAGCTTATCTATTTATCCACTAAGGAATATTTACATTTAAGAGCATGCTACCTATGCTTTGGGATAAAAAAAAAAGTAGGTGATTGAGATTTGTATGAGTTATGAGGTGCAGGGTATCATCAGCATACAACCAGACATAGATGCTCCGATCCCCGCTCAATACATCCATCAGAGTATAGCGAGTAATATGTGTAGTGACATATAGAAATATTGTCAAAACCAAAATTTTATATAAACTTAGACACTCTGTGTTTACAATTACGTAATTTTCTCTCCTGCCATTCACGTAATTTCTTCTCTTTTTTTTTCTGCCGCTGACTGCAGCGGAATTCATTTTTGAAAAAGTTACGCAATCGTTGGTGGCTGTTTTGAAATCATGATACTTTTTTGTTTTTACAGATATTTAAATAATATTTGCACATATAAATAAAGAATTCTGCATATATTGGTGTACGTTTTGATTGTGTGTGTGTGATACGAGATGTGTGAGAAAGTGATAAAGACAGATTTAGACCTATCTAGACGTAGGCATATTGTATTTTTGATTGGTCATAGCTGCTGAATATTATATATTTTACATAGTGAAAACATTGTGGAACCTCTCAATATTTCCACTTTAAATTCAGAATAAATAATGATTTCACTGAATATACGATGAAATAAAAGTATATAAAATTTGATTCACTGTAATGTCGCTTCGCCTCTGTGCAGATGGCTAAAGATTGTTCATTTTAGTAATAGAAACAGGAAGTTAGATAAATTATCTACAAGAGTTGCCAAACATTCTCTAAAAAAAATTAGAAATCTGGCTTTTTTGTTTGGATTCGGGTTTAACTCACTGGGCGACGGATTTCGCCGTCCGAAATCAAGAAATGACACAATTTGGGCTAAATGTGTCGCCCAAATTGTAAACACAGCCTGCTAAAGGATAAGTTAATCTATACACGGGTGGTGATCCTGCTTTTCCTAATGGTGGTTATTCTTGCCATGTTAACTTCAGCTGTTGATTAACTATCACCACTAATTTGTACTCCCATATAAGTAAACGTTGAAACCTCAAGCCTTCAATTGCTTCGTCTTCTTCTGCGTTCAGCATGTAGTCATGCTATACCGTCAGACCTGTCAAGACGAAGTCCACTGTCTTCTCCATGTCAGAGCGGCTGCCCCATAGCTTTTGTCTCAAGTCTGTATCCTCTGGCCAGGTCTGCTGTCTTTGCTCTTTGTATGTTGGGCAGTCCTGGAGTCTGGGTTCCGGATCCACATGGACATTCATCTGTGTATGAGATCCTTAATCGATAAAGGCCTTCAATTGCTAATTTTTAAATTGATAGGGACTACCTTAGTATACCTATTCATCAAAATTTTACTCTTATTGCATTGATCTCCATACCAAGTTTTTTTGCTAGGTATTTCCTATCTTGTTGTTAGCGCTTTTAGTTCTGCTTCTGTTGTCATCATCAGATCTATGTCATCAGTGAAACAGAGATTAAAAATTTGATGACTTCCAATTGTTCTGTTGAATGGTATTCCTCTAAAACTTCTCTCATGATTGCATATATACACAAGAGGAGATCAGAGCACCTATATGTGTCCAGTGTGAAATGATGAGGATGTGATCACTAGCAGACTAACGTGCCTAACTGACAGACTAACTATTCTGCATAGTATTTCTATACACATTCTGAAATTATTTTAAACAACTTTCCATATTTGTATTTTTGTCTGTATAGGCATGGAAAGCCAGAGTAGCAGGCTATGAGGAATCTGCCAAATTGTTTAATGGTCTGGATGAAAAGAGCCAAGAATTCACTCGTTATGCTGGTTTGATAAAAAAATTTGTTTTAGACTCTAATGCAGTGGCACAGGAGAAAGGATTGGATGCTGTCCAAGCATTTATAGAAAATGCACCGACTAACATTTGTGGCAGGTATGTAACAAGAGTTTACAACTTCCTTTTGACAAATTAAATTCAATATGGCCATGTAATAGCCAAATTGTAATCTTGGTCCTCAGTATCAGGCTTCAAAACTCTATTCATGCTGTCCTACCCCCTCTAATCTCATCTCATAAAATCAAATGCAGACATAGCACCTACCAAAAAAAGAATACCCTCATAAAAGCTATCAGGAAAGTCAAATATCCAAAAAACTATCAATATCTTGACAGAGCTGAACAGTTTATTATTTTCCACTTGAGGACAGTACAACAGACTAAACAGCCACTTAAATAGACTAAGACTGGTTCCATTACCTCCATCCATGTGGGAGGCAGCACAGACAGCGGAAAATATCCTGCAGGACTGCATTACATTAAACCAGTCATTAAGAAAGCAGGACTTGCTGTGTAGACATGAGATTAAGAATGAGGCCATCTCCACAGTGAAGGTTGGCTACAATGAACCTCCAACATCCTGTCTCTTGCTTTGGTTTTTCATTCTGCTTGACAGTATCCTATCCATCTTGTGGTGTTACCTTCCCACTCTCCCAGTATTTAAAAAAAAATATTTCTTTTTTAATATGCAGTGCTGTCATAACATAATAGGATCTCTATATATCCACATATCAAAGGCATCAATTAATTAAAAAAAAGACAATGCACATTTTGGTGTCATCTAAGTTATTAAATTGAGGACCTATGCTTTTGTCAGAAAGGCTATTGACTGTCAAGAGCTACCTGCTCACAGCTAAAGGGATTACCTCATCATAAAAAAATCCTATGAATATGTGATAATCACAGTGATTAGCTGTTTTTTTTTTTTAAAAAGGACTGAACAAATGAGTATTTACATCCTGAACTCGGCCTAAAATTCTGTATTTGTACTCAAAATTCAGTCCATCTTCTGTTTGAAGAGTATTTCCATAAAAGTAAACACTGAAGGTGAATATGGGCACATACAAAGAAAACTGAGTATTATTTGTATAGATACAGAAAACCTGTACTAGTTAGTTGACAAGTAGGATAACATAAATAATTTTAATTATTTGTGACATATGATGGCAACAATTACACAATGAGCATATGGATATCACATTCTCTTGTGTTTGGTTGTTTCTCAGTATATACTTTGTGTTGTTGTGTTGTTCGTCCATCACAGGTGATGATGACCATTTGCTACATCCACTTTTGAAAATTCAAATTGAGTTATGTCCTTGATTATGAGTTCGTAGATGGCTAATGAGCCCTATTCGAGCTGTAAATGTCCTTGTACGCTTGGACATGGAATGACGACAGTAGACGGATCTTGGTCTATCCGTGACTTTCTAGCTGCTCTCTGCTGTTGAGCTGCTGCATTTCTCCTCTTTTCACAAGATGATGTGCTCTTTTTTATGTTAGAACGCCATGTAGATCTATTTTGTGCAAGTTCTTCTCATATCGCGTATGTGAAAATGACTTGCTCTGGGGATTTTTATTAAAGTGAGAAAGAGTTGACTATCATGTCATTGACTAACATCAACTTTTCTCTTCTTCATTCATTCACTTGAAGTTCATCCATTTCTCTAATCTCTAGCATCAACAGCACAACATGCATATGTGGTTATAGTAGACATGCTAGCAGCAGAAGGTGCAAAAATTGGGCAAATAAACAACCAAGTTAGTATGCAGTCAGTCAAACAATTAAAAATCAACTTCAAAGGTGAATGGTTGAACCAATGGACAAATGCTACTACTTGTTGCTCCATGTACAAGGAAATGATTGTGATTCATACAGATAGAATGGCAATATCAACAAAGCACATTGAGCAAAACACAAATCTTTCACCAGATAACAGAAAACATACAGTTCAACAAACAGGTTAACCTTTAGAGCCCTGGCTTAAAATTACAAAACTTCCCCCAGGGCCTGACTTATTTTTTGGAAAATTTGCGTTATTGATGGTGGGTGTTTTGAAAACATAACTTTTTTATTTTAAAAGATCTCAAAATAATTTTTGCACATCTAAATAAAGGAGTGAATAGTGAATATAATCATGTTTTGTTGTTGTTGTATGTGTGATATAACAATTGTGAGCAAGTTGTGAAGTTGAAAATTAGGCGAAAAACGCAAAACACCATTTTCAAAATCGCAAATATATCTTCGTGATGACCCTAATACATGAGCAATGTGTGGCAACATTGATAAAATCCTCATAAATACCTATACTTATTGTATATATATTGTTTTATATCCAAACTAATATAATATGGACTAATAAAACGTGAAGAAATCGCATATAACGTCCGTCTGGTCAACACTAGGTCTAGCCCGACACGCTACGTAATTATTGTCCATGCACACACGTGGCACCCCTGATACATATTATTTTTGTGTTTTTGAATGAATACACACACATTCTTATCAAATAACAACATATTAAACACAAAAAACAACAATTAGAACATGTAGTCACGATCACTTACCCATGCCACGCGGTACTCAATTTGATAGTAAAATACGGCAGAAAATGGCTAAAGTCGCTCAAGAAATGCATTGACAAATTGAACCGGCTTTCTCTCTCTTACAATCGTAATGAGTAAAGGAATTTGACCTTTAAACTGTGACGTATTCCTAGCTTTGTGTGGCGGGAATTCTACATCATATAAGCTTTAACTTCGTGAAGTTCAGTACTCGGGAATGGAGCGCTATCATATGGCGTATGATTGCGACCACAGGCAAGGTGGGACGCACATGCTAGGCGCAATGTTGCGACCATAGGGGCCTAAAGGTTAAACTGCATACACAAAGTTGTATACACACCATTTGTGGGACACAATACATTAACCAATACTCCCCTTTGCTACATTGCATGATTACCAGTACTCACAATTTGGCAGATATGACCACGACTGATTAGAGTAGTGTACCCTTTAACAGAAACACTTCATCTCATTCACTACAGTTTTTTTAGGGTTTGTATGAAATTGTTTTTCAATGATTTTTTTCCACATCCATCACAGGATAACAAAGTAGTACTTCTAAATATATAATATATATATTTTTAAACAGAAATGGACTTACAATGTGGTTATCACAGTTTTTTTTGTGTGAAGAAACTTACTTTTAATATTGAAAAATTCATTTTAAAAATAAAATATAATGTTAAAAATAAAAATCATTTCTGACATGAAATGTGAAATTACCAAACTTCCAAATCAATAACTTCCACTCAAGCTGTATGAGTTGTGTAAATAATCCAAATAGGAACACAATAATGTTTAGTATGTAAGTGTAGTACATCAATTAGTTTTGTTATTCATTAAATATCAGAATTTCTTCTCTTGAGTTTTCAAGATAGATCTTGAATTACAATTGATGCTTTTTGTAAAAAATGGCCTAACCACATTAGACAAGTTTAGTTAGACCTTTAATCTTCAAAACAAGGCTCATGTATGTTGCCAGTAATTACCAAGTTGGATTTTGATAATTATCGTGACCAAATGAAATAAAATAGTTATTGAAGTGAAATATACTCACATGAAGTGGGCTTAAATATATATATATATATATATATATATATATATATATATATATATATATATATATATATATATATATATATATATATATATATATATATATATATATATATATATATATAAATATATATATATATAAGGAATAATGATGGCCAATACTACACATCCAAAAATTATCATGAACTTAGAAAAAATTGATATTGTAACATATCAAAATTGTGCCAGAAGTAATGTTGACATGTTACACCTTTGATCAGAACCATCCTAATTATATAAATACAGAAAATGGTGAAATAAAACACAAATTGTGATCGTTGGCTTTATCAATTTTCCGTCTAAAATGATGGTACCTTTGAATCAAATATTCAAGCCCACGTAGCGAAATAATTAAAACTAAAAAAAAATATGTATAAGACATATTTATATATACATATATATAAGCCATGAGAATAAGAAATGGGCATTGTTTTGAGCTATTTTTAAATTTTAGCCTATAGTGTCCATTTCAATAGCATTGCCAATACTTCATGAAATGGCAGAACTTTTGCTAGTTTCAAACCACAACCACATTCATGTGAGTTGGGGCTAACATGAATCACTAACCTTTTTGCCACTGAATCTGGCAATATGCATTTGTTGTATAATGCCAATTGTAAAGATTGAAATATTATGATGTGGAATAATTACATTAGTACTCCACTCCTTCTCTCATCACAGGATCTGCGGTGATGTTGTGAATGGAATTGTTAGCAAATGTCTCAATGCAAGCAAACAGAAAACAAAGGATAAGGGTATTGAGATAATCATGCTGTGTATTGAAGCTGAGAAACCAGATATTGTACAGGTCAGTATTTTATTGTATTTTAATTGAAGATTCTGGCACAAGTTTAACAGTCTATCTATCTATCTATCTATCTAGCTAAACCCTTTATTGCCTTTCAGCATCAGCTACTTTAACAGTAGCACAACATATTTCATGTTTCCTGGCTTAAATCACAAACATTTTTGCTGGTTATTTGATTTTATTATAAATTTCTAAATGAAATTTAGAGAATACATTTTAAGAGTCTTGCAAACGATGTGGTGTGCTGAGCAGAGAAAAGACAAATTGGTACATATTATGAGAAGTTATACTCAAGCATATGCAGAAAGTGTAGTCGGCAATCTGCTTTTGATAATTTAGTTCACGTGTGTGTTGCTGGCCCTGAAAGAGGAGTAAAGTATAGCAACACTTCTACCTGTGATGCTTGTTGTAAAAGGCGACTAAGGAGATTTTGACAGTGGAGGCCACTGTAACATCCCATAGAGGGGCAAAGTGATCAAGAAGTCATGCAGGAATCATATGTGTCAGACTGAATGTTGCAAATATTACAGTCGAGCTGTAAACCATGACAATATATTCTGTTCTCCAGATTACATCCTGCTAGCGTGTAGGAATTTGAGAACTGATACAGAAATAAAATAAAAGTAGTTAACATAGTTTAGAAGCATGTTTTTAATGTGATGTGCTGTTATAGTTGCCCACTTAGTTCATCAGTTACGTGAAGTCATGAAAGACATGATGGGTAAAAGTGGCGAGCTGCTGAAAAGTTGTTCAGAACTGGCCACCAAAATTACTGTGCTAGTCAGAGCACAATGTTATAGGCACAATGACTACGACAGCCTTCGCAGTATAGGCACTGATCTCACATAAATAAATTGCAGCCTACTGTGTGCATCCATCTATCTATCTGTTGTCTTTTATCTTCTTTTCCTGTTAGGCTTCACAATATTGAATGACAGTTGCTTTTCAGGCTATGGCAAGTTTGGTCTCTTGATATCATCAAGTAATATTGTGACGTCTCAGTATGTCAGTTCTTTTTCTTTTTTAGCCATGCGTTATTGGAGAGCCGAAGATTTCTGTTCTTGGCCAGTTGGGAGGCTTCAGTGGAATTTAGATTGTGTCTCTTTAAAATATCTTTGATGTTGTTGATCCACCTGCATTTTGGTCGGTATTTTGCTCTATATCCTGGCATTCTTCTGTTGTAGGCTGCTGCCTGACCTGGGTTCATTCGTGTTAGATGACCAAACTACTTTACCTTTTGTCTCTCTCTATAATTTATGCGACATTCAGTACCCACTATTTTTCTTACATTGTCATTGGGGATTTTATCTCGGTTAAATGTCGGTTAACTCCTTCCATCCACCTTTTTCTTGATCTTCTTCTGCCTCTTGATATTTCCATTCTCATTTTGTATGCTCTTGTTGCTGGTCAATACAGGTTCATTCTTATTAAGCGGCTGAACCATTTCAGTATCTATGCAAAGTAAATATCATGTCTGCATACAATAATCCATTTATCATTAACAATGTTTGGTAAAGATGGTTGATAAGCACATGCGACAGAAGACTGTGGACATAATTATAACCAACATTTCATGGCATAGACTATAAGAAGAAGCAGTTATAGTTACATGCTCTTGTTACATGTAACATCAGGAGATCTTGAAAGGAAAAATTCATATAGATGAAAAAACATTAGATGCAAGAGACGAATAAGACAGAAATGGCTTACAAGAAAGGCAGATAGAACTGAATCTGCTCACTGTTATAGAAACTCCAAGAGTGTAAAACAATGAGTGGCTATCTGTAAAAACTGGTGTAAATTTTCGATTCACGCAAAGCAAGAATAATGAAGAATGTTACCTGCCAAAAAATGTTGTAAGAGGTAACTACCCGTGACATGAGATGACTCCCATTCCATAGAGGACCAAAGTTACTCAGATGATATTCTGTCAGATGTGTCAGACTGAAAGGTGCAGGTATTGCAGCTAAAATATAAACCATGACACAATGCATTCTGTTCAAATGCAGAAGGGAAAGAAATATTAATGAAGCCAGAACAAACATACAGAAGAATGTAGCTGCACAGTGTTCAGGTTTCTGATCCTACTTCATTTCCAAAAAATCAGGTGGTAAAAGGGACGGGATATTTGGGTTGAATTTGGTCTGCCTAGCGCCATGCTGTATACTTCTGCATTTGTTTTAAAACTCCTGCAGCGTAGCAGGATATAGTTCAGAGAACGGAATGCATCATGTCAATGGTTTACAGCTTTACTGCGATATATGTTCCTTTCAGCCTCACACATCTGACTCCAGAATGGCTTTTTCAGGGACACTTTGACCCTCTATGATGGAGCAGCCAACTAAATACCTAAAACTCAATTAGTTGTCTCTTAAGATGTGTATGTCAGGTAACAGTGTCACTATTCTTTATTTCCCTCTCGGGCCAAGCAACACACTGCCGCTTATATACTAATGTTTTGTTGGTTTTAAGGTCTGGAATTGCAGGAGATCCAGGAATTGATGGTGACGACATGTGCCGAATATATAATCTGTATACCCACATAGAGTAATCATTGATACAGACAACTTGGACTCATTGAAAACTGTTCCCAGCAGAAAATATCTGATAACATTTGATTTCAAAGCTCAATTATTTTTGTTATTGCTTTGAGCCAGGCTTCAGGTTCTGACTTGTATATGTTGAATGACAATTGCCCAAGAAGACTAGTGTTCATATCTGGGTCAGTGTCATTGATCTGCTGCTTGTCACTGATGCTTCCAGTGTGCACTGTAGTGTCATTGGAAAGTAGTATGACATGAAATCAGACTAAGATATTTCACTACTTAAAGGGCACTAGGAAAAAGTACTGATTAAAAAATATATTTATATAATGTAATAACCCTTGTAAAATTGCAATTTAAATCAATATGTAATAACCATTGTAACAATGCAATTTAAATTAACAGGAATGTCTGATGGCTGGATTGGAAAACAAGCAGCCTAAGATTGTCGTTGGTTGTGTACAAGCCATTACTATTGCTTTGAGGTTTGTGGTATCACATTTCTTCTATGCTACTGCATTAACTTTCTTATGTGATCGCTTTTTGTTGTTTTATACCCATTTGGTCCAATGTCTGTTCATATAGTGAAGAATACAAATTGGTTTTGCTTGTTTTGATTTGCAGAAGTTATGAGCAGTGAAGCATTTGTTTTGTACTTGCAATGGGGAGAGGGGGGGGGGGAAGACACTGGAAGTTTCTTTGGAACTTTTTTTTTCATACCCAGAAAAGCTCAACTGTATGCACTGCTTTGAAAAATCTTCCTGTTCAGAGAAGGTCTATGCTTGTGTATTGAATGCATTTTCCACAATATTGTATGCAGATATCCAATCACAGTGGCATAGTGGTTAGTTTGTTCATTTAGTGCTCAAGAGGTCCTGGGTTCAAATCCCATTCGTGACATCTTGTTTACAATGGATTTTTTCAGAGATACCTGGGGATTATCGTTTTTGTTTGTTCTCAAATTTCTACAGATTAGCAGGATGGAGAATGAAATGTGTTGTGTCATGGTTTACAGCTTCGCTGTAATCTCAGCTTCTTTCAGCCTGTATATTTTTAGAACCTTTCTGTAGCACTTCATTTTAAATTAATTTATTCTTCTAGATATTGTCTTGTTAAAGTCCAGGTGTTGCAACTGTATGTTGCCACTGGGAAAACACTTGATCTTAAAAGGATTATTTTAGTATCATTACAACTTTGCCACAGCTTTCTAAATTGTGGTAGTTTGAGTGCTGCAATTATGACTCTTCTTTTGATCTCAATCACACAATTCCCAGAACTGTTTGTATTTGCTCCCAGATATTCAAATGTGTTTAAACATTCCTGGTCTATATTGTCTGGTGTGATTAGTGATATGATCTTTGTTTTGTCTGTTTTATTTGGTTTTTTTGTGCGTTTAGATATAAACTCAGACCCTTGAGGTCCAGGGTTAAATCCATGGTAGGGATAGGATTTTTCTTTCGGAGGTACAATCAAAATCCTTCCTGAACATGTTGCGCCGTCTGCTATGGCAAAGCAGCCTTTATTTCTACAGCCCTTAGAAAATCTCCCTGCACTTCTTCATAGGAAAACATGCAGTAATGAAATTAGATATATATTTGGATCTTGCTGTATTTCTTTGTTTCTATGATAAGTTGTTTCAGTCCATCAGGATGTGTAGTTAAGAGAACTGTGATGTCTGCATATCTTGTTTCTGAAATCTTGTACACACCAATGTTTAATGGCTAAAACTCATTCTTCTCTTGTATTTCTCATGATATTTTTCACATAGATGTTAAAAAGGTAAGGGGATGGAGTGCACTCCTGTCTCACTCCACTTTGTACAGCGAACCACTCTTATGTTTCTTCTTCTACTTTTACTACTGCTGGTTTTTCATGGTACAGTGTTTCAATAAAATGTATTAGATGTATGTTTTCCATAATGGACCATTTCAGGTGATGTTCAACACAATCAAATGCTTTGATGTAGTCTATGAAATACATATGTAGGTCTAAGGTGTAAAGTGTATTCTTTACATTTCTCAATTATATTCCTTGTTTTGAATATGTGGTCTCTTGTTCCTCTGCATGAAAACTGACTTGAACTTCATGAATTTCTGTTTCTAGTTTGTGTTGTATTCTTTTCATTATGATCTGTAGTAGTATTTTGCTGGCTTGACTAATTAGTTCAATTGTTAGGTTACTGCGGCACCATCCACTTTGTCGGACACCCTCTGACCATTTGGTTATTTATACTAATTAGTTCTACTGTTCCATAGTTGGTTCATAGTTGAAAGTCTCCTACTGGCTTTAAAAATACTTTTATGAGCACATTTGATATGGATAAGTAGCTTATATTGACATCTCCAGAACATTCTACTTTCACAATGACTTGTTGATGATGAAGCAATCTTAAGAGTATTTGTTGTTGAACCAACTTTTATCACCAAAAGGTTTTTGAGGTTTGAAAGAGGAGAGAAGAATAGCAACACTATTACCTGCCATGCATGTTGTTTGAAGCGACAGTGGAGGTTTTGTTGATGGGGTTGGCTGTCTTATTCAATATTGGGTTCAAGTGAAGCAGAAGCCATGCTGAAGTCAGATGTGTTTAGTCAAAAGGCATAAATATCATAGTGAAAATTTAAACAGTGGTGTACAGCATTATATTCTTCAGAATGGTAGAAGTGGGTATGCTTTTAAGAGAAAACGTTGAGTATAATTAACATATCCAACCTTCTTAACATGAACACATTAAGACATTCCTAACACATTGTGACCAAATTAGACAGGTGTTAAATATTTCATCTTGCTTTCAGGGATTTTGGGACAAAAGTGATTCAAGTTAAACCATTGTTAAAGTTTCTACCCAAACTGCTAGAAGACCGTGACAAGAGTGTCCGTGATGAAACTAAAGCCCTTGTAATTGAGTTGTACAGGTGGATTGGTGCAGCACTGAAACCTCAGATGACAAACTTCAAGCCCATACAGGTATACCATATGTTATTGAGTATGCGTAGACTTAAAACAGAAATAAATAAAAGAGTGGTAGATACTTTTAGACAAATAAGCTCATTGCTATGTACCTTCAGTTGTATATTATTGCATGTAAAGACACATAAAAGTCAGCAGGTAATTAGCTTCTAATTAACTCACATGCTCTACTAAATATCATTTTATTTTTTATAGGTTCAGGAGTTGGAGGCAGAGTTTGAGAAATTGCCCCAAGGGAAGGCCCAGCAGAGCCGATTTATGAGGTCACAGCAAGATCTCAAGTCCAAGATGGAAGAACAAGCTTCAGCAGGTGCTGCTGGTGATGAAGTAGACCATGGAGATGGAGCAGGTATAACTTAAGAATTTGTGAGACTTTACTATCTTTGATAGCATTGTTAGTTAAAAGTGAGTAAAATTGTAGGAATGATTTAGCAAGTCGATAAAACCAGTAAGGATTCTTCTTATGATTCACGCCATGAGGTGTTGGTTATCATGTTTGTCCACAGACAATGGCTACCATACAGGTACAGATAGCTATGAATACCTTAACCACATGGTCAAACAGATGGTGTATCGACATAGATAAGTGCAGCACTAGGTCACTTTACTCTTTCACTAAAACAAAAAGCTGGTGACATCAAGATAAATGGAGAACTCCTGAAAGGAGACAAACAACTCACATATCTCAGTCACATTTGACTGTTGGCTTTCTTTAGGAGGAACACATCAACAAAGCAACGAGAAAGTTAGCCATCCTGAGAAAATTAGCAAATGGGAAAATACTTGGTAAAGTTTACCATCAGGACATACGACCACACCTGGAATATGGGTCAACTGTCTTGTGTCCAGCATCAAATTCTGCATTACATGAGCTAGATAACGTGCAAAATCAGGCACTTAGGATCATGGGGGGGGGGGGAGAATAAAATCAATCAACACCCATGGTAGAGGAGAAAATGCAGAGACACAAAGGTGTTAATACATGCAGGAAAGTTCCATTGTATGCCAAGTCATCCAATGAAAGACAGATTTCAAAACTTAGCAACGGGGCGACTGACAAGAAGTAGATTTATCCATCAGGCCAAACAACTCAGTAGAAAAAACTCACACTTACCTGAAGTTGTCAGCTCCCTAAAAAGTCTGTACCAGTTTATCAACAATGCTCTTAGAGTGAGGATAGCGGATTATCTATTCATATCTAGACCGAGATGAAAGGAATTTTCAGTAAGAACTAACAGAATAGTGTACAACAATAGTCACTGTCAGTCTACTTGATGATGAGTATCCACAAGACATGGATCAGAGTATATACAGATGAGTCATCAGAAAATGCAGTGGAAAAGAGCAGGAGTATCTATAGAGTACTTACATAATTTTAGGGATACAATCAAAGTAAAGTGTCTGCGGGAAAATTATGTCATAATTACGATACAGAAATCCAGGCAATCAAAGTGATAACCGAAAAACTGCTGAACGCCAATCTTGATTCACAGCCTGTGGTATTCCTGATAGATGCAAAATCAGTACTACAAACTTTCCAGTCCAGAAAGCTACTAGACCTGCAAATATTACTGACCGAACTAAGCAATCAGTGTAAAGTAGCTAGGCAGTGGATACGATCGCATTGTGGAATACCTGGAAGCAAGAAAGCAGACTAGTTGACTAAGGAGGGACAATACATTGTACTGGCAATACAATTGGATGTATAAGTGATGCCTAAAAATACAATAATAGTTGAGTAGCAATGTCCTATACTGCAGTGTTTCTTAATGTGGATCATATGGCGCCAATGGGAAACACAGAAAAAAGTGTGAATAGGGTGGGTGTGGCATAGGAAGGTAGCTGTTTGAGTGATAAATTCAACCGAAGACGGATATTTCGGGCCATTGGTTCAAAAATAAAATGGCGACACAATGCATTTCTATTCCCCTGAATACATCCTACTAGATACCTAGGAAGACTATTGTCCTGCTACAAGAGAGATCCAGTGGGAGTTTGAGAATGCTAAAGAAGAAGAATGATAGATAGTAAGATATGGGTCCTATATAGAAAAACTTGGTGATCTGTAATGAAAGTCAATTACCTTGTACAGGCATAGAGAAAAATCTGTCCCAAAAATGGGCCATGGGCAAAAAAGGTTGAGAATTGCTGTACAGGGTGTGCTTCACTTATATTTGTTACTTATTAACATGATCCATTTAAAAGCAACTAACCCCAAGTAACCTAACTGGAAGAGATAAGTGGCCAACTCACCAGTGTTTTGGCAGCTCGAAGGGGGAACAACGAATAGCAACACTTGTTTATCTTTCATGCATATCATAAGAGCTGACTAAAGAGGTTATGTGGAATTGGCTGCCACATCCCACATAGGGTCAAAGCAATGCTGAAGTCAGATGTGTCAGGCTGAAAAGCGTAGATATCGCAGCACAACTAAACCATTACACAGTATACTCTTTTCTCTGGGCTAAATCTTGCTAATTTGCAGAAGTTTGAGAACGACAAAATTTTTATTTTATTATCAGTGATTATACTATTATTATATTAGTGATTACACTTATTATATTATTATTATATTCTTAGTGATTAGACTTATTATATTATAAGTGATTATATTATTATTATATATTCTTAGTTATTAGACTTATATTATTCTTCTTCTTCTTTCGTTCACTTGAAACATGTCTATATCTGTAATTCTGTCTCCTTAATAAAACTCACTGTCTTTTGTAGTTCATACAGTGTCCCATAGAGCTTTGATTCCAGTGTTGTTTCCTCTGGCCAATATGTCTGCCTCAGCGTTTCATGCTCAGAACACTCTTGAAGTATATGTTTGGCACTCTGTGCTGCCTGTCCACATGTACACATGGCCGTGTTGCCAATCTTGAACTTTGTATACATGTGACTGCGGAGTCGGTTGTGTCCTGTTCTGAGACGTAGAATTATAACTTGTTCTGATCTGTTAATATTGTGATAGTCATCTTGTGTTGGTGTTTGTGGCTTTCTTATTGACTTTATCATCTGTCTTTTTCTGATGGTAGGTGATTGGTATATCTGGTTGGTCTTCGGCAGCACCTTCCTTAGCCAGTTTGTCTGCTTTTTCATTTCCTGGTATTCCACAGTGAGAGGGTATCCACTGCATGGTTACCCTATACTGGTAAGACAATTCGCTAAGTAGTTTTTTTAAGTCTGTTAGTTTTCCAGACTGGAGAGCTTGAAGCACTGACCTTGCATCTGTCAGGAATACCACAGGCTGTAGGTCAGAGTTGGAGTTCAGCAGTTTTTTAGCTGCCACACTAATTGCCTGGATTTCTGCATCATAATTATTGCAGAATTTTCCTGTTGGTGTTCTGATTGTATCTCTAGGCTTGTGTGGATATTCTATATATATACACCTGCACCTCCATTCCTCACAGCATTCTGTGCTGATCCATCTGTTTATACTCTGACCCATATATCTTGTGGATATTCCTCATCCAGGAAACTGAGGGTGACTGTCCTTCGCTGCACACTGTTCTGTTCGTCCTCGCTTAGTATTCCTTTCACATGGATCTGAATGTATATTGGCATTCCATGCCTTTCACTCCATGGGGTTTGTTCTGGCACAGACCTTAAGGGTCTATCAACTTCAGGTAGGTTTGTAAGTTGTCTACGGAGTCGTTTAGCTTGATGGATAAAGCTGCTCCTTTTCAGTCGCCCCATTGCTAGATTTTGGAATCTTTCCTTCATTGGATGACTTGGCATACACTGAAAATTTTCTGCTTGAATTAGTGCTTTTGTGTCTCTGCGTTCGCCAAGTATTTGCATTCTTCCCATTTTCTGCATCTCTGCTATGGGTGTTGATTTCATTGCTCCCAACATTATTCTAAGTGCCTGGTTTTGCACTTTATCCAGATCTTGTAATGTGGTGTTTGATACAGGACACCACGCAGCTAAACCATATTCCAGGTGTGGTCTTATGCCTTGCTGGTAAACTTTACTAAGTATATTTCCACTGGCTCCCCATGAGCTAACTTCCTCCTGGCTTTTGTTGTTGCTTTGTTTATGTGCTGCTTCCATGTCAGCTTATCATCAAAAGTAACTCTGAGGTATGTGGGTTGTTTGTCTTCTTTCAAGAGCTATCCATATATCTTGATATGACCAGCTTTTTGTTTTGGTGAGAGAGTAAAGAGTGTAGTGCTGCACTTATCTGTGTTAACGCTGACGCACCATCTATTTGCCCATAAGGTTAGGGCATCGATAGCTCTTTGTATTTGTTTAGTGGTCACTGTTGCATGTTCTTCCGTGCACCAGATCACCAGGTCATCAGCATACATTGCCACTTTGATCCCGTGTGGTAGTTCAGCAACTAGGTCATTGATGTAAACCAAGAAAAGTGTGGGTGACAGGACTCCTCCCTGGGGGACTCCATGACGCAGTAGAACTTTCTTGCTCTTGCGACCATCTAATTGTACCCTGGCTCTTCTATTATGCAGGTATGCTTTTACCCATTTGTACATTCTTGAGCTAACCCTGCAATTTCGCAATTTCTTTAGGAGCCCTTCTTTCCAGACCTTATCAAATGCTTTCCTGAGGTCTATCCATGCTGCTAGTACCAGTTTCTTTTCTTGGAAAGCATCCTCAATCTCTTGGGAGAGGTAGGTTGCCTGATCTTCAGTAGAGTAGCACTGTCTGAAACCTGCTTGCTGTGATACCAGAAGGTTTTCACTTTCAAGGTACCACTGCATCCTAAGATTGATAATGCATTCCATTGTTTTGCATAGACAGCTTGTGAGGCTGATGGGCCTGTAGTTGGAGACTGTGTTGCCATCTTTTCCTGATTTGAGGAGTGGTATCATTATTGCTTCTCTCCACGCCTGTGGTACATTACCTGTGGACCAGCTTGTGTTAAAGATCTGCAGTAGCTTTGCTCTTGCTGCAATTCCCAGGTTTCTAATCATTTCATTGGACACTCCCCTCAAATCAGGAAAAGATGGCAACACAGTCTCCAACTACAGGCCCATCAGCCTCACAAGCTGTCTATGTAAAACAATGGAACGCATTATCAATCTTAGGATGCAGTGGTACCTTGAAGATGAAAACCTTCTGGTATCACAGCAAGCAGGTTTCAGACAGTGCTACTCTACTGAAGATCAGGCAACCTACCTCTCCCAAGAGATTGAGGATGCCTTCCAAGAAAAGAAACTGGTACTAGCAGCATGGATAGACCTCAGGAAAGCATTTGATAAGGTCTGGAAAGAAGGGCTCCTAAAGAAATTGCGAAATTGCAGGGTTAGCTCAAGAATGTACAAATGGGTAAAAGCATACCTGCATAATAGAAGAGCCAGGGTACAATTAGATGGTCGCAAGAGCAAGAAAGTTCTACTGCGTCATGGAGTCCCCCAGGGAGGAGTCCTGTCACCCACACTTTTCTTGGTTTACATCAATGACCTAGTTGCTGAACTACCACACGGGATCAAAGTGGCAATGTATGCTGACGACCTGGTGATCTGGTGCACGGAAGAACATGCAACAGTGGGCACTAAACAAATACAAAGAGCTATTGATGCCCTAACCTTATGGGCTAATAGATGGTGCGCCAGCATTAACACAGATAAGTGCAGCACTACACTCTTTACCCTCTCACCAAAACAAAAAGCTGGTCATATCAAGATAGATGGAGAGCTCTTGAAAGAAGACAAACAACCCACATACCTCGGAGTTACTTTTGATGATAAGCTGACATGGAAGCAGCACATAAACAAAGCAACAACAAAAGCCAGGAGGAATCTAGCTATCCTGAGAAAACTAAGTGGAACCACATGGGGAGCCAGTGGAAATATACTCAGTAAAGTTTACCAGCAAGGCATAAGACCACACCTGGAATACGGTTCAGCTGCGTGGTGTCCTGCATCAAACACCACATTACAAGATCTAGATAAAGTGCAAAACCAGGCACTTAGAATAATGTTGGGAGCAATGAAATCAACACCCATAGCAGAGATGCAGAAAATGGGAAGAATGCAAACACTTGGCGAACGCAGAGACACAAAAGTACTAATTCAAGCAGAAAAGTTTCAGTGTATCCCAAGTCATCCAATGAAGGAAAGATTCCAAAATCTAGCAATGGGACGACTGAAAAGGAGCAGCTTTATCCCTCAAGCTAAACGACTCCTTAGACAACTTACAGACCTACCTGAAGTTGACAGCCCCTTAAGGTCTGCACCAGAGCAAACCCCGTGGAGTGAAAGCCATGGAATGCCAATATACATTCAGACCCATGTGAAAGGAATACTAAGCGAGGATGAACAGAACAGTGTGCAGCGAATGACAGTCACCCTCAGTTTCCTGGATGAGGAATATCCACAAGATATATGGGTCAGAGTGTACACAGATGGGTCAGCACAGAATGCTGTGAGGAATGGAGGTGCAGGTGTATATATAGAATATCCACACAAGCCTAGAGATACAATCAGAACACCGACAGGAAAATTCTGCAATAATTATGATGCAGAAATCCAGGCAATTAGTGTGGCAGCTAAAAACTGCTGAACTCCAACTCTGACCTACAGCCTGTGGTATTCCTGACAGATGCAAGGTCAGTGCTTCAAGCTCTCCAGTCTGGAAAACTAACAGACTTAAAAAAACTACTTAGCGAATTGTCTTACCAGTATAGGGTAACCATGCAGTGGATACCCTCTCACTGTGGAATACCAGGAAATGAAAAAGCAGACAAACTGGCTAAGGAAGGTGCTGCCGAAGACCAACCAGATATACCAATCACCTACCATCAGAAAAAAACAGATGATAAAGTCAATAAGAAAGCCACAAACACCAACACAAGATGACTATCACAATATGAACAGATCAGAACAAGTTATAATTCTACGTCTCAGAACAGGACACAACCGACTCCGCAGTCACATGTATACAAAGTTCAAGATTGGCAACACGGCCATGTGTACATGTGGACAGGCAGCACAGAGTGCCAAACATATACTTCAAGAGTGTTCTGAGCATGAAACGCTGAGGCAGACATATTGGCCAGAGGAAACAACACTGGAATCAAAGCTCTATGGGACACTGTATGAACTACAAAAGACAGTGAGTTTTATTAAGGAGACAGAATTACAGATATAGACATGTTTCAAGTGAACGAAAGAAGAAGAAAAAGAATTGGACACTCCATCAGCTCCAGGGGACTTTTTCTTTTTCTGCTTTTTTTAAAGATCTGCAGCAGCTTTGCTCTTGCTGCAATTCCCAAGTTTCTAATCATTTCTTTGGTATTCCAAAGAATTTTTTCATTTTCAATTTGGATATTGCATGCTCCAATTCTCTCATTGTGATTGGTGCCTCCATGACGTCAGGTATAGGTTCGCCTTGTCCAATGTTTTGCTGGTTCTCTCGAACCTCCTGTTGTTTGTCTGGGCTGACTGACATTCTGTCTTCTGCAAAGTAATCAGCTGCATGTTTACCTGTTAAAATGTTTCTATCTTTATAAAGTGTGATCCTGGTATTTCTCCCTGCACCTTAATCATTTAGTTGTTTTACAAGTTTCCATAATTTCCTAGTATTTATTTCTAGGTTCAGCGAATCTGTTTTTTATTCTTAGTGATTAGACGTATTATATTATAAGTGATTATATTATTATTGAGTGAAGAAAACGATAAAATAAATTAGGTTCTTGTTTTGATATCTGATTATTATAATTTGCTGTATTTTCAGACGATGATGAAGCTATTGACCCATATGAGTTAATGCCAGCAGAGGATGTTCTTTCAAAGTTGCCAAAGAATTTTTATGAGCAAATTGTGAGCTTTTATTTCAAACGTCATTTTTATTATTGTTAGTGTTATGAGTTCTCTGCAAAATAAAACCATTTGAGAAGCCATGTGTCATTAAATTTGTGCCATCCTGTGAGCATATTTTACATGGAGTTCCTGTTCTTATTCTACTTGTGTGTTCTCACTCTGATAATCAACATGGAAGTTCATGTGATTTCCATTGGGGAGTGTAAAGTACGTTGCTGCCAGTTTCACAACGGAGCTGCGTTATTTTGCACCTTCCTGCCCTGCACATCTGATTTGGGCATTGAGTTTCTTTGTTTTTAAAACCTTTTTTGGACATAGCCAAGTGTTCAGTAGCTTGTTGACAAAACCTGAAAGGTGAGCAATAAATTTAACGCTCACAAGTGTTGTAAAACATGGCTGCCCTATCCCGTAGAGACTGACAGCAAACCAGAAGTCATTCTGAAGTTGGATGTGTTGAGCGAAAGATCTAAACATCAAACTGTACACATCAGATGTTTGGGCCATTTGATGCAAATAAAATTGTGGCACAATGCATCTGCATTCTACTTCCTGCTAGTAATCTAGTAGGAGCATTATTCTGCTACAAGGAAGATCTCGCAGGAGGATGAGAATGGACACTTTAAAAACAAGAAAACCGTAAACCACAATACAACACAATCCTTTTTCTGGACTACATCCTTGTTTTTCTATTGTGTTTGTTCAGAAACTTCTGCCAATTAGCAACTGACGACAGAGCACGATATCTGTAGTTTACACAACTAGTATCTGATTGTGCTGGGAACAATGATGTAATCATTTATACTAAAGGGTCTTTTGTCTGGGAATGGAAATCAGGTTGTGATTTTTGTGTCCTAATGAGAGGAAAGGTCATCCTTGATAGATTCAGATCTTACAATATAACAAGCTCTAATATGAGGAGATGGAGACTGTACAACAGCACTGAAATGAGCTTCTGAAATAGTGATCATCAGAACCATATTTTATGAGACTCAGTACATGGTTTGCCAGTTTTCAGATAGGATGGTTCAGACATTGATTCTTGATTAGGAACAAGCGTCACAGCATTGGGGACATTCCCATATATCTCCTACATTGATTTATGTAGAGTGGAGTTAGCTGTTCCATACCATGGGCGTTCATAGTGATCTACAGGTCATACTGAAGAATGCGTGGATATCAAATTTCTCTGGACTACATTCTGATAATTCGTAGTAGTTTATGAATGAAAGAAGAAAAAGAAGGCTTAGATTTTAAGACTGGGAGTTTGGAATTGTATGAAAATGTGTGTAAATTTCTTATGCCTGCTGAAAGCGATGATTGTTGGTTTTCTTTGGTAAAGCTTCAAGTCATTTAGATCATCTTTTGAATATACTGTTGTCTTGTGTATGCTAGTGTTTAACATTGATGTCATTTTGTCTAATGCCTTAGGAAGCGAAGAAATGGCAGGATAGAAAAGAAGTTTTGGATGCTGTTATGAAACTTTCTGAAGCCACTAAGATGGAAAATGGTGACTACAGTCAATTAGTGAGAGCCCTTGTGAAGGTAAACCTGTGCTGTGTGTTCTTTTAGAATTTTAAAATCTAATTTCCATGTATGTTACCAGGTTCTGAGAAGGAGAGTAAAGAATAGTAACTCTGTGGTCTGCCATACATGTCTAACTTGTATTCTGTTAGTAGCCTAATTACTAGTTTTGTTTTCAGAATGTGTGAATGTGTTCTCTAAATAAAACCTCAGAATTTGTTACATTTGTCCAAATTGAAAGTAGCATTAAATGATTGTTAAATTCTTCTTTCATTTTGTTTGTATAATTCCTATTTTAATTGATATTGTTTTTAATTGTAGGTTATTTCCAAGGACACCAATGTTATGCTAGTGACTGAAGCAGCTAAAATCATATCAGGCATAGCAAAGGCACTTCGCATGAAGTTTCAACCTTATGCTCATATGGTATGTCATTCTTTTCTATCTTTGAGTTAGTCATCATATCATCACCATTTCACACAGACATGGTCACAGATTTTCCGATCTTAACTTGTGTATCTCCACTATTACACAACTGACAAGTCCAGATATCCTGTCGTTCAACAACCATTATTTTCCCACAACAAAAGGGATAATAAAACATTCAAAAATAGAGATAGAGGAAGCTGTACTGGAGATAGATGGGAGAAGAAGGCCAACAGAAAGCATTGAAATACAGGCACTGTTCTGGAACCAAGGGGGGTGGCAGTGCTGCTGTACACAAGCAGACTCCCGAAGCCATACATGAGCTAGACAGGAAAGGGGGAACCAAATAGGATCCTGACCTTCCAAAGGGAAGTGGCTGCCACTCACCATGAGGTACTTTTTGGGGACTTGAAATTTGGATCTTATCAGCCAAGAAAGTCATCACTTACATTCTTTGGTATCAATACAACTTCACTATTATATTGAACTTAACCTTGTCTTTATGTTGTTTTTAAAATGAATTATGTTGGTCTAAATTATACATATCCTTTATTGTTTGGGAAATTTTCTCCCATCTTCCTTGCATTGTTAATTGTTATTAAGTTGTATATATTTGCCTAAAATAGTGGAGAAACAACGATTTCAGATGACTGCATCACTGTGTTGTTTTTTCAGTGTGTATCAGCCGTGCTGGAGAAGTTTAAGGAAAAGAAGCCCAATGTTGTGACAGCACTAAGGGAGGCAATTGATGCTAGCTATCTGTCTGTAAGTAATGATTCTAGTTCAGTATGCTGTTAGAAGTATAGAATAAAAGTTAAATAATCGTTAAGCAAGTACAAATAAATTCCAATGAAATGGTGATTAAAAATGATTTACATTGATGGTTGTTGGCTGTTCCTGTGACTTGTATACTCATGCACTGGCTTCGCATATTCTTTTCTTCGTTCGTTCTCAAACTCCTGCAGATTAGCAGGATATAGTCAGGAGAACGGAATGCGTTGTGTCATGGTTTACAGCATTGCTGCGATATCTGCGCCTTTTGGCCTGGCACATCCGACTTCAGCATGGCTTTGGGTCACTGACCCTATATGGGATGGGACAGCCAACTCCATTCCATAACCTTCTTAGTCGCTTTTTACGACATGCTTGGAAGGTAAACAGTGTTGCTCCCCTTTTGGGCCCTGGTAACACATGGGCGGGCTTCGCATATGAGTGGTCCTGGGTTCATTCCCCAGTTGAGGCGGAAATGTTTTCAGATTGCAATGGCTCCCAGGTCGACCCAGCCTTAAATGGGTACTGGATTAATCCGGGAAGTAAAGACTGTGAGGGAGAGGAGATGACTACCACCCTCATTTGCAGAGCCTGTGAAATGTGAGATCGCTAACATCTCACACCCCTACGGCATTAATAAATGCTATGGGTTACTTTACTACTTTTTTACTATGCTCATGTCCATTGACCCAATGCTATTGTGTGGTATATGCATGTGTTGTGAATTTTGCATTGTTCAATTTATTTCTTAGGGTTATTCATAGGATGTTAAATTTATCTGGCACTGCAAGGAGAAGCTGTATATCATATCACATAATTTGTTTTCACGTAATTCTCACTATCCGTATACCATATATTTTTTTCAAAATATAGATCAACTTAGAATTAATAATGGAGGATGTAGTAGCTGCATTGGACAACAAGAATCCAAGCATCAAAGCTGAGACTGCCTTGTTTTTAGCCCGCTGTTTTTCTCGATGCACACCAGCCACTTTGCCAAAGAAAATTTTGAAGACATATGTAACATCACTTCTGAAGGTAACACAATGTTTTATCTAATTCTTCTTATATACTTCAAAATAAGAAATAATACTAGTCAATAAACGTCCATTTTTTTCTTTTTTGATATTCCTTTCTTAATTGGAGGCACCATGCAAAAATAACAGTTGTTGATATGATCAGTGGACTCTCTCCAAATCATTGGTACTGCAAATGGCATAGCTTGCCTTTTACCAACCACAGTTTAAGATGTGCAGCACATTTATTGTAGCATATAAGTGGTGCCCAACTTGTATCTTGATCTTCTATTCTGCAGCTAAAATACAAGTTATATGCTTTCTTAATCACTTTAGACACATTCCAACTTTGTGATACAAAAGTCGCTTTGCCACATATATAACATAAATTATTTGCACTGTTGACACATTTGCTGGGAATTTCTAACAAAGACACTTTTGAGAAGGAAAAATGCTATACAAATAATGCACCACACCCGCCACACACACATACATACATATATATATAAAATATATATATATATATATATTCTTGCCCCTGATACTACCCATTTCACTGTCTTTGTTCACGTGTCCATGTTAATAGATAGTGAATAATGCAATTTTATATAAGTAACATCAAAGTCTGATTTGTCAGACGATTGGCGCAAATAAAACAGTGACTCAAAGCATTTCTGTTTTCTGGGCTACTTTCTGCTTGAAATCTAGTTCGGAACATCCTGCTATATGAGAGATCCGGTAGGAGTTTGAGAAAGAACTCAAAAAAAAACAACAATATAATTGACACAGTGCAACACTGTGCCACAATTCTTAATTACTTGACTGTTACTTTGAGGGAATAATATAATTTTGTTTTGTTGTTTTATCTCCTGTTTTTCCTATGATTTGACAATGAGTCTGTGAAAGGTCCCAAAATCAACATGAATAAATGGTTTTTAAAAATCTTTGTAAATGTGTCATGGAGAGCTGAGAGGCTAGAACGTTGGTCTCACAACTGTGAGGTCCAGGGTTTTATTCCTAGTAAGATACTTAATCTATTTCTATCAGGGTAAATTTAAAAAAAATCACCCTATAAATGTCATGGCGATATTAAGGTCATGCTGCCTTATCACACAGCCACAAGTTCCTCCCTTATGGGAAAACATGCTGTAATGATAGTTTGACAATGTATTTTAATAAAATATATTTGTTTGTACATTCATAGACAGCCAATGAGCCAGATCCAACTGTGAGGGAGGCCTCATTTGAAGCTTTGGGAGTTGCAATGAAAGTTGTTACAGAGAAGCATATTGCACCTTTTCTTACAGATGTTGACAATATTAAAATGCAGAAGGTAAGTTTGTTTTCTGTGCCTTTCCACTTTTTGGATTACACAACACATTTTTTTCCTCTGGATTACATCTGGCTGAAAATCTAGTAGGACCAATGTACTGCTGCAACAAAAATCCAGAGTTTGAGAATGGAGTTTGAGAATGAACGCTGATGAAGAAGAAGATAACAAAACTAACATAATATCACTGGGAAAATAAATAAAACATTTAGATTTGCAGTAAAATTGTTCTCTGGAGATAGACCTAGTCTGGTCGAGAATCACATCAATATGGCCGAAACCATCGTTTTAAGACAGTATATTTACTTTGATAATAAAATACTGGTTGATAATCACATCAATATGGCCTTTACATAACGAAACCATCGTTTTACGACAGTATATCTACTTTGAAAAAAACTAATTCCCAGGAATTCATTATCAGAATCACAATCCATAATGATTTTATTGAAAAACCCAAAGTCTATAAAACACAATTCATGCTGATTGGCTGTGCTGATTTGCAGATGTGGAAAGATTGCTAGGATTTTAAAATTACATCTCCCCTAGTCTTCTCTCATGCTGAATGGTTGAAATGAAAGTCTAATCGAATGGCTAGCTAGGATTCGCTAATTCTGCTTATGTGAACAGTAAACATTTTGTTCCTGCTGCTAAATCAAAACATAGCAATGGACGAATCCACAATCTTGCATTGTTATAAAGGTTACAGCATGAGGCTGAGAATTGGGGTCTTGGATTAAAAGAAAGTTCTGAAGACACCCCACTCCCCTAATTACCCATAGGAAAAAAACTTCATCCCTCATAATTCGAAGGGATCTAAACAAACAAATAAATAAACAAACTCCTGACTGACTGCTACAATTGGAGCTAGTGGATCAGTGCAACTCACATCTTACTTCTTCTTCCCATGGTGATTCTGGATAGTAGGTTGCATCTTGGCAGTCTGGCTAGTAGTTTCATTTAATGATGTGCTGAAGTCAAAGATACTGCAGCCAAACTTTAAACTATGATACGGCACAATTTTTTATCTGGATTGCATCCTGCCTACCTGCAGGAGTTTTGAGTCCTAACACTGAGTGCTAGAAAAGTTAAATACTTTGTAAGGTAATTCAGTACAATAATTTTTTAATTATGTTCCATATTTTGAAAGATACAAGAGTGGTGCCAGAAAGCTGTGCTGGTCAACAATAAGGGGGAACCAAGAACTAAAGGTAATGCAGCAGATTCTGGAGTTCCACACCCTAAGGCAACAGCAATCAAGAAGGCAGAGGAAGAACCTAAACCAGTTAAAAAGCCAGCTGGGGTTAAACCTGGAGGGGTAAGAGTATATGTTATGTCTAGTTTGTGTTTTATTTGTTGTAATTTATATTGTGTCTGTTTTTGTTTAGTTTAAGTTTTATTTCTTTCATCATCAGTAAAGTATGTGTATAATTTATTATCCGCATCATCATTTTCTGCAGAAATAACTTCAATATATAAAACAATATGCTGTGTTTGAGTTTTGTGTGTGCACAGTTCTGTGTTTAAACTGTCAGGGAATTCAGCGGTGCCTTTACCACAACCATGAACAGTCATACGATGGTGGCAAAAGCTGTGACAGAAACACTTCTATGACTGGTGTCGCAGGAATAGTCTCACAAATGCATAGTAAGTGACTCGATGAACATGCTTCGCACAGCTCATAGGGGAGTTGAGTTGTCTGCTGGCAATTGTTGATAACCAAATGGTCAGAGGGTGTCTGACAAAGTGGATGGCGCCGCAGTAACCTAATGAACAAATAGTAAAGCAAAATGAGTTAAACAGGTTACTAAAACACTTACCGTGCCTATTAATAAAAATATATTTTTAAAAAAAAATTTAAAAAAATGCGTGTTTTTTTATATATAATTTAAAAAAGAAATATATATTTTTATTAATAGGCAAGGTAAGTGTTTTAGTAACCTGTTTAACTCATTTTGCTTTACTGGCAATTGTTGAATTTGCTAACCCAATTTGTGACCAAAAATATTACCCTCATTTTCCTACCTGGATAAGTAGGCGTTGAGAGTAATGAGCAAGCTGATAAACTAGCAAGCACAACAGTGTCGAAAGACACATCAATGGATCATTTTGATATAGGCCTTATATCCATTTAGATGATTTTAAAAAGTGTGAATCAGAGTTGCTCCAAATGCGAGAGTGGGATAAATATTGAAATAGTCCAGAAAGAGAAACATAATAAATATATAAAGAGCCTGATAAATCAACACTGAACTGGAACTGTGAGCCACCGTACTGTGATAGATTTTTTTTAAACTATGAAAGTGAGAACAATTATGATCTTGTCAGGTGTGCACTGATAATAACATACACTATTAATGACATAGTTGGCATAATGGTCTTGTACACTGTAATTTATGGTATAAGTGTGGAACTATAGAGTGTTTATCCTTGCAGTGTTATGTTATGTTCCTCCAGGGCCATAGGCGGCGCATAGGGCAGAAACCATAGCTTTCAATTTCTGTCTTTGTGTTGCTAGGTCTATCAATTGTTGAGTGTTGTTTAGGTTCATTGACATGCCTTCTCTATTAATGGTTCTTCGTAGAGTTTCTCTAGGTCTCTCTCTTCTTCTTACTCCAGGTGGCACCCAATATACTGACTGCTGGGGAATTCTTAGGCTGTTCATTCTGAGAACATGGCCGATGTAAGTCCAACACCTTTGTCTAATGAAGGAAGATATATAGGTTTGTTTGCTTTCCTCTCTTATAGTAGTGTTAGATTTAAAGTCACTCCACTTAACGTTCAGAATGGTACGTAGGCATTTGTTTTCAAAGGAGTCGAGTCTCTTATCTGTGGCTTTTGTGGCTTTCTAACTTTCTCACCCATATGATAGAATAGGGATGATGTTGGAGTTAAACAACTTGAGTTTTGTGGTGTTTCTTAGTGTGTTTGACGTCCAGATGTTGCGTAGTTTATTGAAAGCACCCTCTGCAAGGGCAATACGGTGTAAAATTTCTTTTGATGAGTCTCCATCCAATGCTAGATTGGTGCCTAAATATGTAAAATTGTTGACTTTTAATAATGGAACATTTTGAATTTCTATGTTGTCGTTGGATCTCGTAAAATCTAGTATATGAGTTTTTGATGTGTTGATTTTCAACTCTATCTGATTTGAGTAGTGTTGGAGTATGGCAACTTAAAATACTTGACCTTTGATTATTTACTCATCAGCCTCCAAGTGCTGCAGCTGGTTCAAAGCCAAAAGGAAAAGTAAGTTATTTTTTTCTATAAAAGAAAATTAAGAAAAAATCTGAGTCTCTGTTTTCATATTCTCTTTAGTTATTTAATTGTGAGTTTGATGTGCGTGAGCAGTATTATTTCAATATTGCTACATAAACTCAGACGTCAGTTTCATTATTCTCAAAGAAAGAAATCAATAGGATGGAATATGGACAAATAATAAATAAATATTGTCTTCTTATACAAATTTGACAGTCATAGAGGTACATTATGGGCGGCAGTGACCACTTTTTAATGAAACAAATACATACATTATTTAACCTGGAGCAACTCCAAGGCAGCATGTCACATATTTACTGTCTCGATAGCAACTCAGTGGCGGCACATGTCACATTCGAGGTAGCCATTTGTTGTCATAATGAACAGTCTCACATGATCTTTTCCGATAGTGATTTTTGTAATAGCTAGTTGCTAGAGGTCCTCCCTGATTTTTGCAGAGGAAATGTTAGACCACATAGATTATTTATCAGCTCTCTGCACATTTACACATGTGCAGATCAAAGATGACTTCACTATGGTAAAGTGCTGATATTGTTTGTAAATTCTTCAGAATCTGGATGCAGATTCTGATGATGATTTTGAAATCTTCCATGCTGTAATAGTATAATATAATATAATGTTATATAAGATTATAAGTGATGTAAATAGTGTCAGTAGTGGCGAGGAAACTGAGGAGACTGGTTCATCTATAGATATGATGGATCACTTCTAAACTGTAAGTCCTTTATATGTGTTTGTTTTTGTTATTGTTCTCAATGTCCTTGTTGGTTGTCCACAACATAACACACACACAAACAAACATTGCCTCCATATCCAGCATTCACTTATCTCTATTGTCTCCAAATTTGACATCAATAATATAAAAAATAAAATCATGCCAAAAAAAGCAAACACATGCAGAAAAACAGGAATCCTAAAAAATAGCTGGGTTACTGGGGAAGTTTGCATAATTTTTCTCTAGTTTGCTACACATTAACGAACCAAAATATTGATAAAGATGTATTTCACAGTAGCTAAGACTACTGGTGGATCCAGTCCAGCGATCAGCCCGAGACTTTGGATGGCACCCTCTCAGTCCGTAGCATGTAAATCGATGCAGACCTATTGACTTTTTAATCTGAGTTCAGCGAGGTTATGAAAAGCTGAATGAAACTACGCATAACATTAAAAAGTTGAAATCTGGCCACTGCTCCCTCTGTAATGAATGTTCATAGAAATTTATGATCAAACAAAACTTTTTTTTTTCAAAACAAATAAAATGATATATGCACTAATAATAACAAACAGGTACTGACATTTGATTGGTCACATTATAAGTAATGATGTCAATATGATAACCAAAGAGTAAGAAAGTTATGGAATATTAATAATGAAACTCTTGAGTACTGGACTTCATCAGAAGCCAGCAGACCAAATGGTTCAGTCATGTTACCAGATTTTCTCCAGATGTATGGCCTTTTTTGTCTTGCAGATCTTGATTTAGCAATAAGAAGAAGGAATCCGTTTAATATTTTATCAGGAATGGTGACTTTTCAAGCCTGACCAATCACAGTAATTTTTGTTTGTGTCATTCTTGTTTTTCTTCCATATCTTTAAATATATTATTTATGAACAATCCTGCTTCCGCTCACAGATTCTGCCTCTAGACATCCGAGTTTCCGTCCTATTTTCCTAGTTTTTGATTCTATGTGAAAGCCTTTCATTGAGGATTTATGGATGTAATTATTGGTCTACTGCGGGCTCGATGGCCTTCAGCCAGTGATTTTGTCGTACCATTTAATGTTTGAGATCTTGCGAAGACACTTAGATGAAACATGTTATGTCTCTTTTCATGTTTAGTGTAATCCATTTCTCCAGATAGCATTCCTTAAATCAGTGATGATTAATAACAATTAAAGCTGAATGTGACCTCACTCAGCCTCACACTCTCAAAGTTGAGAGAAGCAAAGTCTCTGCTAAAACAATCTATGCAAGAACAATGGAGAGAACTCAATGGAAAATATAGACCTGAGGAAGACAACAATTTGAACAGAAATGAGCAGGTCAAGATATTTTAACTGAGAACGGGACACTGCTGTTTAAAAGAACACTTAAACCAAATCAACATCAGTGACTGCATCAATTTCTAATTGTGGACCAACAACATAGATGATCAGAGCACATACTACAGGACTGTCTCAATGTTGCTGTTCACAGATTGACAATATGACTTACAAGTTGCATCTCTTTAAATCAAGATGTGTGGAGTTTACAAATACCTAAAATAATCTGCTCTATATATGACCAATATCAGACTAGATGAATAGTAATTGATTACAGAAGAAGAATAACAATTAAACTGTTCTGAAATTATGGTATAGTTTGTTGTCTTAATTTCTTACACATGTTCTGTTTTTATATTTAACCTGTACAGCAGACTAAAGGTTCCTCCAAAAAGGGTCAAACAATTAAGAAGGCAAGTGGAGAGGAAAAGATGGAACCAGCTCTCAGTGTAAGTTTTATGTTTATTTGCTTTGATACATTAACTTTTAGTTTGCAGTATATGAAAGACACCAATCTCTTCTCATTTGTTGCACTTCTGTAGCTAGAGATGTTTGGTGTGTATATTGCATCTTCTGTCACTGGTGAATATCTGTTTGAATTGTAAGAACTTAATTGATATGTCAATTGAAATGTGTTAATTTTTAATGTGCAAGGCATTGTATAAAGTGATCACAGATTTGCTAATATGATTTCATAATCTTATATTTTAGTATAAATTTTATTCTTGTACTTCTTTAATTGTACAAATTTTGTTGGGCATATCTCAGATGAAATGCCTGAGAAAAGCAGCAAGAGTGACAAAAATAGACAAAATAAGGAATGGTGAAATTAGAAGTAGGGGGTATAAGACCATGCACAGAATACTTAGAGAAACAACAAATAAAATGGTTTGGACATCTTATGAGAATGAACCATAACCATCAAAAAGAACATGAACATAAGAAGATCCAGATACAAGACTAGAGAAAGACCTAGAACAAATATGGATTCAATGCAGCCACGGTAACACATCTGACCTAGGATAGACAGCTAAAGCTCCCAGTCATCACCCCTTCGCTTAACAGCAAGTGTGGATATTCTTTCCATTATCCAACTGGGGATAGACAATAAACAATTGATGGGCAATTTCAAATTTATGTACACATATCAGACATTTTTTCGGACATGCACACTTTTTAAAACTCTTTTATCTTTGATAAACTGTGGTAACAGACACTTTTACCCTCCTTCTGCTAAAGTACATTGGCAAATCCATCATTTTTATAACTTAACTACTGAAGTCTGATGTGTTGGACCATTATCACAAATAAAATGACTGCACAAAAACATCTCTATTCTCTGTTCTACATCCTGCTGAAATTAGAGTACGGCCATCGTCCTGTTACAAGAGATTCAGGGTGAGAGGTATCTAAGAAGATTTTGGGGTGGAGTGGCTGTCCCATTCAAATAAAGGGGCACAGTGACTCAGAAATCATACTGAAGTTGAATGTGTCAGGCTGAAAGGCACAGATATCACAGCTAATCTGTAAACCATGGCACAAAGCATTCCGTTCTCCAGGTCACATCCTGTTAATCTGCAGGATATTGAGAATGAGTGACAAAGAAGAAAGGAATAAGTTAAAATTATATTGAATTCTATTATACCGAGAAAAAAATGTTACAGAAACGGAGATCTCTGAACCTATTGACATGTCTGGTGTGCGAAGAGGATAATCAACGTATCTAACCTAACTGAAAATCTATTTTATATGTTTTTTTAACCCTATTATAAAGTCTTTTCTACATTTATTGGGATCAGTGTCTTTTTACTGCTATAAAATAGGACTGAGACTTGAAAAAAATTTGGAATCTGTGTTAAAAAGACAACATATTCTGTAGCAAATATACTTTTTTTTAAACTATTAAAGTAAACAATTTACTTAGTAAATTGAAGGAAACATTTTATCCATAGAGACAATCGAAATGGCATACCTATTATATTATAGTCTTTTGCCATGTGAATTGATAAACTATCCACTAAGAGTTAACACATGAATTAGCAGATAGTTGTTTGCTTAAAACTTTGTTCTTTTTTTTTTCTTTCCTGCACAGTGGTCACACCGTGAAGGCTCCCATAATTCTTTCTCTGTCCATGTAAAATATTGACATTTAAATTTGTTCCATTTCTTTTATCATTTCATTTGTGTTTCCTTGTTAGTTGACTGTTTATATTTCAATTTAAATGAAATTGTGGTATAGATCATGTTGGTGCTGAATATGTTTTTCAATTAATGTTCAGATGTTAAATATTTGTTAAATAGTGCTTCTGTTTGCTCTGAAGCCAGCTTATTCTTCTGCAATTACTTCTTCCGACTTGTGCTTTATTCTGTCAGTAGTATATTGAGCATCACTTCACTGGGGTGGGTTAGAAGGCTAATGATTTTATAATTCGTAAACACTTTTGACTTTCCTTTCTTGGGAATTGGCATTATTAGTGATTGTGTCCATTCGGCGAGCCATCGTTTTATGCTCCATATATTCTGGCAGATTTCGATAATAATATTTACCACATTAATTTCCCTGTATTTCAAGAGTTCTGCTGGGAATGTTGTCTACACAGGTGACTTCCCTCCTTTCAATGTTGGTATGACCTCTTTTATTTCATCTACTAGAATTTCTTCATTTCCTATTTCTCTGTTGCTTAGTTCAGAATTTTCTAATATCGTATAGTCAGGATTACACTTGCAGTTATACAGCTCCTTGCAATACTCTGTCCAACTTTTGACTATATCTGTTGTTTCATTGAATATCTTTCTGTGTTTGTTTTCTATCATGGATATCTTTGGGGTTTTTGGCCATGTTATCTTTCTTAAAGTGTTGTATGCTACCTTACTGTTTCCGTGTCGATGCGTCGATGCATCCTGCATCGATGGTTTCACATTGTTCCTCTAGCCACACTTCTTGTGCTTGTTTCATTTTCCTTCTGCTGTTTTTGTTTATTTGGCTATAATGCCTTGCCATTTCAGGGGCCTCTTTCTTAACTCTTTATTGGTCACAAAAGTTTCAGGATGTCCTCTGTTTTCCAAGGTTTGTGTATTATTCTTCTTGCCCTTAATGTTTCTTTGGCTCATTCTAATAAAGTTTCTTTCATGGCTTCTGTGAGAGAGTTAACATCTTCATTTATAAGGTTTAGAACTGCAAATTTTCCTCTGACTGTTGCCTCAAATATCTCTGCTATTTCTGGATCTTTCAAAGATTGCTTTAGGGTATATGTGAAGGCTAACGGTGATTTGGAAAAACAACATCAGTGTTGGAGTGAAAGTCAAACTGTATATGTCGCTGGTGCTTTTTGAGTAAAAATGCTACAGATAAATTCTATGAATTTCCTATTTGGAACATAAGACAAATTTGTACGTAAGAAATAAAATAGAGATGTATGCAGGTGTACAGGAACGATTGCTTTCAATAGTAAAACATTAAAAACTGGCATGGTTTGCACATGTATGCAGACATGATTCTTTGTCAAAAACAATACTGCATGGAACCCCCTGTCGAAGGGGGAAGAAGCAGAGAAGGGCAAATAAAGACATGGACAGACAACTTCAAGGAATTGACAGGACAAAATTTGTCCTCGCTTATCCGCATTGTTGAAGATAGAAATCTCTTGAGGACTCTGTGTGCTGAAGCATCCAATGTGGTACCCCTGTGACCCTGAAGGGTTACAGGTTTATTGATTGATTGATTTCAATTTAATTTTTTAAAATTTTGTAGTCAAATATTAAGGTGTATTTTATTTATATTTTTGGAAAGCTCTTTATTTGCTTAAAAATATATTTAGCTTAGCTATATAGATAAAGATTAGTATATTAGTTATATATAAAGATATATTTAGCTGGATGTCACCTCCAGCTTTTCTGCATTTGTTATTAATTCCTGCCATTTGGCAGAATATAATCCAGTTGTTTAGTTGACCAAGGATGGTGCTAATTGCTGATCAAAGAGTATTTGTGGTAAAATGAGTGTTTCATAATGAAGGTAGATATACAGATAATGTTATTTGTACATAAGTTTCCTGACAGTTCCCGCACAAGCACAACTGCTGTAGAAATAACTTCATTGTACTACTGGGCCACTAGCCACTTAGCCCAATACATGATTGACATGAGCAGTAGTTTTTTTTATAAATGTTGCTGCATGAATGATGTCACACAAGTCCATACAAAATACTCAACAATTTATGTGATGTGTCGCCAGCAATTTAAATGAGCGCACAGCGACTTTATGGACACCATGTACTAGAACGAATGCAGGGGAAGGAGGTAACATGGTATTACTTTTGGTTGTCAAAGAATTTGGTCAACAAAGGTATATATATAAAAAAAATTGCTATAAAATTGGGTCAAAAAAATTGTTTCTATTGTGTTGACATTCAAATAGAAGGTATTATTTATATTGAATGTTCCGGTGTTCACTTTGAACTTGCACGACCCTAGGGATTGAATTACTAACCAAGACCCTAAAGCAATTTCATGGTGTGCCGATTTCACTGCCTAACTTTCACCTTTTAAAATAAGGGATCCTCTGAGTGCTTGAAGCAAGAAACAATGTACAATAAGGTACAGATCAACTACCAAACAACAGCAAATCCCTGGTAGATAACATATCTACTTGGGGTTCTTGTTTCCAATTAGTGCCTACCAACATATTTTATGGTTAATTAATCTAAATATCATACTAATGATTAATTTAAATATTCATTTGTTAAAGGAAAGACTTTAAGTCAAACGAGACACTAAGAGAAGAGACAAAACAGAATACATCACAGACGTTATTAGAAAAATGCGTTGGGCATACATTGGTCACGCACTCAGAATGAATGCAGACAGAAACAACGTCAAGTCTTTACGTGGTCACCAAGTGGCAAAAGAAAAAGAGGAAGACCAAAAACAACACTGAAAAGAACTATCGAAAATGAAATCACAACAGCTGGTATGAAAATGAACGATCTGGAACAACTGAATGTTGATCGACAAACATGGAGAACAATGACATCTGCCCTATGTACCAAGCTAGGCATAAGAGGAAAATGATGATGATGATTCATTTGTTAGGGTTAGGGTTATGGGTTAGCATTAGTTATGTTTTACCATAAATATATATTTTTAAAACCTTTGTGGAACTGGTTTGGAATTAGTGCCTACCTATGTAACTATTTCCCTTGGCAGTAGGCACTAATTGGGAACAAGAACATCCTACATAGTGAGATTTTCCTCTTGTGAAAGCCCCAAATGAAATTTATCCTTATAATTCTGTTTCCACCCCCTCTAAGTAGGAAGCTTCTTCTCAAAGCATTGTACATCACTGAAAATTGGAGTCTCCTGGGTATGAAACATAACTCCTGGAGAAACTACCTCAACCCTTTCTCACAATTGAATAAAAGAATAAAAGAGCTTGATTGATGATATTTTCTGGAGATAACACAAACAACACACAAGCATGTACACACTATATATTGGTCATTTCATGTGTATCTCTTGTGGTAAAGTACATTCCTTTCAACTGTACGTGACTCCAGTTTTGTTATATCAGCGCCTATGGCGATATTATAGTCATGTTATAACTACTTTATTTATGTGTGAGATTACAGATCATCTATATTTACTCTTATTCAGGATGAGGCAGTCGATGAAAAAGCCCAGAGTTTCCTCCCAGGAGACACACTGACTAATATTCTGAGTGCTAACTGGAAAGAGAGACTTGCTGCTATGGAAAATTTTTTAAAGGTATCTTCTTTTAGTCACAGTTGTTTATAAATGTTATTTTATGAAATTCCAATATTTAAAAAAATTGATTGTTTTGAATATTGTTTCTTCTTCTTTTGCGCTCACTCTCTTATAACAACAATGAATAAATTGTGTGATTTCCACCGGGGGCATGAAAATCATTGTACTTTCAACTGTTTACAGCTGAACTGTGTTATTTGCACCTCAGTTGGCTCACTTTGTGGCCCGGACATCAGAGACCCAGCACACCCGTTTTTGTCATGCTTTTAATTCGGGTAGTTGGTTTCCTTAGCCTGTGACAGACTACCTATCTGTCGACAGGTTTGCGGATGTATAATGCCTCTTGCACAGATTTCGCAGAGACGATTATCAATTACATTTGAATATATATTCTCATAACCCCCAGTCATAAGGGTGGCATGAACACACAATCTTAGGACAGGTATAGAAGTCAGAGGTGCTAAGTAAGAGCTGCGTGTGTTACCAGGGCCCAAGGGGAGCAAAGAATAGTGGCACTGCTACTTACCGTGTAAGTCATAAGAAGCGACAGAAGGTTTAGGGGATAGGGTTGGCTGTCTCAATTTATAGATGCTCAAAGTGACCAAGAAACCTTGCTTTATAAGGTCCAAAGTGGATGCTGTTCCGGGAATGGGTTGCATAGATAGATGGGATGTGTCAGACTGAAAGTTAATATATCGCATTCAAGCTGTAAAACATGACACAAGGCATTCCTCTCTCTGGAATAAATCATGTAATCTGCAGGAGTTTGAAAATGATCACAGAAGTAGAAGAGACACATCAGCAACCATTATACTATGCAATGTACTGTTTACTTTTTAATGTCTACAAAAATATTCAATATAAATCTTTGTATCTACTAGACGAAATTCAACAACTCCTTGTAGATCAGCATAAGTTAACCCTGATGTTCTCTTGTGCTCTTTGAATGGCTTCTTCTTATCATCTTTAGAGAATAATTTTATCTTCTTATCATCTCTTGAGAATAATTTTATCTTCTTATCATCTCTTGAGAATAATTTTATCTTCTTATCATCTCTAGAAAATAATTTTATCTTCTTATCATCTCTAGAGAATAATTTTATCTTCTTATCATCTCTTGAGAATAATTTTATCTTCTTATCATCTCTTGAGAATAATTTTATCTTCTTATCATCTCTTGAGAATAAATTTATCTTCTTATCATCTAGAGAATAATTTTATCTTCTTATCATCTCTTGAGAATAATTTTATCTTCTTATCTCTTGAGAATAATTTTATCTTCTTATCATCTCTTGAGAATAATTTTATCTTCTTATCATCTCTTGAGAATAATTTTATCTTCTTACTTATCATCTCTTGAGAATAATTTTATCTTCTTATCATCTCTTGAGAATGGCTTCTTCTTATCATCTCTTGAGAATGGCTTCTTCTTATCATCTCTTGAGAATGGCTTTTTCTTATCATCTCTTGAGAATGGCTTCTTCTTATCATCTCTTTAGAATAATTGTATCTTCTTATCATCTCTTGAGAATAATTTTTTCTTCTTATCTCTTGAGAATGGCTTCTTCTTATCATCTCTAGAGAATAATGCATTGCAATAATTTTTAAATACAATAGATGAACATAAACAAATGTAGTAATTGTAGAATTATTTGTTTTTATAAGGTTGTGAGTAGTACCAGCAAAGAGGACATCCCATGTCAGGTGTGCATCAGGGTGCTTACAAAGAAACCAGGACTGAAGGATACCAATTTTCAGGTTTGTGATAATTTTTCTCTTCTGTATGTTTTAGTTAAACTTTTGAATGCTTCTTCTATATTTTTTTCCTAAACTCCTGCAGATTACCAGGATGTAGTCTGGTGAACAAAATGTGTTTTGTCATGCGTTACAGATTTGTTTTAATACCAGCACCCATCTGTATAACACATCCAACCTCAGCATGATTTTTTTGTCACTGAGCCTCTGTAGGATGCTGGCAGCCAACTCCCCAGATCCTTCTTAGTCGGCTCCTACGACATGCAAGGAATGTGATAACCCTAACCATATTGCCATATATTTTCATTATTGATCTTATTTTTTGTAGGGACATTGCTAATCTATGGGTTTTAACAACAGGCAGGAATTACGCACAGTAGTATAACATCACACAAACGGGAGAATTCTGGTTTCTGCTTATTCGGCGTTGAAGGAGCATACATAGACAGACTGCTAATCTATTTTTAATATAAACAATCTTCTGTTTATGCCAAAATGTGCAATGAGAATACCAGAAAGATAATAGGCATCACATCATTCATTGAATATATAGAGAAAAAAAACAGATAAAATGGTTTGGACATCTTATGAGAATGAATGATCAACTTTCCATAAGAGCTAATCCTGAATAAACATGCCCACACCTCAACCAGAGCAACACACCTGGCTCTGGAATGCAGGCTACATCTCCTTCACAAACCCCTTCATGGCATGTAAATGTGGAAGCTACAACAACACAAACCTGGGGATAAACAATAGACAATCTTCTGTAGTGTTAATTGTTGACCCTAGATATTTAAATTTGATGACAATTTCTAGTTTTTCTTTGTCAACAACTATAGTTAATTTATATGGATATGTGGATATGGTTTGAGTCCATTTCTGTGGATATGCATTGTTTTGGTTTTTGCATTAAGGAAAAGATTTTGAACCTTGTTACACTATTTAAGTGGCATAATCATTTATTCTAGACCTTTGGGGCTTCTTGAAATTAGGACAGTGTTGTCAGCATGCCTGATTCCTGGAATCTCATGGCCTCCAATATTAAGAGGTTGAAATTGATCATGTGTCCTATACATTTTGCATCTATTTTTCTGTGTTTCTGTTAAACAAATGCAGTGAGAGGAAATAGCCCACATGTGCCACAAGCATACATATAAAGCCATACATGAGCTAGGCAGGTGTGGGGTAACAAAATAGCATCCTTGTCTTCCCAGGAGAAGTGGCTACCACTCACTGTGCTGGTGAAAACTAAAACCTTATACTAAAGGACTATTAGTACAGGCCTTGATTTGTTTGTCTGGTCATCTTTTTTTAGGTCTTGAAGCTGAAACTAGAGCTAGTGTCACACTTGACACGAAATTCCAAGTTTTCAAAGAGGTCAGCAGAGGGCTGCTTATCAGACATAGTGGACAAACTGGGAGATGTTAAAAATGGTGGAATAGCCAAGGAATGTTTGACAGGCATGGCTGAAGTTCTAGGTCTTGATTTTGTAGGTTTAGAGGTAAGTTTAGCCAGCAACATATGCATAAATGTTACGTTTATGTTTTATTATCATATTGTCTATAATGTGCCATGATGGGTGAATTTGACAACTATGGATCTTCATAGTATTAGATGCACCAGGTGGCCAGTTTTGATTATTTGTTTTTGCAATTGAGTTACAAATGCAGATTATCAGCACACAATGAATGTTTATAAGTTCTGCGATCCCCATCTCAATAAATCCATCAAAGTGTAGCAGCTCAAGATTGTAGTTTGGTGTTTAGTATTTTCAAGAATTAGAAATTGATGTTATTGCACTCTGGGCAGACCTATAGGTGCTCAGTCTCTTTTAGAAGATGGTGAAGAGTGTATGCTTATCATTCCCATCATGTGAAGAGTTTTCATGTGCCCAAGTTGGCCTCTCTCTCTGCCTGTCCCGTGCTTGATTCTAAATTCCTTCAGTCTCTGATTTGTTCAGTGTCAGTTCATCCTCAATAAATGATTATGTATTCCTCTCAAGATCTCACCTATGTCCATATTTAAAGTAACCACTAAATCTGCCCTTGTGGTCAGTGTATCAGCTTGCTCATTTCTGCATACTCCAGTATGACCTGAACAGTACATTTATATGAGTTTCTGAAGGGTAGAGACATCTATGTATGCTGCCCATTTTTGATGCAACCATTCGCTTTTGACCTCTCGAAGCATGGACTGAATCGAACACAAAAGCAGCCGTTATTTGTATGATTAAGTTAATTTCAAATAAAATATTTCATTAGTAGGAATACACATAGATGCAGACGCTACATGTATACAAAGTTCAATATTGACAACACAGCAATGTGGAAAAGCACATCTGACAGCAGCACACATTCTTCAGGAATGTCCAGAATATGAAAAGCTGAGTCGAATTCCATATAGACAACAATGAAAAACCCTATGGACCTCTGTATGAGCTACAAAACAGTCAAATTTATAGCAGAGATAAGACTTCAGGTATACATTCAAGGTGAACGAAAGAAGAAGAACTAGTAGGAATAGTTACATCAAATGATAGAAATCAGCATCTTAACTTAGGGAACCATCAACATGCATATAACATCACCATCTGCTGAGGGTGAGTACTTGTGTGTCTGCCTCAAACACTGTGAAGCTGATATGGTTAGTTGTTAGATGATGCCAATATTATTGTTTTTTTTTTGCCACTATTATAGAGACTATTGTTATGTTTTTATGCACAAAGGTGTTGAGCATGGCATTTGAACAGAAAAATCCCAAAAATCAACTTGAAGCATTGACATGGCTGACAACTTCCATTCAAGAGTTTGGACTAAAGTAAGTCATTTTATGTTTTATTGACATTTCTGCTTTAAAAAAATGCTCAAAAGACATTGAGGATGAAATCATTGTACTCGGGTTATCCCATATGTTCCTCTTCCATCTCAACGGAGCTGCATGCCACCTATCAAGAGTACCAATCATAACATGTACTCCATAGCTTCAAACCATAATGCCCAGGGATCTCTGAAAAAATTCCACTTTATAGACAAGGTGATGCGAGCTGAATTTGAACCCATTTCCTCTTGAGACAAAGCAGAATGACTCAACCACTGCCCCAGGGAGATCTCCATCATTTCTGTTTATTTATCTATACCCATAGTGTATAAACTGCTTGATTCATCTATACCATGGTGTGTAATCTGCTTGTTTCATCTATACTGTGATGCATAATCTGCTTGATTCATCTATACTGTGATGCATAATCTGCTTGATTCATCTATACCATGGTGCGTAATCTGCCTGATTCATCTATACTGTGGTGCATAATCTGCTTGATTCATCTATACCGTGATGTATAATCTGCAGAGCTTGGGGGGAGGGTGTATGTGCATGAGTTCCAAGTATGTAGGTTTAAAAGTATAACTTGGAAATAAGGTACGTTTTCTTAACCTTTTAGCACTCAGCATTAAAATTATTTTCCCCTGCCACTGCTTTTTTTATGGACTCTACATCTTATTAATGGAGGGTATTTTGTTGGTTTTTTAAAGTTTTTTGTATAATTGTTTTTTTATGGAAATAAATAAATAGTTACTAAATGTAATGATGTAAATTTTTTTGGTGTTTGCATATGTGAGAGAATGGTGAAGATGAAAAATACAAAAACATTATCAGTCACTATTTTATTCTTGTTCAATATATTCAATTCTGGATATAATGCAGCTATTTCTAATTACTCTATTACTCTATTTCTGATGCCATTTCATTACCAAACTAACATGTTCATAATATCATCTGTGAAAACAATGAAACTTGTCGATCTCCCTGATTTTGTTAGCTGACCTTCATGTTATTTTGAACAATTTTGACATTAAAAAAATTGAATGAAAATGTAATAGACATCACCCAGCTTAGATAACAACAAATAAAACTAAATTATATGTCTACTTTCAATTCCCATGTTACCCAGATGAATGATGTTAGTTTACAATTGTGATTTCCTTGTTGAAAGAGGTTCATAGCAATAGGCAGAAAATTTCGCCTTCATTGACTGAAAATACATTGACTAGCAAATATGTCTGCCTACAGCATGCTAAAGGTTAATCACTAAAAACACACATAAATAAATGTTTTGACCCCCTTGGTCTCTACAACCTGAACCATCCAATTATTTCTAGTTTGCAGCTTTCATCAGTGTATCCAAAAGTTGAATGTATCAAAGTTTGTTGTCAAAAAGTATTAATTTATTGGTACATTTCTAAATTGTTTCATATCTCCTGTAGTTAAAAACAGTCACCATCTTACAACAAAAATTGAATGTGAGCAGTCAAATACATCATTAAATGTAATGCATCATTAAATGTACTTTGTAAATTCCAGATTAAATGTGAAAGCTCTGATTGCTACAATCAACAAAGCACTTGCAGCATCAAATCCTGTAAGTATATAACAAATCCTGTAAGTATATAACAAATCCTGTAAGTATATAACAAATCCTGTAAGTATATAACAAATCCTTGAAGTTTATAACTACCCTGTAAGTATATAACAAATCCTGTAAGTATATAACAAATCCTTGAAGTTTATAACTACCCTGTAAGTATATAACAAATCCTGTAAGTATATAACAAATCCTGTAAGTATATAACAAATCCTTGAAGTTTATAACTACCCTGTAAGTATATAACAAATCCTGTAAGTATATAACAAATCCTGTAAGTATATAACAAATCCTTGAAGTTTATAACTACCCTGTAAGTATATAACAAATTCTGTAAATATATAACAACTCCTTGAAGTTTATAACTACCCTGTAAGTATATAACAAATCCTGTAAGTATATAACAAATCCTGTAAGTATATAACAAATCCTGTAAGTATATAACAAATCCTTGAAGTTTATAACTACCCTGTAAGTATATAACAAATCCTGTAAGTATATAACAAATCCTTGAAGTTTATAACTACCCTGTAAGTATATAACAAATCCTGTAAGTATATAACAAATCCTGTAAGTATATAACAAATCCTTGAAGTTTATAACTACCCTGTAAGTATATAACAAATTCTGTAAATATATAACAACTCCTTGAAGTTTATAACTACCCTGTAAGTATATAACAAATCCTGTAAGTATATAACAAATTCTGTAAATATATAACAAATTCTGTAAATATATAACAACTCCTTGAAGTTTATAACTACCCTGTAAGTATATAACAAATCCTGTAAGTATATAACAAATCCTGTAAGTATATAACAAATCCTTGAAGTTTATAACTACCCTGTAATATAACAAATTCTGTAAGTATATAACATCCTGTAAGTATATAACAAATCCTGTAAGTATATAACAAATCCTTTAAGTTTATAACTACCCTGTAAGTATATAACCAACCCTGTAAGTGCATAACCACCCTTATAATTGCATAACCAACCTTTCAAGTACATAACCAACCCTATAAGTGCATAACCAGTCCTGTAAGTAATAACCAGTCCTGTAAGTAATAACCAGTCTTGTAAGTAATAACCAACCCTGTAAGTGCATAGCCAGTCATGTAAGTACATAATAATCAGTCCTTGGTGTACATAGCCAGGCTTGCTAGTACACAATAACCAGTGTGAAGTATATAACAGTCCTGAAATACATAACCAAAGCTGTAAGTACATAACAAGTTCTTTAAGTAGTACATAGCTATTCCTTGAAGTGCATAACCAACCCTGTAAATACATAACCAGTATTTTAACTACATAACCAGTTCTTAAAGTAAATAACTAAACCTGTAGGTACATAACCACTTCTGTAAATGGTTAACTAGTCCTGTAAACTATTACTCCTATTTACTTTAGAGTATTTGTATTTTTAAAAAATGAGTTCCTTTTTCACACTGCTATATTTATGGGGAATATATATTATGAGTTCAGTATGTTTCAGCACATTATGAAGTCTACAGAATGTTGTTACTTGTTGGTGAAATAATATTTCATCATGCACAATGTGACTACTTTGAAAAGTGATATTAGCAATGATAAGTAAGAAATTGTGTTGACATTAATAAAAATGTTACAAATGGGTACAAATTGTAATAAATATAAATTATATGAACAAGGATAATTTTGATGTTGTGACCAAAGAGCCTTTATCAAGAAACAACTTGTGTTTTGTTGATGTTTGTCTTCAGTTGGTGTCGCCTGTTTGGCAACTTAGGCCTGGACTTCTAGTTCAAGGTGCAAAGAATAGGGCCATTGTCTACTTTCCAGGCAGATGAAGGAATGACATGGGTCGAACCTGTCACCTGTGAACAAAAATCATCAATGTCACTTTCGATTTCTCCACTTTTACTTCTGTCGAACGATTCAATGGATGACAAAACGATACAGGCATCAGACATTGCAACTTTGTACTTTTGTAGTAGACTCCTAGGTGCAATCATATGCTAGATGTGCCATCAATGTGGATGGGTCAACAAATCTGACAGAAGAATGGTTGACCCAGAAGTGCATATTGCGATCCTGGCAGGACCTATTGTGATCCTGGAATACTGCCCAACTGGAATGTCTTCCTTTGGAGACTAAACTTGCACATGCGGTTGTGTTCGTGGGTCTCACCAATGGCTCACTAGACAAACTAACCATGCAACAGAAAACCTTTGTAGATGACATGTCGTTATATTGAGGTTATCTTCTTATAAAAGCTTCATGGCACGTCATCTATACAATCCAGTAGTCGTAACCTTCGATTAACAGTTACCATATTGTTCCGACATGCCGATGTTGCGCTTGAACTAGTTGCAGGCACGGCATGTGTGGGCGGAACAACAAAGAAACCTGTCGCATGGGCCAGAGTTGTGCCCTGATGTCGACGTCTGTTTCGGCGGCATTAGACTTGAAACACCATCGAGTCAAATGGCTGCTGGAACAGAGGGCGGAGCACTTATGGGAATGCCCCACATGCTGTGAGACCAGTTTTCTATTCAAGAACTAAACTTGTACACATAACCCCCACCCCCCCATACAACCTTGCCTTTGAAACAGCAAACGTTATATTGTAAGGGTGTCACGTCAGTTACTCATCTGAGGAGGACCTGTAATTTTGTGAGAAAGGCTGTCAATAGCTACCTATCTATATCTATTACCTGTAACACGTCAGGGTCGTAGGGATACACATTGGATGAATCAATACAGATTCCTCGAGTGATTTCTATCTTCAACGATGCGGACGAGTGAGGAAAAATAATGTCCTTGGTATTTTCTGTTCATGCTTATCATTGTCCTCCTTTCCTTCCACCTTCGGCTTTTCCCTGTAGTATCATTTTTGACAAGGAATCATGTCAGCATACATGTCCAAACCATGCAGAGAAGATGGGCACCACCAGTTAAACCTTTGGTTGGTTGCTGATCCAGCGGTCCATGGGCTCATGTCCTTTGACCTAATGCCATTAGATGGCATTATATTGCTGGGAAGTCTGTGGATTTTCAGCCCACCCCGGGACAGAGCCAATGAATAACTATCACACCTCCAGGAAGGTAGGTTTCAACCTATGCACTGCTCCTAGCCACTGTAGCCAAGATAGGATTCACTGTGCTCATTCCCCGCCACCAATTGACTACTGGTTATGCCGAACTTCTCTATAGCTCCAAGCATGCAACCAAATGTTCAAGTCAAAAGGATTGTCACGTCCTGAGTCACTGTGCCTCTATGATGGGCCTCAGCCATAGGAAAAACAGTGATGTCAGTTTCCTCCTCCTCAGTGCTGCACAGTACATCTCTGGCTCCCTCCCAACCGCAGAGGGTGCATACATATATATTCAGGCAAACATGAAAAACATTTCAACAACAAAAACAAAATCATAACTGTATAGATGACATGCCATGAAGCTTCTATAAGAAGATAACTTCAATATAACGGCATGTCATCCACTAAGGTTTTCTTTTGCATGGATGGTATGTCTGGTGGGCCATTGGTGAGACCCACAGACGCAACCACATGCGTAGTTAAACCTTTCACCCACTGAAATACTGCGATGGAAGAGCTACCTGCTCACAGCTAAAGTTATTTCATCATCATCTTCAGTTGGTGTACATAGAACATACTTTCTGTCTTCATGTCATAACAAGAGCAGTATTGTGTTTATATCAGCTGTCAAGATATTCAGCTCAAGATTATTCTAACACTATTAGAATTATTTCTGTTTTTATTTTTTTAACTTCATATTTTCCTTATATACAACATTTTCTTGACATGTAACTTAACATGTTTCTATTGTATTTTGTTTCTATTTTTGTGTTCCCTTATATGTGAGTATCCATTACAAACTTCTATGTAGTTATCTAGCTGTTATTTTATTTCCTTTCTGTGATTATTTGTCCTTCTTCTTATGTGTTCAGCATCTGTGGTCATGCTATACCGTCAGGCCCGTCGTCAAGACAAAATCCACTGTCTTCTCTAGGTCAGAGCAGCTGCCCCATAGCTTTTGCCTCAAGTCTGTATCCTCTGGCCAGGTCTGCTGTCTCTGCTCTTTGCATGTTGGGCAGTCCTGAAGTATGTGTTCCGGAGTCTGGGTTCCGGATCCACATGGACATTCATCTGTGTATGAGATCCTTAATCTATAAAGGTGACATTATTTGTCCTCATCTTGATAAAGTCCTTATGATCAAAACACCAATTCTGTGTATTTGTTCAAACTACATTTTCACCCAATTTTGTTGTTTTGGCAGCAATAGCTAATTTGTTAGTGCATTGGCTTCCAAGTTGCATGATCCAAGGTTCAATTCCCTGTTCAATTTGGAAATATTTTAAATCACTGATGACTTCTAGGTTAACCCATCCTAAGAAGATGGGTACAAGATCTTCTGGGTGGGTCAAGGGGCATGAACCGCTCGATCAGCAACATCTTCTGAGACAGTAAAGGTGATAGACATGATGCTGACCACATCATCCATTGGAATGCTGTCAGTGAAAAATGTGGACCTAGCATCATATTTCCCAATATGTCTCAGGCGTGAATAAAGGAAACATTTTGCTGACACACCTGACCAGTGGTTTTTTTTAAGGTTTTTGTGACTCCCCCCTCCCCCCAACCATCTTAATAAAACAATTTTCTGTGGTCTATCCCCATCTCGGGGTCAAATGGTTTTATATTTCACTTGTCCATTCTTATAATAGCGGGATTCCACAGTATTATTACCAGTATCATTTTTTTAATCTTACCTATGCCGATACACAGGTTTTAGACTTTTGTCAGATTTTGAACATTAAAGTCACTTTCTCTGCTTTCACATAGAAATATGCAGTAGTCTCTGATACAGGGCAAATATGAAAAAGCAAAGCTGCCTAAGATGACCACATCATCCCTACCGTGTTGTTTGGTCTAAATAAAATAGCCTAGCACAATATTTCACATACATTTCAACAGGGCTGAAACTTTATTTGGTTCTTGTGTGGAATGTGTGCCTACCTGTTTGATTATTTCTCTGGGCTATGTTTATCAGTTTATGTTTATCTTTTATAAATTTAAATATAAATTTATTTGAGGTTAGGGATAGTTATGTGAAACAACTCTCCTAACCCTAAAAAAAAATAATATTTAAATTAAATATTGATTAATTGTTGATATATTTCCATTAATTGTCCCTAAAATAAGCAAGTAGGTATGCGATCAAACAAGAACCCTTCATTTACACATAAATAGTTTGTTCAAAGAGTAGATTAAAACTTTTTCTATCTACTTCACACAGGGTATCCGTCAGGCTGGAATCACCCTACTTGGTGTGATGTATATGTACATTGGAGAGACACTCAAGGTTTTCTTTGACAAGGAAAAACCAGCTCTTAAACAGCAAATTGACGATGAATTTCAGAAGGTAAATGTTATCATGTGACTATTTTCTATTATTCGTTGGTACCTTCTGACTACATTTATATTTATCTTTCGTACCTTATGACTGCATTTCATTTTCTATTGTTTGTTGGTACCTTCTGACTGAATTTTCTATTGTTCATTGGTACCTTGTGACTGCAGTTTGTGGTAGTGTTTATTTGTTATCTTGCAACTGTTTGTTGTTTCAATTCTCAGGAATTCTGATAGATAAAGATGGGTTTCCTTTATTGTCATAGAGTTTCTTTATATGACTGATATATCTGTGATCGATCTGGCAAGAGTTAAAGTGATCATCTTTGCAAAGTGACAACATCACACTACAAAAATTCCAAACCTGCTTCCATGTCACAGTAACCATGTCAATCATTATGCACATTATTGCAGCTGAATGCCAGGCAAAAGATAGTTTAAACCTTTCCTTGTAATCACAATGATGAAATGAAATAGTGGGAAATACAAATGAAAAAAATAGGTAACTCAAATTATTTGTACGCCAGAAAGAAAATGTCATTAAAAAAAGTTGTGAAGTTTGCAGTCACATGCATGTCCACATGATATACTACACCTTGAAACAGGAATTGAATCATCTCTTGCCCTGTCTGCTGTGATATACTATAGCTTCCTGCTGAAGACAGATGTGTCGGACCATTGGTGCAAATAAAACGGCGACATAATGCATCTCCATTCTCTGGATTATATCCTGCTAGAAATCTAGTGGGACAATGGTCCTGCCACAAGGGAGATCCAGTGGGAGTTTGAGAATGAACGCTGAAGAAGAAGAAATAAACTATACCTTGAAATGGATTGAATCATCCATTGCCCTGTCTGCTGTGATATACTAGGGCCTTCACCTTTAAACATGGATTGAATCATCTGTTGCGCTGTCTGCTGTGAGTTGGTGATAATATTTCTCATAACCAATAAATGTATTTTCCTTGTTATATTAAAATAGATGAAAGATGTGAAGCCACCAGCACCAACTAGAAAAGTTGTTGGAGACAACAATGATGAAGGTGAAGCAGATGAGGATAATGAAGAAGCTGCAGATGCAGATGAAAATGGAGATGGAGAATACAATGTACAGGACTTGGTACCAAGAACAGATATCAGGTACATCGTGTTCTATACTTGGATCACCTGTAGCATAATTTTATGTATTTCAAACTGTTACGGTCTCTGGTTCAATCCACGATTGAGACAAAGATGACAGTTCTGGTTGTTGCTGGTTGGTGATTTCCTGGTGGGAGAAATCCATTTTGTTTATATTCGTTATGGTTTTGTGTTCTTAACTGTTTTTGTTGTCTTGATAAAGGTCCCAATTGGACCGATACGTTGAAAAATGCATAGGATTGCCAGAGGATACAGATTTGAGGCAAAAGCTATGAAGCTGCAGCTTTGACTTGGAGAAGACTTCGTCCTGACAATATAACATGGCCGCAGATGCTGAATGCAGAAGAAGAACATGGTGTCATGTCTTTTAATATGTTAAAAATATTTAATGTGCTAGATCTTTAATTCCTTTAATAATTCTTTCTTCATATGAAGTGTTGTTAAAACCTCTTTGTTTTCTTCTCTTTCCACAATTTTCTCACTGTTCTTCTATATACCCACATCTCAAATTCTGTCTTCTAATTGTTTGTTTATTGTCCATGTTTCTGAGTCATACATTAATATAGAATAGATGTAGCAGTTTATAATTCTCATTTTTTTATCTTGTTTGAAATTTGTTTAACTTTAAATATTTTCCTCATGCCATTGAAGGTACTTTTAGCCATTCCTTTTCTCCTTTTAACATGTTTCACATCTGCCATCATTTGTGATTATTTGTCTGAGACACTTGTACTTTTTCTCCATTTATTTTTATGCTTAGCACCTGTTCTTCTGTAGCTTTGCTGATTATCATGGTTTTTGTTTTTTTGAATGTTTATATTCAGTCCATATTCTTTACTTGATTAATCAACTTGATCTATTAGTCTTTGTAGTTCCTGTTATGTACAATCCACAGCCCTGGGCTTCTTATGTTAATTATAATTAATCTTTCTAAACCATTGTGACTCTTTATATGTCTGAAATATGTTAGCTTGCATTGTTTGATAGTTTGGAAGAGCCAGTATTTTTCTATGTTCAGGTCTTTTTGGATGTCTTTGTTGGTTTATCTTTCTGCCTATGATATTCTTAGGACTATTCTATAACATTTAATTTGAAATGCCAATATATTCTTTGCCACTGCGCATGTCATTGCCCACATCTCACAACCATATGTTGCTACTGGAAAAATATAGCTTCCTAATAGTTGTAACTTTGTTTTTCTATTTGCCCGTTGCCATAGATTTTTCACCTGTGATGTTTTTTGTATTGATAACCTCATTCCGATTTCTGAATGGCATTGACCAGAGATATTCATAGTTGGTGACATTTTTTCTTGTTCTTTGTCAATGACTTGTATTCATCTCTGCTGACATGCATTATTTTAAAATTTTACACTACATACACACACATACAAAACAGAACTTCTGACCTATAAAAATTCTCAAGTGCTACCTCAGGAGTGTATTACACATACAGTTTTGCATCTGCTCAAGCTACTTTCTGATCTACAGACACAAATATTTTGTAACGGGAACATAGTTTACAATTGTAGTAATTTTTCTCCTTCTTCCTAGTTCTCCAGTCAGAATCAGATGCTGATATGAATTTCTTCAATGAACTTTACTGTGGTCACCAATCCCATGACAGAACCATAGAGCTTGCCCATCAGGGCTGTGTCAAATAGCAAATGTTATCTTCCTTTGGTGTGATACAATGTACAATATTTTGTTTTCTATAGATTATCCACAGGATACATTTTGGTTTTGTCAATTCCAAATTTCTTATACATTCTAGTGCTTTATAAATGTTTTTTTTCTCAGTGAGAAGATAACTGAGGAGCTTGTAAATGAGTTGGCCGACAAGAATTGGAAAGTAAGAGGCGAGGCCTTACAGAAAGTGATCAACATTTTGTCAGATGCCAAGTTCCTGACACCAAATTTAGGGCCTTTGCCCGATGCCCTAAAGGCAAGACTTGAAGAGTCCAACAAGAATTTGGTGAGATAGCTTTGTGTTGTGATATTCAAAGAAATAATAACCTTGTTGAAGTTTTTTTTTTGTAGACACATTTTTATGTGTAACAGAAAGCCTGTAAAAGACCATTTCATGAGACATTCTGGTACATGTTAACATCTAACTACCCAGAGAAAAATTATGCAACTTCCTCTGGAGCCTGACCATTTTTTATTATTTTTTGTTTTTTTTCTAGATGTTTTTGATATTTTTTGGCATAACTTTTTTATTTTTTATTTCAAATTTGGAGATGGTGGTGTTGTTTGTTTGAGTGTGCCAGTGTTATGTGAACAATCAGTGGAAAATCAGCATGGACAATGACAAAAACATACTCGCATAAAGTAATAGGTATAGAGTTAATCCATATGTGTAGCGGCAAATAACTATGTAGATCTATAAATCTTGTCAACTATTATTATCAACTGATTGTCAACTAATCGATCATATATATAATACACTGAAGCCTTCAAAATTTCTTCATCCGAAATCAGCATCCATTTTTTAAAGAATTAATGAACAATTGCATCACTAAAGTTAGGTCCGTACAGTATGGCTTGCAAACGTGAGGATGTCAAATAAAGTACGACAAGGTATTTATAGCACCACAAAAAATTCAGGGTCAACCACTCATAACAAATAGATATTATAAATAGATGATGGGAAATAATCATGGAAGATTGTTGTTCATGACTACAAGTGGCTACCTCAGTGGCAACATTTGTTGACATCAGGCGTCTGTGGAAAGAGTAAACATTTCGAAAAATGTTGACATTGAGCTGCTACAGGTTAGGCAAATGTGGTCTCATCGTGTGATAAGTCAAACTTTTTAATATTATGCGTAGTTTCATTTAGATTTTGTGACCTAGCTGACCTTGTATTAAAAAGTTGCTAGGTATTTGTTGGAGATAACTCCATTTGCCTGAGGTATTCTGTACCAACCTAATAGGCAGTGGGGATTTTCTGTAAAAGCTGATTTCTTTAGCATAAGGCAATCTGTGCTAACCCATAAGGTAGCACGTGAATAAGTAAGACAGAAGAGAAAGGTAAGAATTTGAGACAAGACATGTGGTGACTATTAGTTTTTCAGAGGTGACAGGTTGCCCAAGTTTTGCCATGTCCCTGGCTTAAATAATCATAGTTTTAGATTCAACTTATCCATATAAATATTATTTTAAAAAAAATATACATTCCTGGAATTTCTTTTCAGCAAATGACAACCATAAATATATGTGCAACCTTGGCTACAGCACTAGGGACACATTGTAAGGGACATTTCAAGGTCATTGGTCGAGGGCTAGTAATGTGTTTGGCAGACTCAAAGGTGAGTTTATTTATTTTTTTGTTACAACTTTTTTCTGTTTGTTATTTCATCTGGCTTTCACACACAGTTCTAATGCAGTATTCTTAAACTTCTACTAAATGGCAGAATGTAAATTAGAATGATTTGTGTTTACAACATGAATGTGATGTAATTTTTTCTTGTGTCACATGGTACATTTGTTGTCATATCAGCATGTGCTTAATTAATGTTAAATTCTTGGTGAGAATTTTCTATATTTATTTTTAATTCAACATTTGTTTTGTGTTTGTTTCTTGATAAAGATCCCATTGACCACAACAAATAACATGTCATTGTTCTTTTGTTTTTCATTAACATTTATTATACATTGATTATTTGTGCTTATTTATTAGCTTTCTATTAACAGTAATATTGCATTATCTTTTCCTTAATGTTATAAGCAGACAGGCTTGCACCTAAAGCACCAATAGATGGGGAGGGGAGTTTTGTGCTAAAATTACTTCATGATCATCTTCTGAATACAGACACTGAGATTGATGAAATATCACGGCTGAGATTTAGGAATTCTGTATTAAATTTGGAATTCCTTTAACTGGACGCCTTCTTAGTAGAATGGAAGTGTGGTCAATCAGCGAGCCACAGGAATCAATATACATGCCCTACCTGAAACAGAAGTTAAAAGGAGAATAGGAATGGCTTAAAGTACCTTCAATGACATGAGGAAAATAGTAACATCTAAACAAATTACAAACAAGTTAAAAATGAGAAGTATAAAATGCTACATCTATTCTATATTAATGTATGGCTCAGAAACATGGACACTAAATAAACAATTAGAAGACAGAATTGATGCCTTTGAGATGTGGACATATAGAAGAATAGGGAGAACATAATGGTAAGAGAAGAAAATAAAGAGGTTCTAAAAAAACTCAATATGAAGAAAGAATTATTAAGAGATAAAGATCAGGCAAATAAAATAGTTTGGACACATTAAAAGACATGACACCTTATTGAAGACCTTACTTGACGGTAAAGTCAAAGTGAAGCGAGCAAGACTGGCAAGAGTTAGGCAGAGATACAAGTGGGAGAGTAACATCACAAGATGGACAGGTTACAGTCTATCAGAGTGCACCACCAAACAAGAGGCATGGGATGTTGCAGACAACCTTCGTTGCGGAGGCAGCACTTGATGATGATGCTTATTATTTTCTAGGCAATTATAAATACGTTCAATAGTTTGCTTTTGTTTTTTGTACGGCCCGCCTGTTGCTGGGATCAAACTCAGTACCTCAGCCGTGACAGACACGATCTGTACCACGCTGTCACAGAGCCAGACCTAATATTATTATTTAATAAAGGATAATATATATTTATTACAGATCTAATATATAAAAAAAGTATAATATTTCTATATGCCGTAAATAAAGCTTAATGCTTTATTACCAGCATCATATGTGACAGAACAAACACACAATTATGCATAGGCCTATACATTGTATTTGTTGTTCTGTATTTTCCAGCAGCAGATTTACAACTTTATGCCATACAAATTATCATAAAAATATTATGTAAAGATAAGTCTAAAAATCAGATTTATGCCTACATATTTTATTAATTTAACTTTAGGCCTACCTACACTACCTAGGAGGCAAACAAAAAATGACAATATAAATTAAAGGAATTATGATTGTTCAGACCTAGATACAACATGTGTACTGTAGATACACTGTCAATGAACGTGGACAAAAATTCCCTACGTTTGGTATAAAGACAACTTCCCCAGCACAGAGAATAATTAAAGTACTGGAAATGTGTTGAAAGCAGTGCTGTCACCAACATTACGCCCCAAGACCAGCATCAAATGTTAAACCCCACTGTTGTCAAAAATATTAAATAAAAACCTCACAAATCACTGTTGCCACTAAAATATATGCACAAAATCAGTGTCTCCACTAAATTTAGTTTTAAAAAACCCAGAACGTACAGAACTGCAGAAATTCACGTAAAATCTGTAAATGCAGATGTACGCCCATACAGCCGTAAATCTTGGGAAAAACGTACAAAATGCATCCATTTACAGGAAATTGACAGCTATGATAATTCATAGTAATATTATCTCAAACTTTGTGTGACAGCATTAATAAACCCTAAACATATTGATCATGCAGTCTATGTAAACCTATTTGGGAGAACAATAATGAAATATTTTGCTTTGAGGGTAGATCAATCACAAGTATCTGGAATTGGTATTACAGTGCAGTTTGTGGATTTTGGGATACCATAAGAGTGATTATTACTTTTGTAGCATTCTTGTTAAGAAACAAATAGGAAAGACATAGGTTTGTAATACCATATAATTATAAAACCAAAGGAAATAATAAAACAAAAATAAGTGGTCACTACTTATTTTTATAATTGCTGCATCTTTTTGTTAATAGCCTGCCTTGAGAGAGAAGGTCATAGCCTGCTTGAATGCTTGGGTCGAACATTCTACGCTTCTGCCACTGGTTGAGAGTGAGGTTTTGTTTGATGGTCTTAAGTCTGAGAATCCATTCCTCAGGGCTGAGGTGAGTAATGTGGCTTCAAGTATATACTCTGTAATAATGCTTTTGACTCCGTTGTTTGTTTCAGATTCACTCAATATCAATTAACAATCCATTGTTCTGATTTCTCATACACCAACGAAACAATCTTCTGATATGCTTCCTCACATACCTGCAACTAACAAACACTATGAACTGCTTTCTCCCACACCTACTACCCTCTGATCTGCTTTCTTGCACACCTACACCTAACATTGCTGTCTCAGACACCTAGTTACAGTTTTATAAAATTAGTTTGATAATTTGTTTTGTATTAAATTAGTTATTAAAAGAGAACAAAATATGTCTTATTTTTTCAGCAATTGATCAATTCAACCAACCTCTTACATTTTAGTTACTTGGCTGGTTATCCACACTTCTACCAACTCATAAACAGCTGCCAGTTGAGCTGAGGAATGTTATACCCTCTGTTTTGGTTTGCTTGGAGGATAGAAATCCAGAAGTTCGCAAACATGCTGCTGATGCCTTAGTGCCTTTAATGATACACACTGGATATGACTCCTTCCTCAAAGCTCTTGGAAAATGTAAAGTGAGTCCTTTCAGATTGTATTTCTGATTTTGTGCATCATTAGAGACTTGCTGTGATGATAAAGCCTACAAAGTGTAACAATGTTATGTATGAGTGTACAGACAGAGTAAAGGTATTTGAGTTTGGATCATTGTCATTGGATACTTTTCTTCTCTATTTAATATATTCTTTTCAGAGCGTAGTCTTTGTTATGAAGGGCTTGTTAAATTAGATGTCTTTTGTTCATCGTTGTCCCTTGGCCCCATTACCAGCAACCTTCTATCATCTTTTCTCTGCTTTTGCTGTAAGTCGTCACATGATTGAATGTTGGTTTTGGGGCTATGGCACGTTTGGTCACTTTATATGCAGTGATATTGTGACTTTACTCAGAATGTTTGTAACTCCTTCAATCCACCTTCTAAATCTTTCTCTGTATCTTGCTTTCTCCATTTTCATGTTGTATTCTCTTGCTGCTGACCAATAAGGGTTCATTCTCATTAAGTGGCCGAGCCACTTCAGTCTTTGTTCCAGAAACCATGCCTTACATTATTAGTTTTGTGTGCATTACTGGGGCCAAAAGGAGTAGCAAAGAATAGCAATACTACCACTTTGAATGCATGTTGCAGGAGACAATTATAAAGGTTGAGACTGGAGTTTGCTGCTTGTCTTGTGAAAAACAAAGTTAGTAGCATAATCCTATTCAGGGCGCAGCCCTAACTAAGCATTTTTTGACTAGTTATTTTCTAGGCAATTTAAATATAGTAGATTACCATTACTTTATGAGTGGTTGTGATGCACAATTGTCTGCAATTGGGTTTAAACCTGGTACCTTGTGAAAAGGCAAAGCTCAAAGAAACTAAAACAATCATTGACAATGCAACAAAAAAGAATGAAACCTAACCCAACCATCCAAAGCAGGAATAGTTGGAAAGGACATTGAAATAGCTGGAAGAAATAGCTAAGGATATAACAAAAATAAAAGGTTTGCTGAGAAAACAAAAAAACGAGCAGGAATTAAAACAATAACAGATACACTGGAACGCCCTTACAAGGGCACCAGAGTATTTGAAAATGAAATTTGAACCAGTGTTACTACTTTTTATTGTTTGTTACTGTGACATTCTCCACTTTGTCAGATATCCTCTGACACTTTGGTTATTATATTAGGTTTGTTGAGGACCAATGCTCCTCAACAAGTGAAGGATGAACAGATAAATAGAATGGAGGCAAAGGTATGTTTCAAATATACTTTAATCTTATTGTAAGTTAATAGTTTCAGTAATTTTAAAATTGTTCAGGCAGATTGGTATGTTTCCTCAATTTATAAATTTCAGCCTGCTACCAAAGACCAGATTCAGCCTCTTCTAGAGAAAGCAAAGGGTGAGCTCCCAGCAAAACCAGTCAAACCCCAGAAAGCTGCCCCAGTGCCTGCTGCCGGCAACAAGAAAGTTGTTCCAAAATCAGCACCACCAGTTTCTGCAGTTCCATCCAGATTTGAAGAACCTGAGGATGATGAGCTGCAAGAGGAGAAATCAGTTGCCAAATCAGATAGCAAATCTAAAGTTGTCAAAGGAAAGGGCAAGGTACTTTTTTATGTCATCTGAGAGTAGATAAATATGTATACTTAGTATACTATCATCAAGTGACATATTCTTTCCAGAACATAGTCTTTCCTATGGATCTCTTGAATTCTCCGCAGTCTTGAGCAAGTTGCCCTGTATCTTCCAGTGATCTAATTATACCATACTTAGTTAGTTTGTTCCTTTTGTGCCACAAGCGACACATAGGGCAGAGGTTTTGGTTCTCCATATGATGTGGTCCACTGCTTGCAGCTTTAGTTCCTGGATGGTCTTACAGCCTATTAATTCCCCTTCTTTAAGAATGGTGCTTTTAAGGGTTGTTTTAGGTCTTCCTCTTTTTCTTTTACCCTCAGGTGACCACATACGGGTTTGCTGGTTTATTCTGTTTACATCTAGTCGTAAAACGTGACCAAGGTATTTCCATCTTCGTTTTCTTATAATGTTTGAAACATACTCTTGGTGTGTTTTGTCTCTTAGATCACTATTTGTGACGAAGTCGCTCCATTTTATGTTCATCAGTTTGCGAAGACATTTGTTTTCGAAGCTGTTTAGTTTGTTGTTAATCCTATACTGATATATATACTCAGACATCTCAGACGAGGAGCTTCACAGTGGGCCCTTGGGTACTGAAACCCAATTCTCTTTGTATGAGCCGTTTTGGACAATGGCCGACAGTTGAGTTGGGATTGGTTTGCAGTGTCGTTAGAGACTTGCGCCCCCTCTATGTTGTCCGCAGTGTCCAGAGTTTGATTTTCAACACTGCTTCTGTCAGACATTTAAACAACATACTCCCAGACATTTGTTCAATGCTTGTCAGTGTGCAATGGGAAGCTGTATTTCCATGCTTTTTTTTTTTCCATACCTAGGAGTGCATGTTCAGGTTGTTAAAGTATCCAATACTTTAGTCATGACTCCTACTTTGAATGGGGTCAGCTGTGATGGAAAATGTGGGCTTCTGTGTGTTCTTGAGCATGAACAGCACTTTCATCAGTCGGTCTCATGCTAGACTATTGTAGCTTCGTTGCCATTGAATTGATGCACACTATACTGCCCTCTAGTGTATGTTACCTTTTTCAGATTCTGTGTGTACTCGTAAGATAACTGTATGTTAAGGACATTAACATGTCCCCTTCAATGTTTCTACTTTTTTAAGCTGGCTGAGACGGAATGTACAAATGCCTTGCATCACTGTGTGCCGACAGTGATGTTTGAAGTAATAACATAGAGGTTACGGAGATATTTCCTGTCTCTCTGCAGGCAATTCTCATTCCATCTACAGCATCCATGAACACGAGCCTAAAAGTGTTAGCCAGGAATACAGCAAGAGCAATTGTATTTCTGTTTTCCAGGGTGCACCACGAGGAAGTACTTTTAGGATCTTGGTTATCTGCTAACCCTGGGTCCACACAAGAGCAATGCTAGACCCTTTGCACCCCAGCAGAGGACATAGAACTGGAATAAAAAATCAGAAAGACAACACTAAACATAAATTGGGTTATGGTTTGTTGGTGGGTAGAGGATTAAAACTTTTGTGAGGATTGCATATTTCAATAATTAACACAACTACACCTTGTTTATATCAGGAATCATAGCCATACAAGTATGGGAGGTTTTAAGTTCAAATAATCCGGTCACAATGACTTCCAAGATAAATTACATTAACCGATTAATATATATTATAGGTTTCCATGTTTTACAGTTATATATTGCTGGTTGCTGTTTTACCTATCTGTAATCAGTTGCATAGCCAGTGATTGACCAGCACTAGTATTCTATAGAATATACCAACACTATGCTACCAATGCCAGACTTGGCAACTGACATCTACACATAAAAGAAAGATTGAAATTTGCAAAATGAAATGTCTAAGGAAGGCTATTTGAGTCACCAGATTCAACAAAATGTGCAGTGAGAGCATCAGAAAGATAATAGGTATCACATCATGCATCGAATGTATAGAGAAACAACAGATAAAATGGTTTGGACATCTTATGAGGATGAACAATCAACTTCTATAACAAATGAGAGCTTCTAACAAGATGGAATCAAGATACAGAGCCATGGGGAGGGCTAGGAAAAGGTGGATAGTCAACATCAAGACCATCCTGAATAAACATGACTACACCACAACCAGAGCAACACACCTGGCTCTGGAACACAGACTACATCTCCTTCACTAACCCCTATGCTCAACGACAAATGTGGAAGCTACAACACCACCCGGGGATAGATAGATAAAAGTAATTGCGTTAAGTAATTGTCATCAAATGAAACTTCTACAACATGTGTTCTACATAAGTACTATTGTTATTAAGTTTTACAGGGGTATTTCTTTTTTTATTGATTGTAAGTAATTGGATAGAATTGATACCTCCTGTGAGATGTGGATATATAGAATAATAGGGTACATCATGGGAAGAGAAAAAAACAAAGTAACTCTAACAACACTTTGTATGAAGAAAAAATTATTAAAGGAAATAAAGATCAAATAAATAACAAATTTTGGACATATTAAAAGACATAACATTTTGTTATGTCTTTCAACAAGACTTGTTGAAGATCTTACTTGAGGGTAAAGTCGAGGGAAGGCAAGCAAGAGGTAGGCAGAAATACAAGTGGGAGAGTAACAGCATGAGATGGACAGGTTACAGTCAAGCAGAGTGTACCACCAAGACAAGAAAAAAGGGATATTGAAAGTCTGTTGTGGCCAACCTTCGTTGTAGAGACGGCAGTTAATGATGATGATGAATTAGGTTATGTCTGCAGTAGCTTTATCATATTATTTTTATTGAATGTTTCCACGTTTAACCTTATTTGAGAATTGCTAGGTAAAAGGACAAGAGACCACTGGATCAGCACAAATAAACCAACCATTTGAGTGTTTCATCTGTGTTATTTATTGTACAATATGATTAGGAAGCATTGAGGAATATAGACAATCAGGGGGTGGCAGTCAAGACTTGTCCATTCAGCTGAAATCGAATCACCTTGCATTGAGTTCTCCATTTTAAGATTTGGAAAGTGTATTAACTCAAACTGCAACACTATAAGCATGTGCTATGATTGCTTCTCTTTGTATGTGATTGGCATTGTCTGTGACAAAACATCAAGACACTTGTCACTGTTCTTGTTACATGTCAGTGTTGTTGCTGCATATCACTCTTCACCCACAGCCTGCACCTCCAGCTAGCAAGAAGAAAGAAGAGGAAGATGTTGGGCCAACCATGAACATGACTGTAACTAAGGATCAGAGGGTCAAAGAAGAGAAAGCTATGAAGGTATGTTGAGAAATGAGATTAATTAGTCATTTATTGTGTACAAAGTGGTATGTAGTCGCAGTAGCCAAGAGGGAACCTCCCTAGCAAAATGATTACGCCATATGCCTTGTGCTGAAGAGGTTGTGGGCTCTATCCTGGACTGTTATGTCTTGTTTACATGTACATTTCTCTTCAGAGATCCATGGGTTATTATTGATTGAAGCAGCAGATTTATATAATGTGTGATTCTCTCAGTTCCCATGAATAACAAAGACATACAGGCCAGCGGACATTGCACCTTTGTCGGGAGTGAAAGGTGAATACAAAAAGTGTCCATTTTCAACATCATAGTTGTAACCTTCGATAATAGTTACCATGTTGTTCTGATGGGCCAACATTGTGCTTGAACTAGTTACGGGCACGGCGTGGGTGGGCGAAACAACAAAGAAACCTGTCGCAATGGCCAGAGTTTTGCCCTGATGTCGACATCTGTTTCGGCGGCATTGGACTCGAAACACCATCGAGTCGAATGGCTGCTGGAACAGAGGGAGGAGCACTTATGGGAATGCCCCACGTTCTGTGTAGCCAGTTTTCTAATCAAGAATCAAGTGTCCATTTTTTTGCAAATGAAAGCTGGAAATTAACCAATTTGTAAACCAATAAATAAATGCTTAATACAAATATTTTGTATATAATGAAATGGACAAGAATATTAATATAGAGGGACAAAATCTTCATGCTGCGACAGCTCCAACAGCCATCAGAAAAAAATATGTCAGCCATATGATGAAGAGAAACAAAAAAATAATAATAAAACAAGCCCTTCAAGCGGAAAAATATGGAAAAGAAATGCGGTAGACCCAGAGAGATAATGAAAGTAATAAGATACAGGCAGCTAAGATGATGGGGATTGACTCCCTTGATGAGATTGAGAAACTCCCCAATATCAGAGATGTTTGGTGAGATACATTGCTAGTTCTATGTAATTTCTGACATCATTAGATGGCTGTAAGACATCATTAGATGGCTGTAAGACATCATTAGATGGCTGTAAGACATCATTAGATGGCTGTAAGACATCATTAGATGGCTGTAAGACATCATTATAACAGTAAAACAAATAACCAATCAGGGTCATACAGGTTTCACATTGAGACATTTCATGCAGAAATATCTCCCTGCACTGCAATCCACTACCATCCTGAAGAGTTTGGAAACTTCACATCCTGTCGAGTCCTTGATATTATCAAGCCATGTCTTCTTCCTACCACCTCATCTTCTTCCACCCTCCACATTACCATGTCTACATTACATGTCTCATCGCATGTCTATAAGATATGCTAGATGCTGTATTTGATCTATTTATTTATTCAGTACCTCATCAATTTTCATTTGGTTATTTTGAAGGGGAAAAAAATCCTAGTCCTAATATAATCAATGTTTTAAAATTCTCACAGGTACTAAAGTGGAACTTCATTGAGTTGAGAGCAGAGTTTGTTGAGCAGTTGAAAGGGCAAATGGAGAAAAACTTTAACCGAGTAATTATGGCTGACTTGTTCCACTCAGATTTCAAGAGCCACATCAGGGCTATAGAACAACTTATTAAGGTTTGTGTGTTAATATCATGTGGAGGGGGGGGGGGAAGGAATATCTGCTAATCTCCTATTCATTTGTGCTTGTTGTATAGCTTACCATTTACTTGTTGATCATGTGTTACCAGGGTCCAATAAGAGGAGAGAAGAAATGATGGGTTAACAAATCTGACAAAAGAATGATGAACAAGTTGACCCAAAAGTATATGCTAAACATTTGGCAGAATGTGATAATCGTGGGATATGGCTGCACTGGAATGTCACCTTTTGGTGACTAAACATAATCCATAATTCCCACCAACTAACACACCTGTGTCTTTTGAGAACACAAACGTTATACGAGTTTGAGTGACGCCTCGGTTACTCAACTGAAGAATGTTTTGTCAGAAAGTCTATGGGCTGTCAAGGGTTACATGCACACAGCTAAAAGCATTACTTCATCATAATCATCCAAATTATATTTCTGATTATTTTACAAAACATCTTTACAAATTTATCTTCATTTAGTGCCTTGAGACACAAGAAAGAGAAACACTGAACAACCTTGACCTGCTGCTGAAATGGCTTACAATCAGATTTTTTGACACCAATCCCAGCATGCTTAACAAGGCTTTAGATTACATCCAGCATCTGTTCTCACTATTGGCATCACTAGACTATCATCTCTCGGATCTGGAGGCAGGCTCTTTCATCCCATATCTAATTATGAAGGTTAGCACTGTCTGCTTATGTGTAATGTAGACTTTTAGTCATCAATGCTAGGATTATCTTTCAAGTAATTTATGAGATACTAGAATTAGCTTTAATTTTCATTCAAGTCTGCATCATTGAAAATAGATAGTTCAGGAATTCACATCTCAGGTCTGTTTGTGCATACAGCAGGTTATAATGACATTTTCTCTATCAAGTGAAAGAGTGAATGTTATTAACTCCTTTGACAATTTATGATGTACAACACACAAAGTATTAGTAATCACAGTCCACATTATTGTCATTGTGATGTATCATCATCAAACTCATAATACTTTAGGGATGTCGGAGTGCCATTTGGAATCAACACAAAAATCTTACCATGTTTCTCTGTTCTTAGTTCCTTGTTTGAGAGTAGAAATCTTAATCCTGTCCAGTCTTTAATATTATCAATCCATACTTTCCTTTGTCCTCCTCCCATTATCAACTGTTGTGATTAATTAGTTCCTTTTGGGCCAAAGATGGCACATAGAGCAGTAGTAATTTATTTCCATGTTGAGTGCCTCATTGCAAGTTCCCGTAGTTCTTGTGTATTGCTTCTGCTCAATATTGACCTTTGTTGATTGTTCCACATATAATTTTTTTGGGGCAAGCTACCTTTCTTTTGCCTCTTTCTTCCACATAAATGTTTGAGGTCTGTTTTTATTCATTATTCTTCTTCTTCGTTATTTCTCAAACTCCTGCAGATTAGCAGGATGTAGTCCGCAGAACGGAATGCGTTGTGTCATGGTTTACAGCATTGCTGCGATATCTGCACCTTTCGGCCTGACACATCCGACTTCAGCGTGGCTTTGGGTCACTGACCCTATATGGGATGGGACAGCCAACTCCATCCCATAACTTCCTTAGTCGCCTTTTACGACATCATGGAAGGTAAACAGTGTTGCTATTCTTTGCTCCCCTTTCGGGCCCTGGCAACACAGGGTGCATTCATTCTAAATACATGGTTGATGTAATTCTAATGTATTCATCTTATAAAATTAAATACAAATTCTTGGTTCATTTCTTCCTCAGTGAATCACTTGTTTTAAAATCATGTCATTTTAAAAAAATTAAATATTCTTGCTGTGATGTATGTCATGGAAGTACTGAGAATTCAAGTTTGCCTGCATGGATAAAATGTACATCATGAACAGAAAACCTCACTACTCTTCTGCATAACAGTTAACTGCAAATGCTCTCAAAGGTGAAATCATTGCTGAAAAATCTGGCTATTTGACCTAACATGTTTTAGTTTATTAAACTTCTAGCAATAGAAGGGATCTCTAAGTGCAGAGTTCAAACAGCCTTTGAAAGTTCTAAAATATAATATTTATTATTATTATTATTGCTGACAGAGTGGGGTTCCAAAATATATATTATTATTATTGTTAACAGAGTTATGATCCAAAATACATTTGTTGTTGAAAGAGTGGAGATCTGAAATACACTTGTTGAAAGAGTGGAGTGCCAAAATATACTTGTTGTTGAAAGAATGGAGATCTGAAATACACATGTTGAAATAGTGGAGTTCCAAAATATACTTGTTGTTGAAAGAGTGGAGTTCCAAAATACACTTGTTGTTGAAAGAGTGGAGTTCCAAAATATACTTGTTGTTGAAAGAGTGGAGTTCCAAAATATACTTGTTGTTGAAAGAGTGGAGTTCCAAAATATACTTGTTGTTGAAAGAGTGGAGTTCCAAAATATACTTGTTGAAAGAGTGGAGTTCCAAAATACACTTGTTGAAAGAGTGGAGTTCCAAAATATACTTGTTGTTGAAAGAGTGGAGTTCCAAAATACACTTGTTGTTGAAAGAGTGGAGTTCCAAAATACACTTGTTGTTGAAAGAATGGATATCCAAAATACACTTGTTGTTGAAAGAGTGGAGATCCTTCTTCTTCTTCTTCTTTCGTTCACTTGAAACATGTCTATATCTGTAATTCTGTCTCCTTAATAAAACTCACTGTCTTTTGTAGTTCATACAGTGTCCCATAGAGCTTTGATTCCAGTGTTGTTTCCTCTGGCCAATATGTCTGCCTCAGCGTTTCATGCTCAGAACACTCTTGAAGTATATGTTTGGCACTCTGTGCTGCCTGTCCACATGTACACATGGCCGTGTTGCCAATCTTGAACTTTGTATACATGTGACTGCGGAGTCGGTTGTGTCCTGTTCTGAGACGTAGAATTATAACTTGTTCTGATCTGTTCATATTGTGATAGTCATCTTGTGTTGGTGTTTGTGGCTTTTTTATTGACTTTATCATCTGTTTTTTCTGATGGTAGGTGATTGGTATATCTGGTTGGTCTTCGGCAGCACCTTCCTTAGCCAGTTGGTCTGCTTTTTCATTTCCTGGTATTCCACAGTGAGAGGGTATCCACTGCATGGTTACCCTATACTGGTAAGACAATTCGCTAAGTAGTTTTTTTAAGTCTGTTAGTTTTCCAGACTGGAGAGCTTGAAGCACTGACCTTGCATCTGTCAGGAATACCACAGGTTGTAGGTCAGAGTTGGAGTTCAGCAGTTTTTTAGCTGCCACACTAATTGCCTGGATTTCTGCATCATAATTATTGCAGAATTTTCCTGTCGGTGTTCTGATTGTATCTCTAGGCTTGTGTGGATATTCTATATATACACCTGCACCTCCATTCCTCACAGCATTCTGTGCTGACCCATCTGTGTACACTCTGACCCATATATCTTGTGGATATTCCTCATCCAGGAAACTGAGGGTGACTGTCATTCGCTGCACACTGTTCTGTTCGTCCTCGCTTAGTATTCCTTTCACATGGGTCTGAATGTATATTGGCATTCCTTGGCTTTCACTCCACGGGGTTTGCTCTGGTACAGACCTTAAGGGGCTGTCAACTTCAGGTAGATCTGTAAGTTGTCTACGGAGTCGTTTAGCTTGATGGATAAAGCTGCTCCTTTTCAGTCGTCCCATTGCTAGATTTTGGAGTGGAGATCCAAATTACATTTGTTTTTATTGTTGATAGATTGAAATCCAAAATACATATATATTCTAGTCTTTGTTGAAAGAGTGTAGATTCAAGATACATTTATTGTTATTATTGACAGAGTGGAGATCCTAAAGACAATGTCAGACGAGATGTTCGCAGCATTGTGAAACAAATGTGCAAGATATACCCATCTAGTAAAATGTTCAGTTACATAATCGATGGTTTGAAGTGTAAAGTGTCCAAACAGAGAACAGGTAAGGTTTACTTTTTTAAGATTTGTATCTGTATTGCAGTATTTAATACCTTTTTGTTGTTGTTGTTGCTGTTCAAAATGTTTCATCATTTTATCAGGATAAAGATCATAACTTCTCAATGACGTAACTATCATACTGATACATGCTAGTGTGCACATACACACATAGAAGGAAATACCATAATTTCAACTAGTTTCTTCTTCTTCTTTGTTCTAAACTCCTGCAGATTAACAGGATGTAGTCCAGAGAACAGAATGCATTATGTCATGGTTTATAGCTTGATATCTGCACCTTTGGCCTGACACATATGACTTCAGTATGGCTTCTGAATCACATGAATCTCTATTGGATGAGATAGCCAACTCCACCTCTACAACCTACTTAGTTACCTCTTACGATGTGCATGATAGGTAACAGTGTCACCATTCTTTGCTTCCCTATCAGGCAAAATACCTACTGGCATCAACCAGCATCTCTTGTTGATCTGTTAACTGCATGATCAATGGAACTATATTGTATATATTTTCAGAACTGCTAGAGGAACTTGGTTGTCTCATTGAGAATTATGGTTTGAATGTCTGCCAGCCATCCCCAGCTCATGCACTCAAGATCATTGCGGGTCAGATCAGTGACAGGGATACCTCTGTCAGGAATGCAGCCCTGAACACAATTGTTGTTGCATATGCTATCCTGGGAGAAAGTGTGTACAAGTACATTGGCACAGTAAGTATGTCATATATTTGTCTGACAAATGTCATTTTGTCTCAGATGTCTTAAGTGTTAAAATTTAAAAGCAAAAGCAGCTGCCATACTGACAGCTGTTCGAATACTCACAACCAAGAGTCCATATCCCAAAAATACACAATCTTCAGTAATTAATAATCATTCTTACAAGTCATCCTTAATAGCAAACAAGACAACCTCATTCACAACATTAAAAAATATCTTCAAATTATCTAGAGAGCTTGCATTAGTACTGCAATGAATACCAGATCACTGTGGTATCCCTGATAATGAAAAAGCAGAAGAATTGGCAAAAATGGGAGGCAACCTTCCTCAGACCCGTGTACCTCAAAGTTTCAGGGAAGTGAAGTCACTGCTAAAACAATCTTAAGTAGTAAGAATTAAACGAAAAAAATAACCTTTAGCAAGTCAACATGAACAAATTGTACAGAAATGAGCAGGTCATGATATTTCAACTGAGGATGGGACACTGCTGTCACACACTGATTGGTATCAGCGACATTGCTGTCTGCATCTGAGGAGGAGCAAACCAGACAACAAAACACATACAACAGAATTGTTCAAGTTTCGCTATTTACAGAGTGACAATTTGGCCCACATGAGATTCTCTGTAAAACAAGTTGCAGGAGACCCTTGCACTTGGAGTACCAACCATATGACAGCCAAACACTTGTGAAAAGTTTTAGGGTACTACTGGAAGCCTGGTGTTAACTATCTTGCCAGAGTCATCGATGTGGAAATCAACGTGAATGAAGAATATCATCACATGACATATTCTTTCCAGAATGTAGTTTTTCCCTATGGATCTATTTAATTTTCTTTGGTCTTAAGCAAGCTGTCCTGCCTACTTTAAGGACATGTGCAGACATTCCTGTATGTCTTCAATCCAACAGTGTCTTGGTCGGCCTTTACCCCTGTTACCTTCTATCATCCCTTCCAATATCAATCTCTTCATACTGTGTCTCTTAACGTAACCGAAAAAACCCAGCTGTTTCTTTAATACCTGATTGTGCTTAGCACCTCCTGGTTTGTTTTCCTTGCTGCCCATGGTATTCTTAGAACTCTTCTGTAGCACTTTAATTCAAATGATATGAAGAAGATACAACCTTGAATAACCAAACTGCCAGAGGATAAGATACAACCACACTGATTTCTCTCATATAATTGGTAGTCTATATCATACTTGTTCTTAGATTGTTCTTATATTCTTAATTCCAGTATAATAATAGTATTATTAATTGAAGCATGTCTTGTATGGGATGAAAGAATAAAGCCTTGATAAAATTGAGAACATTGCATTGGAAAAGCAAACTTTGAAATTAATATACTGATAACTCTTAATATACTAACTGACAAATAAACTGAAAGCCAACCAGCTGTGAGTGTCAGATATTGTTATGTAGTAAACTACTGGCCATTCAAACACACCTGGCAAGGACAAGACAGAAAGACTAGCAAAGACGGAAACACAATGAGAACAGTCATACATACTAACAACCATGCCCACATTTAAAAAATATTGAAATCTGTGAACAAAGAGACTTGGCTGAACAGATGGGAAACACTGGGAGAGATCTACAAATATATGACCAACACTAATCCCAAAGACAAACCAACCTCCTGTGAAGGAAAGACCAATACTATTTTACAATTTCACACACAGCATATTCATCTTAATAATCACCTGAACAGAATACAACCACAACACACTCCTGGGTGCCGACTGTGCACTTGTCATTATGAAACTGTCAACCACCACCTTTTTAAATGTCCAGTGCTTGATGATAGAAAAATGCTTCTCCCTCTGAGGCCAGATAAATGGAAGACCCTATATAGAACAAAGCATCAGCTCACACGTTCATATATCACACGGTGGTATTAGGTCAAAAGACATGACCTCATGGACCGCTGGATCAGCAACTAACCAACCAACCATAACATTTCTTTTCACTTTAAACCCCTTTGTGCCTTGCAGCATCAGAGGTAGTAGAGTTCTCTGGAGATGGCTTTTTGTGTGCTTCAGATTTGTCTGTTTTCATTAACTTCTTTATTTCTGTAATCCATCAGTTGTGTGGTCTGCCACTGGCTTTGTAACCATTGAACCTTTATAGTAATGTGTTTTGAGGGACACTGTATGGTAGTCTGGAAGCATGTGAAAACCACTTAATCGGTTGTCTTCTGATGTAATCTAAGATTGGCATTGTGTGTGTTAGTCTTCTGATGTTTTCATTTTTATCTCTTATTGTTACTCCAAGGATTCTATATAGACAAGTCATTTCTGTTGTAACAAGTTTTTTTTGGCTTCTGCTGTTAATGTCCATGCTTGACATTGGTAGCATACTGCTGGTATGATAATTGTTTTATATAGTGCACTTGTGGTGTTCATGTTCAGATATTTGTTTTTGAAAATATGAGACATCTGCCATAAGATCTGGTATGCGATGTTGCATCTATGTTAGATTTATTTGATGTTTTTCTCATTTGATGATATGATGCTTACAAGATAATTGAATTGTTTAAGTTGTTGGTCATCAATGAGAATAGGTGTTTCTTGTCTATTTTTGTGATTGACATTACCTTGATTTCTTTGTGTTTATCAATTGTAATTGACATTACCTTGATTATTTTCTGTGTTTATCTTCATGTTAAAGACCCTATTGTGTGCAGTCTATTTATATGTTGTTGTAGTTCTTCTTCTGATGCTGATATTGCTTGATCGCCTGCAAAGAGAAATCCACTCAGGAGGTTGTTTAGGTTGTCTTCTTCATTGGTGTTGGCAATTTTACATATACAATCCATATATGTGATGAATAGCAAGGGAGTTAGAACACATCTTTGTCGCATGTCAGAGTGTATATGGAATTTGTAACTCTGAACACTGGGGATAATGTCATTCATTGTTCACTGATGGATCTGTGAGAAGTGTGTTAGAGATTTACATTTAGTAGAGCTGCCACTGAGTGTATTGATGCATATGTAACAACAACATCCAGTTTGTGGAAGTGAGAATCATTATTGTTTCCTGCAAATAAAAAAAAAATTATTATTCAAATTACTACGATAGCTATCGTATCTAAGGTAGCTATCGTATCTGGCTCCCAATCAGTGCATCGAAGATAGCTCCCATATTCCTGATGCCAGTGTAATAATCATAAATAATTAAAACTTGGCCGGATTATGGTAAAAAGGACATTGATTTATGTGAAGATATAAGCTTCTGTGATGAGATTGAGAACATTGCCTTCAAAACAGAGATGCATGCTGAGATACACTATAAGCAGTATGCAAATATCTGATGGCGTTGCAGGAATAATGTTGTATAAGACTTTGCTTTTCAACTTCTTCTGCATTCTTCTGAACACCCCATTTCTCCTTGCCACAAAGTTTGATGCCTTGAAGTGGACTTGAAGTGCTTTCTGTTTAGATGTCCTACTCACAGATAAATTGTCTTACTGGGCTAGTGTGTTCTTTCTACCAATGACCTCTGCCACTCAAACTTTCTGCGATCCAATTAAGCTCAGTTTGCAGCCTTGCTCCCTGTATCCATGCTGCAGACCACTACTAGGATATTTTCGCCATCTACTGACTACCTGTGAATGGTGTGTGTATGACATAACCTTTTGATTGTCTACTGTTTTGGTCTAAAAAATCTGATGAATTTTCCTGTCATATGATATAATCTAGCTGAATGACAAGGACCAAAGTCTCTTAGATGAGAGAATTAAACGTGCCGTGAAGAACAAGGAGCTGAAACCTAAAGAACCATTGCAGCCTCAACCTCAACAACAGCAACGACCAAAGACAGCTCCTGCAGGAGTTTTGGCTAAGGCTGCCTCACAGTAAGTACACTCAATAATGTTTCAGTCATGTATAACCATATTTAAATATTTGTTTAGTTAATTGCTAGATCATCATCGTTGCAGACAGGACACATCCTTAGGTGCTCTGATCCTCCCTCTCCTCTGAGGATATCTGCAATTACATGACCACTACCAGTTCAGTTCTCTGTTGGTTAATAAATATTCTCTTCAGTCCATGATGACATCCTAACATATTTTCATCATCGCTCTTCAGTCAGATATCAGGTTACAGCGCCATTAGCCTCAATGAATTGTGTGATTTGCTTCAGGTCATCCATGGAACCCCTCAAGTCTGGAAGTAGTGCCGTCTCAGTAGGCCATATTTTGTCCTATCATATTTTGATAACATTCATTTCTGGTGTCTCCATATTTGAAGCCCAACTCCTTTATTATGGACATGAACAATGAATCATTCATTAATTTAGTCTTACTGTGCATTTTCTCAGAAATAGTTCAATATGTTGGTACATTTTATGACTTTGCCACTCGATACATTGCCAGTCTGTCTACTCTCAAATTGCTTTGGACACCTGAATGACAGGGCACAAAAATTAATGTGACACGCTTCAATCTCCCCACAGCCGTAAGCCATTGTTCAAGAATACAACTTGCCCTTGCTTGTATTTTTCAAGTCATGATCTTTGAGTCACTGAGAATGCAAACATGAGATGCACTCTGAGTTTTTCTCCCCATCCAAATGAATGTCTTGTTTTGGTTAATCATGGTAAAATATTATGGTGTGCTTTTTAAACAAGTTCATGTCATTGTTTGTTACCACTGGCCCAGGTAAACAACATTGGACGCACAGTTATATGAACATCAGTATAAACTTAACATTATAGATTGAAATTTATAGAAACAAAATATTTGTAGATGTAGATACATTTCAAGCAAACAGAAACATATTGTTTATATTTGAGGTATCCTGAGACTGATGACTAGACTGCTGTATGTTGAACTTGAGGCTGATGGTTAGATTGTGTGTTGTGTTTCAAGTTGATCAGGCTGTATACTATTCTTTGAGGCTGAATAGGATGTGTGTGAGTGTTAACAGAACTGCATGAGGCTAGATAGTGTCTGTAATTGAGAATGAGTTTGCCATATATTAGTCTTGAGGCTGACTGGGGTGTATGTTATCCTTTTTCATGTCAAATAGAAATTGCGTAAATGTCCCCCTGCAGTCTGATTATTTTTTGACAATTTCCGTAATTTTGGTGGGTGTTTATAGAATGCAATAACTTTTTAACTTTTTGGTTTTTAAAGATTTTGTATATAATTTTTTAATGGAAATAAAGTATTTAATACTGAATCTAATTAGGTAAGTTTGCTGGTGTATGTGTGATATGTGAGGAGGTGGTGAAGATGAAAAATGAATTTTTAAAAAAGAAAAGAAAAGAAATTGACTGACCTGTACTTTTCCAATGTGTGGCATCCCTGATAAAATGCTGCTAAATACCTGGAGTAATAATATTGATAATGTTTCATAGCCAAACTAACGTATTCATAATGTCATCTGTTTTCTTGTTCTCGTTCACAATGTGACATGTCTACACAGCAAGTCCGGTTAAGCATATCTTAATGTATGCTATTGTATTTGAGTGCTCCCATATAACTTTCTGTGGATATCCGTCTCTGTCAGCCAGTGTTCTTCCCTTAAATGGTTTAGTGTAATGCAGTCTTGCAGGATGTGTTCAGTGGTCTATGCTGCCAGCCCACATGGACACAGAGGTGATGGGACCAGTCCTAGTCTATTTAAGTGGCTGTTTAGTCTGTTGTGTCCAGTTCTGATGCAGAAGATCTGCTCAGCTCTGTCAAGATATTGATAGTTGTTTTTTTGGGTGGTCAACTTTCCTACTAGCTTTGATGAGGGTCCTCTTTTCTTGGTAGGTGATTTTTTTGTCTTTTTGTTCCTGTGTTGCTCCATCCTTTACCAATCATATCTGCCTCCTCATTTCCTGGTATGCCATAGTGGAATGGTATCCACTGTAGTACTGTCCTTCTTTGGATGCTCACATCTCATATGGCTTCCTTCAGGTCTGGAAATTTATCGCTGTCAAGGGCTTGTAGGACAGACATTGAATCAGTAAGAAACATCACCTGTTGATATTGTCTTTTTAATTAATTCTACAGCGGGGTGCAAAGGGAACGCATTGCTCTAGGCGGACCCAGGGTTAGCAGATAACCAAGATCCCAAATGTACCTCCACGCGGTGCACCCTGGAAACATAAATACAGCAGCTCGTGCTGATTCTGGCCAAATCATTTGGGGATCGTGTCCGAGAATGTGGAGGTAGCAGATGGAAAGAGATTTGACTGCACAAGAGACAGACAATATCTCCGACACCACCAGCTGCACCACATATAGCGACACTGTCGACATACAGTGAAGCTAGTCAGTCCAGTCCGAACATTGGAGGGGCGGCCAATGTAAAATGCACGTAAAGGTAAATGCATGGCGAGAGACAAATATGTTTCATACAGAGTACAATGAAACAATGAAAGGGCAGAACGGCGCTAGAGGGCAGCGCGAACTGCAAATAGAAAGTGAAATGTCCCTAGGAAAGGGAACTACAAGCTCCGTCAGCTCGAGACGGGCTTCTAGTTACCAGAGTTCCTAACAGGCAGAGACCCAGACCCATCCATCGGCGTTTGGTAAAGCAAAAGACCTAACCCAACTCTAATGTCGAGCCTTCCTAAACCGGAAATATGCTTGCAAAGAGAAAGGGTTCTGTACCCGATGGGTGTAGGCAAGAAAGGGACAACGATGGTAGTCGTGGCCCAACTCTACTGTCAAGCTTTCCTATACCGGAAGAACACTTGCAGAGAGAAAGGGTTCCGTACTCGATTCGCTCAGGCACAAAAGGGACAACGATTTAGCCCTGGCCCAACTCTACTGTCAGGTTTTCCTACACCGGAAATACACTTGAAGAGAGAAAGGGTTCAGTACCTGATGGGCTCAGGCGCTATTGGGACAAGGACGCTCAGCTCGAGAACGCCTTGCTCTCAAACGCGTGGTGTGAGACTCGAACTTGGACAAGGGGTACACGATGTCGGTGAATGACACCTCGGCTAAGAGGACGAAAGAGCCAAGGTCCAACTCCTCTGTTGAGTTCTTCCCCTTAAGGAACCAGGCTCATGGATGAGAAACGGTTCAGTACCTAATGGGCACAGGCACAGCACGTCCAATTACACGAGGCAAGTTCATAGACAGTGGAACACCTCGTTCGAGTGAGACGAGAGCAAGAAAATCGTCTGGGCGAAGAGTCTTCACTACGCGTGCCTGGAGACAGATATAGAGGCTGTCACAGGCTAAGGGTAGCCCACCCGAATTGTCAAGGCATGCCGAAATCGGATGTGCTAGGCCTACAAGGCGCATAACGGTGGCACAACGTAATCACGCTCCCGGCGGAAATCGCACGGATATCCGTGATGGTTACAATGGAGCGAACGAAAAACAAAAAACAAACAATTCTACAGCAATATTTAGGGCCTGTACTTCTGCTGAGTCGTTGTAGCAGAATATTCCAGTTGGTGAATATGTGGATTCAATTTCTTTTTTATGGTTATTTTATGTAAGCTCCATCAAATTCATTCTTTACTACTCTGGTTGCCGATCCATCGGTATGTTACATCACTGTTTTATTTGCGCAAATGGTCAGACATATCCGTATTTGAGTGGGGGGGGGGGCAGAGACTTCTTTTGTAACAGGACAATGGTCCTATTAGGTTTAAGTTTTCATCTGGATGCAGTCCAGAGAATGGAAATTAAGTTTTGGAAATTAGTTTTTTTAGCGTCAGTGGCCAGACAGATCCAACTTCAGCAATTTACCATGAAGCAATCTTGCCTTTGGTTCTTGTTATCTTTCAAATTGGGATTTGTATTCACTATTTGTTTAGAGAGACAAATTATGGAGGGCAGAGCACTTGGGAGGAGGAGAAAGGGCAGATCAAGAAGAAGATGGACTAATGACATTAAAGATAACATTAATACACTGTTGGAAAATGCAAGCAGCATGGCCCAAAACAGAAGCGGTTCAGTGAGTTCATTGGAAAGACAATGTTCTGGAGAGAATACATCACATGACACACTCACTCTTGTCACCCCATATGTTGCTGATAAACAAATTTTAAAAATCATTGTTATAAGTGATCCATAGGTGTTGTTTGAAGAGCTCTTGCCCTTTGATAATGTGTCATGTTGTGATGTCAATTTGTAGTGTTTGTAAGTTATGTTATTATGTTTCATAATTCTCTCATTTCTCCAAGGCCAAATATGTCATCAGGCCATCAGCAGATTAAAAGGACCTACCAATTGGACATTGAGATGCCTGATGACAACTATGAAACTGTAGTGCCAAATCTAATAGAACTAGATCTGGATGCTCTCATGGCTCCTGTCACCAAACCAAAGTTTATGTAAGTCAAAACACAAGCAAAGTTTAGTTATGTGAAACCAAAGATTATGTAAGTCAAATATGTGAAGCTTAGATCATAAAACAAAAGATTGGTAAATCAAATATGCGAAAATTAGATAATGAAACCAAAGATTTTGTAAGTCAAAGACCTAAAGCTTAGATCATGAAATCAAAGTTTTGCAAATCCAATTTGTGAAGCTTAGATCATGAAATCAAATTAAGTTAAATTAAATTAAATTAATCAAATCAATTAAGTAAATCTTTTTTCGGGACCCTGCAACATGCTGGTAGCAGGCTATTAAATTTTATAGAATTATTTTTATTTAAAAAAAAAGATATTTACCTGTTATAATTCTTCTTATATGTGTATTCTCAAACTCCTGGGGATTCATTCTCAAACTACCTCAGGATATAGTTTGGAGAACAGAGTGCATTGTGTCATGGTTTACAACTTAGCTGGGATATCTGCCTTTCAGCTAGACACATCCGACTTCAGCATGGTCCCTGAGTCACTTTCTTCCTCTATGGGATGGGACAGCCAACTCTATCCCAAAACATCTTTGGTGATCTCCCAACATCACAAGGCCACACTTCTTATGCTGGAAAATGTTTTTTAACCATATACATGAGTGGAATTTGGTTATATCGGAGCATTTTACCATAAATGAATAATGGAGATCATATTTCAGGTTATCCTGCCACTATAACCTCCAGGAAAATTTATTTTACAAATTTAAAAATTATGTTTAAATTAAGGGGTGGCTTCAACTGCTAATTATGTAATGCCTTTTTTCATCTTTTTTGTGTAAATAAAGTCTATCTTCAATGGTATTTATTATATATATATATAATAGACCATATGGAAATTATCCAAAGGTTTGTTGGAAAGATGACACAGTAATCAGTGAAGCATTTTGAATAGATCTTACATCTTCCCTGTTTAGAGTTTGCTTTATTGTTATTATTATAAGTTATACATTTTGTAAATAATATCTTTCATGAACCTGAATAATCATTTGGACAAGCAGCATAGATAGTGAAACATATTCTGCAAGATTGCAACAAACTAAACTAGTTTTGGACTGAGAATTGACCAACAGTGACACACATCCAGAGGCAACTGCATTAGAGCCTTGAAATGAACTTTCAAATATTCCAACAATCAAGAAACCAGATTTTCTGTGTAGCCATAGATAAACAATTGTGAATGCACAGAAAAGTAATAATTGAGTTGACTTGGTGATAGAGATATTTGTGAGCTCAACTTGCAAACGCAACTCTTAAACTTGCTCATTGTTCAAAAGCCAACAATACACATTGTACTGCCAATGTGATTTGATATAGTTGTTGGTAACTATATTGCAACTTGTTCATATTATGAGCATTCTCATTCCAACTTTGTTATAGTATGCACTGCTTTCGTGATGTCATTGAAATCACATCACTAGCAAAACCTTGTTGCCACACAAAAATGGCTAATTTTATCAGAAATATCTGTTTACTGAGCATGTCAGCTACAGATATGTTTGTTACAAACTCGTGGAGATGAAAAGATGAAACAAAAAAGGACCATCCAATTTTGGGAGTGGAGGGGAAAACTCAGCATGCAAATCGATGCATTCGGCAGCAGTCCTAGCGACTGAAATGCATACTGCATCTTTATTGATATTCATTCTAACACTGCTTATCTGCCCCTATTTCTTTTCCCAACTTTTTAATATTGTAATATTATTCCATGTTCTCTTCTACCCCTGACGCTGAAAGGCAACAAAGGGTTTAGCGAATAGATAGATTCCATGTTCCACTAAATAATGTAGGCATCTCTCCCTGTATTGTACCGAATATCCTATTCAGGATGTAGTGATCATCTATTTTATTTTTTGACTAGTTATTTTCTAGGCAATATTTCATTGTAATATGTCATTTAATGTCCTTAAATCTGGAAAGTAACAAAAGTACTGGAGCAAAAATGTCATAAATGCCTGAGCTATACAGAATGTATTAATGACAACAGAGATAATATTTGTACCTCTCTGCCAGAGCTAGATAGGATGAATGAGTGATAACCAAAAATTCAAGAGTAGTTGAAAAACAATGTCCATGATATGCTTAAATTATTTATCATTTATTACCAAACTTGATAATCTGTTGTATTCAGGGCACGGCCAGCCTCTCCCAGTGTGTCATCCAAGTTAATTGGGTTGGCTGATGTATCTGCCAGCATCGGTACTGTTGTTTCTCAGATATCTGATGTCAGTATCAATGTCAGTATTAAAGCTTTAGCACAGGTTGGTGTATACTACATTTTTTTGTTGTAATGAAAATATTACATTTCAATTATGTTTCATTCATTTTAATAGGATACTTCTGAAAAAAGAACATTTAAGAAATGCTATAATAAGTTCTATCAATAGAAGGTAATACTGCTAGTAAAACTGTATGGAAAGAGTCAATCAATAAACCCATAACCCTTCAGGGTCGTAGGGGTACCACATTGGATGCTTCAGCACACAGAGTCCTCCAGCGAATTCTATCCTCAGCGATGTGGATGAGTGTGGAAATATCTAGCCCTGTCTATTCCTTGATGTTGTCTGTCCATGTCTTTATTTGCCCTCCTCTGCTTCTTCCACCCTCGACAGTTCCCTGCAGTATTGTTTTTGACAAGGAATCGTGCCTGCATACATGTCCGAATCATGCTAGTTTTCGTCGTTTCACTATTGAAATCAATGGCTCCTGGACACCTGCACACGTGGAAAGAGTACTTACATAGGAAACAGGTAGTGAAGTCTTACTGGACGATGTCTAACACACTATCACTGTCGGATGCTCACATGAAATAATACACACAACAAAACACAGGATGTAATCATACAAATAACAATACACAGGACATAATCAACGTTTTGACCAGTAGGGCTGTATCAAGGTAAGCACATAACCTAGAAAGACAACAAGTAGAAATGACCACACCACACAAGCGTGTCAGAATGAAATATGGATGTGAGATGCCCGAAACTTTTTGTTTGTTTTCACCTATATTTATGTTTTTTTATGTACTTCCTGTTCCTATACTTCTGGCATCTCACATCCATATTTCACTCAGACATGTTTGTGTAGTGTGGCCATTTCTACTCATCGTCTTTTGATGTTATGTGCTTATCTTAATGAAGGCTTTTTGGTCGAAACGTCAATTATGTCCTGTGTGTTGTTTTTTGTTTGACTACATCCTGTATTTTATTGTGTGTATTATTTCATGTAAAAATCCGACAGTGATAGTGTGTTAGTCATCGTCCAATAAGACTTCATTACATGTTTCCTACGAAAGTACTATTTTCATAAATTCTATAAATTTTTAAATATAAATGTGAAATATCAAAATTTGAAGTGATGTAATTTTACATCCATTGATGAATATTTGTAGTTTTCTGATTGGTCCCTTTTTATTATACTCTGTATTTCTTAGCCAAACAACAGCCATTGATTTAACATTTGAGCATACTTATTTACTTCATTTTTATTTACATATTATATTATTTATTTTAAAGATGACAACTGAAGTGATAATTATATGTTCTAACATCAAACAGATTGATGAGGTGCTGAAAGACGAAAAGAAGGCAGACGTAATGGTCAATCATATAGACAATCTTCTGGTTGTTATAACCATGCAGTGCAAACTTGGCATCAGTAAGCATCTAATGGACCCACATGTTGAAAGTAGCGAAGTCATTCGTCTCTACAGGTGCCTTCTATCCACACTTTTAAGCGTGAGTTTGAGTGTTCCATTTTAATATACTTTATGTGGTCACTTTTTTACAATGCCAACTCAGTTATGGAGTAGATAGTGGGTCCACCAAAAGTTGATAATCCACAGGTACTTGTGATTAGATATATTAGTCGTGCCTAAAAATTCAATAACAGTTGAATAACAATGTCTGATACAAGATATGCTTCAATTATTATTATACTAACTTTACAAAATGAGCATGTAAAAGACCTGAAAGTCTAATTTGTAGTCCCACCTGACCAACCAGCGTACAATAACAAAGCCCCCCCCCAGCAGATGGCATACCTATATTTTGAAAAGCCCTATTTTATCTGTACAATTATATTTATAGGCCCTCTGAATAAGAGGTTTCTTCTCCTTGCACACTGCTGAATTCAGAATCTTCTCAAAACATTGCATACAGCTGAAATTCAGAATTTTCCTAAAACATTGCACGTGGTTGAAATTCAGAATCTTCCTAAAACATTGCACGTGGTTGAAATTCAGAATCTTCCTAAAACATTGCACGTGGCTGAAATTCATAATCTCCCTAAAACATTGCACGTGGCTGAAATTCATAATCTCCCTAAAACATTGCACGTGGCTGAAATTCAGAATCTTCCTAAATCATTGCATGTGGCTGAAATTCAGTCTTCTGGGTATGAAATAAAGTTATGGAAAATTGAGACACCCCTGCCCCACCCCATTACACAAAAAAAGAGTGCAAGAGCTCTATTCTAATTTCTGCTGATCAAACAACCAATTCACAAGATATACATTTCATGGCAGAAACACTACATATAATTTATTCATGAATCATCTAATAGTTAAGACATGACACTAGCATCTGCAACCTATTGCAATTCTGTTTGGTCATTCATTCAGATCCAAAGTAGCTACATATTACACCGAGGATATCCCTGCTCCTCATAGCACAACTATCAACAGGAAATGCTATCCTATAAATATTTTTGGGTATGTGTACTACATTTATGATTTACGTTTATCTATTTGGGGTGCAGTATTTGTATGGAAATTCTATAGGTCTTAACTGTTGTAGTTCCCATGAATCATTTAATTCATAATTGACATCCTCTTTTCATTTATGATCTTCACTTCAATTTATGAACACCAGATTTTTGATAGAACAACTATGGGCAAGAAAGCGTCGATAAATATCCTGAAAGATCTCATGCACAGTTTGCTGACTGTGCTGCTGGATACACAGATTGAACAGCTGGAGGATGGTCCGCAGATTATTCGTACTGTGAATGTTACTGTTGTAAAGATCATCAACAAGTCAGATCCTACAAATATTACATGGTGAGTCAAGATTTATTTTCAAATTTCATGGAAAAAATTACTGTCATGTTACATCAGACCTGTAGATACAGATTGGTAGTTAGATGGGTAGGTTCTCAATACACACTTGTTGCAATTGAGTAGAAATGGAGTTGAGGTAGGTAGGTGGATATATAGGTAGGCAGATTTATAGATAGGCAGGCAAGTAGATAATTTGTTAATATCCAATTAGTGCAGAGTTAATGTAGGTATGTATGTGGGTGTAAGCAAGTAGGTAAGTTGGTCGGTAGATAGATAAATGTATTGATTGGTTAATTAACCTTTAGCACTCTAAATTAAAATTGCACAATTTCTGCCCTGCCAATAATTCTTTTTTGGCATTTTTCTTTATTTTTGGTGGATGTTTGGTAAACACAATAACTTTTGTTTTTAAAGATTTTAAAATAATATTTGTACATGTAAATAAATAATTGAATACTGAATTTAGTTATGTGAATTTTATTTGTGTATATGTCATGCAAGAGGTGTGAGATAGTGGTCAAGACCAAAATTGCCTTCTTTTATTTTAATTAAAAAAAAATTAGCCTATAGTTTTTCCAATGTGTGGCACCCCTGATAAAATTCTTCTACTTATCTAGACCTATTGTATTTATGTTATTTCATAACTAAACCAACATTCTCTTAAATTTATATTGAAGCAAATAAAACACATAGATGTCACCGTGTTGTTGATTTCTCCATTAAGTCTAGGCTGACACGCAGCATAATTATATTCAATTATACAATTATATTCCGCGAAATGTCTGGGTCTATTCTTGTCATATGATTTCATAATGAATCTAATGTGTTAAATACTAATATCTTTGATAACAAAAGTAATTCTCAAGAATTCCTCGTCATCATAATCACATTCCATAATTCACTGAATATTACTGTCATTTCACTCAATCTGTGCAGTTCAATTTAGCTTCCCACTAGAGAGAGCTAATTCACTTAACATTAGCAATCATGACCATCACCAGCAGGTGTTTACAGGAAGACATGTCCTACGACTTACAATCACCTATAGCTTGCTAAAGGTTAATAAGAATGTGGTTTAAATACTTTCCTCACATTTAGGCAAGTTTGTAACATATCCTATTGAGAACAAAATGATCAACCCAGCATTTTTTGGTTGTAGATGATTTCAGAATGTTTACATTCAATGGATTGTCATTGTTTTCTGAATAGTATGGATACAGAATACCTTCCTGTGGAAATTAAACCTGGTACTTTAGTTTTCCTAGTGCCCTGCTGTGTACCCTTCAGCCACAAAGCTGGCAGAACACATAGAGAATCATAATTAACGTTATAATGGATACAAAAAGACACTCAAACGGCATAAAGGATTGATTTCATTGTACTTGGGTTACCACACATGTATTCTGTCCCCTTCAATGAAGCGGCACAGCGCCTACCAAGAGAACCACTTATAACATGTAACTCCATAGCTTCATGCGATAATCTCCGGGGATCTCTAAAAAAATCCACTTTATTGAACCAGATAGATTCAAGCGGGATTTGAACCCATGACCTCTTGAGTACAAAGTGAATGGCTTAACTACTATACCAGGCAGATCTTCTTGTGAGGAATACAATAGCATGAAAAAGGCAGCCAGAAATAAAAATATTCATAAAACATAAACTAATGATTTCCCCCACAAAAGGAAACACATATCCACAACCTATCAAAGTTTCAAAAGTGCATCTGCTCTATTACATTGAATATTACATTGTGAATACAGATTTCTCAGATCTGTATGTCTGAAGATCAGCAAGCCAATGCTGCTGTTATGATGTAGTAACCATCCTGTACTACTCTTTTACTTCAATCACATTGAGTCCTCTTTAGTCGCCTCTTGTGACATGCATGACTGGTCACAGTGTTACAATTCAAGCAGTTAAGTCAGAAAGTTTTCCAAGAATATCAAAATTCAGTTAGCAGTTTTGGCTGCTTGCAACTGTTCTAGTGATACTTCCTTAAGTCACACTGTTTGAAGATCTCCTGTTTCTGATGGTTGGGTTGTGTCTTTCCCCTCCTGTTTCTGATGGGTTGTGTCTTTCCCCTCCTGTTTGTGATGGTTGGGTTGTGTCTTTTCCTGCAAATTATACTGATCACCAATGTGTGTTTCTGGGACCCAAATAAGAAGCAAAGAATAGCGGCACTGTTACTTGCCATGTTCATCGTAAGAGACAACCAAGGAGGTTTTGGGGCTGGAGTAGACTGTCTTTATCTCATAAAGAGTCAAAGTGACAAAGAAGCCATGCTGAATGTTGGATGTGTTCTACCACCAAAAGGCCCAGATATTGCAGCCATAACACAAGTAAGCCATAACACAATGTTTTCCATTCTATGGACTACATTTTGATAATCTGGAGCAGTTTGAAAACAAATGCAGAAGAATAAAAATGATGTTCATAAGTTTGTTGAATATATTATGGCTTGGCCTTCTATGGTATGAGAGAAAATCACATACTTAACCCTCCTTAGTCAACTCTTTCAATATATATGGAAGTTCACAATGTTACTTTTATTTGTTGCTCTTTCAGACTCCAGTAACATAAGTATAACATTTTTCATAACCAAGGATAATTATTTGATTCTTTACAGTGCAATTATTCCCTTGATGAGAGAATGCTTGCTGAGTGAGACTTGCTCAAATAAATTTTTGGATTTGGTCATCAAGGTAATATTAACTTTTATTTACTATTGTTAAACAATATGTGGAGCATCTGAAGGTCTTACTATTGGCCTAGCAGACCAACCATTATGTAACAGTAAATTCTCAGTAGATGACATGCCAATATAGAGAGGTTTTTGTTTTGTATACAAGAAGAAAAGATATGATGGCAGTACACATCCTTGTCTGGCATACATTTCTATCTTCTGGAGTTCTACTACATTTCTGTCAAACTGTATTTTTTTCCAATTATATATTTCTTACTATCTTGAGATCTTTTCCCATCAACATTGAGTTTTTCTAACATTTGTATCATTTCTGAATGCTTCATTTTGTCAAAAGCTTTATTATAATATAAAGAAGTTCTTAGAGATGCTAGAGTAAAAGCAAATTGTTATATGATGTTATGCATTGCTAATGCTATTGTTATAGCAAAAATTAGAAGTAAACAGTCAAAATTGTTAGGGCATGTGATTTCAAAACTTGAATATTTAGTAACCATTGGAAAGATTAAGGGAAGAAGGGACAGAGACAAAGAGAGAAGTTGTTGGATGGGTTGTCACTTACAACACAAGAGACATAGTTGTGGAGAAACATGATCATAATGTGGGGTATCTATCATCTTCACAGGGGCATAGAGAGATTGCTGATTTGCCCATCCTGTTCTTGTGAGTTGCATGCCTTTGGATGGATTTCCCTAGCCTGACAGCCTTCTGATTTGTCAACAGGTTTGGCGAGTGTATCAACTCTATGACATGATGGATCACAGCCCACTGTGCTGTAGAGACCAGATCATTCTCTGGTGTTAGTTTCAGGGATAGAAATGGAAGTCCGTCATATTGAACTTGGGTTAACTATGCCTATGTTGGATAAAGTGTGCAGTTTCTATGGAACTAGTCTCGTGTAATTAGATAGTTCATTGTCCCCTGTGGCTACAGGTATTGAATCTTTTGTCTTTGGTATGTTGCAAGCTCCAATATGGAAGCAAAGAATAATAACACTGACCTGCCATGCATAGCGTAGAAGGCAAATAAGGAGATCTAGGGATGAAGTTAGCTGTCCAATCACTTGACCCAAAAAAAAGTGACCCAAAAGCCATGCTGAAGTAGAATGTGTCATGCTGAAAGGTGCAGAATATCACTGCATAACTGTAAACCGTGACAGTATATTTCATTCTCAGACTACATCCTGCTAACTTGCAGGAGTTTGAGAATAACCACACAAGAAGTAAATGACAGTGAAAATATCTTAATTAAGTTAATATTCATTGTTAAATGTTTTGGTGTTTCATTGTTTCAAAGTTTCATTGGTTCTGATATGAATAAATCTGCGAAAGTTATTTTTAAACTACTAATAATTATTATTATATCTTTCTTCCCATCGAGGGCAACTCCATGAAGTGGAGATGGGGCTTAGTCTAGCGAACAGAGGTTGGAAACTAAGATTGCTCTGGTCATCCCTGACACTGAGCAGGATCACAGTCCTGCCCAAGCAAACACTGGTGCTAAAGTCGGAGATACAAGGCAGAGAGGCACACACAACCATGGTATCATGCAAGAGGACTAGATATGTCTTCACAACAAAATGTGCTCTGTAGACATTAAACTGCGAACGAGAAGAAGAAGAGATATTCTTTCTTAGCTTCCATAAATGTCAGTGGAAACCATCTTCTTCTATGTTACATGTCCTTTGCAGAATATTGTCCTAACTGCAACTCAGTACGCCTCTCGGTTCTGTGCAAACATCCCTGCTTCTTCAAATGTCATATTCAAAAGATCTTTGATATGCTGTGTCCATCAACGTCTTGTTTTGCCTCTTATGATCTTACTATAGCATTTCATTTCAAAAGCTGATATTTTTGTTTCTATTACAGTTGTCGTAGCCCAAGTTCATAACCATATATTGCCACTGGAAAAAAATAGCTTCTTAATAGTTGTATCTTTGTTTTTCTGTTTGTCCCTTGTGGTAGATTTTTCACCTGGGATGTTTTTTTGTGAAAATTGTACCTGGTTACAATTTAGTAAAATGATAAATAATTTTTCGTATAGCAAAACCTATCAGAATGTTATTGAAGAATGCAAGCATTGTTATTTATTCAATATGTTTTTATCACACAGTGCTCATGGAAGATCCTAAATCTGGTGCCAGACAACATCAACGATCTCAACTGTGATCGAGTTTTGTATGAAGCACATTTGTTCTTCCAGCAGTTCCCTACATCCAGCTGGAAAAGCAGGCCAAATTTGGATATGCCAATTAGGACTATCAAAACTTTACTTCATAATTTGACCAAACTCAAGGGAGATAAGGTCAGCATTTATTATTTTCAGAAACATATCAACATGCAAACAATATATAGAAAGAAAGCAGATCAACTGTTTCGGAAACCTTATGCGAATGGAACCATCACAACAACCATCCAGGTGTACAATAGTAGAAAGAATGGCTACAAAGCAAGAGGAAAACCATGAACAAGATGGGAACATTTTCAGAGAGATTGTTAAAAACTACGGCCTAACCAGGGCAAGCACAACAGAGATGGCGAAAGGCAGAAAACTTCAACTCCCCACAACACCTGATAGCATTTTTGGAAAAGACAATAGATAGATAGAAACACATATAAATTAAATAAATGTGTTTGTTATTTTAAAAATGAGTTGGTATAATTAAGACAACATTGAGTTTAAATGCTGCAAGAAAGAGTTGCAATTGTTGGATGGGGAGACATGATACAAAAGCTCATGATGATACTATGGCAGTTTAGCACCCACCGTGCCCTGAGACTTTAGTGGACATATGCCCATAGATGACAATTTACAAAGTGGAAATGGTAGATTTGGAGTTGATTTGGGTCAACTATATATGTTTTGTATGAGGTATTCCGCTGTCAGTTACTGGTCTCATGTAATTAGCAGGTCCATAGAAAATGAAAACATGATGATGATATTTCTCCTTCGCAAGCAAAGATGAGCATGGCATGAAAAACATTAAATGCGATGGAAAAAAATACAAAAACTAATTAACTTGTTTTTTAAACAAATTAATTGGTAATTAACTAATTTGGTTTGTGAATTTGTAGATGTCCGATTCGTGCACGGAAAGTTCTATTGCAGTGCATGCAGGAGTGCTGAAGGTTCGGGGTAGAAGAATTTTCTGATTTGTCCTTCCGCTTCTTGCGCTTGTGGATTGCCCGCAGTGTTCTTTCTTTTTCAAATTTCGTGATGCCAGCAGTGATCTGGGAGTGTGCCAAGCTGAGCGATCAAGTGCTGTAGTTTCCCAGGAGCTAGGATCGATGCTGCAGTGCTTGAGAGAGCTTTTTAGGTGATCTAGTAATGCAGCTATATTGTAAACCGGCAGAACAATGTACTTCATGCTTCGTGGCGGAAATCATACAAACTTTCATGTTCGTATGAGAGTGAACACAGAAGAATTAGAATTTCTTACTATCCTTGTATCTGTGATAAATAAGTGCAGTGTTTCACCCATGTGTTACCTTGGTCTGAAGGTGAGCAAAGAATAATAGCAACACATGAGATTATGGAGTGCATTTGACTGTCCCATCCCAAATCAAATTGATCCAGAAACCATGCTGAAGTCAGATGTGTCAGGCCAAAAGGTGCAGATGTCACAGAAAAGCTATACACCATTACACAACACATTCTGTTCTCCAGACTAGATCCTGCTAAACTGCAGAAGTTTGAGAACGAATGCAGCTGAAGAAGTGCAGTGTTTACATAATTTCTAGTAAATTTTAAGAACTGTTGCAATGATTTCAAGATGAGAATTGCAGGCAGTGTCAAATGAAATTCATTTTGAAAACGAAGTGAAAATAACAATTAAATTACCTTATAACGATGAGTACCCAGTAATCATATTGATATAACAATAAGCTCCCAGTAATCATACTGATATAACAATAAGCACCCAGTAATCATACTGATATAACAATAAGCACCCAGTAATCATATTGATATAACAATAAGCACCCAGTAATTATATTGATATAACAATATCATATTGATATAATTAATATTCTATCTCTGTTCTGAATCAGATTCTCAGTCACACAGGAATGATTGGAGCATCAGAGAACTCTGAAGTAGAAGCTTACCTGCATACTGTGTTATCTAAGAGCAACTACAAACAGGAGGAGGGTACAGATAGAATTAAAGTGAGCAAATGTTGCAACAATAAATTCTTCTCCTGCATTCATTCTCAAGCTCCTGCAGATTAGCAGGATGTAGTCCAGAGAATAAAATATGTTGTGCCATGGTTTTACAAGTTTGCTGTGGTAAATAAGTCTGAGAAAATGTATCGCCATGGCAATAGAAAAAAATATGTTGGAGATCCATTGTCTTTCAATTTTCTTTGTAATGTTCATTAATAATATTTGATTGTGCTAATAGAAACTAGATTTAAATAACGTTATTTAATATTGGATTGTGCTAATAGGGACTAGATTTAAATGATGTTAATTAATAATATTTGATTGTGCTAATAGAAGTAATAGAAACTAAATTTATATGTTATTTCATGATTTCACTAATTTTTTTGTTGTGTTTTCAGTGGAGTCCTTTATTTCATTTTCAGTAGAATATTTCTTTTTTTTTTCAACAGAGTTCTTCAAAAGGCAAGAGAGTGTCAAAAACACATGAACTTCTAACAGAGATCTTTAAGAAAATTGGAAACAAAGAGAATGCACGAGAGGTATATTTTGTTCATTATATTTTTCCATATATTTTCATAGCTTGTATATTCATTAATTTTCATTTATTAATTATTAATTAATTATTTAATTAATTTTTGTAATTTGTTTTATTTATTTAAATTGAGCAAACAATAATATTTTATGAATATTGATTAAGGTTTGGGTATGCTAATTGTCCTTACACATTAAATATATCCATAGATGCTTAGATTTCCGCTTGTAAATCTCTTGTAATGGTTGATGGGTCTGTGTTGTTGCAGTGTTCTTTTTGAAATTTCTAGAGCTGTTCTCTCCTTACTACGCATAGCCTCACTCCAAATTCACACATGGTTACTGACTTGCTCATTGACTTCAAAGTCCTCCGATCATGTAAGCTCTCATGATCACCATTTTGTGACACTCACCATTTTGGTCACCTAAGTAATTACTACTATTGTTTGCCACACAAGAAAATTTGAGTTTTTCAGTAGAGTTCTTCCTATTGTTTTCAATAGTTTTTTCATTTTATTTTCAGTGGAGTCCTTCCTTTCATTTTTAGTAGAATCATAAATTCCATTTATTTCATCGATCAAGTGACATATATTTTCTGTTTAAACCCAGTTGAATACTTTGTGTTTTGAATATTTCTATTCCACCGAAGATGGATGTGTCGAGCCATTGGTGCAAATAAAATGGCCACACAACACATTTCCATTCTCTGGATTACATCCTGCTGGAAATCTAGTAGAATGGTCCTGCTACAAGGGAGATCCAGCTGGAGTTTGAGAATGAACGCTGAAGAAGAATATTTGTACAAATTACAATTTTTTTGTCTGGTTATTTGTTGGGCATCTTCTTCTTCTTCAGTGTTCGCTCTCAAATAACCACAACGTATACTTCCCCCAGGGAGCGTGAAGTATGTTGTGCTGCAAGTTCCACAGTAAAACTGTGATTATTTGCACCCCGGTTGGCCACTTGTGGTCAGGACGTCTGAGGTCCAGCACATCCTTTTTCATCATTCCTTTATTTCGGGTTTGGTCCCTAATTTGTTGGGCATGACTTAAAGAGAAAAATGTACAGTTGTTTGATTTTTGACTGGTAAATAATACATTGAGTATTTTATTTATGAAAACTGATTATTTTGTATTTCATTGTACTTTGTGTACATTCTTAGCATTCAATATCTCTTAAAGAAATATACTGTCCAGGACATGCCAATGTTATTGCCAAAACAACAGTTTTGATAGGTGAATGCATTTATAATTAGTGAATTGAGAATGGATACGGGTAACTTTTGCAGTTGCTTGGCCAGCCACTGTTGTATCTGGATACTACTATAGATGATGATGGATCTAGGATATGATTTGGGGAATTTGGTATTCAGGGTGGTATATGTAGGAAGGCATCTGAGGAATTTGTTCAACCAGCGAGTCACAGGAACCATCAGTTTGCATTCACTTTGATATTTTCTGAGGAAGACTGAGCACCTATGGGATTGCCATAGTGTAGTGACATCGGCTCATAATCATTATTCTATGTTTCTTCTTCTTTCGTTCACTTGAAACATGTCTATATCTAATTCTGTCTCCTTAATAAAACTCACTGTCTTTTGTAGTTCATACAGTGTCCCATAGAGCTTTGATTCCAGTGTTGTTTCCTCTGGCCAATATGTCTGCCTCAGCTTTTCATGCTCAGAACACTCTTGAAGTATATGTTTGGCACTCTGTGCTGTCTGTCCACATGTACACATGGCCGTATTGCCAATCCTTAACTTTGTATACATGTGGCTGCACCCATCGAGGTCAGCACCGTGCAGTGGTAATAGGGCTTAGTTCAGCCATCAGGGGCTGGAAACTAAGACTGGTCAGGCAGTCCCACTCGAGCAGGACCATAGTCCTGCCCAAGTAAGCAGAGTGCTGAAGACAGAGGCATCCAGCCAAAAGGCGCATAGATAATCAGGATGCCACGCACAAAACACAATGGAAACATGTCTATGTTTCTAAAAGTGTTTCCACAGTTGCTGATGATAGTTTGATCATACAATAGTTAGTTTTCTTCTGCTGGTTTTGTTCTCAAATTTCTGCTGGTAAGCAGAGTGTGGTCCAGAGAATGGAATGTCATGTATTTCAACTTAGTGTTTTAGGACGAATGGTTTGAGCATATTGACTTCTAGATCAGCAACTAACAGCTTTGTTGCAATGTCTGCATCTTATGGTTTGACTCATTGCATTTGAATTTCAGAAAGGCTTTTAAGTCACTTTGAAATATGGGATGGAACAGTAAATTCCACCTCCTGACCTTCTTAGTCTCCTCTTACAACATGCATGGCAGGTGACATTGTTACTATTCTTTGCTCCCCTTATTTGCTCTGAAAAGCGAGGGTGTTTATTTGTATTCACATTCCAGTATTGATGAATCCCCAGTCCATCCTACTGAAAAATGGTAGCTTTCTTTCTTGTTCTTGCACAAATTTAATGTATTCTGCATATAGGTTAATCTTCTTCATTGTTCATTCTCAAAATTCTGCTGAATCTCTCTTGTAGCAGGACAATGGTCCTACTAGATATCCAGGAGGGTGTAGCGTATCATAAAGAATGGAAATGCACTCTGTTGTCTTTTATTTGCGCCAGTGGCCAAACACATCCATCTTTGGCAGATATGTATCTAATCACTAGGATTAGTGTGCGCTCTCATTGACTCCACGCTGTAAAAGCTTGTACTAACCCAACTGCAGGTGATGTGGACTGCTTTCTGTGTGTTTCCCAACCATCTTCTTTGTTTGTTCTCAAACTCCTGCAGATGTGCAGGATATAGTCCAGAGAATGGAATGTGTTTGTTAATGTTGACAGCTTAGTTATGATATCTGCACCTTTCAGACTGGCTTCTGGGTCACTTTGACCCTCTATAGAATGGAACAGTCAATTCCACCCAGAAACCTCCTTGGTCACCTTTTACGACATGCATGTCACTATTCTATTTCCTTTTGTACCCCGGTAACACATGATAGTCCTACCAATTGATTGACTACCCTCCTGGGTTATAATATTCTATCTACACATGATCTCTATCAGCTGAACCATCTAAATGGTAACTGACTTTATGAGTTGGGAAGTACTGTAGACACAATTAGAACAGTTAAAAATTATATAAATTAAATAGGATATTGATATATATTTTCAACAGGGCCTGAATGACCTATTTGACTTCAAGAAAAAGTATCCTGAAGCAGATGTAGACCCGTTCCTATGGAAAGCTTCACCACATTTCCAGAAATATATCCACAACATGTTGTCGGAGATTGAGGAGGAGAGAAAAGGAAAGAAAATAGGTATGGGGTGCTTGACTTTTGATCTAATAGTGTTTGTGGTCAGCAGAATTATTTGTCTTTTTTCCTTGTATCTATGTCAGACTGTTCATTTATTTGGAGTCTATGAATGTTTTTTCTATGCTTTAAGTTTATCTGCCATCTTAATCTATGTACTCGTCTCATCAAAACTGTATTTCAGAAAAGGGAAACTTAAACAAATTGTCAGACTTAAACTTTTATTCTGCCATCATGAGAGTAAGACCTTACCTTTTTTCCAACAATCACAATGGGTGCTGAGTGTTGTCTGTTAGCTTCTAGAAATGTATTTTGTTTGTGTATTTCAATCACAAGTATGACCATTTTTTACATCCACTTTATGAAATTCAGTTAGGGTTATGTCCTTGTCAAGGAGTTAGTAGGTGACTCATAAGCCTTATGATGGCCCCAATGTTCCTTGGACAGTTTAAGCATGGGATGATCACTTTTGATGATGTTTGATCTGCCCTTCTTCTTATTCTTTTGTTCTCCTGGAACATGCTTATGTCTGAAGTTTTGTCTCATCTATAAACTTTACTGCATTATGTAACTCTTATAGAGGTGCTTTAGAGTTTTTCTTCCACTGTTGTTTTTCTGGGCCAGTGTATTTGCCTCAGAATTTCATATTCATGGCATTCCTGAAGAATATTCTCTGCTGTCTGAGGTGTTTTTACACATGGCCATGTTGTCAATCTTGAACTTTGTATACATGTGGCTATAGAGTCAGTTATGTCATGTTCTGAGGTGCAGGATAACAACTTGGTCTGTTCATAATTTGGTAGTCATCTTGTATTGGCGTTGGCTTTCTAATTTCCTTGATCATCTGCTTCTTTTGATGGCACATTATTGGCACATCTGATTGATCATCAGCAGCTTTCTCTTAGCCAGATGATCTGCTTTCTCATTTCCAGGTATTCCTCAATGTGATGGTATCTATTTCATATCTACTTTATAATGCTTGCTTAGTTAGGTCAATAGTATTGGCAGGTCTGGTAGTTCTCTTGACTGGAACACTTGTAGTAGTGCTTATTTTGCATCTTTCGAATACTACAGGCTGTGAACCTAGATTGGCCCTCAGCAGTTTTTTTATTCGATTCTTGATTGTCTGGATTTCTGCATGGTAATTATGACAAGAATTTCCCCATTTGTTGTTGATGTGATTGTATCCCTAACATTATTTGGGTACTCTATATATATATATATTCCTGTTCATCCATTTTTCACTGCATTCTTTGCTGATCCATCTGCATATACTCTGATCCATGTATCTTGTGGATTTTTGTCATCCAGTAGTCTGAGACTAACTGTCCATGTTGTACACTATTCTGTTCATTCTCACTGAAAATTCATTTTTCTGAAAAGTCTTACTAGATACACCCTGGGTGTGTTGCGCCAATGGCCAGATACATCTGACTCTGGCAGAAAGTATAATTTTAAACTGAATTAGGCTGAGATTCATTCATGTGTTGAGGGGACCTGAATGAGGAGCAAAGAGTAATGACAGTTACCTTCCGTGCAAGTAGTAAGAGGTAACAAAGGAGATTTTGGGATGTTGTTGGTCGTCCCATCCTATATGGGGTCACAGTGACCTGGAAACCATGCTGCAGTCAAATGTATTAGGTTGAAAGTGGCTAGATATCACAGTCAAGCTGTAAACCAATACCACAACACATTCCATTCTCCAGATTATGTCCTGCTAATCTCCTGGGAGTTTGTGAATGAAAGAATAAGAATACTGAGATAGTTGTGACATGTAAAAAGAATTTAGGATGGCAGAATGATTGTCTCTGTGTTGCGGGCCTAAAAGGGAAGCAAAAATTAACATTATCAACTTGTCTTGCATGTCATAAGAGCAGACTAAGGTGGGTTTAGGGATAGTGTTTTATGTCCCATCTTATAGGTCAAGGTGACTAAAAACTGTGCTGAAGTCATGTGTCAGGCTGATAAAGCACATATCACAGCCAAACTGCAAAATAGGACAATGTCTTCTGCTCTCCAGAATACATCATGTTCACCAGCAGGAATTTGAAATAAACATGGCCATAATGATAAATAGATCTATGCACATAAAGTGTAAGGGAAAATACATAAAGGTAGACCAAGAGGAAGACAGATGGGTAAGGTAGAGGAAGATCTACAAGAACTAGGAGTTAGTAATTAGAACAAAAAACAGTGGACAAAGATGGTTGGAGAGGATTCTTGATCAAGAATTGGAAACAACTAGCTATTAGAAAACTGGTTAAAGAGGAGTTGTGTCTTAGTATAAAGATATTATGGTTTGCAATTCTAAGATGATAGTGTTATTGACTTTCTTTTGTTTGTAATTTATTTTGTTAATTTTCAGTTGTTTGCTGTATCTATAAAGGGCTTGTCAAATGCCCTGACCATGGAGTAGGGCTAGAAAGTTGACATTTAGCATATCAATATAGCTCATTGAATATGTAACAGACATGTGAAATTTGAATTTCCCACTTCAACTGGTTTTTCTGATATGGTGCATAGTGCAACACATCCTATTGACCAGATCTGCTACACCAATGGTTTGTCAGAACAATGGAGTAATCATAGACCAGGACTGTGTTAAAAGTAAAATACTTGATGTTTACAGAAATACACAGGCAGATGGAACAAGTGAATAATTCTGTTCTGTCCTTTGATTGCTGATCTACCAAGATCAGGAAAACAGTTTTCAGAGTACAACAATGAAAAAGAGTTTTAAAAAATCATTGACCAGGATATGAAAATAACAATTGCAGAGATATCTAGATCAGCAAAACTGAGTAAGTTTTTATAGAATTTTACACAACAGACTGAACACGAAAAAAGTGTGTGCTTATTGTATCCTGCACATGTTGACATGGTGAACAGAAGAAAACGATAGTTGATTGCTGTGGCCAGTTGCTGAAAATGTGATGGTCAAAAAACATTTGGACAACCATCTTGACAGTAGATAAGACTTGGGGGTTCACTATTATAAATCAGAATCCAAAATTGGTAGAACGCAGTGGAAAATTATGGGCTCACTAACATGTGTCAAGACAAGAGTACAAAAATCAGCAAGAAAAGTAATGCTGACTATTGTTTTGAACTTTCTTTTCAATTTATACCCCTTTATGCCTTGCAGCGTTAGGGGTAGAAGAGTTCTCTGGAGATGGCTTTTTGTGGACTTCATATATGTTTGTTTTCGTTGACTCTTTTGTTTCTGTAATCCATCGATTGCTATGTCTGCCCCTGGCTTTGTATCCATCATGTCTGTATAGTAATACTTTTTGAGGAGTACTGTCTGATGGTAATCTGGAAGCGTGCGAGAACCACTTAATCTGTTGTCTTCTGATGTAATCCAGGATTGGCATTGTGTATGTTAGTCTTCTGATGTTTTTGGGACGTCAAAGATGTCATATTGAATGATTACTGCCTCATGACAACACAGTTAAGGGTCAGTACTATGCAGACTCGAATCAAGCCACTCGAATTCTCCCTGCAAATCCCTAACAGGAAAATACAGTATGACAGTTTTTTTGTGGTTTTTTTTTTTTACTATGCAGATCTCATTAACAAACTAAGAAATACTGTGCCCAGAAAACTAGGGATAGTGCTCACTTAAATTCTGCCTTTGATTCAAGACAACCTCACATCCTCCCATAAAGCAAGATTTGTGCTGAAAACAGCCAACAATTTTAATATTGAAATTCTTCCACACTCACCATAATCTCTGGATTTGGCTCCATTGGACTTTCTTCATTTCCCAAATCTGAAAAAATCGTTATGTCATGCAGACATGACAGAACTGTATAAATTTAGGTGGTGGTTACATTGAGATGGAAAAGTACTGTACCAAATGTAAATTTTCTCCTCCTGCTACTTCATGGTCAGGGTAAAAACTATGACAAGCCGTTAGATATCTCTATTCTGTATATTCATTTCTGATCTATATTCTTTTAGAAGCCTTGATGTTTATCCTTGTAATTAGTGCAAAAGTAAACAATTTAACTGTTATCTTCCTTCTGTTGTGTCCCAAACAAATATCTCTTGACAGATTTTCTCTTCTCATCTGCAAGTCATAACAGTTCATAAACTTTATTTACACTCCACACAAATTTATTTGAAAACCAACTTGCATTATCTCAAAGTGACCCAACAGAAACTCATTTAGGATATGAAAGGGACATAGCAGTTAAATTGTTTTGCAACAATTATGAGGATATGTATTCAGTAGCCTCACTTCTACAACCTAATATCCACCAATAAAATGTCTCCTTGCTAATCGAATGCAAGTATAATCATCATCATGTGATATGATCTATACTGGCACTTGCTCAGACAATTGTTCATATTTTCATTCTTTGGCTGTCACAGCAGATAGCGCTAATATTGGCTATCACAACAATGCAGATGAGAATGCTTGCAACACTTCTTCTGAAAGTGATCTACTTGATGTAGATTATTACAGAGAGAAACTGCGGGAGTTGAGAACAAAGTGTGGTCTGGACGGTAACACTACCGAGGTCAGTGAAATTAGTGTACATGTATGATTAAAACAGATAGTATACATGTATGATTAAGACAGAATGTATGATTAAAACAGATAGTATACATGTATGATTAAGACAGAATATAAGTAATAATATATAATAAAACTCATCGCAGGCTCATAGGGGTACTACATTGGAGCCATCAGCACAAAAATAGCGTCAAACATTTCTACTCAGCTATATGGACAAGTGTGCAAAGAGCATGCCTGGGCCATGCAGAATAACAAATTTGCCAAACATATTGTTGTCCTGACACTTGTGCTCTTGAAGCTAGCCTGTCTGCTCTTTCGTTACCCGGAACTTCAACAAGTGTAAAGCACAAATATACTCTATCCACTCATAGTACAACTATTCATACTGAAGATCATGGATTGAGAGTCTGACATAATAACACCCCAGATTGCCTTCGTTTCAAAGACCCATCTTAAGACCTCAATAGCTTCCCGATCTCTATTCTCATATCGGGAAGTTGTCATAAAAATATGAACTTGGGAAGTTCATATGAAAAAAGATTATGGTTATCAGCAATTCTTAAAACTACAAGAACTAAAGCTGCTTATACAAATAATAGCCTGTACTTTCATTATAAAGCTGACCTTATTTTTATGTAAGTACTGTTTTAATAGAAGTAACCAGACATTATAAAGAATATCACTATTGGAACATTATGTGTCTTGGTGAAAGTTCAACATGATCATAGAGTTTCCAACATCTTTAACAACATGAAGATACAGTCCAACATCTTTAACAACATGAAGGTACAGTCCAACATCTTTAACAACATGAAGATACAGTCCAACATCTTTAACAACATGAAGATACAGTTTCAAACATCTTTAACAACATGAAGATACAGTTTCAAACATCTTTAACAACATAAAGATACAGTTTCAAACATCTTTAACTACATGAAGATACAGTTTCAAACATCTTTAACAACATGGTAAAAGAAATATTAGAATGTATGCCCTGATATGCAATTGAGAAAATTTTGTATTAGGTTCTACCTGTGTTTTCGAGTCTAAGAGGGGATCAAAGAAATTTAACACTGTTACCTGCCATGCATGTTATAAAAAACTGCTAAGGAGATTTTGGGATGTGGGTTGGATGTCCATTTCAATGGAAGGTCAAAGTAAACATAAATCACAATATTTCACAGCCAAACTGTAAACTATGACACATTATTTTCTCTGGACTACATCCTACTAACCAGTAGGAGTTTGAAAACAGTCACAGAAGAAGAAGGTATTAGGTGTGGCATGAGTAGGAGTGGGCATCTGAAGGGCAGAATGAGGAGTGTGTTAACCACAGAGCTACGGCATTGACTAGAGGAGACCAAGCTCCTTTAGGTTTGCCCAGAGTGCAATGGTGTCAGATTGTAACCAATTTAAAAAAATGATTGGAATAGAACCCTGCAAATATTAAGGAAATAAAATATTTCCACATAATCCTTTGTCAGACCTTATAGTTTTTGATATGATAACAAAAACCAGGGCTTAATATGTAAATGGCAGATGTTATAGTCAGTGAACCAAGGTTAACAAAGATCTTATTTCACCTAACAAGTCCTGGTGGTAGCTCTTCTAACAGACTTTATTACCTCAGTCTGGAAATGTAAATAGGAACTGGAACTGAAACACAAGACAAACTGGTCCCGACAGTGGACTTCCAACCAACATCTGTCAATATATAATATGACCGCAGATGCTGAATGAAGAAGGAAAATAGACTGTCCCAAAAATAGTGGGCTGAAAATAGATACATCAAGCCAAAAGGCCATACCTCAGCAGCAACATAGATAAAGAGGAGTACAGACATTGTCAGGATAAGAATACAAAAAGCAAGAGGCAACTTTATTACATTAGGAAATATATGGAAATCTAAAGAAATTAAATAACATACAAATTAGTTTGTGCTGTTGCATGGCTCAGAAACACGGAGAACAACAAATGTTACAACCAGAAAACTACATACCTTCATTAATGGATAGAATAAAATAGAATTCACAGAATAGAATGTTTGAAATAATATGATAAGACCACCAATGAGGGATTCATATAAAGAAAACAGAGCGAATAGAAAAAGTACTGGAATTATTAAATAGTAATTTAATATATATTAGATTATTCATAATAGCCTGTTTGCTCATTTATTTCAGGCTGATAATAACAAGACAGTAGGAAGTAAACCACAGAATACCAATGACATGTTTGATGAACCAGAATCTGAGGTATCTGTTTTGGTCAATTATACAAATATTGCAGATATGACTTTTTTGTACTATTAGTTTCTGCATACACTAGATACCAACTATTTGTAAATTGTTGTTACCATCAGGTTGCTTGCTTTGTGGCTACTAATGACAACCAGGCATGGTTTCTCTTCTCATGTTTAACAGTTTTGAAGCAATCAGCAGTTATTTTATCTATTCCATAAATGGCAGAAGTCATAGCTGTTGTATTTTGTAAAACTCCTTTTCATCATTCTTTTTTATCACACCCTTGTGTTGCCGGGGACCTGAAAGGAAGTGAAAAATAGCAACACTCACTAATCAGGATGCACCAAATGAAGATATTCTAGGGTCTTGGTTAGTGGTCTAACTCAGGGACTCACAATAACAAAGTGCTTCCCTTTGCTTTCTGAAATAGTATGACAAGGCTACTAATGAGAACTGATGGGAAAGACAGAAAACATCGTTAGAGTAAGAAAATATAACAGTGATGTTAATGTGTCTGGGTGTACATGGATAGCCATAAAAATGATCATCATCAGATGTCGTCTCGGCATCAAAAGTTATCAGCAACAGATCGCCAAAATATTTTTTTGTCTCTTACCTTGGGGATGTACTCTACTAGATTGTATCATGTCCATCTCATGATGATTTCCTCCCACTTACATCTATGTTTACTTGTTCACTTTCTCTCAACTCTACCTTCAAGTAAGATCTTCAACAGTTTAAATAACTATATATAAAGTCCTTGTAGTGGACAAAGAAATCTATTGTTTATTATTTCCTTTTGTCTTTCACCAGGCCACTACATTGACATTTTTTTTAAAAGCTGTTTATAAAGTAATATTTTCTCTCTATTTGTCTTTCTTATCATGTTCATTCAAATGAAGATCTTGAATCATAAGTCAACCATTTTTATACTTATTTATTTTATTATAATTGTTTTTATCATCTTTCTTTTTCTTCTTGTTCGCAGTTTATCATATCTACACAGCAAGTTACGTTTTCTTAATAAATGCTGTTGTATTTGAAAGCTTCTCAGTACTCCCATACAGCTTTCTTTGGATATCCATCTCTGTAAGCCATTGTTCCACCCATAACTGGTTTAGTGTAATGCAGTCGTGCAGGATATATTCCACTATCTGGCGGGCCTGCCCACATGGTCACAGAGGTTATGGAACCAGTCGTAGTCTATTTAAGTGGTTGTTTAGTCTGGTGTGTCCTGTTCTGATGCGGAAATGATAATCTGCTCAGATCTGTCAAGATTGTGATAGTTGTCTTTTGGGTGGTCGACTTTCATAATAGCTTTGATGATAGTCCTATTTTCTTGGTGCTTTTGTGGTCTTTTTGTTCCATCTTGTATTGCTTCATCTTTTTTCTAGCATATCTGCCTCTTCATTTCCTGGTATAGGATGATATTTGCTGTAGTCAAACTAACCTTCTATGGATGTTCACTTCTCGTATGACTTCTTTCAGATCTAGCAGTTTATCTGCCCAGGACTTGAAGGACAGATATTGCATCAGTAAGAAACACCACTTGTTGACATTGTCTTGTTGTGTATTTTATTATTTCTGCAGCATGTCTAGGTCCTGTACTTCTGCAGAGTAGTTGGAGCAGATTCCAGCTGGTGACATGTGGATTCATTTTCTGGGAATCTTACACTTCACTGGATATGTAACGTAATAACAATGATGAAATAAAGCATATGTTTGAGCACATCTGCGAAATAGTTAATTTTTTTTTTTTACAAATAATGTTATTAATTAATGTTGAATACTGATGCAAATATATCAGTGAGGTAAGTTCATTTATGTTGAATTTCTTTTTCAGGAAATCAAATGGCCAAGCTCAGCTCCAGCACAGGAGGAACCAAAACAATCAGTGGATGTAGCAAGCCTGAAAGCTAGGCTGGAGAAGATAAAAAAGATGGCAAACAGTTGAACATTAAGTTTCTTGAATGAATATATTAGAAAGACTGGTTTTCAGAGCAGCAGATATTTTTGCTGCAGTTTTAAAAGTAAATTTAAATTTAAGTAATAATCTGGTAGGACTATCCTGCTACAAGAGAGAGAGATCCGTTGGGAGCTTGGGAACAAACGGGAAAAAAAGAACCAATTTTTAAAAACCAGCTTGTGCGCTCAAAATTATCCAACCAGTTAAAGATGAAGGACGCTTATGTCACAAGTAACCATGTTGGAGAAATTGACCTTGAAAACCATGCAAACATTTTGTATATATATGTATCAATTTATGTACCCATTTTGTACACCAGAAATTATGTAATGGGTTCTGTACTAAATATCTTTGTTATGGCATGCAGGATAGAAGTTCATATTTTGTTTGCCTCGTAATTACATTTGTGTGTATTGGCTTTTGTTGTATGTTATTCAGTATGGAAAGAGAACATGAGGTATTAAGTTTTACAGATTCACAAAAGAAGACTAAATAACACAGTTATAGTTAACTGTTCACAAAACAGGCTCAACAGAGCTTTATATTTGTCAATTGTTAGCTTATATTTGTTTCATGTTATTTAGCTTGTTTTCTGAGCCTATTTCGATCTTAAGAATTATGAACAATAGAGCGCTTGTATATTCTTGTGCAGTGGGGAACTTTCTCTAGAGCTTTATTTCATACCCAGAAGACTCCCAACTCTGCAGTTTGCATTGCTTCAAGAAATGTCCTACTCAAAGGGGGTAAATTGTGAGTCTATGACATGTTATATATTTGGTTGTTTGGCCCTGTCTATTGGTATCAAGTTTTACTGCAGTCCTCCTTATTGACCATTGTTATTGCCCTTTCAACCATTAACCATATGTGCTGTGATCTCATTGCTACAAAGAAGTTCTTAGCAGCGATGTGATGAAACATCTGGAAATGGGTTCCTTAACCCCTTCGATGCCCATAAGACATATCGGTACATCATGAAAATTAGCAGTGATTACAGCTTAGACAAACTTATATGTCCCATGTCACTAAAGTTTACATTCAATGCTGGCTGGATATAAATTTGTGTTTAGCTTGCACTACGCCATCTGCGCAAATAAAGGCACACTTCTGGGTGTATTCTGCTCAACACCATGATTACAGACTAGCAACCATCATCGCTAAGCAATTTTATACCTGCGATAAAAAGTTAGATTTTTTTTTATTCCAGCACAAAAAGAGTGGCAACAGTGTTAGCAATGTAAATATGCCTTGTTTCTAATCAAGGTCAGAAAAGACCAGCAGATTATTAGCTTTTTGCAAAGTTTACATTGTTCTGTTGAAATCATTGCAAATCTTGTTGCCTTTTGAAGCCATTTCTAATGAAATTGTTATGAATTGTATTTGTAATAATTAAGAATTGTTGGGAATGAAGTTTGATTTCAAAGAAGATATTATGAACACGTTATTTTCATTATGAAATGACATAGAAAAGAATAGACCTAGTTTACATTAGACATTGTGTATTGAAAATGCATCATATTGTCTGTGGATGAAAAAGTCATAGATCTAGTGAGATTGGATACAGAAAGTAAGTGACATCTGTTTTATCTAATTTTAACAAACGATAACGTGTTTTATTTAATTTTAACAGACAATATTATGAGCATGTTAGTTTGGTTATGAAATAAGGTTCATGTTTACTTACCATTCCAACTTTTTTATAAAATTTGCGGAAATCAGAAATTTGTGATGTCACTGACTGGCTGCTCATTTTTAGATACAAAATAACTACTGTAAGTTTGTTAGAGATGTTGTAAGTCTGTTAGTCGTGAAGACTTCTGCCGGATACAAAGATGTGCGTTCCACCAATTGAGAACCCCCTCCGTGTGCGTGCCACTGGCTGGGAGACTCAGCCATGTGAACATCATACACTGAGAGCCCCCACCCATTCAACCATCCTTCCTGGTTGGTTGGTTGCTGATCCAGCGATCCATGGGTTCATGCCCTGGGTAAAAAGGTCAACTGTAACTGCAGTGCTAGGACATTTTAAGGGTTGTTGAATTTTTTCCCCTAACCAATTTGCCCATTGCATTCTTAGGTTCAAAAAGTTGAGCATATTATTGCTGTATGTTCTAATTTATGAATTTACAAGCATAATGCTTCTTTATATTATGGAGGAGACGTAAACACCTTTATATACATTCATCTCACAAAATTAAACATTATTTCAAACAAATAATCATAATTGTTTTATTCCCCACGCAAAAGTTTTTCCTATCAATAAATATGCATGTCAGCATATTTATTTGTTTCATCACAAATATGTTGTATAATAGCATCATGTGGTATACATCCAAAGATTCTTAAAAAGTTTGCATGATAAATGTTTTGAATTATTACACCATTATTGCCAGAAAATGAAAATTGTGGGTCTTACCTTATCACGTCTGACCATGAAATTGAAACACTTGCACTACAAATATCATCAGAATTATGCAATATTCTTCAAATCAGTAACTAGTATCACAATGCAAATGAACACTTTCTAAATCACTTTCTGAATCAGATAATGAATGCTAGAATTGTCAGAGAAACTGTCTTCCAAATGTTTATAAATTTCAGATACATTGAGTCTACACTTCACCATACTTGTAGGTCAATGCCAAATGGCTACACAAAGAAAGGCAAGCTGCATCAACACACCGAAATTAGAAATTAGGCTTACAAACGTGTGCAAATACTGAATCTCAATTGCTCCCCCTCTAGACCGCATGAACTCAGAGTATTTTAACACTTTGAGGTGCTTTCAGGGATAAATTATATGAATACATGGTCCATTGCTCCATGTGGAGATGTCTGCAAAAGAGAGGTAACTTCATCGTATCCTTAAGGATGCCTCCACAGCCATGGGTTAATAATAAAAATGCATACTTAATACCAATGTTTCTCTTTCTTTCTCCCCCCCCCCAAATTCTACTCAATGTTGTACAAAGGGACTACATTACTTAACCACATATTTCAATGTGCCAAGTAGCCTATGTAGGGTATCATATTCTGCACTTCATATCAATCACATTTCATCTGTTTATATCATTTCTCATGTGGTGGTGAAGCAAAGTCTAAGTCATTTTGTAGTAACAAATGCAAATGTTTTGTCAAGTCATTTTAAGAATAAACTGTACAGTTTTGTTGGGGAAATTTGTGGCTGATTTTACGTGCAACTTCTAAGAACAATTATGCCACATCCATTTTGTTGTCGACACTTTTCTTATTGTTCCTATGATTTTAAAAATACATATGCTACATCAGTGAGTTGTCTCTGCTTGATGTTTGTGTGTGATGTGTCATGACAAAATCTATGTCTGAAAGGTCATCATAGATGACTGTTAAATGCTTAAATCACGTTGATACCAAACGTTGATACTATTGATTCCAATAGTTTCATGATCAAACTGAATATATTATTTAGTTTATGTACTTTTTTCTGCCAAGGTTCTAATATAATCCCTCAACCTGCAGATTCATATGCCTTGTGTACAGGTAAAGGATCCATTTTGTTTTTCTATCTTGGTATGCATTGAATAGCAATGTTATTTTTCACAAAAAAGCCAGAAATACATCTGTCTTGTCTTGTCTCAGCCACTTGTGCCGTGAAGCGTTGTGTGGAGTCTGTGTTCTATTGCTAAATGTGTTGCTATTGTATTTCCATAGGGTTGTAGAATATGTCTAATATTGTTTATGTATTTGTGTCTTGGTCCACACACAAACAATCGCTACAACCATAAAAAGTTTAGTTCATGGCTACGTCATGAATAGGATACGCTACCAAAAAATGTGTCTTCGTCTTCCTCATGTCTGATATTGTTTATCTATTTGTGTCTTGGTCTTCCTCTTGCTCATCCCGAATATTCTGCTGTTATAAAATTTCAACAGGAGGCAATCAGTCTTCATTCTCATTAAATATTCAAACAATTTGATTTGTTGTCTCTTGATGACTCATTGACTGGTGTAGTTCCTATAATTTCTCTGATGCATATTCTATCCATTCTATTGACGCCAATGATGTTTCTCAATCACTTAATCTTGCATGCTGTAATTTTACTTTCCTGTGCTTTGGAAAGGGTCCATGTTTGACATTTATACCACAATATTGGTAAGAAAATGCTATTTTTTGTTAATTTAGTTGTTATACTGATGTTCAGATGTCTAAGTAGTGGTGTCAGATATTACATTTGTCTTTTTACATCTGGTCTCAATTTCCTTTTCTAGCTTTCCATCTTCTATAAAAACACGTCCCAGAAATCTAAATTCTCCAGCCTGTTTAAGTTGATCATCTGTGACCTGTATGGTTATTGGGCCGTTTGTTGTACTGATTTTCATTGTGTCAGTTTTTATGGCACTGATTTTCATATTGTGTTTTTCGAATTATGACGTTAGTGTTTTAACATATCTTTGTAGTTGTTCAGCATGTCATAAATAAGGCTTAAATAAGGTTATCTAAAATATGAATTGATTTATTTTGTTGTCCTTTCTCTGTACTACCTTTCGTGTTTATTATTCTTGACTAGCCTCTGTAGTGATTTTGTCTATGTAAATTGTAAATGTTGAATACTGGTGGTGATAGTACACAGACTTATTGCACTTCTGATTTAATTTCCAATGTATCCGACATTCCGTCGCTAGTTCTGACTTCTCCTGCTACATTTTTTTAAAAAAGGCCCTAATATTGTCTAGTAACTATCCTTGAATTCTGTAATTTTCCATTATAGATCGTAGTTTGTTCCTGTCTGCTCAGTCGAATGCTTTCCCTGATCTATGATAGCTATGTTAAGTTCCTTGTCAAATTCGTTTTTTTTTCACACAGTTGTGAATAGTACATCCCATGTGTTTTCTAAATCCAAATTGGTTTCTACTAACAAATAGTTCAATTTTTGGCCTGATTCTTTTTTCATTTATCTTTGTGTATATTTTACCTATGTAGCTCAGTAGTGATATGTCTCTGTATCTGTCACATTAGCATTTTATTTCCTTCATTTTCCAGATGATGTACAATGGCAGATACGTGCCAATCTTCTGGTACTCTTCTTTCTTGTCCAGACTGCTAAGAAAACTCTTTGCAGCCACTTTATACCTGTTTCTTCACATACTTTAATTGCCTCCGTTGTTACTCTATATCTGCTGTGCAACTTGTTTATTAGATATTAGTTCAATAATCTCCCAGTCTGATTTTTTTTCCTGGATAACATTAATAATTAGAGTATTGCTATTTATTAAGTGCATGTAATGACAGTATGCCAATGTATGTATGAAACCAGAAATATGTAACTTCACACATTCACTGTGGGGGGGAATCCTATAAATGAAGGTTGTCAAAACGCATAAAGAAAAATTTAAATTTAATCTTCAACAATGTGAGCTCATTGATTTCTACTTTCGGTTTGGAAAAACTGATTCCAAAACTACTGAAATACTACTGTCAGCTTTCAGAGTCCTGTCTAAGTAGATCTACAACATTTGTGTGGTATTCCCATTTCAAATGTGGATCTAGATCATTTGAAGATGACCCATGTTAAAGCATGACAGATTAAGTATAATAACAAGACCATTTTGATTGTGATTTCAATATTGATTGGCTGGTTTTTCAAGACTACACCCCTAGAGGATAGGCAGAAATCTACAAAACAGTCCTGCAACATCCACCGCAGGGCCCTGAGAAGTGGTACACAGGTAATTGGAATGTGCATCATGGCAATGATCCTGCACACAGGTCTGTCATCATAAACACATTTTTCATGAAATGCAACATTCCATTGCTCCCACAAGCTTTTATACTCACCCAATCTTGCTTTGTGTGATTTGTTTCTGCAACTTAAGAGAACAATGAAAAGTTGTTGAGAAGATTCAATACAACATGAGAAAGAGGAGATTTATCTCAAAAGTGCCTACCAGGGCAGCTTCCTTCAGTGGCAGCAGCTCTGGAATAAGTGTATACATCCAACAGAAGACTACTTTTATCATGATAGAGCTAAATAGTCTGTAAGTACAGTAGAACCCCGCTATATCGAACTCGCATATTTCGAACATTCGGTTATTGCAAATATTTTAAATAGTCCGCGCAATAGGTAACATTAATCCCTCTAATAAATTACGGATATAGCGAAGTCGGGTTTGCACCATTTCGCTTATAGTGAAGTTCCACAGTGGCCTTTTGGTAATGAATCCACGTGTATATCGAAGTCCGAAACAGACAAAGATTTGCTGACCTATCATGTCAAAGAATATCAGGTCCGTGGCCCACATGTTGGACATTGCCAAACTGTATTTACAAGCCGTACAACAAACCAAAATCTCGTCATTTGGCCAAATGATAATCTTTATGGGACTGCTACTATGACGCTGCTGTAAGGTCATGTAATTCAGTTCGGTAATGTGTTTGGCCACCTCGGCAAAGAAATCAGGCAGGAGTGTCAACCCAGTAAAGCCACGTTTTCAAACCTGTGATAGTGTGGTTCAGTCCTGGTTGTGATTCTACTGATTTTGTTTAAGATGTCTTCGCCAAAAGAGCTTAAACATAAAAGTTTGTCTGTTGATGACAAAGTTGATGCTATTCTGTCAGTGGATAGAGGTGAAAAAAAAGTGTAATCGCCAAGCGTCTGGGAATACCGTTAAACACGTTGTCAACATGGATTAAAAACAGGGACAAAATATTAGCAACACATGCCATCACATATATAGTAGGCCTAGCTCACAGCTTCGTGAAGCGCGCTTCATAACTCGTGAAGTCGGCTTGACATTGCAAGTTCTTAGAGCATTGCATTTAATAAAAAACGGTTATATCGAACCTCGGATATATCGAATTAATTCAATTTCCCCGAGAACTTCGATATATCGGGGTTCTACTGTATAATAGCTTTCCAGTAAGAAAAAAAGTATCCTGGTAACTCATTGAACAGTCCTCATAGAATCATCTTTGTTTTACTCCAGGCAGAATATCCCCTTGTGATGGTAAAGATCACTGATATTCTACCAGGGCCAGCCTCACTGGCATGAGCCAGGACTCTTTCAGAACATTATCTGTTGGATGGTGGATCTTGGAGATGATATTCATCTGAAATGCAAAGTTAAGTGTGTATATTTCCAGGATGCACCACTTGATGATGCACTAGGATCTTGGTTAGTGGTCTAACTCTGGGACTCACAAGTGCATCTGAAATGGTATGACAAGGTTACCAATGAGGAACTGATGAAGAGACCCAAACATCCTTGGAATGAGAGATAAAATATATTAGTGAGGTTAAAGTGCCTCGATGGACATGGATAACCATTTTTTTTTAAAACCATAACATAAACCATGATGCGTATGTTGTGGGACCTCTGTTAACTAAATTTTTTATTTTTGTAAAATATTAGCTTTAGTAATACATTTTGAAAACTATTGCCAATTTTGTTTTTGGCACAGCATTTTCTCCAATATAAATAGACTTAAAGAAACATCGCTGAAGATGGATAGGACATGCATTAAGAAAACCAACAGATAACATTGTAAGACAGGCATTGTCATCGAGTGCACAGGGAAAGAGAAAAAAAGAGGAAGAGATAAGACAAAATAGAAGAGGTTTACTGAGGTGCATTGGTCAACAGGCAATGAAAAGTGAATAGATAAACTACATTTGCTTACATATCCAAAACTAGACAAAAAATGTAACAATTACTGGAAAATCGTACTTAGAAATGTATACTCAAAGGCCATTCTATAAGCAACCATTTTTTATTAGGAGGTCTTCAAATTCTTCTTCCTTCATTTGCTAATGTCTATATTGGCAGTGTTATTTCTTGTATAAATAGTTTTCATTTCTTGTTTTGTACCATAAAGTTTAACATTCATAGATGGATCAGAAGGCCAGTATGTGCACCTTAATGTGTCATAGTTTGCACATCCTTGAAGGATATGCTCTGAAGTCTGGTTGGCTTGCCCACATGTACACTTTGCAGTTGTGCCAATTTTAAATTTTGTATACATATGGCTGTTTAGTTTATTGTGTCCAGTTCTGAGTTGAAATATGATAATCTGTTATATGATTGTCTGTTAAGTAGGTGGTAGTCGTCCCGTGAAGGTAAGTTAGACTTTTATTGTGCCTTTATCGTGGATTTCTTGTGGTGATAGATGATTGGTACATCTGGTTGCGCATGTTAGAATCTTCTTTGACCAATTGATCAGCTCTCTCATTTCCTGCTATTCCACAGTATGATGGACTCCATTGCAGTATAATTCTACACCTATTTTGCACAATGGACAATACTTCTTTTAACTCTGGTAGCTTATTGGATTGTAGTGCCTCTAGTACTGATCTTGCATCTGTAAGTATTACAATAGTGTGTGAAGTCCTGTCTGATGTTAACAGTTTCTCTGCAGCTTCACAAACAGCTTTGACTTCAGAGTCATAGTTGTTGCAGTAATGCCCTGTTGGTATATAAGTGGTGCCATCTGGGTATTCTACATATACACCACTTCCTCCATTTCTTACTGCATTCTGTACTGATCCATCTATATACACTCTGGTCCATAGATCACTTGGGTAAGTGTCATTGAGGAAGCTGAGAGCTGCTACCTTTTTCTGCAGATTATTCTGCTGTTCATCCCCATACACACCTGTTATTGTTGTGTGAATGGTCACTTGTAGGTAAATCTGTTTTTCCCATGGGGTGTGTACTGGTTGAGATATCAATGGTATTGTTACCTCTGGAAGATCTCCAATACCTGTCTACATAGACGCTTGGCCTGGTGTATAAAGCTGCTTCTTTTAAGTCATCTTTGTGATAGACTCTGGAATCTTTCCTTCATTTGGTGACTATGGTGGGAAAGGAACTGTTCTCCATGAATTATAATTTTAGTATCTCTATGCTCTTTCAATGATTGCATCCCTTGGATATTCTGCATTTCTACAATTGGTGGATCTCATTGTGCCTATAATTATTCGAAGTGCTTTGTTCTGTACTCTATCCAGGTTTCGTAGTGTGGTGTTTGATGATGAACTCCATGCTGAATAACCATATTCCAAGTGTGGTCAAATGGCTTGTTGGTATACGGTCTTCAGATAATCTTTAAGGTCAGTCATTTTAAACTAGTAGGGATCTCCATGGCACAGTGGAAAAGCTGTTTGCATTGTACTCAAGAGGTTGCTGGTGTGAGTGCTGCTTGTGACATCTTGTTTACAAAGTGAGTCAGTGATCCCTGGGAATTATTGCTTGGAGCTACAGTTACGTGCTATGAGTGGTACTCTAGGCATGCAACATGTCACTCATTGAAAAGGATGGATTATATATGGAGAAACTTAAGTACAATTTAAGTCAATCCTCTATGCCCTTTCAACCATTTCAAACTAGTATACAGAATGGACATACTGAAATCTAAGAATCATTGTGTTTATCACATTCAGTCATTGCCTGTTTGTATTTAATAATGTTTAACATGACTTGCATATATTTAATACTTTTTGTTTGGCTTTATAAACACCCAGTGGCCATGATTACAAGTTGGCCTCATATTTTTATGCAAAACCTCATTTATTGATTGTTTAGTTTACAAATGGTTTATGGAAATTAGTTGATTGATAAAGTAAATTTTCATTGAATTATAAATTGTTTTTGTGTTTTGTAAGACATAACTTGATGTATTTATTGTTTCACCATCCTAATTATGGAAGTTAAAGTATGTCAGTCAAATGTGATGTCTATTCTATTACGACTTTATAAGCTCTCTACTACAGTCTATGATTTATGTTAGCACAGGTTTGTGTATATTATTCACAGTATTGATTCTTGTAGTCTGCATCAATCAATCAATCAAGTGCCATGCCGACTGGCGTAGGCGATCATGTTTCTCCACAACTCTCTGTCTCTAGTGTTGTCAATAAGCTCAGTTGGTGAGCTTCTACCATGCCACGATACAAGCCCATCTAGTAACTTTTCTCTTTGTCGACCTCTATCTCTTCTCCCTTTGATCTTTCCAGTGGTTATTAAGTGTTCAAGCTGTGTTCTTCTCAGCACATGCCCTAGAAACCTTGACTGTCTGCCTCTAATGTTTGATCTTTTTACGCCAGCATCAATGAGAACCTCTGCATTAGTTTTCTTTGCTGTCCATGGTATTTTCATCATTCTTCTCAGAAAACACATTTCTGTATCCTCCAATTCACTTTGAATTTTCTTGTTTATTTATCTGCATAAATAGATCTGGTTATTAGCCTAATGTTCTCTGTCTTTTAGCAACATATAAAATCGGCACCACTCAGCACTACCACCATAGAAACAGTAATGCAGTAGATCCCTGTGGTAGGCATACTTGGAAATGAAAAATCTGGTCTCTTGGCAAGGGAAGGAGGATGACTAGAATAAATGGAAAGTGACATTACATACCATGTAAGATGATAGAAGCTGAATTTAAGTAAGAAAAAGTGGAAGCAAGTAACTGCAGATCCAAATGACCCCCTACCACCAAATGTCACGTAAAGAACAAACCAGTATAAGACTACAAACTGGTCACAACAGACTGAGAAGTCACATGTTCAGAAAGCTGAAATTGGTGAGACAGACCTGAGGACAGAGCCCAGAAACTGCAGAATGCATTCTTCATGAATATCAACTGTATCAAGAAGATAGGGAGAAAATATGCCCTACTGAGATGGCACTAGTTCCAAATCTGAGGTTTTATTTCAACGGATGGTTTGAAGTAAAATGAAGATGTGTACATTCTGTGTTCTCAAATATAAAATTTCTTGATATACACAAGTAGCAGTTAGTGACAAATGAGTGTTTTGGAAATAGTAGAAGCTTGTGTATTGATGATCACCTGTGTGTTGCCGGGGAGTAAAGAATATCAACAGTTTACCTTCCATGCATATCATAAGAGGCGACTAAGGAGGTTATGGGATGAAGTTGGCTGTCCCATCCAATATAGGGTCAGATGGCCCAAAGCCATGCAAAAGGCAGATGTTTCAGGCCGAAAGGTGCAGATATCACAGCATTGCTTAAACCATGACACAATGCATGCCATTCTCCTAATCTGGAGGAGTTTGAGAATGAACGAAGAAGTGTATTGATGATGAAATAATCCCTTTAGCTGTGAGCAGATAGCTCTTGGCAGCTAATAATCTTTATGACAAAAGCACAGATCCTTTTCAGTTGTGTAACCTAGATGACACCTGGTTGTCTGAAAGGCATGGTAGTGTTAGGGGATGCATGTTCAGTCTAAGGAGGCATTCCATTATAGTGGGATCATCATGTCCTGCCATGAGTACAGTACACACTTCCGGTTCAACTATATCTTTATTCTTATCGGATTTCTTGATGTATTCACAGTGATGGCTTATCTAGCATTCCTCACCACCTATTAGTCTGCCACACATCTAGCATTCTCCGCCACCTATGAGTCTGCCACACATCTAGCATTCCCTACCACCTATGAGTCTGCCACACATCTGCAGTGATGGCACATCTAGCATTCCCCACCACCTATGAGTCTGACACACATCTAGCATTACCCACCACCTATGAGTCTGACACACATCTAGCATTCCCCACCACCTATGAGTCTGCCACACATCTAGCAGTCACCGCCATCTATGAATCTGCCACACATCTAGCATTCCCCACCAGCTATGAGTCTGCCACACATCTAGCATTCCCCACCACCTATGAGTCTGCCACACATCTAGCATTCCCCACCACCTATGAGTCTGCCACACATCTAGCAGTCACCGCCATCTATGAATCTGCCACACATCTAGCAGTCACCGCCATCTATGAGTCTGCCACACATCTAGCATTCCCCACCACCTATGAGTCTGCCACACATCTAGCATTCCCCACCACCTATGAGTCTGCCACACATCTAGCATTTCCCACCACCTATGAGTCTGCCACACATCTAGCATTCCCCACCACCTATGAGTCTGCCACACATCTAGCATTCCCCACCAGCTATGAGTCTGCCACACATCTAGCATTCCCCACCACCTATGAGTCTGCCACACATCTAGCATTCCCCACCACCTATGAGTCTGCCACACATCTAGCATTCCCCACCACCTATGAGTCTGCCACACATCTAGCATTCCCCACCACCTATGAGTCTGCCACACATCTAGCATTCCCCACCACCTATGAGTCTGCCACACATCTAGCATTTCCCACCACCTATGAGTCTGCCACACATCTAGCATTCCCCACCACCTATGAGTCTGCCACACATCTAGCATTTCCCACCACCTATGAGTCTGCCACACATCTAGCATTCCCCACCACCTATGAGTCTGCCACACATCTAGCATTCCCCACCAGCTATGAGTCTGCCACACATCTAGCATTCCCCACCACCTATGAGTCTGCCACACATCTAGCATTCCCCACCACCTATGAGTCTGCCACACATCTAGCATTCCCCACCACCTATGAGTCTGCCACACATCTAGCATTCCCCACCAGCTATGAGTCTGCCACACATCTAGCATTCCCCACCACCTATGAGTCTGCCACACATCTAGCATTCCCCACCACCTATGAGTCTGCCACACATCTAGCAGTCACCGCCACCTATGAATCTGCCACACATCTAGCAGTCACCGCCATCTATGAGTCTGCCACACATCTAGCATTCCCCACCACCTATGAGTCTGCCACACATCTAGCATTCCCCACCACCTATGAGTCTGCCACACATCTAGCATTCCCCACCACCTATGAGTCTGCCACACATCTAGCATTCCCCACCACCTATGAGTCTGCCACACATCTAGCATTCCCCACCACCTATGAGTCTGCCACACATCTAGCATTCCCCACCACCTATGAGTCTGCCACACATCTAGCATTCCCCACCACCTATGAGTCTGCCACACATCTGCAGTGATGGCACATCTAGCATTCCCCACCACCTATGAGTCTGCCACACATCTAGCATTCCCCACCACCTATGAGTCTGCCACACATCTAGCATTCCCCACCACCTATGAGTCTGCCACACATCTAGCATTCCCCACCACCTATGAGTCTGCCACACATCTGCAGTGATGGCACATCTAGCATTCCCCACCACCTATGAGTCTGCCACACATCTAGCATTCCCCACCACCTATGAGTCTGCCACACATCTAGCATTCCCCACCACCTATGAGTCTGCCACACATCTAGCATTCCCCACCACCTATGAGTCTGCCACACATCTAGCATTCCCCACCACCTATGAGTCTGCCACACATCTAGCATTCCCCACCACCTATGAGTCTGCCACACATCTAGCATTCCCCACCACCTATGAGTCTGCCACACATCTAGCATTCCCCACCACCTATGAGTCTGCCACACATCTAGCATTCCCCACCAGCTATGAGTCTGCCACACATCTAGCATTCCCCACCACCTATGAGTCTGCCACACATCTAGCATTCCCCACCACCTATGAGTCTGCCACACATCTAGCATTCCCCACCACCTATGAGTCTGCCACACATCTAGCATTCCCTACCACCTATGAGTCTGCCACACATCTAGCATTCCCCACCACCTATGAGTCTGCCACACATCTAGCATTCCCCACCACCTATGAGTCTGCCACACATCTAGCATTCCCCACCAGCTATGAGTCTGCCACACATCTAGCATTCCCCACCACCTATGAGTCTGCCACACATCTAGCATTCCCCACCACCTATGAGTCTGCCACACATCTAGCAGTCACCGCCACCTATGAATCTGCCACACATCTAGCAGTCACCGCCATCTATGAGTCTGCCACACATCTAGCATTCCCCACCACCTATGAGTCTGCCACACATCTAGCATTCCCCACCACCTATGAGTCTGCCACACATCTAGCATTCCCCACCACCTATGAGTCTGCCACACATCTAGCATTCCCCACCACCTATGAGTCTGCCACACATCTAGCATTCCCCACCACCTATGAGTCTGCCACACATCTAGCATTCCCCACCACCTATGAGTCTGCCACACATCTAGCATTCCCCACCACCTATGAGTCTGCCACACATCTGCAGTGATGGCACATCTAGCATTCCCCACCACCTATGAGTCTGCCACACATCTAGCATTCCCCACCACCTATGAGTCTGCCACACATCTAGCATTCCCCACCACCTATGAGTCTGCCACACATCTAGCATTCCCCACCACCTATGAGTCTGCCACACATCTGCAGTGATGGCACATCTAGCATTCCCCACCACCTATGAGTCTGCCACACATCTAGCATTCCCCACCACCTATGAGTCTGCCACACATCTAGCATTCCCCACCACCTATGAGTCTGCCACACATCTAGCATTCCCCACCACCTATGAGTCTGCCACACATCTAGCATTCCCCACCACCTATGAGTCTGCCACACATCTAGCATTCCCCACCACCTATGAGTCTGCCACACATCTAGCATTCCCCACCACCTATGAGTCTGCCACACATCTAGCATTCCCCACCACCTATGAGTCTGCCACACATCTAGCATTCCCCACCAGCTATGAGTCTGCCACACATCTAGCATTCCCCACCACCTATGAGTCTGCCACACATCTAGCATTCCCCACCACCTATGAGTCTGCCACACATCTAGCATTCCCCACCACCTATGAGTCTGCCACACATCTAGCATTCCCTACCACCTATGAGTCTGCCACACATCTAGCATTCCCCACCAGCTATGAGTCTGCCACACATCTAGCATTCCCCACCACCTATGAGTCTGCCACACATCTAGCATTCCCCACCACCTATGAGTCTGCCACACATCTAGCATTCCCCACCACCTATGAGTCTGCCACACATCTAGCATTCCCCACCACCTATGAGTCTGCCACACATCTAGCATTCCCTACCACCTATGAGTCTGCCACACATCTAGCATTCCCCACCACCTATGAGTCTGCCACACATCTAGCATTCCCCACCACCTATGAGTCTGCCACACATCTAGCATTCCCCACCAGCTATGAGTCTGCCACACATCTAGCATTCCCCACCACCTATGAGTCTGCCACACATCTAGCATTCCCCACCACCTATGAGTCTGCCACACATCTAGCAGTCACCGCCATCTATGAATCTGCCACACATCTAGCAGTCACCGCCATCTATGAGTCTGCCACACATCTAGCATTCCCCACCACCTATGAGTCTGCCACACATCTAGCATTCCCCACCACCTATGAGTCTGCCACACATCTAGCATTCCCCACCACCTATGAGTCTGCCACACATCTAGCATTCCCCACCACCTATGAGTCTGCCACACATCTAGCATTCCCCACCACCTATGAGTCTGCCACACATCTAGCATTCCCCACCACCTATGAGTCTGCCACACATCTGCAGTGATGGCACATCTAGCATTCCCCACCACCTATGAGTCTGCCACACATCTAGCATTCCCCACCACCTATGAGTCTGCCACACATCTAGCATTCCCCACCACCTATGAGTCTGCCACACATCTAGCATTCCCCACCACCTATGAGTCTGCCACACATCTGCAGTGATGGCACATCTAGCATTCCCCACCACCTATGAGTCTGCCACACATCTAGCATTCCCCACCACCTATGAGTCTGCCACACATCTGCAGTGATGGCACATCTAGCATTCCCCACCACCTATGAGTCTGCCACACATCTAGCATTCCCCACCACCTATGAGTCTGCCACACATCTAGCATTCCCCACCACCTATGAGTCTGCCACACATCTAGCATTCCCCACCACCTATGAGTCTGCCACACATCTAGCATTCCCCACCACCTATGAGTCTGCCACACATCTAGCATTCCCCACCACCTATGAGTCTGCCACACATCTAGCATTCCCCACCACCTATGAGTCTGCCACACATCTAGCATTCCCCACCACCTATGAGTCTGCCACACATCTAGCATTCCCCACCACCTATGAGTCTGCCACACATCTAGCATTCCCCACCAGTTATGAGTCTGCCACACATCTAGCATTCCCCACCACCTATGAGTCTGCCACACATCTAGCATTCCCCACCACCTATGAGTCTGCCACACATCTAGCATTCCCCACCACCTATGAGTCTGCCACACATCTAGCATTCCCTACCACCTATGAGTCTGCCACACATCTAGCATTCCCCACCACCTATGAGTCTGCCACACATCTAGCATTCCCTACCACCTATGAGTCTGCCACACATCTAGCATTCCCCACCACCTATGAGTCTGCCACACATCTAGCATTCCCCACCACCTATGAGTCTGCCACACATCTAGCATTCCCCACCAGCTATGAGTCTGCCACACATCTAGCATTCCCCACCACCTATGAGTCTGCCACACATCTAGCATTCCCCACCACCTATGAGTCTGCCACACATCTAGCAGTCACCGCCATCTATGAATCTGCCACACATCTAGCAGTCACCGCCATCTATGAGTCTGCCACACATCTAGCATTCCCCACCACCTATGAGTCTGCCACACATCTAGCATTCCCCACCACCTATGAGTCTGCCACACATCTAGCATTCCCCACCACCTATGAGTCTGCCACACATCTAGCATTCCCCACCACCTATGAGTCTGCCACACATCTAGCATTCCCCACCACCTATGAGTCTGCCACACATCTGCAGTGATGGCACATCTAGCATTCCCCACCACCTATGAGTCTGCCACACATCTAGCATTCCCCACCACCTATGAGTCTGCCACACATCTAGCATTCCCCACCACCTATGAGTCTGCCACACATCTAGCATTCCCCACCACCTATGAGTCTGCCACACATCTGCAGTGATGGCACATCTAGCATTCCCCACCACCTATGAGTCTGCCACACATCTAGCATTCCCCACCACCTATGAGTCTGCCACACATCTAGCATTCCCCACCACCTATGAGTCTGCCACACATCTAGCATTCCCCACCACCTATGAGTCTGCCACACATCTAGCATTCCCCACCACCTATGAGTCTGCCACACATCTAGCATTCCCCACCACCTATGAGTCTGCCACACATCTAGCATTCCCCACCACCTATGAGTCTGCCACACATCTAGCATTCCCTACCACCTATGAGTCTGCCACACATCTAGCATTCCCCACCACCTATGAGTCTGCCACACATCTAGCATTCCCTACCACCTATGAGTCTGCCACACATCTAGCATTCCCTACCACCTATGAGTCTGCCACACATCTAGCATTCCCCACCACCTATGAGTCTGTCACACATCTAGCATTCCCTACCACCTAGGAGTCTGCCACACATCTAGCATTCCCCACCACCTATGAGTCTGCCACACATCTAGCATTCCCCACCACCTATGAGTCTGCCACACATCTAGCATTCCCCACCACCTATGAGTCTGCCACACATCTAGCATTCCCTACCACCTATGAGTCTGCCACACATCTAGCATTCCCCACCATCTATGAGTCTGCCACACATCTAGCATTCCCCACCAGCTATGAGTCTGCCACACATCTAGCATTCCCCACCACCTATGAGTCTGCCACACATCTAGCATTCCCCACCACCTATGAGTCTGCCACACATCTAGCATTCCCCACCACCTATGAGTCTGCCACACATCTGCAGTTTTGGCACATCTAGCATTCCCCACCACCTAGGAGTCTGCCACAAAAGGTGCAATGTTCCATGGCCTGCATCTCTTTGTCATCCATGAGAATTGAAAGACAAAAATAAGAAATTGAGATAATAAATCATTAGTGACAATGATTTATTAACGGGTTACAGCCTAACCCGCCAACTTTCTTTAACCTCCTCCTACACCATGCCTACAAAGACAGTGGTTATATTCTTTGTGATCTGGACTATAAGTTCAGCTACCATTTGCCACATGGGCATGTGTGTTTGTGACCCAATGTGTGATTCTCAGTTGAGTGGAAATTTCTTAGATCATAGATGTCTCCATGGTTGACCCTTCCTCATGAAATGTTAATAAAGATAAAAGGATAGGCAGCTGACATAATACTGACCAGTTCCCCTTTTATGTGCCAAATGGTCAGAGAAAAACACAAACCAAAAGCTTCTTTCCTCAACCGTGCCATGCCAAAAGGTATTGGTTGTTTTTTTTTACATACTAGCAATTTGTAAACGGTTTTGTTTCTGTTCTCTTCCAAGACAAATTCTTGTAGTCTTGTGTTAGTGTTTTGTTTTATATAAGATTGCTAGTCCCATGAACAATCTTAGTTTCTCACTGTTAATGTTTTGTTATGCATTGTTTATCATCAGTTCAGTGCAAAGCAAGCCCTCATTTGGGTACCAAGGTATCAAGAAAAAGATTTACTAAAAGAGATATTGTCGAAAATGAAATGCATGAACTCCCTTATGGAGATTTATAAAATCACACAAAACAAAGATGCGAGGCAAGTTACACTAGGAGCCCTATGCAACATCAGACAGCAGGAAAAATGATGTATTATTTGATTTATCTAGTGGAGGAAGTCATAGGTGCACATGACTTTCTATTTTGATAATTCTCATTCTGTATATAAATTTATTTATTTTTTTCAATAATAATCCATTTTATGCATTTCTAGTTTTTAATCTAAACTTCTATTTCTATCAGTATGTATTATCTACATTTCTGATGTCTTTTCTAATACTTATGAAATTGTTCATCTGTGCTTTTAATCTGGATAATCTCTTTCCTATGACCCTGTTGTGCAACAATCTTTCTCTGTGTTTTGCTTGTTAATATGGAGATTAAAGTGGTGTATGGCACCAACTATTGTCTGCTATCACATGTTTGAAATAATAATTACAAATTTTTCACAAATTGTGAAATGTGAACTTTGTTCACATTACCCTTTTGTATTTGGGACATCATTTTAAAATATGCATAAACTGTAATTGTAACTGTGTTCACACATGCATTGCTGTGTTCTGGACACCCTTTTTCTGTTCTAGGTAAATGAATAATATTTATGAGCAGACCAGAACAAGTTGTCATTCTGCACCTCAAAATAGGACACAAACTGACTCAACAGTCGCATGTATACAAAGTTCAAGAATTGCAACGCAGTCAAGTAAACAGGCACACCAGACTGCAGAGCATGTGCTTCAGGAGTGTCCTAAGTGTGATATGCTAGGGCAGACATTCTGGAAGAGAGAAACAGCTCTGGAGGAAAATCTCTATGTGTGTTACAAATTAGGTTTATAGAAGAGACAAAACTACAGATATGGACACATTCTAGGTGAACGAAATATTCATGGCAGATTGAACCATAAAAAAAACTGAAAGATGATATGATCTTGCAGTTAAAATAATTTGGAAAGACTCCTGGTGAATGTAACCAGTAAGCTACGGGGTCCAACAGCATATTCTTTGTTGTGAGCTGGAAGAGGCAGAGCACATATAGGTTCACCCAGTATGTACATGACCATAAACACTTAAATCCAGCATGGACCACTGTCTTAATGATGTCAATAGAGAAACATATCACAAAATAACTGGTAGCTTCAGCCATGTATTGTTGGGTCCAAATGGGGAGCAAAGAATAGCGACACTGTTATCTGCCAATGTCATAAAAGACGACTACAGTTTGGCTGTTCTATCTCAAAGGGTCAAAGTGACCCAGAAGCTATGCTGTAGCCAGATGTGTCAGGCCAAAAGGCGTACATATTGTGGTTAAGCTGAAAAATGCACAACGAATTCAGTTGTCCGGACTAAATTCTGCTTATCTGCAGTGTCAGAGACAAAACTACAGATATGGACACATTACAGATGAATGAAATATTTATGGTAGATTGAGACCCATATAACACTAAACAATTATACAAATTTGGAAACACTCCAGTCAATGTAACCAGTGAGCTAACAGGTAATCTCATAATTAGAATATTTGGAGGAATTGTTTAAAAAAATCAGAAGTTGGAAGGCGAGATTTAAACCTGGTCCACTCAGCAGACACCAATTTGCCTTGCAACATGCGTTACTAAATTGGCCAAACTATTACTAAAAATAGACAATTTTAGCCAAATATTCAAACGTGCATTATCATGTTACAATAAATATGACCAGCAGATTGAGACAACACATAAATTTACTTCAATAATGGGGTGCAAAGGGAACGCATTGCTCTAGGCGGACCCAGGGTTAGCAGATAACCAAGATCCCAAATGTACCTCCACGTGGTGCACCCTGGAAACAGAAATACAGCAGCTCGTGCTGATTCTGGCCAAATCATTTGGGGATCGTGTCCGAGAATGTGGAGGTAGCAGATGGAAAGAGATTTGACTGCACAAGAGACAGACAATATCTCCGACACCACCAGCATCACCACATATAGCAACACTGTCGACATACAGTGAAGCTAGTCAGTCCAGTCCGAACATTGGAGGGGCGGCCAATGTAAAATGCACGTAAAGGTAAATGCATGGCGAGAGACAAATATGTTTCACACCGAGTACAATGAAACAATGAAAGGGCAGAACAGCGCTAGAGGGCAGCGCGAACTGCAAATAGAAAGTGAAAAGTCCCTAGGAAAGGGAACTACAAGCTCCGTCAGCTCGAGACGGGCTTCTAGTTACCAGAGTTCCTAACAGGCAGAGACCCAGACCCATCCATCGGCGTTTGGTAAAGCAAAAGACCTAACCCAACTCTAATGTCGAGCCTTCCTAAACCGGAAATATGCTTGCAAAGAGAAAGGGTTCTGTACCCGATGGGTGTAGGCAAGAAAGGGACAACGATGGCAGCCCTGGCCCAACTCTACTGTCAAGGTTTCCTATACCGGAAGTAACTTGCAGAGAGAAAGGGTTCTGTACTCGATTCGCTCAGGCACAAAAGGGACAACGATTTAGCCCTGGCCCAACTCTACTGTCAGGTTTTCCTACACCGGAAATACACTTGAAGAGAGAAAGGGTTCAGTACCTGATGGGCTCAGGCGCTATTGGGACAAGGACGCTCAGCTCGAGAACGCCTTGCTCTCAAACGCGTGGTGTGAGACTCGAACTTGGACAAGGGGTACACGATGTCGGTGAATGACACCTCGGCTAAGAGGGCGAAAGAGCCAGGGTCCAACTCCTCTGTTGAGTTCTTCCCCTTAAGGAACCAGGCTCACGGATGAGAAACGGTTCAGTACCCAATGGGCACAGGCACAGCACGTCCAATTACACGAGACAAGTTCATAGACAGTGGAACACCTCGTTTGAGTCAGACTAAGAGCAAGAAAATAGTCTGGGCGAAGAGTCTCCACTACGCGTGCCTGGAGACAGATACAGAGGCTGTCACAGGCTAAGGGTAGCCCACCCGAATTGTCAAGGCATGCCGAAATCGGATGTGCTAGGCCTACAAGGCGCATAACGGTGGCACAACGTAATCACGCTCCCGGCGGAAATCGCACGGATATCCGTGATGGTTACAATGGAGCGAACGAAAAACAAACAAACTTCAATAATAATATTTTTTTTATTTCTTTACAAAAATGTTACATTCTTCTCAAGTTGGCCGGCTTCTGTGGCCATGATTATGAGAAAGTTTCACATTCCCAACTCATGCAATCTGGGTCACAGCAGTTTAACACAATTCTACTTTTCTGCATTTTGTCCTCAAACTCTCCTGCAAATTAGCAGGATGTGTCCTGAGAATGTTTGTCATGGTTTGCAGAATATCTGTATCTTTCAGCCTGCGACTTCAGCATGGCTTGTTTTACTTAAATCCTCTAATGTGATGAGACAATAAAGGAATGGTTACTGAATGTTTCTTCTTCCATTCACTGTTACTGAATGTAATATCTGAGATAAATTGAGAACTAACATTATCGATTAGGCCTAGAATTTCAGTGAAATCTTCCGATACATTCACTCCGGGATGAAATGCCATAGCTAGACCTACTCCGCTGTTATTTTATAATGGTTGGTTGCCGATCCAGCGGTCCATGGGCTCATGCCTGTTGACCCATTATTGCTGATCCAGCTATTTTATAATCAAACTACTTGTTCATATAACATGTCTCTGTAAACAAATGAACCATGTCGATCAAATTAACATTATCGGATGCGCAAAAGAAATCTGAATTTAGAAAAAAACTCATCAAAATTGGTTGTAATGCAATTTTGTAAAATTTTGACAGATTATATTGATGGCTACAGTCACAACTGATCTATAACGCATTATATTTAGTTGAACACTGGCAAAAAATTAAGCTAATTAGATCTACTTTTTTTTTTGCATGGTTAATCAGGTGAATGTTTGTTTACAATTGCAATATTTTTGTTCGAACAGGTAGGGGCTGTTATAGTTGTGTACAGCTATGAAAAATATGTTTTACCCTTCAACTATAGTTGCGGACTGTGTGGTAAAGGCTAAATAAAATTGAACTTATGCACAAATTGTTAGTGACGCTTCCTACACATTTATGAGGACAATATAAAAAACAGCAGGTCACGTGTGCCCAGTCTAAATAAAAGCTGGGTCAAGAAACCATTTGCAAGAAAATTGTCGACACACATATGGTTCACAAAATGTAAACCAATGCTTAAATTAAATTACATTTTTCAGGGATAAAATAATTCTAAAGACAAAGGAATGTACTAATTAATGAAAATGACAATAACTGCAGAATTTTAAACCTCTTCTGCATTCCTTCTCAAACTCCTGCAAATTAGCAGGATGTGTTCCAGAGAACGGAATGCGCTGTGTCATGGTTTACAGCAATGCTGTGATATCTGTGCTTTTCGGCCGGATACTTCCGACTTTAGCATATTCATAGACTTTGGGTCATATTCAGACCCTATATGAGATGGGACAGCCAATTTCATCCCATAATCTCCTTAGTCACCTCTTACGACATACATGGAAGGTAAACAGTGTTGCTATTCTTTTCTCCCCTCTCTGGCCCTGGCAACACACGGGTAGAATTTTAAATCATAAAGACATGTAAAATATATGATGACATGTAAAAATGTATGTTATTGCAAACACTAGTTATTGAAATTAAAAGTATTGTTTGACTGCAAGTGTTTCTAAACAGAGTATACAACCATGACTATTATTTAATTCCTAATGTATAATTTCCTAACTTAGTTCCTAACTGGTTGAAATCATCAGACTTTTACATAGCTATAACAGTGATGTGGTAAAATTTCATATGTTTGCTGTAATGTGACATTCTGTCCAGAAAGTTGTCTCTTTTACAGTTGATGTGAAATTGTTCAGATTCTGCACAAGTTGACCTGTATGTTCCAGCACATGTATTCTATCTAGAGTCCATCATTGTTTCACTTGCCTTGGTTACCTGCTATGAATGTAACTGCAAGATTGAGCATGTGACAAGCCATTCTTCACAAGCATGCTTATTGAACTCTGATATCACAATTGGATCCTCACAATCTTCATTAGTAAGGACATTGCATTTACACTTCAGACTCCTCTTCATGCCATGATGGATGGACCAGGCTTCTTGGCTTCCAATGTAACACCAGCCCCTGTGAAACCTGAAGCACCCTGGAATAGAAAAAAAGCTACATACAGTAAATATCTGAACAAATTTTTATAACAAATACATCAAACATGAGTCAATTCAACATGGTAACAGGGATGATGATGATGTTGCAAAGCCTGTTGATAAAAGTGTAATTACGTTGCAATCATTATTGATAGAAGAGGAATGATAATACTCATGAGGAGAAGTCACAATAAACCAAACTAAACTACAATATATTTTCTCCCATCCTGCTAATTAGTAAGCATCTGAAAATCATTACATAAAAACATATGTTTATATGTAAATCTGACTTATGGCACCGTGTTGTCCCTCTATTGTACTTACATTTATAATCTTCTGCATTTAATCTCAAAATCCTACAGATTAGCAGGATGTAGTCAGGAGAATAGAATGTGTTGCATAAGATATATGCGTCTTTCAGCCTGACACATCTGGCTTCAACATAACTTCTGGGTCACATTGATCCTCTTATGGGATGGGACAGCTAATCCCACCTCCAAAACCTCCTTATGACATGCATAGCAGGTAACTGTTGCTATTCTGTGAAGCCCTTTTGGGACCATCAACACACGTGGTACATAACCTTATAAAACAGATAGAGTTGGTCAACAAACCAAGTAATACAGACAACCTACTCTCTGTAATGGAATTATGTCCTTTTCCTTTAACTTCTTGCCACTAATAGGGTCCATCATGTCTGTCTTTATGATTTTTTCCACACATTCCATTGTTACAACAGCACCACTGAAGATACATTTTCAAAAGTGATTTTGAAATAAAGAAACATTATAAATTACTTTCAAAAGTATGATAGCTTAATAGTCAAACTAGGTTCGAACCAAACCAACATGAATGGTTTAGTAGCTCGCAATATTTGTCTACTAAAACATTGAAACTTATATTCATGCCAAAACCAGATGTACAAGGCAGAAAAGCACAGATGTTGCAGCTTTGTTGAACAGAACAATATACACTCAATGTCTGAAATCAAAGGAAAATTTAAGTGGTTATTCCAGAATTGGGGTGTAATAAAAAATATGGTTAAAATCTGGTCTGCCGTGCCATTTTTACTGACAGACTGATTTAAAATAGCTATGTGTACTGGCTCTGAGCTCACATATCAAATAATAAGCTAATACAATCAAGATTTAAGCATGATAATAAATGGTGATGTTGCCAGCTGAATAGTGTTCTCAAGAAAATAAGACTTGTCATTTCCTGGCATAAATATGATTTTTACCAGCTTAAACATCATCACAGATTCCAACCAATGCCTGCGAGTCTATTCATTCTCAATCTTTCTCAGCATGTTCATTTGTGACTGAAAAGGCATAAATAAGTGTAGGTTTGAGATCCCAACCACGCCACTGCCATTATCTCCATGATCATACTACTTGTCAACATTATCCTCCCTCACTATTCTCTTTCCAACCTGTGCCATTAATGCTCATGAGCTGCATACATTCTAAGGAACAGATTCATCTGTGTAATTGTCTGTATCTCTCACACATTAATTTGTATAAACAAGGGATTGAATGCCTGCCTCAACCACCAAGGGGATTCTGTAGCGACACTCTGTCCAGAATGATATGTTCTGAAATGGCATTACGCAGTTGTTCTGGTGGCATTTTCTTCCATTCTACACCAGCAACCATGTCCTCAGGTAAACAGACATACTGAACGATATCCTCTACACTTGCCAATGTTTCAGGGCATTGGTACAAATAAAATGTGACATTTTGCATTCTCCGTTCTCTAGACTATGTTGTCATGTGACATATTCTTTTGAGAATGCATTCCTTATAAATCTCCTGAAATCCCCACAGTCTCTGGCAAGTTGTCCCACCTCACCTAGCGACGTGCATACATTCTTGAATATCTCTTGTCCAACGTCTTGGTCAGACTCTGCCATCTATTGTCCCCTCCAACAACACTCCATGCCATCATGTTTCTTCACATGGCAGAAAAAACCCAACTTCCTTCTTAATATGGTGTTCAAAAGCCAGTCTTCTTGAATTTGATTTTTTCTCAGCGTGTCTTGGTTGGTCTTGCTTGCTAATTTCTTTCTAGAAGTCACTTCAGCACTCTGGACTATATCCTGCTAGAAATCTAGTAGGACTTGCTACAAGAGAGATCTAGTGGAAGTTTGAGAACAAATGTTAAAAATATTCATCCACATGACCAATCCAAGATGTTCTTTTAAGCGTTTTCCTTTATTCGCCCAATCTCTCAGTACATAGATGATGTGTCTCTAACTCTTAAAAAAGTACATGCGCTGTAAATCCCTGTTCTATTCACCATGGTTGGAAAATCAAGAAGGAAATGTATCACTACCTCTCTGTGTCCCTAGTGCATTCAAAGTGTGATGCACAAATTCTCGTACTGCACCTTCTCCAGTCTCTTCATTTGTATATTGGGTGCGAGTCAGGATATCACAGCATTTTCAATAAAAGGTCGGTAGCCCAATACTGCCTTGCTGGATTTGGATATGATGGGCCGAAAATATGTTGATATCTGAGTCAAGTTGTAAACTATGACAATGCATTCTTCAGACTACATCCTGTTCATTTGCAAGAGATTGAGAATGAACATAGAAGACTAATACGCTCTTATTTAGACTTGTAGGGAGCTGTGAAAACATATCAACTGAATAGTCTCAATGAACATGCTCAGCAAAGTTGAAGCAAGAGTCATCCGCCATCAACAGGTGGAGTTATTGACACAATCTATGACCAGAAAGATTATCTTTATATTCGTGTCTGAGATTCGGGTGTTGAAGATAAAGAGCAAGCCAATACACTGGCGAGCATGGCCAGTGTAGTATTAATAGATACACCGATAGTTAATGCATTGTTAGACTTCATTCTCTCAGATTTTTAGAAATGTGAATCATCATCACTCTCAAGACTGTGAGATTGGTGTAAAGATTGGAACAGTCCGAAAAGAGAAAAAATAATAGATATATGAAGAGACTGATAAATCTACTCTACAATCTGATGGATTCATTGAGATGGATTGGAGCACCTATGGAATTATCAGGTATGCTCTGATGTTAACATGCAGTCATAATTCATCAATTGAATATTAAAATAACACTGACCAAAGGTACATTAACAACACAGTTTAGGTATACTTACGATGGTCTGAGAACAGCACATGGCACTGAGTTTCCAAGAACATCATTAGTGACTGCACAGACATAACGATTCTGAAGATAAAATGACTAATTATAGCACTGGTAATATTTACTATGTTCTAACGATTCTGAAGATAGAATGACTAATTATAGCACTGGTAATATTTACTATGTTCTATATTAAATCTATGAAGAAAGAACGAATGTCAACATAAAAATGAGTAGACATAACATTCTAATGTATGAGACTCTAGCGTATAAGAAGAACACTAGACATACGTAGATGTACTTTTACAGAAGAATGTTTTCTGTGTGAGTAGAAGGCTTATTTTCGAAGCATTGCAAACTGCTGAGAGTTGTAGTCTTCTGTGTATGAAATAAAGCTATAGAAGGAAACACCACACATGCTTCCTCCCCAAACCACAATTCATAAACAGGATACAAGAGTTCTATTGATCATATTTCAACTTTTAGTTCAATATTGATATGTTTGTATATCAACTCAAAGCCAGAGAACTTTGTATACGGGAGGAACTGCTTTCTCATGTCCATCATCTTCATTTGCATCTGTACTTAATCTCCTGCAGAGTAGCAGGATGTAGTCTGGAGAACAGAACGCATTGTGTCATGGTGATATCTGTGCATTTTGGCCTAACATTCAATTTCAGTGTGGCTTATCAGTCATTTTGACCCTATATTGGATGCAACAGCCAACTGCATACCAAAACCTCAATGAATTTGTGTCTTACGATATGCATGGGAGGTAAACAGTTTTGCTATTCTTTGCCCCCCCCCCCCCCACATTTCAGGCCTCCATGATAGCTGTCAGACAGATTTAGTTTTACACATTACTTGTATAGAACACCCAAATTTTTTCTTGCTTTTGTAAGTAATGGGATATATGGAACAGTTAAATCAGACAAAATAAAATATATGCATAAATTCAGTTAAGATAGTTGGAGAAACTTACGACTTTAGAAATAATAGAAGTCTGATTGTCTCTGTCGTTGATGGGTGTGAACTTGACTGGGATAAGATCCTTGAACTTGAGAGATTTTCCACTCATAGGACAACGTACCTTCTCATCCTGAGACAGAATTATTTATAATAATATAAATGATAATTGTGCATTAAAAGGTTATCAATCACATGACATAAGACAGCAAGATATGAAGTGTTAGCTTCCTTAACAGTATGTCTTCTGTATTCTCAAACTTCTGCTGGTTAGCACAATGTAGCCACAAGAAGAGAATACATTGAACCATGGTTAAAAAGTTCTTCACAATGTAGCCACAAGAGAATGCATTGAACCATGGTTAAAAAGTTCTTCACAATGTAGCCACAAGAGAATGCATTGAACCATGGTTAAAAAGTTCTTCACAATGTAGCCACAAGAGAATGCATTGAACCATGGTTAAAAAGTTCTTCACAATGTAGCCATAAGAAGAGAATGCATTGAACCATGGTTAAAAACTTCACAATGTAGCCACAAGAAGAGAATGCATTGAACCATGGTTAAAAACTTCACAATGTAGCCACAAGAGAATGCATTGAACCATGGTTAAAAACTTCACAATGTAGCCACAAGAGAATGCATTGAACCATGGTTAAAAACTTCACAATGTAGCCACAAGAGAATGCATTGAACCATGGTTAAAAAGTTCTTCACAATGTAGCCATAAGAAGAGAATGCATTGAACCATTCTTGATTCTTGATTAGAAAACTGGCCTCACAGCAATGGGACATTCCCATAAGTGCTCCGCTCTCTGTTCCAGCAGCCATTTGACTCGATGGTATTTCGAGCACAATGCCGCTGAAACAGACATCGACATCAGGGCACAACTCTGGCCTGTGTGACAGGTTTCTTTGTTGTTCTGCCCACGCAGTGCTTGCAACTAGTTCAAGCACAACGTCGGCATGTCGGAACAATATGGTAACTGTTATCGAAGGTTACGGCTACGTGAGTGTATAGATGACGTGCCATGAAGCTTCTATAAGAAGATAACCTCAATATAAAGGCATGTCATCTACTAAGGTTTTCTGTTGCATGGTTGGTTTGTCTAATGGGCCATTGGTGAGACCCACAGACACAACTGCATGCACACTGAACCATTGTTAACAACTTCTTCACAATGTAGCCACAAGAAAAGAATGCATTGAATCATGGTTAACAATTTCTTCACAGTGTAGCCACAAGAAAATAATGCATTGAACCATGGTTAACAATTTCTTCACCATGTAGCCACAAGAAAAAAATGCATTGAACCATGGTTAACAACATCTTTGCAATACTTGTGGTTTTTGGCCAGAGACATATGACTTCAGCACTTATTAGTATTGGGTTGCCTTCCATCTTAAACGGTTTGGCTCACTATACACACCTTGTTTTATTCTCTCACTGGAAATAGGTAGTTCTTTCATGCTCCTCAGGTGCTGGTATAGGTGACGCAGTTTGGGAAGATTTCATTAAATCACACCTCATATAACGAGCAAACTACTACAGAAAATGTCAGCAGGCGTGTACTTCCCTATCTTGTGAGACTGAACATCAATATCTCTAGTGTGCAGAGCTGTTAGCTATGGTAAACAAATTGAAGAAATTTATTTATGACATGTATGCAGGCACGATTCCTTGTCAAAAACAATACTGCAGGGAACTGTTGAGGGTGGAAGAAGCAGAGGAGGACAAATAAAGACATGGACAGACAACATCAAGGAATGGACAGGGCTAGATATTTCCACACTCATCCGCATCGCTGACGATAGAATTCGCTGGAGGACTCTGTGTGCTGAAGCATCCAATGTGGTACCCCTACGACCCTGAAGGGTTATGGGTTTATTGATTGATTGATTTATGAAAGCCTGCAGGTTTGAATGAGATTTTATGGTTTGTATGCCATGACTTACAGCATGTGGTTGATTTTTATAATTGTGTTTAAAAGTCCAAACATGCTTCCCCGGGTATACAGAGATCTAGAACTATAACTTGTCAGAAGGATCTAACAGAGATCTTTGTTAATGCGAACATTGACATTCTGGTTAGTTCATCCTGATTTACCAAACAAAAGACAATGCTGGAGGTGATATCGCACACTTACAAAGAATGACAAATGGGGTGACCAGGGGTCTATCTATTCGCTAAACCCTTTGTTGCCTTTCAGCGTCAGGGATAGAAGAGTTTTCTGGAGATGACTCTTGTGTGTGCTGAGTATACTGTGGAATTTGTTGCCTCTTTTATCTCTGTGGTCCATTGTTTTCGTGGCCGGCCTCTAATCTGCCTTCACTATCTGTGTAGCATAGCTTGCTGTGGTACGCTGTCTGATGTGTGCATACCATTTGATATGTTGTCTCTTAATATGTTTCAAAATTGGGGTGGTGCCTGTTCTTTGTCTAATATCCTCATTCTGCGGAGAGCAGCTAGAAAATCACGGATAGACCAAGATCCGTCTACAGTCGTCATTCCAAGTCCAAACTGTCCAAGGACATTTACAGCTCGAATATGGTTCATTAGCCATCTACAAACTCATAATCAAGGACATTACTAAAATTGAATTTTCAAAAGTGGATGTAACAAATGGTCATCATCACTTGTGATGGACGAACAACAACACAACATCCTCATTCTGTCTCTTAGTCATATCCCTAGAATTCTGCTCCTAGGACCGGGGTGAGAGAAAAAAATGTGTCCTCTGGAAAGATATGAAAATCATATAATAAAACATCTGACTGGGACCTGCATACTCTTGGATGGCTGCTCAAATGGAGAGCAGAGTACTCATGGGAATATCCCATGTGCAGCAATGCTGTTTTTTAATCAAGAATCTTTATGAAACAAAAACAAAGTATGTGCAACAAACATAAATATTAGAAACTGACCGGTTTCTTTATAGGTGTAGCGTCTGCTTGTGGTGTGAGGGATGGAATCCAAAAACTAGGCAGTTCCTTGTCCCTTTTTTCACTTCCATGAATCTCACTGCTCTTCTTATTTCTGGCTTCTGCGGCCTTATCATCTGCTGTAGTAAATTAACATAAAATGTTTTTAATTCATACTAATACCATTCGAGTAGTTTGAATCAGTGTGTTTTATTAAAAATGTGTATGTCAATCAGTTCTATCTTTTGTGTTCATTCTCAAACTTCTGCTGATTAACAGGATGCAGTCCGGAGAATGAAATATGCCAAGTCATAGTTTACAGCTTTGCTGTGATATCTGCACCTTTCAGCCTGATACATCCAACTTCTACATGGCTTTTGGTTATTTTGAATCATGACATGGGGCAGTCAACTCTCAACCCACCCAAACCTCTTTAGTCACTTCTTAAATGACAAGTCACATTGTTGATGTTCTTTGTTTTCCCTTTTAGACCCCAGTAACACACAGGCAAATCAGTATCAGCATACAGTTGCTGCTACGAAATAAGGGGCGAATCAGTTGTATGATGAAGTTCTTGCTATGAATTAAGGAATTACAAGTGATTAGATTCTACTTTCTATGTGCAATCTCGTGGTTTCTCCAAAGCTTAATTTTTGTGTGTTCATTCTCAAACTCCCATCGTATCTCTCTTGTAGCAGCATGTTCCTACTAGATTTCTAGCAAAATGTAGTCCAGAGAACATAAATGCACTGTCGCCATTTTATTTGTGCCAATGCCCTGAAATATTCGACTTCGGTGACCAGATTTATTTCATGCCTAGAAGACCAACTCTCAGAGGTATGCAGTGCTTTGAGAAATCTACTCAGAAGAGATGAATTTTAGTAATTGTGTGGCTTTTCTACCTTTCATCAACATGAAAGTTGAACCCATGAGCTTCAGCTTCTCTGCCACGCATCTTTTCATGTCAGAGGTAGTCATAGCAACCCAGTATTGAGCCATGGTCACAGGGAAGGGTGAGTTAGCCAGATATTCATTCCTCACCATACAAGAAAGCTGTCCAATTATGCAGACCTAACATCTTTTCCAGATTTTTGGACTCTCCAAAGGAATTGTTACTTCCTGCATAGATTTGTCTTATCATCACAAACCATGTGCCACGTGTTCACAGATGGGGCATCACGCATATGTTGGCAGCTAAGACCAGATCTAATTTGGTAATATGTCTCTCCCAATATTGTGCTATTCTGGGTTCTCTGAATGTTGTACCACAAGGGGACACTTAATAGTACAGGTTAAATGCTGTGGAGCTTCCACATGAAGAATGGCATATCATCTACTGACACTTTCCTGTTGTAATGGTTGCTCTGATAGTTGCATGCAGCAATGTCAATGTTTAAATCATAAAGTAGTTGCATCACAAAGGACATTCTTTAAGTGTAGCTGGTAAACATCAAAAGTGCAGTCACAATTTAGTTTCAAGGATGCATGTAAAATTGACCTGATAGTACTAGAAATATACCCAGTCTTCAGAGGATGCCGCTGAATACACTAAGTAGAGATGCAGTGTAAAGCAGCGTATTAAACCATCTTCTGCAGTTCTGCTTGCTTTCAAGTATATTGACATTTCTTTTCCCTTGGAACTTATCAACAGAGCTGAGATGGGGTTAGTGCAAATGGGCACGGCTCTTGCTTCATAAAATCTGCCCCGTAAAGTGATCAAGAGTGAAATTTTGAGTTCTCATAATCCATTAGAATTTTTACACTGGCTTGCTTCCTGACCATCTGTGACACAAAAGGTTATCATCATCATCGAATAAAAACTGCAACAACAGAAAAATATAAAATGGAACATCTTGCAAGATAGAGGTGTTTACAATTTAACCTTTTCCTAGGACTGCCCTTGGCTCTGTATCCTGATTCCATCTTGTTTTAAGCTCTTATGGAAATTTCATCCTCATAAGTCTAAACCACTTTATCTGTTGTTTCTCAATATATTCGATGCATGCTGTGACACCTATTATCTTCTTCTGTGTTCATTTTCAAAGTCCTGCGGAGTAGAAGGATGTAGTCCAGAGAATGGAAAGCACTGTGCCATGGTTTACAGCATTGCTGCGACATCTGAGTCTTTTGACCTGACACATCTGTCTTCAGCATGGCTTTGGGTCACTGGGCCTATATGGGATGGGACAGCCAACTCCATCCCATAACATCTTTAGTCGTCTCTTATGACATGCATGGAAGGTAAACAGTGTTGCGATTATTTGCTCCCCTCTTGGGCCCTGGAACACACAGGTAACCTATATCTTTCTGATGTTCTCACTACAAATTTTTTCGAGTCTGGTAACCCCAATAGACTTCCTTCAACATTTCATTTCCTTTATGTGTAGATGTCAGTTGTCAAGTCTAGCATTAGTAGCATAGTGTTTGTATAAAGACTCTCTTAATCATTTGTTTTTTTACTTTCATGTCGTAGTTTGGGTGCAATAGCAAAAGTTACAGCTGGTACCGGGGTATGTCACAGCATTTGCCTATTGACATCTTGTTTCTATCTATCTGTCGAGTCGTCCGTCTTCTGTGAAGATACTTCCCAGGAACTTGAACTCTTTGACTTGTTTGATTATTTTACTCTCTATTTGGATGTTTAAGTGCTCTGTTGATCTCATTATTTGTATAATTTCTATCTTTCATGTGTTAATCCACATGTATTTATTGCATATTCATGATAGCGAGTTGATGTGAGTTTGTAGTTTTTCTTCGTCATTATATATAATGCTTTGATTGTTCAACGAAAAGCAGTTAATTGTTGTTAAGCTGTTCATTCTCTGTTGTTTCGTTACATATCTCATTTTGTGTTTCCTCTATAATTCTGTCTGTGTAGACGTTGAATAGAATAGGCAACATCACACTATTACATGCTACAATTAAGAAATCAAACTCACCATATTTTTGACCTATTGGATTGGATTCCTGTTGTGCGAATTTCAATCCCCTCGCCTCTTGTTCTGCCCTGGCCAATTCCGAAGCCTCTTTCTGTGGATCACATGGAAATACATACTCACATACTTCTGGTATTATACGGCAACAGATATCAAACAGACCATAGAACCCTTACATGTATTCTGCATTAAAGTCACTCTACGTAACTTACAAAAAAACTTTATTTATTTTAGATATGTTCTGCAAGGTAGGTGGAGGGTGGAAGAAGATGACATGGCTGGATAATATCAATCTCTGGTCATGGTGTGAAGTTTCCAAACTTTGTCGTCCAAACAGTCTCTGTCAATGTTTCCTCCAAGCTACATTTGTGAGTTGTGCACATTGTCAGAAAATGTCATACACAGAATTTTTCCCCTTGAACACTAATCTAGCCCCTAAAACTCCATTCCAAAAGACTCCTGAGCAGGAAACATACAAGTATAACTAGTTGATAAATTTATTGCATACCAAGTACTGCAAACATTATTATCTACCTTAGTTGTTTCTTCTTCTTCGGCATTCATTCTCAAACTCCTGCTGGATCTCTCTTGTAGTAGGACACCTAAATTTCCAACAGGATGTAGTCCAGAGAATGGAATATGTTGTGTCACCATTTTTTTGTTGCACCAATGGCCAGACATATCCGTCTTCAGTTGGAGTTGTTTCTAACTACATTAGAAGTAGACCAATCTGTATAAGATTTACTTGAGGATAGACTATATATACTAAGACACACCCCTTTTTAGTTCCTCTAAGTGGGTCATGATAGATCATAAATGTGACCATAAGTTTTGACCATGTCTAAACTAATTTACCAATTTTGACACTAAAATTGTCATCCGATTAAATTTCCATGTCAGTGTTAAAATATTTACCATATAATTCATCCTCCAAATCATCTAGCACAAGTTCAACATCTAATTCTGCTGTTAGCCTTTTAGGAGAGGAATATCTCTCATGTTCGGTATATTGTTTCATTTTAAAAACAACTAGCAACCACAAAATATTTGTCAATATATAAATACAACCACTCAAAGACTGGCTATACAGCAAAGATCCTGTGTGCTATGATGACAATTATGCTTTGTCAACTTGAATAAATATTTCCTAGCTTAAAGAACACACATTTCCTGTTAGTGAGCTCATGTGTTCCAAAACAAGAGTGTTGCATTTCAATTTAAGAGCACACCTTTAGGCAAACTTAGGAATTCTACCATTGGTGTTTACATGAGTTTCACTACTTAAAAAATATATACTTATAAGTGAACTGGTGACTTGCCTCAGGCACAGTACAGCCAATTAAAGAAATCCATATCAACATCTGACAGGAGAATGAAGAAGTGAACCATTATAATGCTGTGGCACACTGCATAAGATATGCATCATGCCAGTCTTATAATAGTTCACAGAATTCTGGATCCTTATATCCTATTGAAGTAGTATGTGTCAGGCCATTGGTGCAAACAAGATGTCAACAACACATTTCCATTCTCTAGACTATACCCTTCCGGAAATATAGTAGAATCATTGTCCTGCTACAAGAGAGATCCAATGTGAATTTTAGAATGAACAGGGAAGACAATATCCTGTAAAAGACAACCTGAGTAGGAAGAATTCTCTCAAAGAATTCCATAAAAACTGAGAGTTGCACTCTTCTAGACATGAAAGAAAACTTCTGAAATCCCCGGCACTGAACAGCACTTTCAAAGCACGAAGGAGAAAAGAGCTTCATTCCTCAAAATTCATGGAGATCATGATAAACATATCCAACATACAAATATAACAATAACAATACACTAACTTCTAGTTTGGTCCTCTGCCTGTCATATTCTTTCATCTTCCTAGCAATTTCCTTCTTTTGGTGAATAATATTTTTGAGAATTGCTTCTTTATCATATATGTGGCCATCTTCTCTGAAACAAATAAACAGCTAAATACAATAAATAATATATATATAGAGAACATATGGATGTTGATAGTGACACAGATAACTGCAAAAGGGTCAAACAGGTTTGGTCGTGTTTAGCTTTGAGGTTAATGACCAGCGTGTAGTAAGGGAACAAGTTATCTCATATTGCTGGCCTACTAACAATATGGTTATGGATGTTCACCATTCAGTGGAGGTGGTAAACACACTGAATGTATTAGTTACAGTCAATGATGGATGTTTTGGGCTATTGGAACAAATAAAACTGCTACAGAATGCATTTCCGTTCTCTGGACTACACACTCTAGGATGACCATTGTCTGCTACAAGAGATATGTTGTTGCTGTCAATTACCCCAGGAATTGTGAGCAGCTTGCTCTTATTTCCTATGTGAACTGGAGTAGTTTCTCAGAGCTTTCTTTCATACCCAGAAGGTTTCAGCTTTTGGCTTTAATGCAATGCCTATTGAAGAAGCCTTCTACTCTGAGGGTATATATGTGACGGGACAAGCTGATAGTTTCCCTGGTTCATCCACTGTGCATCTTTCCTCCAACAAGGTGCTTCACAGCCAGTGAACTATTCCTTGTGTAGGAAGACTATTCCATTACCACCCATCATATCCCTAGGTCCCAGACATAATTTCATCTGTATGAGCCATGTTGAGCAATGGAGAGTCAAATTAGACTCAGAGTTGTTGTTTTGCCAAACTTGTCAGTGGCCTGGGATTTTTCTTCTTCTTCAGCGTTCATTCTCAAACTCCCACTGGATATTTCTTGTAGCAAGACCATGGTCCTATTAGATTTCCAGAAGGATGTAGTCCAGAGAATGGAAATGCATTGTGTCGCTGTTTTTTTATGCGCCAATGGTCTGACATATCCATCTTCAGCGGAGGCCTGGGATTTGACCTATGCATATTTCATACACTTGCTTCGTCCGCTTGTGATGGCCTACCAATCCATCACCAGAAGCAGAATGTATATTTTTTACTCTTCGCCATTGCGTTTATCACCCAAAATAAGTAGGTACAGTTCGCTTATCTCGGATGAGAAGTTTCAAAGTTGACAAACAAATCTCTTGTAAGAAAGATATCATTCTCCTCTGTGCCCTTGGGTACTGAATCCAATTCTCTCTGTATGAGCTGTGTTGGGCAACAGCAAAACTCAAGTTAGACTATGTATACTGTATCCTTAAAGACAACGACGTTTTCCCCATCTATGTTGCCCACATCATTCAGTCCGAGTCTCAACATTGCTTCACTCAGAAATTTGAACAATGTTCTCCTGTCATTTGCCCAATGCTTTTTTTGTGTGCAATGGGGAGCTGTTTTCAAAGCTTTCTTCCTTACCCAAGAGTACATGACCAAGTTGGTGCAGGCAATAACAGAGTCAAGATTCCTACTTTTAATGGGGTCAATTGTGGTAGGACATGTGGGCTTCTGTGTGTTCTCAAGTATGAACAGCACTTCCACCAATCAGTCTCGTGCTGGACAATTGTGATTTCATTGCCACTATCGTTTTACACACACAATACTGCCCTCTATCGCGGGTTGCCTTTTCCAGAATCAATGTGTACTCCAGACACCACTATATCGTAACGACGTCTACTCATATCGGGACATTCCCCTCCAATGCATTCTGTACTTTGGCTGACCGAACCACAGTGTGTGTTGATACTGCCGCTAGATGTATTGGCAGAGGTGTCAGAGATATTGCTTGCCTCATGGCAGGCCGTTCTCATACCATCTACAGCCTTCATATCAACGGACATGGTCCTCAAAAGTGTTGACTAGGAACACAGCATACACAGATGTATTTCTATTTCTAGGGTGCACCAGGAGGAGATACTTTTAGGATCTTGGTTATCTGCTAACTCTGGGTCCGACGAGCAATGCAGGGGTTTTGTGGTGAGGTTGGATGTCCTATCCCATTTAGGATCAATGTGATTCAGAAACCAGCTGAAGTCAGATGTCTCAGGATGAAAGGCAAATATATCAAAGCTAAATTATAAACCATGACGCAAAGTATTCCATCCTCCAGACTGCATCTTGCCAATCTGCAGCAGTCTGAGAACGAATGCAAAAGAACTCAGCAGCTCTAAATAATACGCAACAAACAAAACAACAGCATACATAAGATGTTTTTGTTTCCTGGCACACCATTATTTACATAAGTAAACTAAGTTGTTTAAGCATACAAATACTTACGTAACAACTGGGTCTTTGCAAGGTTGCAGGGTCAAACTACAGCAGTCAAATTCCTGGATGGCAAATAAAATTGCTACATGTAATATGAGAGTGCTTCAAATTAAAACCATAAATATAATACCCTAATAGTAAAACCCATAACCCATCAGGTTCTTGGTTACATTGAGACATTTGGTGCAGAAAGATCTTCAGGCATCTCTATCCTCTACCATCCTGATGAGTTTAAAAACTTCACACCTTGTCCAGTCCTTGACATTATCCAGCCATGTCTTCTTTTTTGCACCTCATCTTCATCCACCTTCTGCCTACCTTGCAGAACATCTCTAAAGTAAATATAGTTTTTTGTGAATGTTTTGAAAAAGTCAAACAACTATATCATTTTTCAACGAAGCACCATTGCTCATCAATCACAAGCATTTGGTATAATTCCTCCAGTGTCTATAGTGCTCAGATTTTTGCAGAACAAACTAATCTTGATCTTGTGTCTATCACACTTTAACAGTTTTAATTTGGTGCATGCTCTTAGAGTGAGTTCAGAAGTGACTTCAGTAAACCAAAACAAATGCAAAGAACGTTAGAAAGAAAAACAAGCTCCTAGCTTCAATAGCAGAAAATATGCAATGGATACCAGCAGGAGTTATAGTAACATTCCACAGCATATTTATAAATGAAAATGTATTATTGTATTGTCCTATAAAGACTTGGAGAGTTTAAGACATGTCCTAAAGACATCTCGAAGAAGAAGAGCACTTAACTGTATCTCTCCATGGTAATGGATGCATATGCAATTCTGGAGATACGGCATCCATAGATACGAGTGGATATTTCTGTGTCATCTGTGTTCCAAATAGCATGCTATTTCATTTGTTTGATTCAATTCCTGGAATTACAAGCAATTGGAATTGCTGGTATTACCTCTTGTATGATGGAAACGTTCATAACCAAAAGACCCCTCAACTCTCATTGGTGTGCAATGCTTTGAGAAGCCTCATACTCAGAGGAGGTTAAAATACTACCGTATGTTTATTTGCTTCTCTACCTTTCCGTAACATGCAGAGTTGGAGTCACGAATTTTAGCTCATCTGTCAAGCATCTTTTTCTGTTAGGTGTTCATAGCACCATAGCTCTAGACCATGGTAACTGGGATGGATGGGGCAGCCAGCTATACATTCCCTACCATGCAAGTGGGCTCTTCACATAAGAAGGCTGATGTGACCCCATGACTTTATAATTCTCTCACAACCATTAATTAATTCAAATCTAATCCTAGAATGGGCAGAAACACAAATTTCATTGTTTAATGCAACAAATTTGCTGCTGTTCTTTTTCGTTCTTCTGTGTCTGATACATAATGTGTCTCAAACAATCAAAGTACCTAGTTTTTTTTCTATTTCAGCTACAGGCACTAGTGCATCAAGACCATGTGAAAAGCAATAGCAAACTCCTAAATGTAAATATTACATAGATAATCACTAGTCAAAAAATGCTAGGATGATTGCTATGTCCTGCATAGGATATGCTACCAACACTCAATATGCAAACATTTCAACAATTATATTTTAATATGTTTCATTTTTTGTGTCTTTCATCTCTAGTTTATTTTTGTGTGGACATATCTTCTTCTGCATTCGTTCTCAAAACTGCAAATTTCAGGATGTGGTCCAGGGAAGAGAATGTGTTGTGTCATGGTTTAAAGCTTTACTGCAACATCCCCTTCGGCTGATATGTCCCAATTCAAAATGGTTTCTAGGTCACTTTGACCCAACATTGCGTGGAACAACCAACTCTATCTGAGCTTCCTTAGTCACCTCTTACAACAAAATTACACGGCGCCATAATTGTTCTTTCCGTCTGCTAATGTATACCACTGCGCATGTCCCATATATCTTCCCACTATTGTACATAATTATAATTTACCTTAATTCTAAACACTAGAAACCGATTCTAATCCCTAACCCTAGGCTAAACACTAATTCTAATGCAATCGTACTCAATAAATATTAATTTTAAATACTACTTATATTCCAAACTCAATCATACAACAATAGTTAGAAAATACCTCGAAACTAGAGAAAACGTAACAGTGAAGAACTATACTTTACTTGTGCCTTTTACAGAACTTAATAAATCTAGTTTCAAACATGACAAACGATTCCATCACTATTTTAAACACTGTCACAAAAAATTTAGGCGCAACTATCGATCAACTCTTCACTATGACCTTTGTTCTAGTTTCGAGATATTACCTATCCCAGGGCTATTCAATTGGCGGCCCGTGGAGGCCTAGTAAATGGCCCGCGGATCATTGCTAAATCAGTGAAATAAAGTTATTAAAAAAACTAAATGTATAAAATCATTCAATGTGTTTTTTATAAATCTGGCCCATGATGATCCCCACTTTCTACATTTTGGCCCCCCGAGTAAATATAGTTGAATAGACCTGACCTAACCTTTCCAGTGTGATTGCAGAAGTTGTAATTAAAATTAAAGTATGCTATTTGAAACGGAATACTAATTTGGCATTAGCATTTAGATTGGGGGGGGGGGGGGTAAGGGTTAGGATCAGTTATAAATTAAAAATGAATTAGTTATAAAAGTTATAATTATAAATGTTGTTGATATCGTGTTTGTCGGGAGATCTGACGTCACGGCATCCATTAATTGGTAAAAATGTGGTTTCGTCCACAGTTTGAGCTATTAATAGCACACTGTTTACATATTTAACTAGTTGACGTCATGGAGTTCCGCGAGAAAACTAAAGAACCAATGAAATCAACGCAGACTATTACGTCACATCCCCGCCAACCGCCAAACCTTATGCGTGACGGACATCTTTTTAAAAATTGATCTAGTTGATGGCGGATTTCATTGGTTTTACTAGTCGAAATCCATACACGCCTAGCTAAAAATGTAAATAGTGTGAAATGGAACAGTATGAAACACTTACCTTAGTCACCATTCCTTGGCGGATACTTGTTTTATCACACAACGGAAATCCCGGAATATATGTGGCGGATGCTTAGTCACTGTTCCTTGGCGGATAAACTTATTTTATCCCGATAAAGAAATCCTGGAACATATGTGGCGATTTTTGATGCCTCTTCCGCCACATATATTCACAAGGATAGGCAGGAAATTGTCCTTTGCACAGCCTACCTTGGTTTCGGCATTGTCACTTCATGAGACCCCCACAATCCTTCTATTGTATTCGTGTGGGTTCCTGTTTCATGATTCTGGAAATCCACGCTGTTGTTGACGTTCATATGTGTATACCCTTTATCTTTTAAGCAGGAATATGCTCTCCAACAATCAGAGACTATGGTCGCTCCGGGAAACATGTTCTTTTATAATACTCAATAGAACTTCTTTAGTCTGTTCTACTACCACCTTTAGTACACATTTATTAGACCCTCTATCAACCAAACCAAACACCCACGTTCCTTGTACATATCTCCCGTATAATACTTCCTTTTGCCGAACATGGATTCGTCTATCTCGACGACAGCATCTACTCCTCCAACTTTTACAGTTTCGTTTGCACACATTTCCACACATATTTCCCTACAAAAGCTTTCCAATCTGCGACTGCCTGGGTTCCAACTTTCACTTCCCTTTTTATGAAACCAATCCTGGTATTCATCACCCACAAATATGTAAGAAGTAAAATATCACCCATACTTAGGTGGCTCCTTGCAGGAATGATTTCGTACACTCCTGCTAAAATCATGACGATTGCTACCATAACGTCTACATCTCCAAATCTATCCTTCAGATTTGCTGGAATTTTTCACCAATTTCATATATTCACCGCAAGACGGGCACACATAATGATTACAAATCAGTCCCTCGTTCATGCACCAATCTAGAACAAATTTTTCTCCATTGGCACGCAAATTGATAAAGAAACTGAGATCCTGGGTGGTCATTTTTCACTGCTGAAACTGGGGTGCAAAGGGAACGCATCTAGGCGGACCCAGGGTTAGCAGATAACCAAGATCTCAAATGTACCTCCTCGCTGTGCACCCTGGAAACAGAAATACAGCAGCTCTAGCTGATTCTGGCCAAATCATATATGGATCGTGTCCGAGAAAGTGAAGGTAGCAGATGGAAAGAGATTTGACTGCATAAGAGACAGACAACATCTCAGACACCACCAGCATCACCACATATAGCGACACTGTCGATATACAGTGAAGCTAGTCAGTCCAGTCCGAACATTGGAGGGGCGACCAATGTAAAATGCACGTAAAGGTAGATGCATGGCGAGAGACAAATAAAATTCATACTGAGTACAATGAAAGAGCAGAACAGTGTTAGAGGGCGGCGCGAACTGCAAATAGAAAGTGAAAAGTTCCTAGGAAAGGGGAACTACAAGCTCCATCAGCTCGAGACGAGCTTCTAGTTACCTGTACTCCTTACAGACAGAGACCCAGACCCAATTATTGGCGTTCGGAAAAGCAAGAAGTCCTAACCCAACTCTAATGTCAAGCCTTCCTAAACCAAAAATATGCTCGCGAATAGAAAGGGTCCCATACCCGATGGGCTTAGGTACAACAGAGACAACGATTTTAGCCCTGGCCCAACTCTAATGTCAGGTTTTCCTATACCGGAAATACACTTGCAGAGAGAAATGGTTCAGTACCTGATGAGCTCAGGCGCTATTGGGACACGGTCGCTCAGCTCGAGAACGCCTTGCTCTCAAACGCATGGTGTGAGACTCGAACTTGGACAAGGGGTACACGATGTCAGTGAATTACACCTCGACTAAGAGAGCGAAAGAGCCAGGGTCCAACTCTTTTGATGAGTTCTTCCCCTTAAGGAACAAGGCTCATGGATGAGAAACGGTTCAGTGCCCGATGGGCACAGGCACAGTACGTCCAATTACACAAGGCAAGTTCATAGACAGTGGAACACCTCGTACAAGACAGACGAGAGCAAAAATCATCTGGGCGAAGAGTCAATACATACACGCATGCCTGGTGACAGATATTGAGGCTGTCACAGGCTAGGGTAGCCCACCCGAATTGTCAAGGCATGCCGAAATCGGATGTGCTAGGCCTACAAGGTGAATAATGGTGGCACAACCTAATCACGCTCCCGGCGGAAATCGCACGGATATCCGTGCTGGTTACAATGGAGCGAACGCAAAACAAACAAACAAACTGCTAAAACTTTACTAAACACTTTTGTTGCTGTTTTCACTTTGCAATATCTGCGTAAAATAGACTCCTTTTTTCCGCTGACACTTGACCAAATCCAATTACACATGCGCCAACTTACCAGATCAATGCTCAACAACGTTGACTCAAGATTTATTTATTTTACAATATAAATAAATTTATAGTATACAATAGGAAAATGTACGAAATATAAAAATTAGAGGGGGGGGGATGCTGAATTTAAGTTATTTAAAAAAATATATATATAAACTAAAATCAGCACACCCCCCTCCCTTAGCGCCTGCTTGACCAACAGGACTCCAATGCCCACATTCTTGGTGGGTCCCATCCAGCAAGCTCAAATTCTCGATTCCAACCTCCAAGAACCAGCCAGCTGTGTATCAAATGTCCCCGCGAACCGTGATATCACAACTATTGAACTTTTCGAGGGAATTTAATGTCATTGGTGTTAGATACAAATCTGTGACGTCTGGTAGTTAAAAATGTGTAAACATTGTGTGCTATGTATATACTATATAATAGTATTATTATATAGTATAGTTACACATTATTAATTAATTATGACACAGTGAAGAGTTGATCTATATTTTTTACCGAAATTTATAGCCTTCGAAAAATTTTCTAAACATGATAATCCCAGATGTACTTATATATAATATTCTAACTTTTACTAAGTAAGTAAGTGTCATAATTAAATTAAATATAATAAAAAAAAACTACCTAGTACCTTGACAGCATCTTTTCCAAAACGAACTGCTTGTGATCCAAATCCTGATGCCTTTGTATCTTTTTGTCTCTCGTGATATGTATAAACAGTTCCTGCTGTGCAATTTCTCCCATGTCGAGTCATTATTAGTTTTTCTTAGTGTTCAAATAATTAAAAAGAATGCATGAAGTAGGTTCTACTACACAGTAAAATTGTCAGAATTCTTATTGAAAAGTAATATTAGACCGGAAGTTAGTGACAAGGTTTACTAAATTTATATTCAAAAGAGTTAGCACTGATTCCGTATTGTAAGAATGTTGTTGATTTCAGATGATTGGGCCCCTGTCTCCCGATGTGTACTCTGTCCCTGTCGACAGAGCAGTAGGAAGTCTTTAAAGAGTACCGCAGAGTTCTTAACTTCGTAGCGCGCTAGACAAGTCCCATGGATATCAGAAAAACTATATATCTATATTTCTTCCGCACCGAATATGATGCTTAGACTTAGAACAGAAAGAAGAACAGTGCTCCTCATTTTGAGCGATACAATGCTGGTGTAGTTCTTGTATTTTGTTAAGACCATTATTCTTATCCTCTTTGATAGCTGTACTACGTGGAGTTTCTCTTTGTATCCTTCTCTTTATTTTGCCATCTAGAACCTATTTTAGCGTTCTTTGGTTTTACATAAACTACTAGAACGAAGACACAATTTAGTATTTCTACTTCACTGCATTAGATTCCACAAACATAGAGTAGATTTAAAAGATCACTACCAATATAATAACAATCCATATCGAATAGCTAAAGTGCTTGGCTATGATATGCTAATAGATATACTAAACTAAACAATTTATCACCAATACAAAAACCTTAATTGATCTAACTTTAATAAACTGCCGACGAAAGAATGGACAGAGATAGAGACAAGAATTGTCAAATGTAATTATGAACTTACAACAGTCTTGAAACAAATCTATCCCGATGGAAACCAAAAGGCAAATCATAAGTTAATTCTTTATACCAACATTGTCCGTCGAAATTGATGTGTTGGACCATTGGCGCAAATAAAACGGCGTCACAATGCATTTCAATTCTCTGAACTACATCCTGCTGGAAATTTAATAGGGCCATTGTCCTGCTACATCCAGCGTGAGTTTTTGAATGAACGCTGAAGAAGAAGATACCAAAAATTGTGTTATCAGTGTCAGACATGAACACTAACTAAATAACAAGAGAAAATCAAAAGGTAGTATAAGGGATTTGAACCAGGTCTGTTCAGCTGCCATCAATTAGCCTCGAAACTTGTTTCAAAACGATTTTCTAATTCGACCACACATCATCTCTAACAGACAATGTTTACTACGTGTAAAATGATATATCTAAGAAAAGCAGCAGACAGAACACGAAGAAATCATGTGAAGAATGAAAAGATTACAAACATCTGTGGTCAGATATATTGAAATGGTTCTGCCACTTAATGGGAATGAATCGACAGTGATTATTATAAAGAATAAACTATGCAAATGGAAACATCAAGAGATAGAGGAGGACCAAGACGACCCTAGATTAAAGGAGTTACCAACATATGCGACATAACTGCATATCAAAGATAAACATGTCATTGCTAGAAAACCGATCGTCACTAAATCATGCGACGACTTACAACAAAAGCAGATAAAAGACAATAGATAGAAAGATAGTCAACTGACGGACATAATAACAAGATATGGCTTACAAATGAATCTTCTTATTCCTTCAGTCCTCCTGTACCTTTCGGTGTTGAGAGGAGAGTGAGTGTACGGTCTTTTGCCCTTCTATTTGCCTCTTCCGCTGTTATATTTCCGAGTGTCTCTAATACACTAGCTGTCTAGAACAATTGTAAGAAAGAATAAGCTATTAGATCTTCCTCTTCTCCGTTCGTACTCAAACTCCTGAAAATTATCATAATGTAGTCCGGAGAACCGAATCCTGCCCTGAGCAAACAAAAGTAATGGCTTTTAGTTGGAAATGGGTAAAATGAGCTCGGTGACCCACGGTTGAGTTGATTGATTGATAAATAGTGAATCATCATTATATATAAGTCTACAATTTAAGTCTTTATTTTTTCTATAAGGCGAAAAAAAGTGTACATTGTCAAAAAATGTCAAAAAGAATTTTGTCAAAGTCCGCATACAGAAACAGTACAATTTCATTTAGCTGTCGTTGTGTTGAGATAACTGCGCATTTCGTCCTGATATCCGATTTCTTATTTTTTTAATTTTTCTTCGTGTGCGTTCGTTCTCAAACTCTTGCAGATTACCAGGACGTAGTCCGAAGAATGGAGTGCATTCTGACCCTTGTACTTTGTTTCGTTATTTTGTCTCTTCATCGAGCCCATTCTTATAAGATGTAATAACGTATTATTTCTTACACTTATTCTAAAACTTCTCTCAGGACTCACATTTCCTGGTGACAGGCAGGAGTTTGAGAAGCTTAATCTAATTTTTATTGCACGTTTTAAAAAAAAATTCACTCACGCTGTGTCACGGTTTACAGCATTGCTGCGACATATGCAGCTTTTGGCCTGATACATCCGACTTCAGCATGGATTTCAATCACTTTGACGCATTCCCGAAAACGGAGACTAGCTCGTTATCCATTTGTCTCCTACTGCGTGAGCAAAGAATAGCAACACTGTTTACCTTCCATGTATGTCGTAAGAGGCGACTAAGGAGGTTATGGTATAGAGTTGGCTGCCCCATCCCAGATAGGGTCAGCGACCCAAAGCCATGCTCAAGTCGGATGTGTCAGGACGAAATGTGCAGATATCGCAACAATGCTGTAAACCACGACACAACGCTTTCCGTTCTCCGGACTAAATTATGATAATCTGCATCTAACTTTAGATTCTAAATTTATTATTCTAAATTTATTTTACAATGTTTCATGTGCGTTCGTTCTCAAACTCCTGCAGATTAGCACGATGCAATCTGGAGAATGGAATGCTTCCTCGCCTCTGTACTGTTTTCGTTATTTTGGGTATCGTCATTGGATCAGATATAAGTTCTAATAGCATATTCTTTCTTACACTCATTTTAAACTGATAAATCGCTGTCTGGAATACCTGCTGCTGATATGCAGCCAGCAGTTTGAAATGCTAAATTGTAATTTTTATGGTTGATAAAAGGGTACCTCATGATTTAGAAACGATGATTAATATGCAACAATTTTTTTTAAAATACATGTTCATCATTTCTGAGCTTAATACTCTAGTAATATTCAGTAAACAAAGTTTTAAAAATGGAATTCATTAAATGACTTAGTAGATGATTGAAGTCTCGTCCTTCTTTGTCTGATTTGGTTTGATATTATTACATTTTGAATTTTGGTGTTCCAATTTCCACAAAACACAGGCTTTGTGTGTCACAGATGCTTCTTTTCAAAATCATTTTATGACAACGAGTCTAAGCAAAGATTATACTAGAATCGTGTCTTTTAACACTGCAAATTATCATTAAACACCCGAGCAAAGTGCCCCAACCTTTGCTTCCACAAGAAAGATGATGGCACCGATCGATTTGGCATAGTCAAAAACCACATTCCGCTAATTTTCATAACTATACCATACACCTAACTCGAGGCGAGCTATATAGAAGGAATCAAGAAATATACCATACTCCATCCAATACTAAATCCTTGCCTCTATAACGTTAAGATAGCACGCGGAGTTAGCCTGTTAACTCTTGCTTGGAACTTAGTATATATGGTGCGAACTCCCGATAAAATCGGCGAGCTGATATTTCTAATGTTAAACAGCGTGCGTCTAGTCTCCGCCGGCTGAGCGTAGCGAACAAGGCAAGTGTGCCTCATTTTGTTTACTGATCAGATTTGTCAGGAGTTGTTTTATTTCTGACATTTCTTGATTGGCATTTAAAATCCATCTACCTATGTCCTTCTTTTCTTCTTTCCTTTTTTTCTTTCCTTTGGGCTTCTTCTATTATTGTTTTCCTGTTGGTTTGATTATATTTTCTTAAGGAGACCTTCTGTATCTTTTTAAATTCCGCATAGTTTCGCTATGTCATTTTCAATTTTATTTGGAAATTTCTTGAAGTTTAGTTATTTCCTCTGTTTTGCTAATTTGGTTAGTTTTTTGTGTGTTTTTGGTTGTTGTTATGGTCAGCAGTTTGGAAATTTCTCCAGGGTTGTTAATTGCTGTTATTATTTTAATTGGGCTTTTCAACTCATGTCTGGCTTTGAGGTAGGCTGGACAACCCAAGTAGCGAGCTCTATGATTTCCCGTGCAATCTGCGCATTTTCTGTTTATGTTTTTTTCCTGATAATTGTTGTCCTTTTTGGGCCAGAGGACATGATGCTAGGGTATGTGCTCCTGCGCAGTTTCTATATTTAATACTGTTTCGGCATCCAGCCCTGGTATGTCCATACTGTTGACATTTGGAGCATTGCCTAACTTCAGGTATATACATTTCTGGGTTTTTTTGTTGTGTTTAGGAATTTTAGCGTTTTAGCTGTTTTTCCTGTACAGGAAACCTCTACTGCTATTGTAGCATTGTTATTTTTCTATCCTGCTTGCCTTGATACATTGGATGGGATTTTCTTTATTTAGTATCTCTTTTATCCTTTCATGAGAGATGTCTTTCCTAATCCCTTTTATCACCATTTTTGTGGTTTTTCCTACCAGTTCTGTTTTTACTATTATCTGATGAGGCTGGGAGGTAGTATCTTTATTTCTTTGAATGTTACATGCCACTTTTCTTCCTTCTATGCTGTTGGTGATTGTAACTATTATACATTCTTGGTATTTAAGTATACCATGGATGGTGGCCTTCCCTGTTATGGGGACGAGAAGTTCTTTTATAATTTTGTATGGTAGGGCCTTCAGTGACGCTTCCTGTCCTATTTTTATTTTAATATGGGCTTGACTTTGGTCGGTATTTTGTTCCCTTCTTTTTGGTGTTATCTTTCGGCTTTGATATTGTCGTTAAATTAGCCGTGTGTGGTGCCTTTTTCTGAGATGGCTCTTTGATGGCATCAGCACATGACTTACTTAAATTGTGTGACATTGTGAATTTTGAATAGTGTTTCTTACTTAAATTGTGTGACATTGTGAATTTTGAATAGTGTTTCTTACCCTTGGTTATCTTTCCGGGACACGTGCTCTTGGGCCTTGAATACACACAATTATTCTATGTTGGAATTCTATCTCCTATTTCTACCTATCGAGAACATTTGCCTGCTATTATTATTCACTAATATATACTAAATGATTACCTCCTATTACTACACTACTTGTTATCTACAACTACGTTTCTACACAGTTATTATAATGCTATCACTTTAAAATTTAACACAATTATACTAACACTTACTATTATATCTTGATTATACGTTTTTAAATATCAGCTAGCACTTCTATCTAAATTTTATATTACTCTTTTATATATAATATCTAATCCTGTTCTATAAATTTTAGCACTTCTAATATATACAAATTTGAATACTTATTCTACACTTGCTAGCGCGTGACAGCAATTTCCAAATATTGTGGTTTAAGAATTTTGTTTGAGTCTTTCTCTTCTTTCTTCCATATCTTTAAAAATATTAAAGAGTTTAAGCCGTGTTTTCCCAGATTTTCGGGACTATGAAAACGCCTTGAGAGCCGCGTAGCGCAGTGGTTAGAGCATTGGCTTCGCATATGAGTGTTCCTGGGTTTATTCCCCAGTTGAGGCGGACATTTTTTAGTGAAAGGAGACGCTATTATAACAATAAATACAATAGAAGAAGACCTAAAACCAAACATCCTGAAATCCGAAAGTGAAGACGAAGTTAAACATGCACCAAATAGCAAAGCACCAGGAATGTTTGTTTGTTTGTTTTTCGTTCGCTCCATTGTAACCATCACGGATATCCGTGCGATTTCCGCCGGGAGCGTGATTACGTTGTGCCACCGTTATGCGCCTTGTAGGCCTAGCACATCCGATTTCGGCATGCCTTGACAATTCGGGTGGGCTACCCTTAGCCTGTGACAGCCTCTATATCTGTCTCCAGGCAGGCGTAGTGGCGACTCTTCGCCCAGACGATTTTTGCTCTCGTCTGAATCGCACGAGGTGTTCCACTGTCTATGAACTTGCCTCGTGTAATTGGGCGTGCTGTGCCTGTGCCCATTGGGTACCGAACCGTTTCTCATCCGTGAGCCTGGTTCCTTAAGGGGAAGAACTCAACAGAGGAGTTGGACCCTGGCTCTTTCGCCCTCTTAGCCGAGGTGTCGTTCACCGACATCGTGTACCCCTTGTCCAAGTTCGAGTCTCACACCACGCGTTTGAGAGCAAGGCGTTCTCGAGCTGAGCGTTCTTGTCCCAATAGCGCCTGAGCCTATCAGGTACTGAACCCTTTCTCTCTTCAAGTGTATTTCCGGTGTAGGAAAACCTGACAGTAGAGTTGGGCCAGGGCTAAATCGTTGTCCCTTTTGTGCCAGAGCCCATCGGGTACGGAACCCTTTCTCTGTGCAAGTGTACTTCCGTTATAGGAAACCTTGACAGTAGAGTTGGGCCAGGACTACCATCGTTGTCCCTTTCTTGCCTAAGCCCATCGGGTACAGAACCCATTCTCTTCGCGAGCATATTTCCGGTACAGGAAGGCTCGACATAAGAGTTGGGTTAGGTCTTCTTGCTTTACCAAACGCCAATGGATGGGTCTGGGTCTCTGCCTGTAAGGAACACAGGTAACTAGAAGCTCGTCTCGAGCTGACGGAGCTTGTAGTTCCCCTTTCCTAGGGACTTTTCACTTTCTATTTGCAGTTCACGCTGCCCTCTAGCGCTGTTCTGCCCTTTCATTGTTTCATTGTACTCGGTATGAAATATATTTGTCTCTCGCCACGCATCTACCTTTACGTGCATTTTACATTGGCCGCCCCTCCAATGTTCGGACTGGACTGACTAGCTTCACTGTATGTCGACAGTGTCGCTATATGTGGTGATGCTGGTGGTGTCGGAGATATTGTCTGTCTCTTGTGCAGGCAAATATCTTTCCATCTGCTACCTCCACATTCTCGGACACGATCCCCAAATGATTTGGCCAGAATCATCTCGAGCTGCTGTATTTCTGTTTCCAGGGTGCACCGCGTGGAGGTACATTTGGGATCTTGGTTACCTGCTAATCCTGGGTCCGCCTAGAGCAATGCGTTCCCTTTGCACCCCGTCAATAATATAAGAAAAGGACCTTTTTTGTCACTTTACAAGGCAGGAAGGTTTTGAGAACATAGTAACAACAGGCAGGACTGAAGGCAACAGAGACAGATGGGGACAACGTGAGAAAATATTAGTTTGACAACCTAACAAGGCATGGAAACAACAACGATCCTGATAACAATACTGTGGACAGAGAGCCATGGGCGCCTACGCCAACCAGAATGGCATATGATAATGATTGATGAGTAATGATGAGGTTGTGTGGGGGTGGGGTGGGTGGGTTTTGGGGAAGGAAGGATACAAGAAGAATCATCAGTTGAAAGCGCATGGAATAAATGTGAAACCAAATATAGACATAACCATATAAATATATATACAACCACACATACACATACATAGAAATGCATACACACACCAAGAGCTAAGAGATAAATATATAACAAAATGGACACAGATGTGTGAAGGATACCCACACAAAATGCACATGCATGTAAATATATCCACACATAGGAAAAGGCTCACACCAGAATAGGCATACATTTTGACACAGAATGGAGATACGTGCATTAACATAAACAAGCGCTCAGATAAATATATATATATATATATATATATATATATATATATATATATATATATATATATATATATATATATATATATATATATATATATATATATATATATATATATATATATATATATATATATATATATATATATATATGTACATAAATATAAACATGCATCCACATAAACACTTTCTCACATAAATAAAAACATTAACATGAACATTCGCACACATAGAAACATAAACATATATTAATATAAATATAAACGTTCGTTCACATAAAGATAATGAACAGCATGTCAGCTGGAAGTATATATGGAAAGGGCAGAATACCAGATGCTCCACCTAAAAACAGACAGTGCAGAATTCCATCTCCTGAACTACTACTGCCCAAATGATAAACCATTGGCACTAGACATAATTCCAGACAAAGAGAGACTTATGGTGTGTGGTGACTTCAACAGCCACTCTCAGAGCTGGGGCTACGATCATATCGACAAGAGAGGTGAGGAACTTGAGAGCTGGCAGGATGAAAATAATCTCATCCTTATTAACCAGCCAGCAGACTCGCCAACCTTCTACTCGAGAGCATGGCACACCACCTCTACACCAGACGTGGCATTCCACTCACCAGGCTTGGAATGGAACATCACACGTGTTGCTGGAAAGCAGCTTGGAGGTAGTGACCACAGACCAGTATTTCTGGAAATCCACAATGAATTTACCAAGGACAGCAGCACGCTCACTAGGTGGAACTATAAAAGGGCAGACTGGAAAATGTACCAGCATTTAACCAGTGTTCTAGCTAAGGACATGAACTTGGACAAAGACATCAATAGAGCAGTGAGTGAATTTAATAGATATATACTACATGCTGCTAGTAAAACAATACCCAGGGGGGCACGCAAAAACTACAAACCCTACTGGAATGATGAACTGGAAAAGCTGCAAAATGAGATGGAAACATCTAGACAGCAGGCTGAGAACAGACCTAGCCAAGAACATCACAAAAAATATCAGGAAACAAAGGCTAAATTTCAAAGAGCCAAGTTACAAGCCAGACGGAGTAGCTGGAAAGAAAAAACAGAGTCGCTGAACCTAGAAAGAGATACTAGGAAATTATGGAAACTTGTAAAACAACTAAATGATGATGGTACAGGGAGAAATACCAGGATCACACTTTATAAAGATAGAAACATTTTAACAGGTAAACATGCAGCTGATTACTTTGCAGATTCCTTTGCAGAAGACAATAACATCAAAGTCAGCCCAGACAAACAACAGGAGGTTCGAGAGAACCAGCAAAACATTGGACAAGGCGAACCTATACCTGAAGTCATGGAGGCACCAATCACAATGAGAGAACTGGAGCATGCAATATCCAAATTGAAAATGAAAAAGTCCCCTGGAGCTGATGGAGTGTCCAATGAAATGATTAGAAACCTGGGAATTGCAGCAAGAGCAAAGCTACTGCAGATCTTTAACACAAGCTGGTCCACAGGTAATGTACCACAGGCGTGGAGAGAAGCAATAATGATACCACTCCTCAAATCAGGAAAATATGGCAACACAGTCTCCAACTACAGGCCCATCAGCCTCACAAGCTGTCTATGTAAAACAATGGAACGCATTATCAATCTTAGGATGCAGTGGTACCTTGAAAGTGAAAACCTTCTGGTATCACAGCAAGCAGGTTTCAGACAGTGCTACTCTACTGAAGATCAGGCAACCTACCTCTCCAAAGAGATTGAGGATGCCTTCCAAGAAAAGAAACTGGCACTAGCAGCATGGATAGACCTCAGGAAAGCATTTGATAAGGTCTGGAAAGAAGGGCTCCTAAAGAAATTGCGAAATTGCAGGGTTAGCTCAAGAATGTACAAATGGGTAAAAGCATACCTGCATAATAGAAGAGCCAGGGTACAATTAGATGGTCGCAAGAGCAAGAAAGTTCTACTGCGTCATGGAGTCCCCCAGGGAGGAGTCCTGTCACCCACACTTTTCTTGGTTTACATCAATGACCTAGTTGCTGAACTACCACACGGGATCAAAGTGGCAATGTATGCTGACGACCTGGTGATCTGGTGCACGGAAGAACATGCAACAGTGGCCACTAAACAAATACAAAGAGCTATCGATGCCCTAACCTTATGGGCAAATAGATGGTGCGTCAGCATTAACACAGATAAGTGCAGCACTACACTCTTTACCCTCTCACCAAAGCTGGTCATATCAAGATAGATGGAGAGCTCTTGAAAGAAGACAAACAACCCACATACCTCGGAGTTACTTTTGATGATAAGCTGACATGGAAGCAACACATAAACAAAGCAACAACAAAAGCCAGGAGGAAGCTAGCTATCCTGAGAAAACTAAGTGGAACCACATGGGGAGCCAGTGGAAATATACTCAGTAAAGTTTACCAGCAAGGCATAAGACCACACCTGGAATATGGTTCAGCTGCGTGGTGTCCTGCATCGAACACCACATTACAAGATCTAGATAAAGTGCAAAACCAGGCACTTAGAATAATGTTGGGAGCAATGAAATCAACACCCATAGCGGGGTGCAAAGGGAACGCATTGCTCTAGGCGGACCCAGGGTTAGCAGATAACGAAGATCCCAAATGTACCTCCACGCGGTGCACCCTGGAAACAGAAATACAGCAGCTCGAGCTGATTCTGGCCAAATCATTTGGGGATCGTGTCCGAGAATGTGGAGGTAGCAGATGGAAAGAGATTTGCCTGCACAAGAGACAGACATATCTCCGACACCACCAGCATCACCACATATAGCGACACTGTCGACATACAGTGAAGCTAGTCAGTCCAGTCCGAACATTGGAGGGGCGGCCAATGTAAAATGCACGTAAAGGTAGATGCATGGCGAGAGACATAGATTTCATACCGAGTACAATGAAACAATGAAAGGGCAGAACAGCGCTAGAGGGCAGCGCGAACTGCAAGTAGAAAGTTAAAAGTCCCTAGGAAAGGGGAACTACAAGCTCCGTCAGCTCGAGACGAGTTTCTAGTTACCTGTGTTCCTTACAGGCAGAGACCCAGACCCATCCATTGGCGTTTGGTAAAGCAAGAAGACCTAACCCAACTCTTATGTCGAGCCTTCCTGTACCGGAAATATGATCACGAAGAGAAAGGGTTCCGTAATCGATGCGCTCAGGCACAAAAGGGACAACGATTTAGCCCTGGCCCAACTCTACTGTCAGGTTTTCCTACACCGGAAATATACTTGAAGAGAGAAAGGGTTCAGTACCTGATGGGCTCAGGCGCTATTGGGACAAGGACGCTCAGCTCGAGAACGCCTTGCTCTCAAACGCGTGGTGTGAGACTCGAACTTGGACAAGGGGTACACGATGTCGGTGAATGACACCTCGGCTAAGAGGGCGAAAGAGCCAGGGTCCAACTCCTCTGTTGAGTTCTTCCCCTTAAGGAACCAGGCTCATGGATGAGAAACGGTTCAGTACCCAATGGGCACAGGCACAGCACGTCCAATTACACGAGGCAAGTTCATAGACAGTGGAACACCTCGTTCGAGTGAGACGAGAGCAAGAAAATCGTCTGGGCGAAGAGTCCTCACCACGCGTGCCTGGAGACAGATATAGAGGCTGTCACAGGCTAAGGGTAGCCCACCCGAATTGTCAAGGCATGCCGAAATCGGATGTGCTATGCCTACAAGGCGATAACGGTGGCACAACGTAATCACGCTCCCGGCGGAAATCGCACGGATATCCGTGATGGTTACAATGGATGAAAAACAAACAAACAAAACACCCATAGCAGAGATGCAGAAAATGGGAAGAAAACTTGGCGAACGCAGAGACACAAAAGTACTAATTCAAGCAGAAAAGTTTCAGTGTATGCCAAGTCATCCAATGAAGGAAAGATTCCAAAATCTAGCAATGGGGCAACTGAAAAGGAGCAGCTTTATCCATCAAGCTAAACGACTCCGTAGACAACTTAGAGACCTACCTGAAGTTGACAGCCCCTTAAGGTCTGTACCAGAACAAACCCCGTGGAATGAAAGCCATGGAATGCCAATATACATTCAGACCCATGTGAAAGGAATACTAAGCGAGGACGAACAGAACAGTGTGCAGCGAATGACAGTCACCCTCAGTTTCCTGGATGAGGAATATCCACAAGATATATGGGTCAGAGTGTACACAGATGGGTCAGCACAGAATGCTGTGAGGAATGGAGGTGCAGGTGTATATATAGAATATCCACACAAGCCTAGAGATACAATCAGAACACCGACAGGAAAATTCTGCAATAATTATTATGCAGAAATCCAGGCAATTAGTGTGGCAGCTAAAAAACTGCTGAACTCCAACTCTGGCCTACAGCCTGTGGTATTCCTGACAGATGCAAGGTCAGTGCTTCAAGCTCTCCAGTCTGGAAAACTAACAGACTTAAAAAAACTACTTAGCGAATTGTCTTACCAGTATAGGGTAACCATGCAGTGGATACCCTATCACTGTGGAATACCAGGAAATGAAAAAGCAGACCAACTGGCTAAGGAAGGTGCTGCCGAAGACCAACCAGATATACCAATCACCTACCATCAGAAAAAACAGATGATCAAGTCAATAAGAAAGCCACAAACACCAACACAAGATGACTATCACATTATGAACAGATCAGAACAAGTTATAATTCTACGTCTCAGAACAGGACACAACCGACTCCGCAGTCACATGTATACAAAGTTCAAGATTGGCAACACGGCCATGTGTACATGTGGACAGGCAGCACAGAGTGCCAAACATATACTTCAAGAGTGTTCTGAGCATGAAACGCTGAGGCAGACATATTGGCCAGAGGAAACAACACTGGAATCAAAGCTCTATGGGACACTGTATGAACTACAAAAGACAGTGAGTTTTATTAAGGAGACAGAATTACAGATATAGACATGTTTCAAGTGAACGAAAGAAGAAGAAGAAGTCTACAATTTAAGTCTATTTTTTCTATAAGGCGAAAAAAAGTGTACATGGTCTAAATCCTGATTATATGTCTACAATTAAAGTCATTTTTTTCTACAAGGTGAAAAAAAGTGTACATGGTCAAAATCCTGATTATATATGTCTACAATTTGTCTATTTTTTCTACAAGGTGAAAAAAGTGTACATTGTCAAAATCCTGATTATATATGTCTACAATTTGTCTATTTTTTCTATAAGGCGAAAAAAGTGTACATGGTCAAAATCCTGATTATATATGTCTACAATTGAAGTCTATTTTTTCTACAAGGCGAAAAAAAGTGTACATGGTCAAAATCCTGATTTTATATGTCTACAATTTGTCTATTTTTTCTATAAGGTGAAAAAAAAGTGTACATGGTCAAAATCCTGCTTGTCTACAAGTTGTCTATTTTTTCTACAAGGTGAAAAAAAGTGTACATGGTCAAAATCCTGATTATATATGTCTACAATTTGTCTATTTTTTCTATAAAGCGAAAAAAGTGTACATGGTCAAAATCATTATTATGTCTACAATTTAAGTCTATTTTTTCTATAAGGCGAAAAAAAGTGTACATGGTCTAAATCCTGACTATATGTCTACAATTTGTCTTTATTTATTCTACAAGGTGAAAAACAGTGTACATGGTTAAAATCCTGATTGTCTACAATTTGTCTATTTTTTCTACAAGGTGAAAAAAAGTGTACATGGTCAAAATCCTGATTATATATGTCTACAATTTGCCTATTTTTTCTACAAGGTTAAAAAAAGTGTACATGGTCAAAATCCTGATTATATATGTCTACAATTTGTCTATTTTTTCTATGAGGCGAAAAAGTGTACATGGTCAAAATCCTGATTATATATTTCTACAATTTAAGTATATTTTTTCTATAAGGCTAAAAAAAGTGTACACGGTCTAAATCCTGATTATATGTCAACAATTTGTCTATTTTTTCTACAAGGTGAAAAAAGTGTACATGGTTAAAATCCTGATTGTCTACAATTTAAGTATATTTTTTCTATAAGGCGAAAAAAAGTGTACATGGTCTAAATCCTGATTATATATGTCTACAATTTAAGTCTATTTTTTCTATAAGGTGAAAAAAGTGTATATGGTCAAAATCCTGATTAAATATCTACAATCTTTTTTCTACAAGGTGAAAAAAAAGTGTACATGGTTAAAATTCTGATTGTCTATAATTTGTCTATTTTTTCTACAAGGTGAAAAAAAGTGTACATGGTCAAAATCCTGATTATATATGCCTACAATTTGTCTAATTTTTCTATAAGGCGAAAAAAGTGTTCATGGTCAAAATCCTGATTATATGTCTACAATTTAAGTCTATTTTTTCTATAAGGCGAAAAAAGTGTACATGGTCTAAATCCTGACTATATGTCTACAATTTGTCTTGATTTTTTCTACAAGGTGAAAAAAGTGTAATATGTTTAAAATCCTGATTGTCTACAATTTGTGTATTTTTTCTACAAGGTGAAAAAAAGTGTACATTGTCAAAATCCTGATTATATATGTCTACAATTTGTCTATTTTTTCTATAAGGCGAAAAAAGTGTACATGGTCAAAATCCTGATTATATATGTCTACAATTGAAGTCTATTTTTTCTACAAGGCGAAAAAAAGTGTACATGGTCAAAATCCTGATTTTATATGTCTACAATTTGTCTATTTTTTCTATAAGGTGAAAAAAAAGTGTACATGGTCAAAATCCTGCTTGTCTACAAGTTGTCTATTTTTTCTACAAGGTGAAAAAAAGTGTACATGGTCAAAATCCTGATTATATATGTCTACAATTTGTCTATTTTTTCTATAAAGCGAAAAAAGTGTACATGGTCAAAATCATTATTATGTCTACAATTTAAGTCTATTTTTTCTATAAGGCGAAAAAAAGTGTACATGGTCTAAATCCTGACTATATGTCTACAATTTGTCTTTATTTATTCTACAAGGTGAAAAACAGTGTACATGGTTAAAATCCTGATTGTCTACAATTTGTCTATTTTTTCTACAAGGTGAAAAAAAGTGTACATGGTCAAAATCCTGATTATATATGTCTACAATTTGCCTATTTTTTCTACAAGGTTAAAAAAAGTGTACATGGTCAAAATCCTGATTATATATGTCTACAATTTGTCTATTTTTTCTATGAGGCGAAAAAGTGTACATGGTCAAAATCCTGATTATATATTTCTACAATTTAAGTATATTTTTTCTATAAGGCTAAAAAAAGTGTACACGGTCTAAATCCTGATTATATGTCAACAATTTGTCTATTTTTTCTACAAGGTGAAAAAAGTGTACATGGTTAAAATCCTGATTGTCTACAATTTAAGTATATTTTTTCTATAAGGCGAAAAAAAGTGTACATGGTCTAAATCCTGATTATATATGTCTACAATTTAAGTCTATTTTTTCTATAAGGTGAAAAAAGTGTATATGGTCAAAATCCTGATTAAATATCTACAATCTTTTTTCTACAAGGTGAAAAAAAAGTGTACATGGTTAAAATTCTGATTGTCTATAATTTGTCTATTTTTTCTACAAGGTGAAAAAAAGTGTACATGGTCAAAATCCTGATTATATATGCCTACAATTTGTCTAATTTTTCTATAAGGCGAAAAAAGTGTTCATGGTCAAAATCCTGATTATATGTCTACAATTTAAGTCTATTTTTTCTATAAGGCGAAAAAAGTGTACATGGTCTAAATCCTGACTATATGTCTACAATTTGTCTTGATTTTTTCTACAAGGTGAAAAAAGTGTAATATGTTTAAAATCCTGATTGTCTACAATTTGTGTATTTTTTCTACAAGGTGAAAAAAAGTGTACATTGTCAAAATCCTGATTATATATGTCTACAATTTGTCTATTTTTTCTATAAGGCGAAAAAAGTGTACATGGTCAAAATCCTGATTATATATGTCTACAATTGAAGTCTATTTTTTCTACAAGGCGAAAAAAAGTGTACATGGTCAAAATCCTGATTTTATATGTCTACAATTTGTCTATTTTTTCTATAAGGTGAAAAAAAAGTGTACATGGTCAAAATCCTGCTTGTCTACAAGTTGTCTATTTTTTCTACAAGGTGAAAAAAAGTGTACATGGTCAAAATCCTGATTATATATGTCTACAATTTGTCTATTTTTTCTATAAAGCGAAAAAAGTGTACATGGTCAAAATCATTATTATGTCTACAATTTAAGTCTATTTTTTCTATAAGGCGAAAAAAAGTGTACATGGTCTAAATCCTGACTATATGTCTACAATTTGTCTTTATTTATTCTACAAGGTGAAAAACAGTGTACATGGTTAAAATCCTGATTGTCTACAATTTGTCTATTTTTTCTACAAGGTGAAAAAAAGTGTACATGGTCAAAATCCTGATTATATATTTCTACAATTTAAGTATATTTTTTCTATAAGGCTAAAAAAAGTGTACACGGTCTAAATCCTGATTATATGTCAACAATTTGTCTATTTTTTCTACAAGGTGAAAAAAGTGTACATGGTTAAAATCCTGATTGTCTACAATTTAAGTATATTTTTTCTATAAGGCGAAAAAAAGTGTACATGGTCTAAATCCTGATTATATATGTCTACAATTTAAGTCTATTTTTTCTATAAGGTGAAAAAAGTGTATATGGTCAAAATCCTGATTAAATATCTACAATCTTTTTTCTACAAGGTGAAAAAAAAGTGTACATGGTTAAAATTCTGATTGTCTATAATTTGTCTATTTTTTCTACAAGGTGAAAAAAAGTGTACATGGTCAAAATCCTGATTATATATGCCTACAATTTGTCTAATTTTTCTATAAGGCGAAAAAAGTGTACATGTTCAAATTCCTGATTATATGTCCACAATTTAAGTCTATTTTTTCTATAAGGCGAAAAAAGTGTACATGGTCTAAATCCTGACTATATGTCTACAATTTGTCTTGATTTTTTCTACAAGGTGAAAAAAGTGTAATATGTTTAAAATCCTGATTGTCTACAATTTGTGTATTTTTTCTACAAGGTGAAAAAAAGTGTACATGGTCAAAATCCTGATTATATATGTCTACAATTTGTCTATTTTTTCGATAAGGCGAAAAAAAGTGTACATGGTCAAAATCCTAATTATATGTCTCCAATTTAAGTCTATTTTTTCTATAAGGTGAGAAAAGTGTACTTGGTTAAAATCCTGATTGTCTACAATTTGTCTATTTTTTCTATAAGGCGAAAAAAGTGTACATGGTCAAAATCTTGATTATATGTCTACAATTTAAGTCTATTTTTCTACAAGGTGAAAAAAAGTGTACATGGTTAAAATCCTGATTATATGTCTACAATTTGTCTGTTTTTTCTATAAGGCGAAAAAAGTGTACTTGGTCAAAATCCTGATTACATATGTCTACAATTTAAGTCTATTTTTTCTATAAGGCGAAAAAAGTGTACATGTTCAAATTCCTGATTATATGTCTACAATTTAAGTCTATTTTTTCTATAAGGCGAAAAAAGTGTACATGGTCAAAATCCTGATTGTCTATAATTTGTCTATTTTTTTCTACAAGGTGAAAAAAAGTGTACATAGTCAAAATCCTTATGGTCTACAATTTGTCTATTTTTTCTATAAGGCGAAAAAAGTGTACATGGTCAAAATCATGATTATATATCTACAATTTCTTTTTTCTACAAGGTGAACAAAAAGTGTACATTGTTAAAATTCTGATTGTCTATAATTTGTCTATTTTTTCTACAAGGTCGAAAAAAAGTGTACATAGTCAAAATCCTGATTGTCTACAGTTTGTCTATTTTTTCTATAAGGCGAAAAAAGTGTACATGGTCAAAATCATGATTATATATCTACAATTTCTTTTTTCTACAAGGTGAACAAAAAGTGTACATTGTTAAAATTCTGATTGTCTATAATTTGTCTATTTTTTCTACAAGGTGAAAAAAGGTGTACATGGTCAAAATCATGATTATATATCTACAATTTCTTTTTTCTACAAGGTGAACAAAAAGTGTACATTGTTAAAATTCTGATTGTCTACAATTTGTCTATTTTTTCTATAAGGCGAAAAAAGTGTACATGGTCTAAATCCTGACTATATGTCTACAATTTGTCTTTATTTTTTCTACAAGGTGAACAAAAGTGTACATGGTTAAAATCCTGATTGTCTACAATTTGTCTTTATTTTCTACAAGGTGAAAAAAAGTGTACATGGTCAAAATCCTGATTATATATGTCTACAATTTGTCTATTTTTTCTATAAGGGAAATAAGTGTACATGGTCAAAATCCTGATTATATATGTCTACAATTTAAGTCTATTTTTTCTATAAGTCGAAAAAAGTGTACATGGTCTAAATCCTGATTATATGTCTACAATTTGTCTTTATTTTTTCTACAAGGTGAAAAAAAGTGTACATGGTTAAAATCCTGATTGTCTACAATTTGTCTATTTTCCTATAAGGCGAAAAAAGTGTACCTGGTCAAAATCCTGATTATATATGTCTACAATTTAAGTCTATTTTTTCTATAAGTCGAAAAAAGTGTACATGGTCTAAATCCTGATTATATGTCTACAATTTGTCTTTATTTTTTCTACAAGGTGAAAAAAGTGTACATGGTTAAAATCCTGATTGTCTACAATTTGTCTATTTTTTCTATAAGGCGAAAAAAGTGTACCTGGTCAAAATCCTGATTATATATGTCTACAATTTAATCTATTTTTTCTATAAGGCGAAAAAAGTGTACATGTTCAAATTCCTGATTATATGTCTACAATTTAAGTCTATTTTTTCTATAAGGCGAAAAAAAGTGTCATGGTCAAAATCCTGATTACATATCTACAATTTCTTTTTTTCTACAAGGTGAAAAAAAGTGTACATAGTCAAAATCCTGATTGTCTACAATTTGTCTATTTTTTCTATAAGGCGAAAAAAGTGTACATGGTCAAAATCATGATTATATATCTACAATTTCTTTTTTCTACAAGGTGAACAAAAAGTGTACATTGTTAAAATTCTGATTGTCTATAATTTGTCTATTTTTTCTACAAGGTGAAAAAAAGTGTACATGGTCAAAATCCTGATTATATATGTCTACAATTTAAGTCTATTTTTTCTATAAGGCGAAAAAAGTGTACATGTTCAAATTCCTGATTATATGTCAACAATTTAAGTCTATTTTTTCTATAAGGAGAAAAAAGTGTACATGGTCAAAATCCTGATTACATATGTCTACAATTTAAGTCTATTTTTTCTATAAGGCGAAAAAAGTGTACATGTTCAAATTCCTGATTATATGTCTACAATTTAAGTCTATTTTTTCTATAAGGCGAAAAAAGTGTACATGGTCAAAATCCTTATGGTCTACAATTTGTCTATTTTTTCTATAAGGCGAAAAAAGTGTACATGGTCAAAATCATGATTATATATCTACAATTTCTTTTTTGTACAAGGTGAACAAAAAGTGTACATTGTTAAAATTCTGATTGTCTATAATTTGTCTATTTTTTCTACAAGGTGAAAAAAAGTGTACATAGTCAAAATCCTGATTGTCTACAATTTGTCTATTTTTTCTATAAGGCGAAAAAAGTGTACATGGTCAAAATCATGATTATATATCTACAATTTCTTTTTTCTACAAGGTGAACAAAAAGTGTACATTGTTAAAATTCTGATTGCCTATAATTTGTCTATTTTTTCTACAAGGTGAAAAAAGGTGTACATGGTCAAAATCATGATTATATATCTACAATTTCTTTTTTCTACAAGGTGAACAAAAAGTGTACATTGTTAAAATTCTGATTGTCTACAATTTGTCTATTTTTTCTATAAGGCGAAAAAAGTGTACATGGTCTAAATCCTGACTATATGTCTACAATTTGTCTTTATTTTTTCTACAAGGTGAACAAAAGTGTACATGGTTAAAATCCTGATTGTCTACAATTTGTCTTTATTTTCTACAAGGTGAAAAAAAGTGTACATGGTCAAAATCCTGATTATATATGTGTACAATTTGTCTATTTTTTCTATAAGGGAAATAAGTGTACATGTTCAAAATCCTGATTATATATGTCAACAATTTAAGTCTATTTTTTCTATAAGTCGAAAAAAGTGTACATGGTCTAAATCCTGATTATATGTCTACAATTTGTCTTTATTTTTTCTTCAAGGTGAAAAAAAGTGTACATGGTTAAAATCCTGATTGTCTACAATTTGTCTATTTTCCTATAAGGCGAAAAAAGTGTACCTGGTCAAAATCCTGATTATACATGTCTACAATTTAAATCTATTTTTTCTATAAGGCGAAAAAAGTGTACATGTTCAAATTCCTGATTATATGTCCACAATTTAAGTCTATTTTTTCTATAAGGCGAAAAAAGTGTACATGGTCAAAATCCTGATTACATATCTACAATTTCTTTTTTCTACAAGGTGAACAAAAAGTGTACATGGTTAAAATTCTGATTGTCTATAATTTGTCTATTTTTTCTACAAGGTGAAAAAAAGTGTACATAGTCAAAATCCTGATTGTCTACAATTTGTCTATTTTTTCTATAAGGCGAAAAAAGTGTACATGGTCAAAATCATGATTATATATCGACAATTTCTTTTTTCTACAAGGTGAACAAAAAGTGTACATTGTTAAAATTCTGATTGTCTATAATTTGTCTATTTTTTCTACAAGGTGAAAAAAAGTGTACATGGTCAAAATCATGATTATATATCTACAATTTCTTTTTTCTACAAGGTGAACAAAAAGTGTACATTGTTAAAATTCTGATTGTCTATAATTTGTCTATTTTTTCTACAAGGTGAAAAAAAGTGTACATGGTCAAATTCCTGATTATATGTCTACAATTTAAGTCTATTTTTTCTATAAGGCGAAAAAAGTGTACATGGTCTAAATCCTGACTATATGTCTACAATTTGTCTTGATTTTTTCTACAAGGTGAAAAAAGTGTAATATGTTTAAAATCCTGATTGTCTACAATTTGTGTATTTTTTCTACAAGGTGAAAAAAAGTGTACATGGTCAAAATCCTGATTATATATGTCTACAATTTGTCTATTTTTTCGATAAGGCGAAAAAAAGTGTACATGGTCAAAATCCTAATTATATGTCTCCAATTTAAGTCTATTTTTTCTATAAGGTGAGAAAAGTGTACATGGTTAAAATCCTGATTGTCTACAATTTGTCTATTTTTTCTATAAGGCGAAAAAAGTGTACATGGTCAAAATCCTGATTATATGTCTACAATTTAAGTCTATCTTTTCTATAAGGCGAAAAAAGTGTACATGTTCAAATTCCTGATTATATGTCTACAATTTAAGTCTATTTTTTCTATAAGGCGAAAAAAGTGTACATGGTCAAAATCCTGATTACATATCTACAATTTCTTTTTTCTACAAGGTGAACAAAAAGTGTACATTGTTAAAATTCTGATTGTCTATAATTTGTCTATTTTTTAATTAAGGCGAAAAAAGTGTACATGGTCAAAATCATGATTATATATCTACAATTTCTTTTTTCTACAAGGTGAACAAAAAGTGTACATTGTTAAAATTCTGATTGTCTATAATTTGTCTATTTTTTCTACAAGGTGAAAAAAGGTGTACATGGTCAAAATCATGATTATATATCTACAATTTCTTTTTTCTACAAGGTGAACAAAAAGTGTACATTGTTAAAATTCTGATTGTCTATAATTTGTCTATTTTTTCTACAAGGTGAAAAAAGGTGTACATGGTCAAAATCCTGATTATATATGTCTACAATTTGTCTATTTTTTCTATAAGGCGAAAAAAGTGTACATGGTCTAAATCCTGACTATATGTCTACAATTTGTCTTTATTTTTTCTACAAGGTGAACAAAAGTGTACATGGTTAAAATCCTGATTGTCTACAATTTGTCTATTTTTTCTACAAGGTGAAAAAAGTGTACATGGTCAAAATCCTGATTATATATGTCTACAATTTGTCTATTTTTTCTATAAGGGAAATAAGTGTACATGGTCAAAATCCTGATTATATATGTCTACAATTTAAGTCTATTTTTTCTATAAGTCGAAAAAAGTGTACATGGTCTAAATCCTGATTATATGTCTACAATTTGTCTTTATTTTTTCTACAAGGTGAAAAAAAGTGTACATGGTTAAAATCCTGATTGTCTACAATTTGTCTATTTTTTTTAAAGGCGAAAAAAGTGTACCTGGTCAAAATCCTGATTATATATGTCTACAATTTAAGTCTATTTTTTCTATAAGGCGAAAAAAGTGTACATGTTCAAATTCCTGATTATATGTCTACAATTTAAGTCTATTTTTTCTATAAGGCGAAAAAAGTGTACATGGTCAAAATCCTGATTACATATCTACAATTTCTTTTTTCTACAAGGTGAAAAAAAGTGTACATGGTCAAAATCCTGATTGTCTACAATTTGTCTATTTTTTCTATAAGGCGAAAAAAGTGTACATGGTCAAAATCATGATTATATATCTACAATGTCTTTTTTCTACAAGGTGAACAAAAAGTGTACATTGTTAAAATTCTGATTGTCTATAATTTGTCTATTTTTTCTACAAGGTGAAAAAAAGTGTACATGGTCAAAATCCTGATTATATATGTCTACAATTTGTCTATTTTTTCTATAAGGCGAAAAAGTGTACCTGGTCAAAATCCTGATTATATATGTCTACAATTTAAGTCTATTTTTTCTATAAGGCGAAAAAAGTGTACATGTTCAAATTCCTGATTATATGTCTACAATTTAAGTCAATTTTTTCTATAAGGCGAAAAAAGTGTACATGGTCAAAATCCTGATTGTCTATAATTTGTCTATTTTTTCTACAAGGTGAAAAAAAATGTACATAGTCAAAATCCTTATGGTCTACAATTTGTCTATTTTTTCTATAAGGCGAAAAAAGTGTACATGGTCAAAATCCTGATTATATATGTCTACAATTTGTCTATTTTTTCTATAAGGCGAAAAAAGTGTACCTGGTCAAAATCCTGATTATATATGTCTACAATTTAAGTCTATTTTTTCTATAAGGCGAAAAAAGTGTACATGGTCAAAATCCTGATTATATGTCTACAATTTAAGTCTATTTTTTCTATAAGGCGAAAAAAGTGTACATGGTCAAAATCCTGATTACATATGTCTAAAATTTAAGTCTATTTTTTTTATAAGGCGAAAAAAGTGTACATGTTCAAATTCCTGATTATATGTCTACAATTTAAGTCTATTTTTTCTATAAGGCGAAAAAAGTGTACATGGTCAAAATCCTGATTGTATATAATTTGTCTATTTTTTCTACAAGGTGAAAAAAAGTGTACATAGTCAAAATCCTTATGGTCTACAATTTGTCTATTTTTTCTATAAGGCGAAAAAAGTGTACATGGTCAAAATCATGATTATATATCTACACTTTCTTTTTTCTACAAGGTGAACAAAAAGTGTACATTGTTAAAATTCTGATTGTCTATAATTTGTTTATTTTTTCTACAAGGTGAAAAAAAGTGTACATATTCAAAATCCTGATTGTCTACAATTTGTCTATTTTTTCTATAAGGCGAAAAAAGTGTACATGGTCAAAATCATGATTATATATCTACAATTTCTTTTTTCTACAAGGTGAACAAAAAGTGTACATTGTTAAAATTCTGATTGTCTATAATTTGTCTATTTTTTCTACAAGGTGAAAAAAGGTGTACATGGTCAAAATCATGATTATATATCTACAATTTCTTTTTTCTACAAGGTGAACAAAAAGTGTACATTGTTAAAATTCTGATTGTCTATAATTTGTCTATTTTTTCTACAAGGTGAAAAAAGTGTACATGGTCAAAATCCTGATTATATATGTCTACAATTTGTCTATTTTTTCTATAAGGCGAAAAAAGTGTACATGGTCTAAATGCTGACTATATGTCTACAATTTGTCTTTATTTTTTCTACAAGGTGAACAAAAGTGTACATGGTTAAAATCCTGATTGTCTACAATTTGTCTTTATTTTCTACAAGGTGAAAAAAGTGTACATGGTCAAAATCCTGATTATATATGTGTACAATTTGTCTATTTTTTCTATAAGGGAAATAAGTGTACATGGTCAAAATCCTGATTATATATGTCTACAATTTGTCTTTATTTTTTCTACAAGGTGAAAAAAAGTGTACATGGTTAAAATCCTGATTGTCTACAATTTGTCTATTTTCCTATAAGGCGAAAAAAGTGTACCTGGTCAAAATCCTGATTATATATGTCTACAATTTAAGTCTATTTTTTCTATAAGTCGAAAAAAGTGTACATGGTCTAAATCCTGATTATATGTCTACAATTTGTCTTTATTTTTTCTACAAGGTGAAAAAAAGTGTACATGGTTAAAATCCTGATTGTCTACAATTTGTCTATTTTTTCTATAAGGCGAAAAAAGTGTACCTGGTCAAAATCCTGATTATATATGTCTACAATTTAAGTCTATTTTTTCTATAAGGCGAAAAAAGTGTACATGTTCAAATTCCTGATTATATGTCTACAATTTAAGTCTATTTTTTCTATAAGGCGAAAAAAGTGTACATGGTCAAAATCCTGATTACATATCTACAATTTCTTTTTTCTACAAGGTGAACAAAAAGTGTACATTGTTAAAATTCTGATTGTCTATAATTTGTCTATTTTTTCTACAAGGTGAAAAAAAGTGTACATGGTCAAAATCATGATTATATATCTACAATTTCTTTTTTCTACAAGGTGAACAAAAAGTGTACATTGTTAAAATTCTGATTGTCTATAATTTGTCTATTTTTTCTACAAGGTGAAAAAAAGTGTACATGGTCAAAATCCTGATTATATATGTCTACAATTTGTCTATTTTTTCTACAAGGTGAAAAAAAGTGTACATGGTTAAAATCCTGATTGTCTACAATTTGTCTATTTTTTCTATAAGGCGAAAAAAGTGTACCTGGTCAAAATCCTGATTATATATGTCTACAATTTAAGTCTATTTTTTCTATAAGGCGAAAAAAGTGTACATGTTCAAATTCCTGATTATATGTCTACAATTTAAGTCTATTTTTTCTATAAGGCGAAAAAAGTGTACATGGTCAAAATCCTGATTACATATCTACAATTTCTTTTTTCTACAAGGTGAACAAAAAGTGTACATTGTTAAAATTCTGATTGTCTATAATTTGTCTATTTTTTCTACAAGGTGAAAAAAAGTGTACATGGTCAAAATCATGATTATATATCTACAATTTCTTTTTTCTACAAGGTGAACAAAAAGTGTACATTGTTAAAATTCTGATTGTCTATAATTTGTCTATTTTTTCTACAAGGTGAAAAAAAGTGTACATGGTCAAAATCCTGATTATATATGTCTACAATTTGTCTATTTTTTCTATAAGGCGAAAAAAGTGTACATGGTCTAAATCCTGATTATATGTCTACAATTTGTCTTTATTTTTTCTACAAGGTGAAAAAAAGTGTACATGGTTAAAATCCTGATTGTCTACAATTTGTCTGTTTTCTATAAGGCGAAAAAAGTGTACCTGGTCAAAATCCTGATTATATATGTCTACAATTTAAGTCTATTTTTTCTACAAGGTGAAAAAAAGTGTACATAGTCAAAATCCTGATTGTCTACAATTTGTCTATTTTTTCTATAAGGCGAAAAAAGTGTACATGGTCAAAATCATGATTATATATCTACAATTTCTTTTTTCTACAAGGTGAACGAACAAAAAGTGTACATTGTTAAAATTCTGATTGTCTATAATTTGTCTATTTTTTCTACAAGGTGAAAAAAACTGTACATGGTCAAAATCCTGATTATATATGTCTACAATTTGTTTATTTTTTCTATAAGTTGAAAAAAAAGTGTACATGGTTAAAATCCTTATTGTCTACAATTTAAGTCTATTTTTTCTATAAGGCGAAAAAAGTGTACCTGGTCAAAATCCTGATTATATATGTCTACAATTTAAGTCTATTTTTTCTATAAGGCGAAAAAAGTGTACATGTTCAAATTCCTGATTATGTCTACAATTTAAGTCTATTTTTTCTATAAGGCGAAAAAAGTGTACATGGTCAAAATCCTGATTACATATGTCTACAATTAAAGTCTATTTTTTCTATAAGGCGAAAAAAGTGTACATGTTCAAATTCCTGATTATATGTCTACAATTTAAGTCTATTTTTTCTATAAGGCGAAAAAAGTGTACATGGTCAAAATCCTGATTACATATCTACAATTTCTTTTTTCTACAAGGTGAACAAAAAGTGTACATTGTTAAAATTCTGATTGTCTATAATTTGTCTATTTTTTCTACAAGGTGAAAAAAAGTGTACATAGTCAAAATCCTGATTGTCTACAATTTGTCTATTTTTTCTACAAGGTGAAAAAAAGTGTACATGGTCAAAATCATGATTATATATCTACAATTTCTTTTTTCTACAAGGTGAACAAAAAGTGTACATTGTTAAAATTCTGATTGTCTATAATTTGTCTATTTTTTCTACAAGGTGAAAAAAGTGTACATGGTCAAAATCCTGATTATATATGTCTACAATTTGTCTATTTTTTCTATAAGGCGAAAAAAGTGTACATGGTCTAAATCCTGACTATATGTCTACAATTTGTCTTTATTTTTTCTACAAGGTGAACAAAAGTGTACATGGTTAAAATCCTGATTGTCTACAATTTGTCTATTTTTTCTACAAGTTAAAAAAAAGTGTACATGGTCAAAATCCTGATTATATATGTCTACAATTTGTCTATTTTTTCTATAAGGGAAATAAGTGTACATGGTCAAAATCCTGATTATATATGTCTACAATTTAAGTCTATTTTTTCTATAAGTCGAAAAAAGTGTACATGGTCTAAATCCTGATTATATGTCTACAATTTGTCTTTATTTTTTCTACAAGGTGAAAAAAAGTGTACATGGTTAAAATCCTGATTGTCTATTTTTTCTATAAGGCGAAAAAAGTGTACCTGGTCAAAATGCTGATTATATATGTCTACAATTTAAGTCTATTTTTTCTATAAGGCGAAAAAAGTGTACATGTTCACATTCCTGATTATATGTCTACAATTTAAGTCTATTTTTTCTATAAGGCGAAAAAAGTGTATATGGTCAAAATCCTGATTACATATCTACAATTTCTTTTTTCTACAAGGTGAACAAAAAGTGTACATGGTTAAAATTCTGATTGTCTATATTTTCTACAAGGTGAAAAAAAGTGTACATAGTCAAAATCCTGATTGCAAGCGCATCTTATATTCGTATGGGCGTGCGCATCTTAAACTAGCATGCGCAAGCGCACCTTATATTCGTATGGGCGTGCACATCTTAAACATTATGCGCATGCGCATCTTACTTTCGTGTGTGCGTGCGCTTCTCAAACTAGCATGCGCAAGCGCAACTTATATTCGTATGGGCGTCCGCATCTCATATGGGAGTGCGTACCACATATAGTAAGATCCAACCAAGAGTTAACAGGTTACCTCCGCGTGTATCTTAACGTAGTAGAGTCTAGTATTTAGTATTTGATTCATTTATGTATATGTCTTGTTACATTTTATAGAGAACTGCCACATTTATTTAAGTAGGATCGTGTTATTTGAGGAACCTCGTCTGATTTAATGAGCCAACCACGGTTTTACCGTGAGACATTTTGAACTTGTACATGCAGGGCTTCATCTTTGAGACAAGCATATGACTACTGGCAGAGTCAACCAGAAAACTATCACCGAACACTGACTCGACTGCACCATAGCTAGCAGTACGAATCCAAGCGGCCCCGGGGACATCGACGGCTACGTCTATCGTGCTTGCAACCTTCTGCACGCGCACACTGCTATGCCAGCATAGACAGAAAATCACATCATTTTTCTAACTGCCTTCCTATAACTCGTTGCGATTGAACAAGCTATTATCGAGACAAAGTCAAGCCACAAAATAAATTCATGCGAGGATAGCGAACCATATTTCTTCACCATACGGACACAGTTAACGCGCCACCTCTCTATCACTGCTGGGAAGTGATAGAGCACGTCAATTTTTATCAGGAGTGCGTACCACATATAGTAACAGGTTACCTCCGCGTGTATCTTAACGTAGTAGAGGCTAGGATTTAGTATTTGATGGATTTGTGTATATTTCTTGGTCCCTTTCATAGAGAATTGCCACATTTATTTAAGTAGGATCGTGTTATTTGAGGAACCTCGTCTGATTTAATGAGCCAACCACGGTTATACCGTAAGACATTGTGAACGTGTACATGTAGGGCTTAATCTTTGAAGCATATGACTACTGGCAGAGTCAACCAGAAAACTATCACCCATCACCAACTCGACTGCACCATAGCTAGAAGTACGAATCCAAGCGGCCCCGGCGATATCGACAGCTACTTACATCGTGCTTGCAACCTTCTGCACGCGCACACTGCTATACCAGCATAGACAGAAAATCACATCATTTTTCTAACTGCCTTCTCATACCTCGTTGCGATTGAACAAGCTATTATCAAGACAAAGTCAAGCCACAAAATAAATTCATGCGAGGATAGTGAACCATATTTCTTCACCATACGGACACAGTTAACGCGCCACCTCTCTATCACTGCTGGGAAGTGATAGAGCACGTCAATTTTTATCAGGAGTGCGTACCACATATAGTAAGATCCAACCAAGAGTTAACGGGCTACCTTTATCGTGTATCTTAACGTAGTAGAGGGTAGGATTTAGTATTTGATGGATTTGTGTATATTTCTCGGTCCCTTTCATAGAGAATTGCCGCATTTATTTAAGTAGGATCGTGTTATTTGAGGAACCTAGTCTGATTTAATGAGCCAATCACGGTATTACCGTGAGACATTTTGAACTTGTACATGCAGGGCTTCATCTTTGAGACAAGCATATGACTACTGGCAGAGTCAACCAGAAAACTATCACCGAACACTGACTCGACTGCACCATAGCTAGAAGTACGAATCCAAGCGGCCCCGGGGACATCGACGGCTACGTCTATCGTGCTTGCAACCTTCTGCACGCGCACACTGCTATGCCAGCATAGACAGAAAATCACATCATTTTTCTAACTGCCTTCCTATACCTCGTTGCGATTGAACAAGCTATTATCGAGACAAAGTCAAGCCACAAAATAAATTCATGCGAGGATAGCGAACCATATTTCTTCACCATACGGACACAGTTAACGCGCCACCTCTCTATCACTGCTGGGAAGTGATAGAGCACGTCAATTTTTATCAGGAGTGCGTACCACATATAGTAAGATCCAACCAAGAGTTAACTGGCTACCTCCGCGTGTATCTTAACGTAGTAGAGGCTAGGATTTAGTATTTGATGGATTTGTGTATATTTCTCGGTCTCTTTCATAGAGAATTGCCACATTTATTTAAGTGTGATCGTGTTATTTGAGGAACCTCGTCTGATTTAAGAGCCAACCACGGTTTTACCGTGAGACGTTGTGAACTTGGACTTGCAGGGCTTAATCTTTGAGACAAGCATATGACTACTGGCAGAGTCAACCAGAAAAATATCACCCAAGACCGACTCGTCTGTACCGTAGCTAGCAGTACGAATACAAGCGGCCCCAGCGATATCGAATGCTACGTCTATCTTTCTTGCAACCTTCTGCACGCGCACACTGCTATGCCAGCATAGACAGAAAAATCACATCATTTTCCTAACTGCCTTCCTATACCTCGTTGCGATTGAACAAGCTATTATCGAGACAAAGTCAAGCCACAAAATAAATTAATGCGAGGATAGCGAATCATATTTCTTCACCATACGGACACAGTTAACGCGCCACCTCTCTATCACTGCTGGGAAGTGATAGAGCACGTCGATTTTTATCAAGAGTGCGTACCACATATAGTAAGATCCACCCAAGAGTTAACAGGTTACCTCCGCGTGTATCTTAAGGTAATAGAGGCTAGGATTTAGTATTGGATGGATTTGTGTATATTTCTTGGTTCCTTTCATAGAGAATTGCCACATTTATTTAAGTAGGATCGTGTTATTTGAGGAACCTCGTCTGATTTAATGAGCCAACCACGGTTTTACCGTGATACAGTGTGAACTTAGACATGCATGGCTTAATCTTTGAGACAAGCATATGACTACTGGCAGTATCAACCAGATAGCTATCACCGAATTCTAGCTGCCGGCCCGTACCTCGTTGCGAGAGAACAGGCTTTTATCGAGAAAAAATCGAGCCACAAAATAAATTCATGCGGGAATAACAACCATTTCTCTTCACCATACGGACACAGTTAACGCGCCACCTCTCTCTCATTGCTGGGACACTTGCCTTGTTCGCCACGCTCAGCCGGCGGAGACTGTAGACGCACGCTCGAGCTCGCACCACATATACTGTGTTCCAACCAAGAGTTAACAGGCTAACTCAGCGTTCTATCTTAACGTTATAGAGGCAAGGATTTAGTATTGGATGGATTTGTGTATATTTCTTGGTCCCTTTCATAGAGAATTGCCACATTTATTTAAGTAGGATCATGTTATTTGAGGAACCTCGTCTGATTTAATGAGCCAACCACGGTTTTACCGTGATACAGTGTGAACTTAGACATGCATGGCTTAATCTTTGAGACAAGCATATGACTACTGGCAGTATCAACCAGATAGCTATCACCGAATTCTAGCTGCCGGCCCGTACCTCGTTGCGAGAGAACAGGCTTTTATCGAGACAAAATCGAGCCACAAAATAAATTCATGCGGGAATAACAACCATTTCTCTTCACCATACGGACACAGTTAACGCGCCACCTCTCTCTCACTGCTGGGACACTTGCCTTGTTCGCCACGCTCAGCCGGCGGAGACTGTAGACGCACGCTCGAGCTCGCTGATTTATCGGGAGTACGCACCACATATACTATGTTCCAACCGAGAGTTAACAGGCTAACTCAGCGTTCTATCTTAACGTTATAGAGGCAAGGATTTAGTATTGGATGGATTTGTGTATATTTCTTGGTCCCTTTCATAGAGAATTGCCACATTTATTTAAGTAGGATCGTGTTATTTGAGGAACCTCGTCTGATTTAATGAGCCAACCACGGTTTTACCGTGAGACAGTGTGAACTTAGACATGCATGGCTTAATCTTTGAGATTCATCACATCTTAAACTTTATGCGCATGCACACCTTATATTCGTATGGGCGTGCGCATCTTAAATTTTATGCGCAAGCGCTCTCTTACTTTCGTGTGTGCGTGCGCTTCTCAAACTAGCATGCGCAAGCGCAACTTATATTCGTATGGGCGTGCGCATCTCAAACTAGAATGCGCAATCGCATCTTATATTCGTATGGGCGTGCGCATCTTAAACTAGCATTCGCAAGCGCACCTTATATTCGTATGGGCGTGCGCATCTCAAACTCGCATGCGCGTGCGCATCTCAAACTAGAATGCTCAAGCGCACCTTATATTCGTATGGGCGTGCGCATCTCAAACTAGAATGCGCAAGCGCATCTTATATTCGTATGGGCGTGCGCATCTTAAACTAGCATGCGCGTTTGCATCTCAAACTAGAATGCGCAAGCGCACCTTATATTCGTATGGGCGTGCGCATCTCAAACTAGAATGCGCAAGCGCATTTTATATTCGTATGGGCGTGCGCATCTTAAATTTTATGCGCAAGCGCACCTTTTATTCGTATGGGCATGCGCATCTCAAACTCGCATGCGCGTGCGCATCTCAAACTAACATGCGCAAGCGCATATTATATTCGTATGGGCTTGCGCATCTTAAACTAGCATGCGCAAGCGCACCTTATATTCGTAAGGGCGTGCGCATCTCAAACTAGCATGCGCGTGCGCATCTCAAACTAGAATGCGCAAGCGCACCTTATATTCGTATGCGCATCTTAAACTTTATGCGCATGCGCATCTTACTTTCGTGTGTGCGTGCGCTTTTCAAACTAGCATGCGCAAGCGCACCTTATATTCGTATGGGCGTGCGCATCTCAAACTAGCATGCGCAAGCGCACCTTATATTCGTATGGGCGTGCGCATCTCAAACTCGCATGCGCGTGCGCAACTCAAACTAGCATGCGCGTGCGCAACTCAAACTAGCATGCGCAAGCGCATCTTATATTCGTATGGGCGTGCGCATCTCAAACTAGAATGCGCAAGCGCACCTTATATTCGTATGGGCGTGCGCATCTCAAACTAGAATGCGCAAGCGCATCTTATATTCGTATGGGCGTGCGCATCTCAAACTCGCATGCGCGTGCGCATCTCAAACTAGAATGCGCAAGCGCACCTTATATTCGTATGGGCGTGCGCATCTCAAACTAGAATGCGCAAACGCACCTTATATTCGTATGGGCGTGCGCATCTCAAACTCGAATGCGCAAGCGCACCTTATATTCGTATGGGCGTGCGCATCTCAAACTAGAATGCGCAAGCGCATCTTATATTCGTATGGGCGTGCGCATCTCAAACTAGAATGCGCAAGCGCACCTTATATTCGTATGGGCGTGCGCATCTCAAACTAGAATGCGCAAGCGCATCTTATATTCGTATGGGCGTGCGCATCTCAAACTAGAATGCGCAAGCGCATCTTATATTCGTATGGGCGTGCGAATCTTAAACTAGAATGCGCAAGCGCATCTTATATTCGTATGGGCGTGCGCATCACAAACTAACATGCGCAAGCGCAACTAATATTCGTATGGGCGTGCGCATCTCAAACTAGAATGCGCTAGCGCATCTTATATTCGTATGGGCGTGCGCATCTTAAACTAGCATGCGCAAGCGCACCTTATAACCGTATGGGCGTGCGCATCCTAAATTTTATGCACAAGCACACCTTATATTCGTATGGGCGTCCGCATCTCATATGGGAGTGCGTACCACATATAGTAAGATCCAACCAAGAGTTAACAGGTTACCTTATATTCGTATGCGCATCTTAAACTTTATGCGCATGCGCATCTTACTTTCGTGTGTGCGTGCGCTTTTCAAACTAGCATGCGCAAGCGCACCTTATATTCGTATGGGCGTGCGCATCTCAAACTAGCATGCGCAAGCGCACCTTATATTCGTATGGGCGTGCGCATCTCAAACTCGCATGCGCGTGCGCAACTCAAACTAGCATGCGCAAGCGCACCTTATATTCGTATGTGCGTGCGCATCTCAAAATAAAATGCGCAAGCGCATCTTATATTCGTATGGGCGTGCGCATCACAAACTAACATGCGCAAGCGCAACTTATATTCGTATGGGCGTGCGCATCTCAAACTAGAATGCGCTAGCGCATCTTATATTCGTATGGGCGTGCGCATCTTAAACTAGCATGCGCAAGCGCACCTTATAACCGTATGGGCGTGCGCATCCTAAATTTTATGCACAAGCACACCTTATATTCGTATGGGCGTCCGCATCTCATATGGGAGTGCGTACCACATATAGTAAGATCCAACCAAGAGTTAACAGGTTACCTCCGCGTGTATCTTAACGTAGTAGAGGCTATGATTTAGTATTTGATGGATTTGTGTATATTTCTCGGTATATATGTCTTGTTACCTTTTATAGAGAACTGCCACATTTATTTAAGTAGGATCGTGTTATTTGAGGAACCTCGTCTGATTTAAGAGCCAACCACGGTTTTACCGTGAGACGTTGTGAACTTGGACTTGCAGGGATCTTTGAGACACGCATATGACTACTGGCAGAGTCTCCCAGAAAAATATCACCCAAGACCGACTCGTCTGTACCGTAGCTATCAGTACGAATACAAGCGGCCCCAGCGATATCGAATGCTACGTCTATCGTTCTTGCAACCTTCTGCACGCGCACACTGCTATACCAGCATATACAGAAAATCACATCATTTTAATACCTGCCTTCCTATACCTCGTTGCGAGAGAGCAAGCTATTATCGAGACAAAGTCAAGCCACAAAATAAATTAATGCGAGGATAGCGAACCATATTTCTTCACCATACGGACACAGTTAACGCGCCACCTCTCTATCACTGCTGGGAAGTGATAGAACACGTCGATTTTTATCAGGAGTGCGTACCACATATAGTAAGGACGAACCAAGACTTAACGGGTTACCTCCGCGTGTATCTTAACGTAGTAGAGTCTAGAATTTAGTATTTGATTCATTTATGTATATGTCTTGTTACCTTTTATAGAGAACTGCCACATGTATTTAAGTAGGATCGTGTTATTTGAGGAACCTCGTCTGATTTAATGAGCCAACCACGGTTATACCGTGAGACATTGTGAACTTGTACTTGTAGGGCTTAATCTTTGAAGCATATGACTACTGGCAGAGTCAACCAGAAAACTATCACCCATCACCAACTCGACTGCACCATAGCTAGAAGTACGAATCCAAGCGGCCCCGGCGATATCGACAGCTACTTACATCGTGCTTGCAACCATCTGCAAGCGCACATTGCTATACCAGCATATACAGAAAATCACATCATTTTTCAAACTGCCTTCCTGTACCTCGTTGCGATTGAACAAGATATTATCGAGACAAAGTCAAGCCACAAAATAAATTGATGCGAGGATAGCGAACCATATTTCTTCACCGTACGGACACAGTTAATGCGCCACATCTCTATCACTGCTGGGAAGTGATAGAGCACGTCAATTTTTATCAGGAGTGCGTACCACATATAGTAAGATCCAACCAAGAGTTAACAGGTTACCTCCGCGTGTATCTTAACGTAGTAGAGGCTAGGATTTAGTATTTGATGGATTTGTGTATATTTCTCGGTATATATGTCTTGTTACCTTTTATAGAGAACTGCCACATTTATTTAAGTAGGATCGTGTTATTTGAGGAACCTCGTCTGATTTAAGAGCCAACCACGGTTTTACCGTGAGACGTTGTGAACTTGGACTTGCAGGGCTTAATCTTTGAGACAAGCATATGACTACTGGCAGAGTCAACCAGAAAACTATCACCGAACACTGACTCGACTGCACCATAGCTAGCAGTACGAATCCAAGCGGCCCCGGGGACATCGACGGCTACGTCTATCGTGCTTGCAACCTTCTGCACGCGCACATTGCTATACCAGCATAGACAGAAAATCACATCATTTTTCAAACTGCCTTCCTGTACCTCGTTGCGATTGAACATATTATCGAGACAAAGTCAAGCCACAAAATAAATTGATGCGAGGATAGCGAACCATATTTCCTCACCGTACGGACACAGTTAACGCGCCACATCTCTATCACTGCTGGGAAGTGATAGAGCACGTCAATTTTTATCAGGAGTGCGTACCACATATAGTAAGATCCAACCAAGAGTTAACGGGCTACCTCCGCGTGTATCTTAACGTAGTAGAGGCTAGGATTTAGTATTTGATGGATTTGTGTATATTTCTCGGTCCCTTTCATAGAGAATTGCCGCATTTATTTAAGTAGGATCGTGTTATTTGAGGAACCTAGTCTGATTTAATGAGCCAACCACGGTTTTACCGTGAGACATTTTGAACTTGTACATGCAGGGCTTCATCTTTGAGACAAGCATATGACTTCTGGCAGAGTCAACCAGAAAACTATCACCGAACACTGACTCGACTGCACCATAGCTAGCAGTACGAATCGAAGCGGCCCCGGGGACATCGACGGCTACGTCTATCGTGCTTGCAACCTTCTGCACGCGCACACTGCTATGCCAGCATAGACAGAAAATCACATCATTTTTCTAACTGCCTTCCTATACCTCGTTGCGATTGAACAAGCTATTATCGAGACAAAGTCAAGCCACAAAATAAATTCATGCGAGGATAGCGAACCATATTTCTTCACCATACGGACACAGTTAACGCGCCACCTCTCTATCACTGCTGGGAAGTGATAGAGCACGTCAATTTTTATCAGGAGTGCGTACCACATATAGTAAGATCCAACCAAGAGTTAACTGGCTACCTCCGCGTGTATCTTAACGTAGTAGAGGCTAGGATTTAGTATTTGATGGATTTGTGTATATTTCTCGGTATATATGTCTTGTTACCTTTTATAGAGAACTGCCACATTTATTTAAGTAGGATCGTGCTATTTGAGGAACCTCGTCTGATTTAAGAGCCAACCACGGTTTTACCGTGAGACGTTGTGAACTTGGACTTGCAGGGATCTTTGAGACACGCATATGACTACTGGCAGAGTCTCCCAGAAAAATATCACCCAAGACCGACTCGTCTGTACCGTAGCTATCAGTACGAATACAAGCGGCCCCAGCGATATCGAATGCTACGTCTATCGTTCTTGCAACCTTCTGCACGCGCACACTGCTATACCAGCATATACAGAAAATCACATCATTTTAATACCTGCCTTCCTATACCTCGTTGCGAGAGAGCAAGCTATTATCGAGACAAAGTCAAGCCACAAAATAAATTAATGCGAGGATAGCGAACCATATTTCTTCACCATACGGACACAGTTAACGCGCCACCTCTCTATCACTGCTGGGAAGTGATAGAACACGTCGATTTTTATCAGGAGTGCGTACCACATATAGTAAGGACGAACCAAGACTTAACGGGTTACCTCCGCGTGTATCTTAACGTAGTAGAGTCTAGAATTTAGTATTTGATTCATTTATGTATATGTCTTGTTACCTTTTATAGAGAACTGCCACATGTATTTAAGTAGGATCGTGTTATTTGAGGAACCTCGTCTGATTTAATGAGCCAACCACGGTTATACCGTGAGACATTGTGAACTTGTACTTGTAGGGCTTAATCTTTGAAGCATATGACTACTGGCAGAGTCAACCAGAAAACTATCACCCATCACCAACTCGACTGCACCATAGCTAGAAGTACGAATCCAAGCGGCCCCGGCGATATCGACAGCTACTTACATCGTGCTTGCAACCATCTGCAAGCGCACATTGCTATACCAGCATATACAGAAAATCACATCATTTTTCAAACTGCCTTCCTGTACCTCGTTGCGATTGAACAAGATATTATCGAGACAAAGTCAAGCCACAAAATAAATTGATGCGAGGATAGCGAACCATATTTCTTCACCGTACGGACACAGTTAATGCGCCACATCTCTATCACTGCTGGGAAGTGATAGAGCACGTCAATTTTTATCAGGAGTGCGTACCACATATAGTAAGATCCAACCAAGAGTTAACGGGCTACCTCCGCGTGTATCTTAACGTAGTAGAGGCTAGGATTTAGTATTTGATGGATTTGTGTATATTTCTCGGTCCCTTTCATAGAGAATTGCCGCATTTATTTAAGTAGGATCGTGTTATTTGAGGAACCTAGTCTGATTTAATGAGCCAACCACGGTTTTACCGTGAGACATTTTGAACTTGTACATGCAGGGCTTCATCTTTGAGACAAGCATATGACTACTGGCAGAGTCAACCAGAAAACTATCACCGAACACTGACTCGACTGCACCATAGCTAGCAGTACGAATCGAAGCGGCCCCGGGGACATCGACGGCTACGTCTATCGTGCTTGCAACCTTCTGCACGCGCACACTGCTATGCCAGCATAGACAGAAAATCACATCATTTTTCTAACTGCCTTCTCATACCTCGTTGCGATTGAACAAGCTATTATCGAGACAAAGTCAAGCCACAAAATAAATTCATGCGAGGATAGCGAACCATATTTCTTCACCATACGGACACAGTTAACGCGCCACCTATCTATCACTGCTGGGAAGTGATAGAGCACGTCAATTTTTATCAGGAGTGCGTACCACATATAGTAAGATCCAACCAAGAGTTAACAGGTTACCTCCGCGTGTATCTTAACGTAGTAGAGGCTAGGATTTAGTATTTGATGGATTTGTGTATATTTCTCGGTATATATGTCTTGTTACCTTTTATAGAGAACTGCCACATTTATTTAAGTAGGATCGTGCTATTTGAGGAACCTCGTCTGATTTAAGAGCCAACCACGGTTTTACCGTGAGACGTTGTGAACTTGGACTTGCAGGGATCTTTGAGACACGCATATGACTACTGGCAGAGTCTCCCAGAAAAATATCACCCAAGACCGACTCGTCTGTACCGTAGCTATCAGTACGAATACAAGCGGCCCCAGCGATATCGAATGCTACGTCTATCGTTCTTGCAACCTTCTGCACGCGCACACTGCTATACCAGCATATACAGAAAATCACATCATTTTAATACCTGCCTTCCTATACCTCGTTGCGAGAGAGCAAGCTATTATCGAGACAAAGTCAAGCCACAAAATAAATTAATGCGAGGATAGCGAACCATATTTCTTCACCATACGGACACAGTTAACGCGCCACCTCTCTATCACTGCTGGGAAGTGATAGAACACGTCGATTTTTATCAGGAGTGCGTACCACATATAGTAAGGACGAACCAAGACTTAACGGGTTACTTCCGCGTGTATCTTAACGTAGTAGAGTCTAGAATTTAGTATTTGATTCATTTATGTATATGTCTTGTTACCTTTTATAGAGAACTGCCACATTTATTTAAGTAGGATCGTGTTATTTGAGGAACCTCGTCTGATTTAATGAGCCAACCACGGTTATACCGTGAGACATTGTGAACTTGTACTTGTAGGGCTTAATCTTTGAAGCATATGACTACTGGCAGAGTCAACCAGAAAACTATCACCCATCACCAACTCGACTGCACCATAGCTAGAAGTACGAATCCAAGCGGCCCCGGCGATATCGACAGCTACTTACATCGTGCTTGCAACCATCTGCAAGCGCACATTGCTATACCAGCATATACAGAAAATCACATCATTTTTCAAACTGCCTTCCTGTACCTCGTTGCGATTGAACAAGATATTATCGAGACAAAGTCAAGCCACAAAATAAATTGATGCGAGGATAGCGAACCATATTTCTTCACCGTACGGACACAGTTAATGCGCCACATCTCTATCACTGCTGGGAAGTGATAGAGCACGTCAATTTTTATCAGGAGTGCGTACCACATATAGTAAGATCCAACCAAGAGTTAACGGGCTACCTCCGCGTGTATCTTAATGTAGTAGAGGCTAGGATTTAGTATTTGATGGATTTGTGTATATTTCTCGGTCCCTTTCATAGAGAATTGCCGCATTTATTTAAGTAGGATCGTGTTATTTGAGGAACCTAGTCTGATTTAATGAGCCAACCACGGTTTTACCGTGAGACATTTTGAACTTGTACATGCAGGGCTTCATCTTTGAGACAAGCATATGACTACTGGCAGAGTCAACCAGAAAACTATCACCGAACACTGACTCGACTGCACCATAGCTAGCAGTACGAATCCAAGCGGCCCCGGGGACATCGACGGCTACGTCTATCGTGCTTGCAACCTTCTGCACGCGCACACTGCTATGCCAGCATAGACAGAAAATCACATCATTTTTCTAACTGCCTTCTCATACCTCGTTGCGATTGAACAAGCTATTATCGAGACAAAGTCAAGCCACAAAATAAATTCATGCGAGGATAGCGAACCATATTTCTTCACCATACGGACACAGTTAACGCGCCACCTCTCTATCACTGCTGGGAAGTGATAGAGCACGTCAATTTTTATCAGGAGTGCGTACACATATAGTAAGATCCAACCAAGAGTTAACGGGCTACCTCCGCGTGTATCTTAACGGAGGCTAGGATTTAGTATTTGATGGATTTGTGTATATTTCTCGGTCCCTTTCATAGAGAATTGCCGCATTTATTTAAGTAGGATCGTGTTATTTGAGGAACCTAGTCTGATTTAATGAGCCAACCACGGTTTTACCGTGAGACATTTTGAACTTGTACATGCAGGGCTTCATCTTTGAGACAAGCATATGACTACTGGCAGAGTCAACCAGAAAACTATCACCGAACACTGACTCGACTGCACCATAGCTAGCAGTACGAATCGAAGCAGCCCCGGGGACATCGACGGCTACGTCTATCGTGCTTGCAACCATCTGCAAGCGCACATTGCTATACCAGCATATACAGAAAATCACATCATTTTTCAAACTGCCTTCCTGTACCTCGTTGCGATTGAACAAGCTATTATCGAGACAAAGTCAAGCCACAAAATAAATTCATGCGAGGATAGCGAACCATATTTCTTCACCATACGGACACAGTTAACGCGCCACCTCTCTATCACTGCTGGGAAGTGATAGAGCACGTCAATTTTTATCAGGAGTGCGTACCACATATAGTAAGATCCAACCAAGAGTTAACAGGTTACCTCCGCGTGTATCTTAACGTAGTAGAGGCTAGGATTTAGTATTTGATTCATTTATGTATATGTCTTGTTACCTTTTATAGAGAACTGCCACGTTTATTTAAGTAGGATCGTGTTATTTGAGGAACCTCGTCTGATTTAAGAGCCAACCACGGTTTTACCGTGAGACGTTGTGAACTTGGACTTGCAGGGCTTAATCTTTGAGACAAGCATATGACTACTGGCAGAGTCAACCAGAAAACTATCACCGAACACTGACTCGACTGCACCATAGCTAGCAGTACGAATCCAAGCGGCCCCGGGGACATCGACGGCTACGTCTATCGTGCTTGCAACCTTCTGCACGCGCACACTGCTATGCCAGCATAGACAGAAAATCGAATCATTTTTCTAACTGCCTTCTCATACCTCGTTGCGATTGAACAAGCTATTATCGAGACAAAGTCAAGCCACAAAATAAATTCATGCGAGGATAGCGAACCATATTTCTTCACCATACGGACACAGTTAACGCGCCACCTCTCTATCACTGCTGGGAAGTGATAGAGCACGTCAATTTTTATCAGGAGTGCGTACCACATATAGTAAGATCCAACCAAGAGTTAACAGGTTACCTCCGCGTGTATCTTAACGTAGTAGAGGCTAGGATTTAGTATTTGATGGATTTGTGTATATTTCTCGGTATATATGTCTTGTTACCTTTTATAGAGAACTGCCACATTTATTTAAGTAGGATCGTGTTATTTGAGGAACCTAGTCTGATTTAATGAGCCAACCACGGTTTTACCGTGAGACAGTGTGAACTTAGACATGCATGGCTTAATCTTTGAGACAAGCGTATGACTACTGGCAGTATCAACCAGATAGCTATCACCGAATTCTAGCTGCCGGCCCGTACCTCGTTGCGAGAGAACAGGCTTTTATCGAGACAAAATCGAGCCACAAAATAAATTCATGCGGGAATAACAACCATTTCTCTTCACCATACGGACACAGTTAACGCGCCACCTCTCTCTCACTGCTGGGACACTTGCCTTGTTCGCCACGCTCAGCCGGCGGAGACTGTAGACGCACGCTCGAGCTCGCCGATTTTATCGGGAGTACGCACCACATATACTATGTTCCAACCGAGAGTTAACAGGCTAACTCAGCGTTCTATCTTAACGTTATAGAGGCAAGGATTTAGTATTGGATGGAGTATGGTATATTTCTTGGTCCCTTTCATAGAGAATTGCCACATTTATTTAAGTAGGATCGTGTTATTTGAGGAACCTCGTCTGATTTAATGAGCCAACCACGGTTTTACCGTGAGACAGTGTGAACTTAGACATGCATGGCTTAATCTTTGAGACAAGCGTATGACTACTGGCAGTATCAACCAGATAGCTATCACCGAATTCTAGCTGCCGGCCCGTACCTCGTTGCGAGAGAACAGGCTTTTATCGAGACAAAATCGAGCCACAAAATAAATTCATGCGGGAATAACAACCATTTCTCTTCACCATACGGACACAGTTAACGCGCCACCTCTCTCTCACTGCTGGGACACTTGCCTTGTTCGCCACGCTCAGCCGGCGGAGACTGTAGACGCACGCTCGAGCTCGCCGATTTTATCGGGAGTACGCACCACATATACTATGTTCCAACCGAGAGTTAACAGGCTAACTCAGCGTTCTATCTTAACGTTATAGAGGCAAGGATTTAGTATTGGATGGATTTGTGTATATTTCTTGGTCCCTTTCATAGAGAATTGCCACATTTATTTAAGTAGGATCGTGTTATTTGAGGAACCTCGTCTGATTTAATGAGCCAACCACGGTTTTACCGTGAGACAGTGTGAACTTAGACATGCATGGCTTAATCCTTGAGACAAGCATATGACTAATGGCTGTATCAACCAGATAGCTATCACCGAATTCTAGCTGCCGGCCCGTACCTCGTTGCGAGAGAACAGGCTTTTATCGAGACAAAAATCGAGCCACAAAATAAATTCATGCGGGAATAACAACCATTTCTCTTCACCATACGGACACAGTTAACGCGCCACCTCTCTCTCACTGCTGGGACACTTGCCTTGTTCGCCACGCTCAGCCGGCGGAGACTGTAGACGCACGCTCGAGCTCGCCGATTTTATCGGGAGTACGCACCACATATACTATGTTCCAACCAAGAGTTAACAGGCTAACTCAGCGTTCTATCTTAACGTTATAGAGGCAAGGATTTAGTATTGGATGGAGTATGGTATATTTCTTGGTCCCTTTCATAGAGAATTGCCACATTTATTTAAGTAGGATCGTTTTATTTGAGGAACCTCGTCTGATTTAATGAGCCAACCACGATTTTACCGTGAGACAATGTGAACTTAGACATGCATGGCTTAATCTTTGAGACAAGCGTATGACTACTGGCAGTATCAACCAGATAGCTATCACCGAATTCTAGCTGCCGGCCCGTACCTCGTTGCGAGAGAACAGGCTTTTATCGAGACAAAATCGAGCCACAAAATAAATTCATGCGGGAATAACAACCATTTCTCTTCACCATACGGACACAGTTAACGCGCCACCTCTCTCTCACTGCTGGGACATTTGCCTTGTTCGCCACGCTCAGCCGGTGGAGACTGTAGACGCACGCTCGAGCTCGCCGATTTTATCGGGAGTACGCACCACATATACTATGTTCCAACCGAGAGTTAACAGGCTAACTCAGCGTTCTATCTTAACGTTATAGAGGCAAGGATTTAGTATTGGATGGATTTGTGTATATTTCTTGGTCCCTTTCATAGAGAATTGCCACATTTATTTAAGTAGGATCGTGTTATTTGAGGAACCTCGTCTGATTTAATGAGCCAACCACGGTTTTACCGTGAGACAGTGTGAACTTAGACATGCATGGCTTAATCCTTGAGACAAGCATATGACTAATGGCTGTATCAACCAGATAGCTATCACCGAATTCTAGCTGCCGGCCCGTACCTCGTTGCGAGAGAACAGGCTTTTATCGAGACAAAATCGAGCCACAAAATAAATTCATGCGGGAATAACAACCATTTCTCTTCACCATACGGACACAGTTAACGCGCCACCTCTCTCTCACTGCTGGGACACTTGCCTTGTTCGCCACGCTCAGCCGGTGGAGACTGTAGACGCACGCTCGAGCTCGCCGATTTTATCGGGAGCACGCACCACATATACTATGTTCCAACCGAGAGTTAACAGGCTAACTCAGCGTTCTATCTTAACGTTATAGAGGCACGGATTTAGTATTGGATGGATTTGTGTATATTTCTTGGTCCCTTTCATAGAGAATTGCCACATTTATTTAAGTAGGATCGTGTTATTTGAGGAACCTCGTCTGATTTAATGAGCCAACCACGGTTTTACCGTGAGACAGTGTGAACTTAGACATGCATGGCTTAATCCTTGAGACAAGCATATGACTAATGGCTGTATCAACCAGATAGCTATCACCGAATTCTAGCTGCCGGCCCGTACCTCGTTGCGAGAGAACAGGCTTTTATCGAGACAAAATCGAGCCACAAAATAAATTCATGCGGGAATAACAACCATTTCTCTTCACCATACGGACACAGTTAACGCGCCACCTCTCTCTCACTGCTGGGACACTTGCCTTGTTCGCCACGCTCAGCCGGCGGAGACTGTAGACGCACGCTCGAGCTCGCCGATTTTATCGGGAGTACGCACCACATATACTATGTTCCAACCAAGAGTTAACAGGCTAACTCAGCGTTCTATCTTAACGTTATAGAGGCAAGGATTTAGTATTGGATGGAGTATGGTATATTTCTTGGTCCCTTTCATAGAGAATTGCCACATTTATTTAAGTAGGATCGTTTTATTTGAGGAACCTCGTCTGATTTAATGAGCCAACCACGATTTTACCGTGAGACAGTGTGAACTTAGACATGCATGGCTTAATCTTTGAGACAAGCGTATGACTACTGGCAGTATCAACCAGATAGCTATCACCGAATTCTAGCTGCCGGCCCGTACCTCGTTGCGAGAGAACAGGCTTTTATCGAGACAAAATCGAGCCACAAAATAAATTCATGCGGGAATAACAACCATTTCTCTTCACCATACGGACACAGTTAACGCGCCACCTCTCTCTCACTACTGGGACATTTGCCTTGTTCGCCACGCTCAGCCGGCGGAGACTGTAGACGCACGCTCGAGCTCGCCGATTTTATCGGGAGTACGCACCACATATACTATGTTCCAACCGAGAGTTAACAGGCTAACTCAGCGTTCTATCTTAACGGTATAGAGGCAAGGATTTAGTATTGGATGGATTTGTGTATATTTCTTGGTCCCTTTCATAGAGAATTGCCACATTTATTTAAGTAGGATCGTGTTATTTGAGGAACCTCGTCTGATTTAATGAGCCAACCACGGTTTTACCGTGAGACAGTGTGAACTTAGACATGCATGGCTTAATCTTTGAGACAAGCATATGACTAATGGCAGTATCAACCAGATAGCTATCACCGAATTCTAGCTGCCGGCCCGTACCTCGTTGCGAGAGAACAGGCTTTTATCGAGACAAAATCGAGCCACAAAATAAATTCATGCGGGAATAACAACCATTTCTCTTCACCATACGGACACAGTTAACGCGCCACCTCTCTCTCACTGCTGGGACACTTGCCTTGTTCGCCACGCTCAGCCGGCGGAGACTGTAGACGCACGCTCGAGCTCGCCGATTTTATCGGGAGTACGCACCACATATACTATGTTCCAACCGAGAGTTAACAGGCTAACTCAGCGTTCTATCTTAACGTTATAGAGGCAAGGATTTAGTATTGGATGGATTTGTGTATATTTCTTGGTCCCTTTCATAGGGAATTGCCACATTTATTTAAGTAGGATCGTGTTATTTGAGGAACCTCGTCTGATTTAATGAGCCAACCACGGTTTTACCGTGAGACAGTGTGAACTTAGACATGCATGGCTTAATCCTTGAGACAAGCATATGACTAATGGCTGCATCAACCAGATAGCTATCACCGAATTCTAGCTGCCGGCCCGTACCTCGTTGCGAGAGAACAGGCTTTTATCGAGACAAAATCGAGCCACAAAATAAATTCATGCGGGAATAACAACCATTTCTCTTCACCATACGGACACAGTTAACGCGCCACCTCTCTCTCACTGCTGGGACACTTGCCTTGTTCGCCACGCTCAGCCGGTGGAGACTGTAGACGCACGCTCGAGCTCGCCGATTTTATCGGGAGCACGCACCACATATACTATGTTCCAACCGAGAGTTAACAGGCTAACTCAGCGTTCTATCTTAACGTTATAGAGGCAAGGATTTAGTATTGGATGGAGTATGGTATATTTCTTGGTCCCTTTCATATAGCTCGGCTCGCGTTAGATGTATGGTATAGTTATGAAAAATGGCGAAATGTGCTTTTTGACTACGCCAAATCGATCGGTGCCATCATCTTTCTTGTGGAAGCAAAGGTTGGGACACTTTGCTCGGGTGCTTAGTGATAATTTGCAGTGTTAAAAGACACGATTCTAGTATAATCTTTGTTTAGATTCGTTGTCATAGTGTGATTTTGAAAAGAAGCATCTGTGACACACGAAGCCTGTGTTTTGCGGAAATTGGAGCACCAAAATTCAAAATTTAATATCAAACCAAATCAGACAAAGAAGAAGGACGCGGTTTCAATCATCTACTAAGTCATTTAATGAAATCCATTTTTAAAACTATGTTTACTGAATATTTCTAGAGTAAAAAGCTCAGAAATGAAGAACATGTATTTAATAAAAAATAGTTGCATATTGATCATCGTTTATAAATCATGAGGAACCCTTTTATCAACCATAAAAATTACAATTTATCATTTTCAAACTGCTGGCTGCATATCAGCAGCAGGTAGTCCAGACAGCGGTTCATCAGTTTAAAATGAGTGTAAGAAAGAATATGCTATTAGATCTTATATCTGATCCAATCATGATACCCAAAATAACAAAAAAAGTCAGAGATGAGGAAGTATTCCATTCTCCAGATTGCATCGCGCTAATCTGCAGGAGTTTGAGAACGAAAGCACATGAAACATTGTAGAATAAATTTTAAAAATACTCTGTATTTGTACGTTAGAATCTACCCATGGGAGCGGTAGGTTGTCTTTTGTACAATTCCTCTACCCACTAATAGGTGGGGCCTGTATTCAAATCTCACTGACTGCCCATCCATTCTGGAAGAGACAATAATTCTTGACCCTTAACAATGGAGTCCGCAATTAAGCGCCGCCCCTACTCAATGGTCAGTTATGGATGTTGCTTCTCTGGTTCGCTTATACAATACAATTGACAGTCGCGCAGAACAAAGAAGCAGAGCACGTGGTTTCAATGAATGACACATCCGACTTGAGCATAGCTTTGGGTCACTGAGCCTATAAGGGATGTGGCAGCCAACTCTATCCCATAACCTCCTTAGTCGCCTCTTACAATATACATGGAAGGTAAACAGTTGCTATTCTTTGCTTCCCTATCAGACCCCTGACAACACGAGGGCGAGCTATTAGATCTTACATCGGCGCCCATGAAGAGACATTATAACGAAGCAAAGTACAATGGTAAGACAGCATTCCGATATCCGGATGGCATCCTGCTAATCTGCAGGGAGTTTGAGAACGAACGAACACGAAAGAAAAAGAAAAGTAAGAAATATGTGTCAAACCGAAAGCCCAGATATCGCAGGAATGCTGTAAACCATGACAAAACAGGAACATTTTTAATACTTGAATATTAAAAATTACAATTGATTATCTCAAACTCCTGCAGATCAGCAGGAGGTAGCCCAGAGGTCGGAGTAGCTGTCTAGAATAATTGTAAGAAAGGATAAGCTATTAGATCTTCCTCTTCTGCGTTCGTACTCAAACTCCTGCAGATTATCATAATGTAGTCCGGGGAACGGAATGCGTTGTCATGGTTTACAGCATTGCTGCGATATCTGCACCGTTCGGCCTGACACATCCGACTTGAGCATAGCTTTGGGTCTCTGACCCTATATGGGATGTGGCAGCCAACTCTATCCCATAACCTCCTTAGTCGCCTCTTACGACATACATGGAATGTAAACAGTTGCTATTCTTTGCTTCCCTATCAGACCCCCGGCAACACGAGTGCGAGTTATTAGATCTTACATCGGCTCCCATGAAGAGACATTATAACGAAGCAAAGTACAATGGTAAGACGGCATTCCGATATCCGGATTGCATCCTGCAGGGAGTTTGAGAACGAACGCACATGAAACATTTTTTTTGAAAAAATACACTGTATTTTTAAGAATCTCACTGACTTCCCTTCCACAAGGAAAAAGAAAATAATTCTTGACCGTTAACAATGGAGTCCGCAATTAAACTCCAGCCTCTACCCAATAGTGAGTGACGGATGTTGTTTCTCTGGTTCGCTTATACAATACAATTGACAGTCGCGCAAAACAAAGAAGCAGAGCACGTGGTTTCAATGGAGCTCGCTTGGTTTTTATTTTCAGTACGAATACAGACCGTTGTAGCTGACCCGACGTTTACAGATTTCTCAAGGCATCAACAGATATAATATCTTGTCATTTTATGTGTTGGTAAGCACATCATGTAAACTTGCACAGAAAAATGTCTTGGTCACATCTTTTTCTAGCATTGTGATTTACATCAACATTATCATCATCATGGAATATTTAT